>WWNC01000081.1:0-1200000 GCA_011125475.1 Melanerpes aurifrons | reverse complement strand
TCCTCAGTACATAGCCCGTAAGGGAGATCTTTGTTAAGGGTACCAAAATTTGATTAAGAATAAATAAATGTGGGGGGGAAAAAAACCAACTTTTCACTTCAGAGGAGTAAACAGAATGGAAAGTAAATCCAACAAATTAAATTCTGAGGAAAGGGACACTCAGCATTGTTTTTTAAATAAAATCCAAGTTTGTTAGGGAGCACTTTGGAGGAGGTTCTCTGCATTAGTATGAATTTTAACTTTGGAGATGTTTTTATACTGACCAGACGCATGGCAGTGGGGTTGCAACCAGATGGTCTTTAAGGACCCTTCCAACTCAAGCTACTCTATGACCTAGTGTGATTGTTTCAAGGCTATAGCAAATGAAGAAGACAGATAATACTTTTGACATGCCTCAAAACGGTAAGTGCTATATATGCAGTCTAATCACTTTCAATCTTGCTTTTATTTCAGGCTTATTCTTGATGCACAGCACATGACTAATCAACTGCATATAGACAAGCTTCTTGGTTCATTTACATGGCAGTGCCAGTGGTGCCATGATTCAAAATTCATCCTGAAATCCTAGTCTCTACAGCCAATACCATAACTGACGTTGAGCCAGGCAACAAAATGCAAGGCTGGAGAATCTCAGGTAAATAATGTCTGCAAAATCCAGGTCTGTTCCGGCTGGAATCTTCTCAGGTGTTTTCTGTGCTTTGTAACTTAAAATGCATAGAATTCCAGGTTACTACTTCTGAAAATATCACATAAAGCATATTAGAGTAATTTTCCAAAGAAAACAGAAACATGCCTAAATATTCAACCTCAAAGTGATTTGGATTTGTAGATAAAAGAAGGTCTGTAGATGTCATCCCATGCAAGAGCAAAATCCTGACTGAGTAAAAAGATTGCCCAGATAACAAAGACACATAAAGGATTTTTGTAATTACAAATGTGACAATGGACATACTAATCAAAGAGAAACAATTTCAACTGCATATGGACTAGCAGTGAAGTAAGTTAGCACAAACAGCAAGACTTTAAAGATTCTTCAACACATTTAAATTTCATTTTACTTGACTTTAGTCAGAGAATCACAGAATCAGGTTGGAAGAGACCTCCAAGATCATCGAGTCCAGCCTATCATCCAGTCCTATCTAATCAGCTAAACCATGGCACTAAGTGACTCATCCAGTGTTTTCTTAAACACCTGCAGGGACGGGGACCCCACCACCTCCCTGGTCAGCCTATTCCAATGGGCAATCTCTCTTTCTGTGAAGAACTTCATTCTAAGATCAAGCCTAAACGTTGCCTTGCATAGCTTGAGTCTGTGTCCTCTTTTTCTGTTGCTGGTTACCTGGGAGAAGAGACCAACCCCCACCTGGCTACAACCTCCATTCAGGTAGTTGTAGACAGCAATAAGGTCTCCCCTGAGCCTCCTCTGCTCCAGGCTAAATAACTCCAGCCTCTCCTCATAGGGCTTGTGCTCAACCCCCTCACCAGCTTTGTTGCCCTTCTCTGCACATGTCCAAGCAACTCAATACCTTTCTTGAACTGAGGGGCTCAGAACTAGACACAGTACTCAAGGTGTGGCCTAACCAGTGGTGAGTACATGGGGAGAATGACCTCCCTGCTCCTGCTGGCCACACTGTTCCTGATGCAGACCAGGATGCCATTGGCCTTCTTGGCCACCTGGGCACACTCCTGGCTCAGGTTCAGCCTACTGTCAACCAGTACCTCCAGGTCCTTCTCTGCCTGGCTGCTTTCCAGCCACTCTGACCCCAGCCTGTAGCACTGCATGGGGTTGTTGTGGCCAATGTGTAGAACCTGGCACTTAGATGTGTTAAATCTCATGCCCTTGGACTCTGCCCATCTGTCCAGCCTGTCACGGTCCTTCTGCAGAGCCCTCCTGCTCTCCAACAGATCCACACCTGCTCCCAGCTTGGCGTCATCTGCAAATTTACTGATGATGGACTCAATCCCCTCATCCAGATCATCAATAAAGATATTGAACAGGATGGGACCCAGAACTGATCCCTGGGGGACACCGCCAGTGGCTGGATGCCAGCTGGATGTGGCATCATTCACCACCACTCTCTAATGGGCTCATCCCTCCAGCCAGTTCCTAACCCAGCACAGAGTACTACTATCCAAGCCATGAGCTGACAGCTTGGCCAGGAGTTTGCTGTGGGGGACGGTGTCAAAGGCCTTGCTGAAGTCCAGGTAGACCACATCCACAACCTTCCCCATATCCACCAGGCGGGTCACCTGATCATAGAAAGAGATCAGGTTGGAGAGGCAGGATCTGCCCTTCCTAAATCCATGCTGGCTGGACCCCAGCCCTTGGACATCCTTCAGGAGCGCAGTTATTGCCGCCAAGATAATCTGCTCCATAATTTTCCCTGGCACTGAGGTCAGGCTGACTGGCCTGGAGTTTCCAGGTTCCTCCATCTGACCCTTCTTGTGGATGGGCATCACATTGGCCAGTTTCCAGTCATCTGGGACCTCACCGGTGAGCCAGGACTGGTGGAAAATGATGGAGAGTGGCTTGGCCATCTCATCTGCCAGCTCTCTCAGCACCCTAGGATGGATCTCATCCGGTCCCATGGACTTGTGAGTATCCAAGTGGCTCAGCATGTCCCTAAGTACTTCCTCAGGGATTTCAGGGAAACTACACTGCTGCGTGACCTCATCTACCAGTTCAGGAGGCCACTTGTCCTGAAGTCTTCCTGTCTTCTTGTTAAAAATGGAGGCAAAGAAGGTATTTAGTACCTCAGTCTTTTCCTCATCTTTAGTTACAGTGTTCCACTCCAGGTCCAATAAAGAGTGCAGGTTCTTCTTGCCCTTCTTTTTAGTGTTAATATATTTGTAAAAATGCTTTTTATTGTCTGTCACAGAAGTGGCCAGCTTAAGTTCTAACTGGGCTTTTCCTCTCTAATTTTTCTCCTACATGATCAGACCTCTCCAGTGGGCCACGACCATTGAAAAATAATGGAGAGCAGCTTGATCAGCTCACCTGCCAGCTCTCTCAGCATCCTAGGATGGATCCTATCCTGTCCCATAGACTTGTGGGGATTCAAGTGGCTCAGCAGGTCCCTTAATGCTTCCTGCTGGATTACAGTGGAACTATACTGCTCTCTGACTCCATCTGCCAGCTCAGGAGGCCAGTGATCTGGAAGACAACCTATTGTGGTATTGAAAAGTTATGGAAAGAAGGTGCTAAGTACCTCTGCCTTTTCCTTGTCTTTTGTTACTATATTCTCCTCCATGACCAATAAGGAGTGAGGGCTGTTCTTGCCCTTTCTTTTTCTGTTAATATATGTATAAAAATGTTTTTTATTGTCCTTCACAGAAGTGGCCAGTCTCAGTTCTAAATGGGCTTTTGCCTCTCTAATTTTTTCCTAAATGACCTGGCAACATCCTTAAAGATTTCCTGGCTTGCCTCCCCTTTTTTCCCAAAGATGATACACCCTCATTTTTCCCTTTAATTCATTCAGAAATTCATTGCCCATTCATGCTGGCTCTTTACCCTGTCGGCTCACCTTCCAGCACACTGAGACAGCCTGTACTTGTGCCTTCAAGTTCTCTTTGTGGAAGTAGATGGCATGGGGAGATATGACAAGCACTGCCAAAACTTTGTCATAGTCATGAGAAGAAAAACTGCTGTTGCAGTTTGGCTGATCATGGCTCTCTGTCCCTTAACATTTAGCTCACAAGCTATCATGGTGAAACAACCTATATAAATGGTGATCTCACACTGAAGTTGCTTTTATTCTGGCACACTTGATTACTGGCTATTGAAGTTGCTGGCAAAGACAGCGTCTTACATTCTATGTGTGAAAACAGTGTTCTCACAGTGTTCTAGGGGCCTTGGCCTGGAGTTTGCTCAGCTTCAATGTGCAAATCCTGCTGCCTATGAACAGACTAAAAGTGTAACTTTTGGAATAACCTAACCACTCTTAGTCACCCATTCACACTAATCATTAAGTAGTTTGTGTCCCTATTCATGCATGAATTATTACATCGTAGGATCAGTGCATGGACTTCATTGAGTCATTTTGCCTTAAATCATGCACTTTCCAAGGTGCTGCACTGAATGATCACAGCTCTGAAGTCACGTCTCTGTAAAATCAGGTCTCTACCTCCCCCTCCTCCCCCTCCCAGGAAAATGGAAACGGTAATTTCCACTGCGGTGTAAAATTTCTTTCTAAAATCTGTGCCGCTGTTTTTAGCAGACTGTCTAAAACCTCTGCTGTTCCTTTCTACAGCTGGTCAACGCCACGCTGCACAAAACGCGCGCGTGGTATGAGGGCGGAAAGGAATGCGTTGGACCCTCGGCAGCAGTATTTGTGTGGCGATAATGACTGGAAGAGTTTCCAGTACTATGCCGGTCCCGCAGCTAGAAGGGGCGACGCACCTTGCCGGCTCCGGCAAGAGCGGGTTGGAAGACCTTAACACTAGGAAATCCTACCTACCGACCGTCACAACCGCGCCAGCGCCGAAGTAACTTCCCGCCGTGGTCCAATAGCCGCACGCCCTCACGGATACAGGCGGATCGGGGCGGGCCACACTCTTGGGGACGCCCCGCCCCTCGCGCCCAAGGCAGCCGTTACAGTAGGAAGAAACTCCCGCGGCCCCGGCGCGCGACTGACCCAGCCTGGCTCTGGGTGCGGTCGTTTTCAATCTGCGAAGGCAGCAGGCCAGAAATCGGCAGCAGCCAATCGCGCTGGCGGGCGGGCCAGCGGCGGTTGAGATCTCAGGGAAATGGCTGTGTGCGGAGGTAGGCGGATGTCGTAATGGGTGGTGGTCGCCGGCGGGCTCGGGGGTAGGTAGGAGGTTACCGCCGAAGTCTGTGGACGTCGGTGCTGGACGAGTAGCTCCCGTGCAACCATGTCTGTGCCGTGATGGAGGAGTGGGCAGGGGAATGGTGGTCTAACTGGGAGTTCGCAGGGGCTGGCTGAGGTGGCTTTCGGGGAGGAGAGACCGTCTGGACTGGGGGGAAAAAGCGGGCTGTTGCCTATGGGGCGAAGGGTGTCTGTTATGGGTGCTTTCGGTCCCGGGGTGTAGCTCTTGTCCCCACGGCGGATGGCGTACGGCGCAGTCCCCGGTTTGTCCTGGACTAATCAATAGTGTACTTCGTGGGGGAAACGGAGCACTGAAGTAGTTCCCGCGCTGGTGTCAGTATTGAGTAAGCTAAACAAGAAAATGTACCCGTTATAACCAGAGGTGTTCATTTGCATGTGTTATGTGGATTATATACTTAAATATAGCGGTTCCTCGAGTTAAATGAAATGTGTTCAGTCCTAGCAGACCATCAGGCCATGTTAATAAAGTATATAAGCGAACAGTAATCATGTAGGTAAGCTGCTTCTGTGTGCCTTGCAGTTCTGGATTGTGTCAGTGGTCTTGTATGGAATATTTTTGAGCTCCCCTTACCCTCCCACTCCCCGTAGAACTTCCTAAAAACTGTTAGCACGGAACTGAATTTCTCAATTTTACTCAGCGATTTGTTTCTTTCCGCTTTGTCACTAGCTAGTAACATCTGATGTCTTCTTGGATCAGCATTGAATTTTTGCCCCCTGTGTACATTCTTGGAGCAAGTCAGAATGTTCTGGGGTTGTGACTTCCACGCAAAAGAGTTCTAGATTATGTAGTTGTTTCTCAATTGCAAGTTGTTTTGGGTCTGATTAGTTTGTCTCTCTTCCTTTTTGCCTGCAGGTGAATTTAAGTGCTAGGACCAGGAGTTCCTTTCTTTATTTCAATTAAAGGTGAGGTGTTCCAGTGTTACAATGAAAGCCACTATGAAAGAATATTACTTAAGTTCTGGAAGGGAGAGGCTGACTTCTGCATTGATACATGTCTGATATCCCATGTGAGATCCTTAATGCTGTCCTGAAAAAAAGGAAATATAGATAATTGATTCTTCTAAATATTCTGACTAATATTCCTGTTGAGACCAAGGAATTATGCTTAATAGTTGTGTCATAACAGTGTTCAAAGATTCAGCTTGGGAGTTTTACTACATGGGTACTAACGGGTAACAAGAACTTATGCCTGAGAGCTGCTTTCCTGAATTTACTTGGATAAGTATGTAAAGTATATAATAGCAAAAATATTTAGGAGAACACACATTTTATTTGGTACTGTGAGAATCTAAACTGTTGGTTGAAATAGCAGAAAAGCTTACAATTACACCTCTTTATGTGGGAGGAAAAAAGCACAGGTTTATAACTAGTTTCTTTTTCCCACCACCCTGTTCAGCTGTGCTTACACGAGGAAGTACACAAGACATCACTGTTTTAGTTCTTTCAGCTGCCACATCAATGACATGTAAACAATATAATATGGAGGAACAAATTCATGTTTTGTGAAATCAATGATACACTGGAAAAAGCTTTTTCTTCTTTCCCCCCCCCCCTCCTTATTT
The DNA here is from genome assembly GCA_011125475.1 of Melanerpes aurifrons. NCBI lineage: Eukaryota > Metazoa > Chordata > Aves > Piciformes > Picidae > Melanerpes > Melanerpes aurifrons. The sequence goes on along the minus strand of WWNC01000081.1, from coordinate 1,193,591 downwards.
TAGAGAGACATGACATTAAAAAAATGATTGAGTCTGTGAAAATAAGAAGACAGTGCATGCTGGATTTCTACTCGCATTATGAACATCTTTGTGCTCTTCAAAGCTCTGTCCCACTGAAAGCTGTGAAGGCTAACCTGATACAGGGTGCACTTGACCTAACTGTAGATCGCATCAAAGCTGCTGATTGGGCACCGCTCCTGGATGCTATCAGGCATAATAAGACTCTGACATCTGTTGGAATAAGAAGTTTTCATCACCAAGGTCTTGGAGAATCAGGTTTGTAGTAATGCCTAGAAAATATAACTGTGTTGATGAATACATGTTATAATGTGTTGCATGAAACTTTTGTGTGATTGAGTACATGGGGAGAGGAGTTGTAATGCAGAAGGAATTGCTTCTACTTAAGAAAAAAAAAGCAAGATATGATCACTGTTGCCTTTTAGTCAATAGAGATTAGATTTTACTGATGTGTCATTTTTGTTGTTTACTAGGTGTTGAAAGATACAAAACTTACTTTAAAAGGAGAATTCCAGCAATTCGAACCAAAGACTTGACTGGCCAATTATGCAAAGCTGTCAAAGGCTGCCTCAGTATATCAGATGTACTGAAAAGTTTAGAACTGCAGGGTTTGCTTCTGAGAGAGAGAGATCTAATACTTCTAACAAAGGTGAGAATGTAGTAGTACATATATAAGTGAAAAATGCTCTAGAATGTAGAGAAGTAGGAAATAAATGTAAATATTTGTCACAGACAAGGATGTTCCTTTTATAAGATAGCTTTGTGTTATGCATCTTATGAATGATTCTTCTGAGCCATTTAGTATAACAGTCTTGCTGCATCTTTCAAAATCACATAATCTACCCTTGCCCTAATTCATCAATGCATATTACAAGGATCTCAGCAGCATCTCTGCTATGTGTTTGGGACTTGTGCTTGTAACTGAAACTTCCTATTTTGACCTTGCTCTGAAGCTCCTGAGTTTCTTGTGGGGAGCACAAAGAGCTGTGAGCAATTTGGGTGCTTTAGGAGAGGGTTTTTTGTTTGTTTGTTTGTTTGTCTCTCTGTATTTCTGCTTTTCGAGCAGTTAACAAACTTCATTTTTATCATGAAGGGCTTGGCTGCAGCATCATCCCTGGAGAGTGTCTCATTAGCCCATTGTCCAATTGGAGATACAGGATTGGAAAGTAAGTTCAGAATCAAAATTGTATATAATCTTCTTCTCTCTTGTTTATTCTTTTAAATAGATAGTGGAGTTGTTCAGTGTTTCTATTCCAGTTTTAGACTTGTCTATAGTTAAATAATAATCTTTATTCTACATGATTTAACAGCATTTAAAGAATTTAATTTTTTCATTTGATGCTAGTAAATAGCCATCCTACTTTATAATGATGCTTATACTTTTTGTTCAAAAGAGTCATAATACTTGTTTGAGATTAACTATTGAGGATGTTTGTGTAAACTGAAATAAAATAGTTTCTAGCCTATTCATATAGTTTTTCCTGAACATTTGTGTTGGAAATAGATAATCTTAGAACACTTTAAAATACATTTTATATTTCAGCACTAGATCTTTGTCAAGGCTTTTCTGCATCTTAATATAGCAGTGAAAAGGATGTTCTGATAATCTGGCTGTGGTGTGTGCAGATAATGTGCATGTTTTTATTTTCTTCAGCAATCTGTCAGAGTATAAAGAATTCAGCTACTATCAGATATGTAAACTTCACTGGATGTAGCCTCACATGGCAAGGGGCAGAACATATAGCAAATGTATTAAAGGTAATTTAATCACCTTTCTTAGAACCAAATGCTCCCAAGAACTTAAACACTTTTTTTTCTCCCCAAGCTCTGAATTATGAACAGCATATGTGAATATTGAAGTTAAGTACGTGAATAGTCCTCCTGAAATTTCTTACTCTCTATGCACAAAGTAGCTTAGTTTCTGGTGAGGGATTTAAACATCAGCTAAATAACAGTTCAGAATTACATATTTTCTTTAAGGATTAGAGCTGTAAAATCTCTGGCAGGGTATTGGGGAACATTTCTTTTGTTATCACAAATTTTGAAAAATCTCTTAATTATTATTTCCCAGTGCCTAAGAATAATTAAGTTTATAATTGAGAAACTACTAATTAACTGATTAGTAAGCTTGTGATTAGTACAGTAGTCTAATTAATGTTAGCATTGTTTGGCATGAAAAAACATAACTTCCTAGTGCATATTTCTTATTCAGGATGTGTTGATAGTGTCTGTCTGCGAAAACAAGATGTTTTGTAGTCATATTTTCTAATTTACATTGCAGATTGATAAGAACAGAAAATTGCTTGTATTTCTTGAACTCAGAAACAGCATGTATTTCTTACAGCAGCACTTGAGCCACTAAATGTCAATTGCAAACAAAGGTAACTTGTGATCTTCTCCGTAGTGGCTTTGGTATTGCACTTGGTAACAACTTCTTTATTTACAAAGCACCAGGCAGTGAAAAGACATAGTGAGGCCTGGGCTGAAAGCCTGCGTTACCGGAGACCTGACCTTGACTATATGACTGGCCTGAGGCGGATTACTTTCAACTGCAACGTGCTTGTTGGAGATAGAGGAGCCAGTGCCTTTGCAGACTGTCTTGGAGAGGACCTTTGGCTCAAAGGTATTGCAAAATACCTCCTCTTAAGATACAGTGGTGGTGGCACACAGAAGACTTTAAAATGTCAGTTTTGTATGCAAAGAGAATAGTAACTTCCTGTTTCAAAAGAATGTCTCTTTTAAATTGTCCAAGTGTCTGATACTGTTGTTTATGGATTCATAGAATGGTTTGGGTTGGAAGGGACCTTCAGTGTTGTCCTCTAGTATTTTGGAGAAGTATCATATTCATTCTATGGTGTATCTGTATGAAATGACTGATGGTGCTGGTGTAAGTTGTACCATTCAGTTCATTGAAACAAATACCTACCTATTGAAACTGTTACATAGTTTGAACCAGATGTGCAGATAATGTGCATACTGGTGGAAGAGGATTAGGTTAGAGAATACTTACACAAACTTGGCCTGCAGAAGTCTGTAGGTCCTGATGGGATGCATCCACAAGTGCTGAGAGAGATGACTGATGTAATTTTGAGGCCATTGTCAGTAATCTTTGAAGGATCATGGTATTTGGGAAGGATGCCTGATAGCAAATATCATTTCTGTCTTCAAGAAGGCTGGGAAGAAGTACACAGGGAACTATAGGCAAGTCAGCCATACCTGCATCCCTGGGAAGTAGGGATGTGATGCCAACCAGAGGGACTTCATCTGACCTGAGAGATGGGCTGATGAGAACTTTCTGAAGTTTACAAATGGAAGTGCAGTGTCCTGCATCTGGGCAGAAATAATCTGATGCACCTAAAAATGTTGGGGGCTGTGTAATTGGAAAGCAGCTTTGCAGAAAGGGTCATGGAGGTTCTGGTCAACCACAAGCTGACTGTGAGCCAGTAAAGCACCTTTGTGTCAAAAGAAATATGGTGGTATCCTGGGTGGCATTAGAGAGTTGCAGGGAGGTTGAGGGAGGTGATTCTTCATATGTAGTCAAACACTCAGGAGGCCAGACCTCATCTTCCCTATATAGGAGAGTGACAAAGCTACCAACAGCCTTGTGAAAGGCCAGTAAAGTGATGGAAGGACTAGAGCAGCTCTTACTTCAGGCAGGGCTGAGAGAGTTTGCACTGTCTAGTCTGGACGAGAGAAGGCTGAGGGCAGGTCTCATCAAGGCACATGAATATCTGAAGGATGGATGTAAAGAAGATGGAGCCAGGCTCTTCCCAGTTGTGCCTAGAGATAAGGCAAGAGGAGGTGAGCACAGACTGAAGCACTGGGGACCCTCCTTGAACATCAGGAAACTCTTACTGTGAGGGTGATTGAACATTGGCACAGGTTTCCCACACTGGTTATAGTGGCTTCATCCTTGGAGTTCTTTTAAGAGCTGTCTGGACGTGGTATGGGGCATCTGGCTTTAAGTGAGCCTGCTTGAGCAAGATGATTTGGCAAGGTGACCTTGAGAGGTCCCTTCCAACCTCAACCATTCTGTGATACTGTACATACACAACATGAAATAAATGCCAAAGCCATGCCAATACTATTCCATGGCTATTTCAAAGTGAGGCTTTACAGGGCTCTGGGCAACCTGATCGAGTTGAGGATGCCCCTGCTTACTGCAGGCATGCTTGGACTAGATGACCTTCAGAGGTCCTTTCCAATTTACACTATTCTGTGATCTTACCTGTCATGGTTGGAGTTGAATCTGCTGCTGTGCTGCAGTCATGTCAGTGCCTCTTCCGAAGCTGCAGCTTCAAAAATGGAAGTGCTAACTGGAGCAAAGCGTTATGGGGCTTGAAGTTCAGATTGCAACAAGGGAGGCTTCCTGTTCTGGTTGCTGGTTCTGGGTTCTTGAGTATTGGCTCTTTTCTGCAAGCGTGGTGGAGGAGTGGGTGGGAGTTGTGTAGCTGCTGGTTTTGGGTTTCCTGTTTTGTGCTGTGCTGTTTTTTCCCCCCTGTATTTCAATGTGCTTCTTCTGGAAATAGGCTAAGATAAGGTAATCATGCATTTTATTATTAGATTAATTGGATTATTAGCTAAGGTAATTATGCATTGGGATTATGATATTTGTTATATTAAACTCTTTATCTCAACCTTGAGTTTTGTGTGTTGCTTCTCCCCTCACTTCTGTGTTGGGGGAGCAGGCAGGTTAGCCTTTATGCTAATCTATTACACTAGCACATAATGATGCATACAAACAGTGATCTTGTAGAAGCATTGACTCAGAATTTCTAAATGGAAGTTGTGCGTTTGTACAAATGATGTTTGAATTAATTGGTGCTTGGGAATATTGTACCTGGTAGGAGTTTGCAAGAACAGTGACTTGACTGTGATTTTTGTATTTCTTCCTTTGCAGTTGTTTGCAGTTATTTTTAATGTTTATCTATAATCAGGGTTTATATTTCTAGCTTTCTTCTGGACCTAACATTCTTAGTTGTACATGTGACTGTTATCATGACCTCTTTTCTAATGTTTCATGTTCTGTGACATGAAGGTTTTCAGCAACTGTGGATTAATTGTATTAGAAAGTGACTACAGGTTATGACACTGAATAGCTTTCTTGTTTTTTCTTTTACCTCCTTAAATATTTTAGCACTTGATTTGCAGCAGTGTGGAATATCCAATGAAGGAGCAAGGTCGTTATTAGATGCCCTTAAAACTAATACAACATTAGTGGTACTTGACATAAGAAAAAATCCTTTAATTGGTATGTATTTCTACCTACCTTTGTTGTCTTTGTGCTTCTTTTTGTTGTATTTTGGCTGCCTTTTTATTTTTTTTCTTTTCCCCAGTAATTCTAGGGGGGTAAAGAAATCACTTGTAAGAGGGTAAAAAACTGCAGCAATATTTTGATAAATATTTTTTTTAATGGGAGGAGGGAGTTGAGTAGGTAATGCATACTGGTTATTCAGTGATTTGTTGGTTTGCTTGAAAATTTGTCATATGGGAGATTCTTAGTAAGATATTTCAATTTATTCTAGATCACTTTGTGATGAAAAACATTATTGAAAGAGTTCTTATGAATGGAAATAGTGCTAATTCAGAGGTAAGTGTTAAGCATTTGGGTTTTCTTTGCAGTTGCCATTGCTTTTTTTCTTGTAAAGGACAGCTTTAATCAGAATTAATCTAAAACAACTATTCAAGTTATAAAACAGAAGTCTGACTCCTCAGCTGCTTAAAACCAAAAAACATTATGAAGACAAAAACAGGAAACAATTCTGGTAGTTTGATATTGTACTGAGCAATTTTTACAATTTACTGTGTAGTTTAGGATGGAACATGTAGTAAAGCCAGGCAATAAGGCAGAAATACATCTGTGTACTTGGGTGTTAACATAGAACATTGAATAAATACTGCTGCTGGACTGCTGTAAGGTTTCTCTACTACATGTTTCTTGTTATCATGGTAATAATAACTTCTAACAGAATAGTAAAAGAAATAAAAATGTGAAACTTACTTTAAACCACTTTTATCCACACCAATTTACATATTTCAGATTTTTTACCAGTTACTTTCCTTTTCTATGCTAAGAAACCAGAGTTTAGTTCAAGTACAAGTGCCCCTTCACTTAATAGTCCATAGACAATTGACAATAAAGTACAATAACTGAATATCTGCACTGTTCAGTATTATAGTGTGTAGATACTAAGGCTACTATTTATGACACTGAAATTGAAAAGTTTCCAAAGGAGATAGCAGAAAAAATGAGTGTCCTCTTATTCTTGTTTTCTTATAGCTGCAACCATCCCAGTTCTTGTTCTGGAACTTGCTGCTCTTTTAGTTTTAAAAAGTTTTAAAAGTCAGAACTGTCGATCTGTAGGGTGTATCTAAAAATGTGAAAAGTTTGTGTGTGGAATTCTGTGAGGATTGATATAGGTCCTTATTTCAGTCTCTTCACAACTAGTCTCAATTTCTCTGAAAGAAGTTTCGTAAGAGATTGGAATAACTTTTCTTCTTGACAAATGCAATCAATATTCACAAAATGTTGCAGGGGTCACATGAAAATGTGCCTGGAGATGCTCAAGATTATTGGAAAGTTGAACCATGACAAGAGTCAACTCTTTGTGGAATCTCCCATATACAAAGAGGTCATTGAGTTGAAGCCACCTGATTTATATTCATCTAGATAATGCAGTATCTTAAGTCATACGGTGATGACAGTAATTCTTCACACATTATTTACAAGACAAGTGAAAAGAGCTAACAGCTTGCTGAGTAACTTTGCTTCTTCCACAAAGTAAACCAGCCTAGATCTTTAGTTTTGTAAGCTCTGTGAGTAGGCTCTTGTGGTTAATATTTGCTGTTTATCATGAGACCAATGCAGACATTCAGGAAGTTGTAATCTAACAGGTTAGCAAGATGAACACAAACATTTGATGTTGAGGTTGATACTGTTTTGAAAATGAAACATTTATTACCCTAATCTAGGATTTACAGTTAGTTTGAGCTATATTCAAAAGCTTGGATATTATAATGACAAAACCAGTTACATTTCTTTGAGGTGGTTCTGTATTTTAATGATGTGCTCTATACGGAAAGTGAACAATATGAGGGTTTGGTTTGGTGTGTGTGTGTTTGTGTGTTGGTGGTGTGCTGTTTTGTGGAAGTGTGGTAGTGAGGAAAGTTTGATTCTCACACATGCGTGCACACACACACACAAACCACAGCTAACTCAGTTGGAGAAGCAAAATGGAAAAGAGCTGTATTTTTACAAGCAGAATGAAATACAGTGAATATATACACAATATACAGTATATACAAAAATATATAGGAAAGAACCTAACGCAGAAAACTACCCCCCCTTGATAGAGGAGGGCTCCCCCAAAAACACACTTTTCCCCTTTCCTCCTTTTTTCCAAAAAGGGTTAGAGAGAAAAGTAATTATTAAGGGAAATTTTGTTAGTTCAATGCATATGTTAAGGGAAGAAAAGAATTAGTTTTGTGTCTCGTTAGTCCAAGGTCAGCTCCAGCAAGCACAGAAGAAAGAAAAACAGCTGTCCAGACTGAACTAAAACTAAAAATCCTTAAAGTTATATTGCTACTAATCTACCGATGAAATTCTTTTAGAATGATCTTCGTTTTCCTTTTTATACCAAAACATTCAGCTAGAGCATTCAGTAGCTGACCTTTCTTAAAGGCACAGCCTAAAACTTACAGTGAGTTTTTGGCTGTGTGTTTTCACAGTATCACAGTATCACTTAGGTTGGAAAGGACCTCGGGGATCATCGAGTCCAACCTATCAACACAGACCCCATGCCTAGACCATGGCACCAAGTGCCACGTCCAATCTCCCCTTGAACGCCTCCAGGGTCGATGACTCAACCACCTCCCTGGGCAACCTGTTTCAATGCCGAATGACTCGCTCGGTGAAGAACTTCCTCCTCACCTTGAGTCTGAACTTCCCCTGGCGCAGCCTGAGACTGTGTCCCCTCGTTCTGGTGCTGGCTGCCTGGGAGAAGAGGCCAACCCCCTCCTGGCTTTTGTAAGGAGTCGAATCTCAGGGACTAAACTAGTAAATCAGAGATATTAATGAAGACAAATGGTCTGTCAGCACACTGTTGCAGGAATAAATGCAAGGACTCTCAACAGTCATTCCACCAGAAGTCAGAATCCCACAATGTGGAAGTGAAAATAATTTACAAATGTATTTTTGAGAGTCCTAATGACATATTCTAAATTCTGGATCTAAATAACACTTTTTTTTCTGTTTCTACGGAGGTTTAACACAAGACAAAAATTTCAGTTATTTTTCAGATTTCTTGTTTTTTTAATGACAGATCCATTATATACTAAGTTTACAAATTGAAGAAGTAATAATTGTTTCTTGTAGCTTGTGCTTGTCAATCACAATATAGTCAGTTAGCATCTACATTGATTCCTTTTATCTGTGTATTTCATCTAAGCCTGTGAGGTTTTAACATAAGCTGATCCATTTTTTGTAGTGGAGAAGACATGAGTATTTGTCTTCTAAATTACTTCATGTAGTAGGGAGATTTTTATTTTCTTTTACCTGTCATAGTTGCCTACAGATCTGGATTTCGTGTTGACAGAAAATGAAGAATCAGTTGGACTAAGTTTAGCCTATGTGTAGAGACTTCCTGAACTCTAGGTGTAAGATGCAATTTTATGTGAAACTACTGTTTTCTGTGTGAAACTTGCTCTTGCAGCAAGTGGCCTAACTCATACGATACCTCATCCAGAAGACAACTAAAGTGTTGCATGGATAATCATACCTAATGCTGTCTCCATTTTCATCTACCTCTAGTTTCAGTGTTTTATCCTGCAAAAGGCTAGCTATCATAATTCTCATGAGAAAAGCTTGGTAGTGTTGAATTTGTTTATATCTGAGAAACAGCAGAGCTGCATTCATGTATCATCTCATCATAGCATCTGTTGTGTCAACTCCATGGTTTTGCTTATGCAGAAAATACTTTAAGGTGCTTCTACATTGTTTTACGAAAAGAAGTTTAGTAGGCTGTTGAATGGCCTTACAGTTATAAGCTGTCATAACTACAAAACATCATGTCTTGGCTGCCACAAATAGCCTGTAATGTATTGTCACCGCTTGCATACTGGGTACTGGTCACAGCAGCCTCTCCATCCTGTTCTGCATAAAAACCCGGTTGTTTCTCTTTGCTTTTCAAGAACATGTAGGTGCTTGCTGTTTAGGTTTAGTTTCCATGTCTGCATGAAGAGGGCCTGCTACTAACTGATTCCTTTAAATTTTATGAGGATCTAAACCAGAAAATTTGTATGTCTTAGCCACGTGTAGCTAGTATAGTTGATTGTAAGTTACAGATATGATGGAGTGTAATAGGTGGAGAAAGTTTGTGTGGCTTCTGTGAGAGACTCAATAATGTGAAGGAAAAATCCACTGAAGGAGTCTGCAAAAGAAGTTACTCACAGGGACTTAGATATTGTTAGTTATTTTTCAGCAGTTAGTATGTTTGCTGTCATTACACTGAGGTGTGGCACAACAGCAGCAGGTAGTATGACAGATGAACTTGACATTTAACAATATAGCAGTTCTTTTATGTGCGAAATAAAAATAAAATTAAGATACTGTTGCTTATAGAAATTTACAATTTAATTTTACTCTTCCTGTCTATCATTTTAAAACAATTCAATTGTCTCAGTAGCTAGATTTAGCTGTAGGATATACAAGGATATTCAAGTCCAAGGTTTAAAAAACTCATCTTGTCAATGACAAACTTGGACTAAACTTGGTTAGTTAGAACACAAAAATGGTATTTTAATCTTCCATGTGCATTAGTGGGGAGTAACTGGAATACTGTTTCTAGTACTCTGATGTGAGGTTTAGTGCTGTCTGAGATAAGCTGCATTTCTGTCATGGTTTTAGGCTCAGCTGGCAGCCAAGCTCCACACCCCGCACTCCATTCCCACAACTGCCCCTCTCCCACCACCATGCTATCCCTAACTCTAACCATCTCACAAGCACACACTTCAGTCTGCTTCAGTAGGATTGGAAAAAGAAAGTAGGAGCAGAAGGGAAAGCCTCAGGAGCTAACTAGTGTTTAATAGAACAATACAAAGAATGAACAACAGGGCTAACAACAATAGTAAAGAAGTAATATGTAAAGTGAGTAACCAGCACCAGAACAAGGGGACACAGTCTTCAGGCTGCACCAGGGGAAGTTTAGACTCGAGGTGAGGAGAAAGTTCTTCACCGAGCGAGTCATTTGCCATTGGAATGGGCTGCCCAGGGAGGTGGTGGAGTCACCATCCCTGGAGGTGTTCAAGAGGAGATTGGACGTGGCACTTGGTGCCATGGTCTAGTCATGGGATCTGTGTTGATAGGTTGGACTCGATGATCCTCGAGGTCTCTTCCAACCTTAGTTATACTGTGATACTGTGATAATAAAAAGTGCACTCACCTATCTGTCTGCACTTGCCAGTGCCCTGGAACACCCCACTGGGTCTCAGCTGGCTATCCTGGGTGTGGCTCCTCTCTGCTTCTGAATTAACCCCATCCTAGCTGAACCAGGACAATTTTCTTCAGCACTAGACTTTGTACTAATTAGTTTTTGATGTGTGCTGAAAAATAAGTGACAATGTAACTTTAAAATGTCTGTGTGGGGTAATAACACTGTTATTGGGGAAAAGGGAACCTGTGAGGAAATAAATTTTGAAGTACAGCAGTTGCCTTTTCATTTTAGTGTGGAGGCTTTTATTGTGAAAGGGTGAACTTTCATTGCAGGCAGTGAAATCCTTTGTGTTTTTAAAAATACCAGCTTCATTATAATGTAAAAATCACACTAAAGAAGCTTTTATTACTCTGGAGAAGTTTGGCCTCAGCCAGTCATGCCTAGCAAGGCAACTTTCTGAGAACAAAATGCAAAATCCAGAGTTTCCTTTTTATAAGGTCCATGCTGTTTATTTTGCTGTAGAATGAGAACTGTTTTGCACAAGAGAAATGAAAGTATTGGAACAGATACTGTAGTGGTGTTACAAGAACACTTTCTGATAATGTAGCACTCCGACTAGCATTGAATATATGTTTTAATTTTAATATATGTTTCAATTGGGGTTTTTCCCCTAATTTTGCAGTTTAAGCTTTCTGTAACTAGCAGTGTGGTCTATGTATCTGACAAACCCCCCTCTAATCTTTAATAAGCACCTCTTTAAATATCAGCTACTAAAACAACTTATCTTTCTTTTAAAAAAAACCCCAAACATTCCAGTATAAGTGGCAGACATCTCCATCTTCCAAGGATGCTTTGAAAACTAGACCAAAGAAAAGAACTATTGTCCTAGGAAGTGGTCGAAAAGGAAAAGCTACTATTCGTATTGGTAACACTGTTTTCTCTGACTATGCTAAATTTTGTCTATAAAAAATAATCTTTTAATATTTAAGGATGTTAATTTTGAAACATATGTCTAAATTGAATGTTTTGCAGAATACTAGTCATCAAAAAAAAGTCAGTTTATTCTCAAGTCAATAATGTGTCTTGTACTGGTTTCTGTAGGAAATTTGCTCTTATTCTTAGTTTTCCTAGATACATGGCTGAGAAAATATGCTGACTTAAATATGTGGAAGCATTGCACATATATATTCTGAGTGCATCCTTTCCAAAAGCTTTCACTTCTAGGAAGCTTTGTGTTAGTAAGTTGCCTAGTTCTGATGTTTCAGTCTTTCTATAGTGGACTGTCCTTTGCCAGGACAAAGAAGCATGCATTTTTTACTGATGTACACAATTTTTACATTTTGGTTTTTGTACTTTTTTTTAAATTCATGTAAACCTATTCTAAATAGTATGCTTAACATAAATACCTTGAATATTTATAATTACTTATAGTCATGATACACTAAATATTTTTCAATACATTACTAAAAATGTCACTGTAATACATTTGACTGTCTTTCATCTTTGCTTTAGTTATCTGGAAACAGAGAGGTAAGCATAAATAAGCAAATAAACTGGTTATCAGAGTTTTGGAGATACTTGGGAGGTTGGGTTGTTTTTTGTCATCCTGTGTCAGTTTTGTTGGGTTTTCTTTTTCTCTTTTCAAAAGGATGGGGGAGTGAGGAAGTGAAATATAATCTATGCTGCTTACTTGTTGAAAACAAGCTGAAATTTGGAATCCTATTACCACAGTTAACGCAAAATTAGTTGGCTTATTAGTGATCACTGGTTTAACTGTATTTTGCCAGTAATAAAACCATCATTCCTCACATCAAAGCCACTAGAGGGCAATTTGAAGCACATAGATGACCTTATTGTCTCTGTGGACTGTCTGTTCTCTCTCTTGAGACTGCAGAGTTAGGTATCTAAAACATGTAATTTGAATAAACCTCTTTAGCTACAAAACTTCACTTTTTTTGAGTAACAACATGTCTTTTAGGTCCATAGCAGCTAAACATACCACCTCATAATTGCAAGTAGATAAGCTGTCTTTCCCTCTTTTTGAGAAGCAGAACTAAAGTTTTGAAAAACGTCAGCAAAATTAGGCTGAAGGGTAGCTTTTCAACAGTTCTTTTTATTTATTGCATAAGGAGATTGTGCCTATGAGCATTAATCTGTCATTATACATAAATAAATAGGTATAATGAATTCTCTTTTCTTGCATTCTTACTGTTCAATACAGGATTACCATGTAAAAAGTCTGTAAGTCCTGGGAAAAAAAATACACCTGTGAAAGATAGCTACTCATCAAAGCCACTACCGCCAGGCACAAAAGGATTCATTCCTTGGCGGACTGCGGAACGTGCAAAAAGATGCAGGTGAGGTTTTCATAGTACACAGGAAGATAAAAAAGCATGAAAATTACGTACAGCTGTAGTAGAGAGCAGTGTTAATTTTTTTTTTAAATAAGTATTTGAAAGTTACTTCAAGAATTTCATATTGCATCTATAATTAGTTCTATCTATATCATTTTTTGTGGATGTTACACATATTCTGTTCTATTCCAGGAGATTTTTAAAATACACAAGGTGTGATTTCATGGCTGTACTATGATTTTATTCAGGTACAGCAAAAAAACCAAACCCCACAGAACCAAACCCACTTTGTTTGTTTGTTCTCTTCTTACTAAGGATTTATCACATTTACAATAGCTAAAGATGCAATCCATTCCTCTAAACTTGTAATGTAGCTGATTTTGGCATCCAGTTTGAGGTCTCTAGATATTTTTTCGATATCATCTTTGTGCTCCATCTCCCCTAATCCCAGCATAGTAATTGGATCACCTAAGCCCTGTGAAGTAAGATTAAAAAATAAAATAAATTGTTACATGTGGAAGCCATAATATTGTTAGCGTACTTCCTTTCAAAACAGTTTTTGTACAGGGTTCGCTTTTAAATTCCCTAGACCCTGAAGTGTAAAAGCGGAGGCCATATAAATACTTCATATTCATTTTAAGCTCTATTTTAACTTGTTTTTCAGTGTGCTGAACATTGAATTCTCCTGTTGACTTTGGTTTGCAATAATTAAGCAAGATGCCTATTGAAGATGCTAATGTATCAGCAATATTGCTCTGACTCGTTATTTAGTAGGAGCACTCATAGAATAAAGTGAGGATGTAAAGAGTGTTAAAGGGATACAGTGTTGTGTGCAGTTTTACTCTTAGTGTTTCCCTATTCTAAATTCTGTGTTTAGAAATGGAAGAAGCAGTGATGGCATTACAAACTCATTTTTCTTTAAAGTGTTATTTGTCCCTGACTTTAGATGGGGGCCAGTGGATAATAGTGATGAAGAATTGCCAGTGAAGATTGAGGTAATCTATCTTCTTTATGACAGTTTATGTAGTAGATGAATGCCTGAAAAAAACAATGAAAAGTGTGCTTGACAGACTCTTAACTGTCGTAAAGCAGGAACATACTTTCAAAGTTTCTTTCTCAAACAAGTGCAAAATAATAGTTTGTGACAGCATTTGGTTGAAACCTCTTTGATACTTGGTTCACTCCTATTTCTATATTACTAGGTTTTGGTTTCTTAGTCTTTTGAGCAAGCAGGGTTGAAGTATGAGCATAATCCCACCAGAGGCAATAAAGAAAGTTTTCTGTGAGAGATTCTGCATGTCCCTTCCTCTCTTTCCTCCTTTTTTCCTTTGGACTATGTACTACGAACTGCAGTAGTAAATGTAGCAGGTGGAAGTCTTCTCTTTGCATCTAAATTCTGTCTCCTCACCACAGAAAAGCTGGAGGAGTGGTTTAGTGTGTACTAAGGCATTAATGTGGCTCACAGGAGGGTCTGATTGTTGCTTGAAGGCAGCATATTTATTCCCTGCTCTGGTGTAGGCTTCTCAGGGTTTGCAGCCCTTTGGGAAAACCTGCTTTGGCACAGGCTGTCCATAGTCTGCAGCAATTTTGGCCCATCCCTCGGGCATGGGGTCTTCCGTGGACTGGAGTATGGGTATTGGCTCCACCATGGAGCACCTGCTTCTCTGAACATGGTGTTCCCTTTGCTGTTTCTCACTTTTTTTTTCCTCACTCTTCTTCTGCCTGTCAGACATTTTTAGTGCTTTTCTGAATAGCTTTCTCTGAGGCACTGCCCTCTTAGCTCCTGAGCCCAGCCTTGCACTGCAGTAGTTTGGATGGAGATGGCTGGAACTGGTGTCCAGAATGGGGCAGCCCTGGCCTCTCCTCACAGGATCTGGCCCTGCTATCTAGTCTTTATACCCAGTATGTGTACACATGTGATTTTTTAAAAATACTGTTTCATGCAAATTTATTTCAAAATAGCATATCTAACCAATATATTTGTAGTGTAAGGAAATATAATACAAAGTGATTGCGTTTAAATTAAGCTTTTTTACACTATGTAATCTTTGATTCTTGTGGCACAATGTAATGCTGTGTGGGTGTGATTTTTTTTTTCTGATGTTATTAGACAGGTGTTCCAGTAAAAGTTACAGTAGAAAGTGCTCCTACCTCTGAAACTGAAGACACAGAATATTCAGATGATGTTATCCATGATCCTAATTTGGCAAAATCATTAAAAAAGATTAATGTAACAGCGTATCCAAAATTACAGGTAAGAAGCATGTTCTTGTGCCTTAAACTCCGTAAAGGCAAATTATATGAGTTAAACCATTTCTTACCCAGAAAATTATGATTATGCTAGTAACCAGTTACAGAACAGGATTTCTGAATAATTTTTAGTTATCCTGCATTATGTCACACCAGCTTCTGTTTCAAAAGCTGTGGCAAATATTCCCTAAATTTCCAGTCTGAGTATTTCTAATGAAGTTGTGTACATTAAAGCATATTGTCAAATCAAGGCCATAATAAGGAATAACTTAATACAGATCTGTAATTTGTCAAGTCTTGAATCATTGTACACAAATATTTAATCAGCATTAATTGCCTGTTGTATTTATTTCAAAGTATTTCCTTTAGAAATAAAACTAAATTATAAAAGAAAATATTTTAACGATTGTTGTGTAATAATAATTTTTAAAACCTCTGAAAGAGTGTTAAGGCTCTATTTTATAATTGAGCTTGGTAACAAACTTTTTTCCATTTGTTCTAGCAGTAGCAAGACTGACTATTGCTGCAAATGTCTTGACAGGGAATGTTCTTGTGAAAGCAAGGGAAAACAAAGGTTTTTTTCAGTGGCTTGGTATTGCTGCCAAAGTATCATACAATCAGTAAGGTTGGAAAAGACCTCAGAGATGATCAAGTCCAACCTGTCGCCCAACACCTCGTGTACTAAACCATGGCTTCAAGTGCCACATCCAGTCTCCTTTTGAACGCCTCCAGGGACGATGACTCCACCACCTCCCTGGGCAGCCCATTCTAATGACCAACAACTCTTTCTGTAAAGTACTTTCTCCTCACCTCAAGCCTAAACTTCCCCTGGTGCAGCTTGAGACTATGTACTCATGTTCTGGTGCTGGTTGCCTGGGAGAAAAGACCAACCCCCACCTGTCTACAACCTCCCTTCAGGTAGATGTAGAGCAAAGTAATCTATCGGTATTATAAAGCAACAGCCTTAGGCAGGATAACTGGATTGTTTCTGAAGCATTGGAATTTTAAATTTGTTTGGAGAATGTGGTAGGTTGAGAGAAGGCCCAGCTTTCCCTCCGCCACAAAGAAAGGAAAAAAAAAAAAAAAGCCACGGCTGGCCCAGTTGGAAAAGCAAAGGATATGCTGTATTTACAAGCAATATGCAATGCAGGTTGTATGTACACAATATATACAGTGTTTGCAATATATCTATACAGAAATATACAGCAAAGAAAAATACAGGAACAAAACTCCCTCCTCCGGACAGAGGAGGGCTCCCCCCCTGTATCCCCCTCTCTCCCCCTACTTCCCTTTTTTCCCAAAAAAGGGTTAGAGAGAGAAAAGGCAGGAGAAAAGGAAGAGAATTCTTATTAGGCCTCCAAGCGCATGCAGGATTAGTGCTTACTTGGTATTCAAGATCGAAACTCCGGCTAGTTGCTCAGAAGCAAACAGGCTGGAAAGGGAGAACAGAGAGGAACTGAGGAAAATTCCAACTGCACTAAAACTTAAAGTTGCATTCTACCAATGAAATTTGTTTAGACCTATCTTTGTTTTCAAAATATTCAGCCAGAGTGTTCCAGCACTGTCCCTTTCTTAAAGGCACAGCCTCAAACGGTCACAGAGAATCTGCAACAGCTATAACCCTTCTCCTTTTCTTTGTGGAGCTGGTCGTTATTGTTGGTGGGGACCGCTTGGCCTTAGGCTCCTCTCTGGATGGCTGCTCCTCAACCCTCTCATCCCCACTGCCCTTGGCCTGCAGGGCCTCATACTTATACAAGGGCAGCGGAAGAGGAGGAGAGGGCCGGGATGGATTTCTCTTACCACCCCTGGCAGGGACCTGTATCCATCCCTCCCCGTTTCCAGGGACCCTTCCCTCAGCAGGGGAGATCTGCAGAGCAAATCTTAAAAAATCTAACTCCCTTTCGCTTTCCCTTATTGACCTCAGCCTAGACACCTCCTCTTTCAGCTCAGCCACTTCATCCTTCAGCTACTACTTCCTGTTCAATTTTCCAAGCACGGCCTAAAACTACCACAGAGAGTTAGATGGTGTAGATTTACCATGGGAGGCAAAAAGACTGTAGAAATACTGCATAAATAACTGTACCTTTGGTGGTTGGTTTTTTTCAGCCAATGTATACTTTTTTGTAGGCCTCCCCATTTTCTCTCGAACTTGTCTTCAGGAAGATTTTCAAGGTTTTCACATGTTGCAGTGACTTAAAGTTATGTAGTGGCTTTCTTCTCTGTAGATGATTCCATGTTGTTGATATGCAATATGTAGACATTGTGCTATGCAGTGGCTTCAAGAGCATTGTGTCTGGAATCTCAAAAACTTTTATGCAGCAAGTACTGTGCTTTCAGGAAACTCATGATGTGTTTGTTCTTGCCATTAGGAGAGGGAGGAATATTATTTTAAGGACACGCTACTGGGGCAGACAGTATTTTGTGCTTTGGGGGAAGGTTGTTTCATCAACTGCGTGTTGTCAGTGTTACCTGTAGTATTACATATAGAGCAACAGTAAGGAAGGCATAATTTGTAATTAATCTGAGCTTCCTGGGAGGAAAGTAGCCCAAAACAGGTTCAAAATTTCTTGTGCTTGTAAAAACTCAGGTTTTCCTGATTATCTGAATTTAAAATCCAGAATAGATTTTTAGGCCCTGACTGCATATTTTGACAGCACTTTTTAAGTAATCTGTAATTGTTTCTGTGCCTCTCACATCCTTTTTGTTATGCTGATGCGAGGCATGGTTTCACATTATGTCAGAACCAAGCTATAACTTTTCACCGCTGAATTATGAGGTCTGTTTTCCTGCTGTTGCTTTGTGTTTTTCTATTTCTTGCTACAGTCTTTTTATTTCTTACATCTTTTTTCATGTATATCTGACCGTAAGGCAAGTTGATTCAACTTGCTATTATGGAGAAAAGTTGTGTGGTTCAACAAGAAGTGCAAAGTTCTGCACTTTAGGGGAGAACAAGCCAATGCACCAAGAGGTGCTGAGGGCAGACCATCTGGAAACCAGCATTGCAGAAAAGGCCCTTGTGGTCAAGGTGGACACCCAAGTTGAACACAAGTCAGCAATGTGGCCATGCAGCACAGAAGACTAATGGCATCCTGGATTGCACTAGGAGTAATGTTACCAGCAGCCTGAGGGAGATGATCTTTCCCCTGTAGCCAGCACTAGTGAGGTCACACCTGGAGTGCCATGTACAATTCTGGGTTCCCCAGGACAAGAGAGATTTGGGTATACTGGAGAGTCCAATAAAGAGCCACAAGGATGATTAAGGGACTGGAGCATCTCGCCTGTGACGAAAGCCTCCCTGCCTTCCTGTAGTAACCCACTGGAGCAGAGTCAATGGGAACAGGTATCTGCCTGATGAAACAACTGCAGCAAGCATGTTCCTTTAAGAAGCCCATCACCTGCAGTGGCCTTCCAGAACAGGTATGAGGCTCTGCAGAAGGAACTGGTTGTGAGCAATAACAAGGTAAGGCCTAAAGTGCCATCAAGGCTGACTTGCCTCAGGCTGGCCATAAAAACTGACCCTTCAAATTAAAATCAACAAGTCATTGCAGTAGGAGACTCCCTGTTGAGGCCAGTGGAAGGCTGGATATGCAGATGGAATCTGCTCTGTAGGGAGGTCTGCTGTGGTACCTGGGTAAAGGACATCATAGGAAAACTTCCGCCCCTTCAGAGGCTTTCATGGAGCAGATCCTCTCGGAGGCACTGCTGAGGCAGAGAAATAACGAAGAGGTGATTGGGTACAATCAGCATGGATTCACCAAGGGCAAACTATGCCTTACAAACTTGTTGGCCTTCTATGACAATGTCGCAACATCAGTAGACAAGGGGAAAGCAGCTGACATCATTTATCTGGACCTGAGCAAAGCCTTTGACACTCATAGAATCAATAAAGTTGGAAAAGACTTCAGAGATCGTCAAATCCAACCCGTTACCCAACACTTCATGACTACTAAACCATGGCTTCAAGTGCCACATCCAATCCCCTTTTGAGCACCTGATCTCCAAGCTGGTAAAACATGGGTTTGATGCATGGACCACTTGGTAAATAAAGAACTGTCTTGACAGCTACACCCAAAGAGTGGCTATCAATGGGTGTATGTCCAAGTGGAGTCCCTTAGGGATCAGTACTGGGGCCAGTCTTGTTTAATGTCTTTTTTGGTGACATGGACAGTGGCATTGAGTGCACCCTCATCAGGTTTACTGATGACACCAAGCTGTGTGGTGCAGCTGACATGCTGGAGGGAAGGGAGGCCATCCAGAGGGATCTTGACAGGTGGAGAGGTGGGCCCATGGCAGCCTCATGAGATTCAACAAGAAGAAATGCAAGGTCCTGCATTTGGGTCGGTGCCATCCCAAGCATCAATATAGGCTGGGCAGCGACTGGCTTGAGAGCAGCCTTGAAGAAAAGGACTTGGGGGTGCTGGCCAATGAGAAACTCAGTGTGAGCTGCCAGTGTACATTCGCAGCCCAGAAAGTGAAACACATCCTGGGCTGCATCAAGGGAAGTGTGGCCTGCAGGTGATGAGGTATGATTCTCCCCCTCTACACCACTCTCCTGAGACCCCCATCTGGAGTACTGTATCCAGTTCTAGAACCCCTATTACAAGAAAGATACGGACATGCTGGAACATGTCCTAGAAGGGCCATGAGGATGATCAGAGGGCTGGAGCACCTGTCCTGTTAGGACAGACTGAGAGAGTTGGGGTTGTTCAGTTTGAAGAGAAGACTCTGTTGAGACCTTATGGTGGCCTTCCAGTATCTGAAGGGGGCCTACAAGAAAGCTGGTGAGGGACTTTTTAGGGTGTCAGGTAGTGACAGGATTAGGGGGAAGGGGTACATGCTAGAGGAGGGTAGATTTAGATTAGACTTCAGGAAGAAGTTCTTCCCTACAAGGGTGCTGAGACACTGGAACAGGTTGCCCAGGGTGGCGATAGAAGCCCCATCCCTGGAAGTTTTCAAGGCCAGGCTGTACGGGGCTCTGGGCAAACCAATCTAGTGGAAAGCATCCCTGCCCATGGCAGGGGGTTGGAACTAGATCATCCTTGAGGTCCCTTCCAACCCTGACAATTCTGTGATTCTGTGAAAGGCACTGAGAGCTGGGGTTGCTCAGTGTGGAGAAGAAAAGGCTATGGGGAGGATCATATTAATGTCTATAAATACCTGAATAGAGGGTGCAAACAGGGCAGAGCCAGGCTCTTTCCAGTGGTACCTAGTGACAGGGGAAGAGGCAGCATGCACAAGCTGAAATGCAGGAGATTCTATCTGAATGTCAAGAAACACTTATTGTGAGGCTGAATGAACATTGGTGCAGGTTGCCCTGGGAGGTTGTTGAGTATGTGTCCTTAGATTAAAAAACCCCCATCTTGACATGGTCCTAGGCAGCTTGTTCTAGGTGACTCTGAGTAGGAGGTTGGACCAGTGACTGTAAGAGACTAAATCTTGTCTCTCTTGATGTGAATCAACAAAGATAAAATTACCTTTGCTTCTTGCCTAGACAATAGCTGCCAAGGGAGGGGATGGTGAGCAGATGCCACTGGATAATGACTCTGGAATATGCATAGACAAGATTATCTCTACCCATCAGCTACACCAGAAAGGGAGGATGGTGAAAAGGACAACAGATTCACCACCTGGGGACATACCTAAAAAAATCTGTGACTAAAAAAACTGTATAGAAGACCTGACCAGTGCCTGTGAAGGAGAAAAAAATACCAGGAGAGAAAAGGACAGACACAGGAGAAAAGACATCACCATGTAGCCTGGACACAGCAGACCAGGAGGAACCCTCTTTCCATGTCCTAAGTTCCACCTGCTGCAACTCATGGAGCTAAAGAGGCTGCTCAGAGAAGGACTGGGAATTTGGGATCTCTTCCTCCCTTCCTTCACAACCTCCAAATCTATTTAAAAAAAAATGATAACTTTTCTAAGACTTTGCCTTTTGAAAATAAAAACCAGCAGTTTGAGGTTACCTTTGGAATTGTCTAAAATCTGTCCACGACAAAAATACTACAGAAATAAGGTTTCTAAAGTACAATTTCTTGCCAAAACCACTGAACTCTAGAAACTTTAAAATTCATGGGCATACATTGACACACACACACTATAAATGAAAGTGTAGGAATTCTTCAAGTCTGTGGTGCTTGTGACTGATCTTCAAAGCTAGATGACAGGATTCTGTGCTGTGCTTTTTTGTCTATAAAAGGATTTCTAGGTCCTACTACTTTCCACATTCTGAGTTAGATTGCTTTAAGATTGTGGTGTTTCCTGAGGGTTCTTCACAGAGATTCCACCCCCGCTCCTATGCCTTAAGGTGATCTTGTTACATCATAGGAGTTACACATTGTTCAGTAAGACTCTGACCTCCTAGAGTCTTTCTCATGTGTCCAGATTATAAAGATAGGACTGGTTTTCTAGTCTCAAGGTCAGCTTGGTTTATGCTAGTCCAGGAATTTTAGGATTCACTGGACAGTAAGTAGTAACAGACCTGTAGTCTTCACACTGAGTGGTTGCCACTGGGCTATTCACTAGAATGCTTTAGAACCCACATCTTTGAATCAGATGCAGATGTCTCTTGGATCCTACAAGACCTATGAGGACCATTTTGCATTTGTAGAACAATTATTTTCACTACACGTGCTGTTGCATGCCAGTCTTCTTGGTTGATTGTTTGCGTGAAGTGCTATAGTATGCTTTTAAAAGTAAACAGAATTTCAGTATTTGGTTCTTTACTCTGTGGACCTGCTTGATAAAGTGTGTATAAAGCAGTGTTTTCTGTGTTACCATGTATATTTGTGTACCAGATATATAGAAAAATGAAAAATCTTTGTATACTGTTAATTCATATAGGTTACCCTCTGAAAAGTGGAGCAGTCTGGTAATTTAAACTTTTTTTTGCCTTTGGAACCAGAAGACTCCTAAGACATGTAAGAATAAAAATTCCTTTTGATGAAGAATACATTAGCAAAATCTAGGTATGGGTACTAAGGATATTTTTTACAGCATGGTCTGAGCTTTTGGTAAGTTTGATGTATTTAGTTATAAATTATTTTTGAAAATACAAAGAGGAAATAGAGAAGAACTTACATTCCTGATGTTAATGTCATTGGCCTATGACACTTGTGCTATAATCCCATGTTACCTACTGCTATAGTGCAAATCTGTTAACCGAATCCTACTTGTTTCCACTTCCCTGTGTTAATTTTCTGCATCCTGGAGTTATGTACTAGCCTGTCATATATTTTTGTGGAAGATACATCATTGCTTGGAATGCTATTTGGTAGTTGTAAATTGGACATATTCAAATTGTGTATGTTGCATGTTGATCTGACATTTAGATTATCTGTGTTCTGACAGTTGGAGCTGGAAGACTGCCGGGAAAAATTAAAAGAAGAGCAAAGAGCCAGAGTAAAGGCTGAGGAACGGATAATGGAGGTAATGACAGATTAAAACCAGATACCTAAAACCAGATAGTGAACTGTTTATTTTGCTGTTACTTATAAAGGAGGCACTAATCTAACTAAACACTCGCTTAATTAGGAGTGATTATCAATGACCTCCAATGTGGTAGGTTCCAGAGTTTCAGTTCAAAGTCACATGGATCATTCACTAGCTTAAGAGGAGTGGTGAAATCTGTGTTTAGTAATGTGCGTTTGTTCTTCTAATCCTATTCCAGAGCCTTGAACTCTGGGTTAGGTTACTCTTGCAATGTGTTTCGTTCATATAGTGTATTACTAATGATCTGGGGCATCCTGATAAATTTTCTTGAGAAAGTGATTAAATCTGTTTGCAGTATGTAGTAGGTGGATAATTCTTTGAGGTCTCCCACCTTTTGTCATGACTTGCACTGAAAAGCTGTTCACTGCGAGTGTTGTTTAATGTGGCTTAATCTGTTCCTTTGATTCTATTTCTAATAAAAATGTTGGAAGATTGTCTGTATAATGTTCTGGTCATAGCTGTCAGTTTTTGTGAAGCACAGCTTCATGTTATGGCAGAACTCAACTAACAACTTGTCACAATTAAATTGTGAGGTGTATTTTCCCATGTCCACTCTAGCTGAGCTAAAAAGATCCTTTTTGCATCAATAAGCAGAGTTTAAGATAGTGTCACCAAATTAATTGGTTCTTAGATGTGATCTGGAGTGGAATGAAACTGGTGGTAGTCTTTGTGACTTGAGCAACAAGTAGTGTGCCACAGTACAGTGAGCAGATAGCCACAAAGGACCTTGCACTCTACAAGGTTCTTTGTGGTCTTCCAGTTCATCCATCTTGGTCCTCCCATAATGGGTAGTGCACAAGCGGCTTGTGCTAGGTAACTGTTGGTTGAATTACTTAAGTACTTTTTAGACTAACTAACAACTGCAAGAGATCTTTCTCTGTCATGCAAAACTGGGCCTTGTTTCAGGAGAAGGAGTAAACTAAGCAGCAATAATCACTAAAATGTTTCATCTTGATACTAGTTTAACAGCTACAGATATGTAATTTTTTGTTCTTTCATAAAAGATGAAAGAAGGAAAGCCTGCAGTAGCAGTGATTGCATAGCTGTAATCTTAAATGAGAGCCTGAGTTAATGTTTCCCTCAAAGACAAAATCCTGTGTATCAAGCCGTAACCATTCAGTTTTCCCTTAGTCATTGATTTCATTAATGTTCAATATGGAGTAAAATCAGATCATACTAAACTTTAAATTTTGGCATACACAGCGCAGGAGAGAATATGTATTTTCTCTGATGTAGAGAGGTGAATATAAGGAGAGCATTAGCCTTCATTAAGATGTTTTACTAGTAAAATAAATTATTGAGTGTTAATGTGTCATACAGTGACTGCAGAATAACTTGATATGAAAGGTAATTGTATTTGCTCTGCAACACACCAAAGACAGTGCTGAGCCAGCAGTTTTGAGTATCCGTGGCAGTTCCACTACAGTAGCACAGAGCTGCATCTATGGATAATAAACCTGCACAGAGCTCAATGTAACATAGCTCAATGTGCCCTGAATATTTCTATTATTTCCTGTAGAGGAACCTCCATGTCTTTTATAGTAGTTACTTTGAGTATTTCCCTTTGTTGCAAAGGGTGGAGTGGTTGGTTTTGGGGTTTTTGGGTTTGGTCTTGTTTTAACTGATAATTATAGAAATTACTTCCCCCCTCTTTCCCTGTAGCTGGAAAATGAAAACGCAGAATTAAGAAATTTAAATCTCTCTCTGTCTGAGACTCTTCGTGCACAGTCAGTGACCAGCATGATTTTGGAAGATGAAGGTGTTCTAGGCAGCATTGAGAACTCTTTCCAAAAGTTTCATGCTTTTTTAGACCTACTTAAGGATGCTGGGTAGGTTCTCATTTTATTGAAGTCTCACTGTTTCTGCTGAGATCTCTTTCTGGAATTATCTTTCCAATTAAGTATGTTGCCTTCTCCCTACCAGATCTCTAGGACTGTACTTGCAAAAGCAAAGGAAGAAAAATTACCTGTGTATTTGCTGTTTGGTCTTTTCAAAGTGGAAAAAACATGATCCGTCCTTGAGAGAGACTTTCAAGAAGCCCCTTCCAAAAGAGAAGAAAGCTTCTCTTCATTGGATTACCTGTGGCTCTTAACATTCTCATGATATGAGATGTAGTTGAACTGTCTTCAGAAAGTGTCGCGTTGACTTTGGCTCCCTTTTACTAACGGAAGTAGAGAAATCTAAATGTGTGAATCTAGACACCATACTGAATTTCTGGATTAATTAGTACTTGAAATATTTTAGACTGTGTTGATTAAAGTTTGAGAAGCTGCAGGTAGAGCCTTACAGCAGAGGATGGTTCCTCCTTCCCATTGTCAAAGAATTTATTCTTAAGTTCTCAAACCTGTTATGCACAGCTCATCCAGCAGAATGAAGGAATGATAGGAAGATAATATTTTAGTCTGCTCTGCATGTTCAGAGAAAACAAAACATTCTATTGGTCCTCCCTTCCTCCTGCTATCAGATTGATGGACTCTTATTGAGGCTTAAAACACACAAGTGGCAGGTTTGGCCAACTTGTAAGCTAGCAGGTGAAACAACATGACTGTATTTGTGAAGCATGTAGTTGGATTTGGCTGTTAAGAGTATGCTAGCTTCAGGCAGATTCTGTTTCTTCTTCTGGTTTTGAAAGTTTTGTGTAGGAATTTTTTACAGGGTAGGAGTTTTTGGTGTCATTTCCTATTGAACTTTTATTTTGCAGACTTGGACAGTTTGCTGTGTTAGCTGGGATAGACCAGTCAGATTTTGGTCTTTTGGGGCATCCGCAAATGAATTCTACCCTCAGTAAACCTGCTAGCATGCTAAAGGAGAAGTCTTTTGAAGAACAAAGACAAGAACATACCCAGAACAGCAAAGTAAGTCTTTAGATTATGCTAGAATACTAGTACCAATGCACTTAATACTATTTAATGTACTTCTCAGCATTTATCCCAGTCTGCTTGAAAGTCAGATTACCAAATGATCCATGAAGTTATTATTGCAGTCCTTTGCTGTATTGATACAGATAATAATAGTAATACAACTCCCTGAGAGAAATTTGGACCAAGGTGGCTGTTCGTCTGTTCTCCTATGTACCAAGTGACAGAACAGGTTTTTCCAGAGGAGGTTTAGGTTGGGACATCAGTAACAATTTCATCCCCAAAAGGGTTGTCAAGCCCTGGAACAGGCTACCGGGGCAGTGTTGGAATCACCATCCTTGGAAGTATTTCATGGTCACTGGACCCCAGACAGCCTCCAATCACCACATCTCCGACCAGCCCTTCTCTGTATGTAAAAAGAAGGTCAAGCAAATCCTTACCCCTGGTATGCTCACACAGCAGCTGGGATGAGAAGCTGTCCTCCATGCACTCTAAGAACCTTCTGGACTGTCTCTTCTCTGCTGTGTTAAGTTCCCAGCAGATACCAGGCAGGTTAAAGTCACCCATAAGAACAAGGTCTGGCGATCTTGAGACAGCCTCTAGCTGCCTATAAAATAATTCATCAACCTCTTCATCCTGGTTGGGTGGTCTGTAACAGACTCCAATCAGGATGTCTGCCTTGTTGGTCTTCCCTCTAATTCTTGCCCATAGGCACTCAACCTGATCATCCTTGATCTCTAGCTCTATGGTGTCCAGAGCCTCCCTGATGTACAGGGCCACCCCTCCACCCCTTCTTCCTTGCCTGTCTCTCCTGAACAGCCTGTAGCCATCAATTGCAGCGCTTCAGTAATGTGAGTCATCCCACCACATCTCTGTGATGGCAACTACATAACTTTCCTGTTTTAACAGGCTTCCAGCTCCTCTTGTTTGTTACTCATACTGCATGCATTAGTGTACATGCAGTTCAGCTGGGCTGCTTGTTTCACCCCTGAATCCAGCTTCCCACCCTCAGTCTCCTGTCTGGGGGGACTGGTTTCAGCCCCTTCCCCCTTCAAATCTAGTTTAAAGCCCTGTCAATGAGCCCTGCCAACTCCCTTCCCCTAACCCTTTTCACTCTGTGAGATAGGCTGTTCTCATGTGCTACGATTTTTCTCCCCCTCTGGGACAGATGTTCTCCATCTGTTGCTAGTGGACCTGGTGCCATAGAAAGCTCCCCAAGATCGAAAACTGTTGTAGTATAGATGTTCTTATTACCTTGAACAAGCTTTCAGGACAAGATGTAAACAGGCAAAGATGTTTATTACGTTATACAGCAAACTTACATAGTGTATCAGAAGGCACATGTCACATCTCAATTGGTCATTTTCTACTGGCATGCATGTAATTAAGGCACACAATAGGTCAAAATAACAAAACAATATTTTAACACATCCAACCAAATTCTGCCTAGTTTCTCCAGTTACAAAGTGTTTACATTACCCTCAGACTCAAAGACAAAACATAGCTTTTTCTAATTCGACCAAAGCCAAATCTTTCCTACAGTCTTCCAAAGCTATCCTAAACCAAGCTCATCCCACAGAAAACCCCAAAATTCTGTTGGTGGCACCAGCCTCTGATCTAGTTGTTAATTACACCTGCTTTCCTCTTCCTTTCAGTATTCATTCCTGCAACTAAGGGTATTAATGAAAAAGTACCTGTTCCCCTGACCCCTCAATCAGTTCTCCCAGAGCCTTGAAGTCCTTTCTTACTCCCTTGGGACCTCTGGTTTCAACATCATCGCTCCCTAGCTGTGTAACTATAAAGGGATAGTAATCAGAGGACTGCACCAGACTAGGCAGCCCTCTGGTAACATCTCTGACCCAGGCCTCAAGGAGCCAGCAGACTTCCCTGTGGGAAGGATCCGGCCGACATATGGGGCCCTCTGTTCCCCCTCAGGAGGGAACCACCAATAACAATTACCCTCCTCTGTTTTGTAAAGGAACAAGTCCTAACGTGGGGGGCAGACTGTTTTGCTTTAGGCAACACCTCAGATGGTGTGTCTTCTGTCTTCTCGTTCACCTCACCCTCAACTTCCAGTGCCCCATATTTGTTGAATCCAATCATTTCATGGTCTGGTGACCATGAAATGATTGAGTTTTCAAGATGCAGTCAAGCTAAGAGTGGCATCAACAAGACCTCCACTCTGTACTTCTGGAGGGTGGACTTCAGATTACTTAAGGAACTAACTCAGAAGGTACCTTGGGAAACAGCCCTTAAAAACAAAGGGGTCCAGGAGTGTGCTGGACCTACTTCAAGAAAGAATTCCTGAAGGTGCAGGAACAGGTGTGCCAGTGTGCCAGAAGATGAGCCACTGGGGTAGACAGCCAGCCTGGATGGGCAGTGAACTTCTGAGCAAATTAAGGGGGAAAAAAAGGAAGGAGAGGTTACCCATGAAATGTTTAAAGATGTTGCTAGGAAAAAGTTCTGCACAGAATAGAATAGACCAGACCAGGTTGGAAGAGACCTTCAAGATGATGTCCAAACTATCATCCAACACCACCTAATGAACTAAACCATGCAACCAGGCACCCTATCAAGTCTCCTCCTGAACACCTCCAGTGATGGTGACTCCACCACCTCCCTGGGCAGCACATTACAGTATCACAGTATAACTAAGGTTGGAAGGGACCTCAAGGATCATCGAATCCAACCTATCAACACAGACCTCATGACTAGACCATGGCACCAAGTGCCACATTCAATCTCCTCTTCAACATCTCCAGGAATGGTGACTCAGCCACCTCCCTGGGCAGCCCATTCCAATGACGAACCACTCGCTTGGTGAAGAACTTTCTCCTCACCTCGAGTCTAAACCTCCCCTGGTGCAGCTTGAGACTGTGTCCCCTTGTTCTGGTGCTGGTTGCCTGGGAGAAGAGACCAACCCCTTCCTGGCTACAACCACCCTTCAGGTAGTTGTAGAGGGCAATGAGGTCTCCCCTGAGCCTCCTCTTCTCCAGGCTAAACAACCCCAGCTCCCTCAGCCTTTCCTCATAGGGCTTGTGCTCAAGGCCTCTCACCAGCCTTGTTGCCCTTCTCTGGACACGTTCAATTGTTTTGATGTCCTTCTTAAACTGAGGGGCCTAGAACTGGGCACAGTACTCAAGGTGCAGCGTAACCAATGCAGAGTACAGGGGCACAATGGCTTCCCTGCTCCTGCTGGCCACACTATTCCTAACGCAGGCCAGGATGCCATTGGCCTTCTTGGCCACCTGGGCACACTGCTGGCTCATGTTTAGGCGGCTGTCGATCAGTACTCCCAGGTCCCTCTTTATTTGGGAGCTCTCCAGCCACTCCGACCCCAGCCTATAGCTCTGCATGGGGTTGCATAGCCAAAGTGCAGCACTCGGCACTTGGACTTGTTAAATGCCATCCCACTGGATTCTGCCCATCTGTCCAGTCAGTTGAGGTCCCTCTGCAGAGCCCCTCTACCCTCTAACTGACTAACATCTGCTCCTAACTTTGTGTCATCTGCAAACTTGCTGATGACTGACTCAACCCTCTGATCTAGATCATCAATAAACATGTTAAAGAGGACGGGGTCCGGTACTAATCCCTGGGGGACTGCACTGGTGACTGTCCACCAGCTGGATGTGGCACCATTCACCACCACTCTTCGGGCTCAGCCCTCCAGCCAGTTCCTAACCCAACACAGTGTGCTCCTGTCCAAGCCATGGGCTGACAGCTTGGCCAGGAGTTTGCTGTGGGAGACAGTATCAAAGGCCTTGCTGAAGTCCAGGTAAACCATCCACAGTCTTCCCAACACCTACCAGGTTGGTCATCTGCTCGTAGAAGGAGATCAGGTTGGAGAGGCAGGACCTGCCCTTCCTAAATCCATGTTGGCTGGGCCTGATCCCTTGGCCATCCTGGAAGTGCTGTGTGGTTGCACTCAGGATGACCTCTTCCATAATCTTGCCTGGCACTGAGGTCAGGCTGACAGGCCTATAGTTCCCTGGCTCATCCAACCGGCCCTTCTTGTGGATGGGCACCATGCTGGCCAGCTTCCAGTCTTCTCGGACCTTTAGGTGCGCAGTTATTGCTGCCAAGATAATCTGCTCTATAATTTTCCCTGGCACTGAGGTCAGGCTTACAGCCCTGGAGTTTCCAGGTTCCTCCATCCAACCCTTCTTGTGGATGGGCATCACATTGGCCAGCTTCCAGTCATCTGGGACCTCTGCAGTGAGCCAGGACTGGTGGAAGATGATGGAGAGAGGCTTGGGCAGCTCATCTGCCAGCTCTTTCAGCACCCTAGGATGAATCCCATTTGGTCCCTTAGACTTGTGGGGATCTCTAGCTACTTCCTCCTGGAACACAGGGGACCTATATTGCTCCCTGACTCCATCTGCCAGCTCAGGAGGCCAGTTGTCTGGAAGACACTCTGTCTTGCTATTAACATTTGGGACAAAGAAGGTGTTAAGTACCTCTGCCTTTTCCTCATCTTTTTGTTACTATGTACCACTCCATGTCCACCAAGGAGTGGAGATTGTCCTTGCTCCTCCTCTTGCTATTAATATATTTATAGAAGAATTTTTTGTTGTCCTTCACAGCAGAGGCCAGTCTAAGCTCTACATGAGCTTTTGCCCCCCTAATTTTTTTCCTACAAGACCTAGCAACATCCTTAAACATTCTATGGGTTGCCTCACGTTCTTCCTTTATTTTTAAGTACTGTTTCCCAAGGAACCTTCTGAGTTAGTCTCTTGAGTAACCTGAAGTCCACCCTCTGGAAGTCCAGGGTGGAGGTTTTCTTGCTGCCCCTCTTGGATTTACTGAGTACTGACAATTCAATTATTTCATTATCACTGGACCCTAAACACCCTCTGGCCACCACATCACCCACCAGCCCTTCCCTATTTGTGAAGAGGAGATCAAGCAGAGCCTTATCCCTGGTGATTGGCCATGGGAATGGGCTGCCCAGGCTGGAGTGGAGTCACCATCCCTCGAAGTGTTTAAGAATTAGAGACTGGATGAGGCACTTGGTTCCATGGTTTAGTTATTAGATGGTGTTGGGTGATAGGTTGGAGTTGATGATCTCGAAGGTCTTTTCCAACCTGGTCTGGTCTGGTCTATTCTATTCTGTTCTGTTCTATTCTAGTTGAAAAACATGTTGATATGGTGTTGAGAGACATGGTTTAGCAGCTGACTTGATAGTATTGAGTTAATGGCTGGGCTTAATTCTGTGATTATGTAGAAAAGAAACGATAGTATTGTGTAATATATTTTAAAAAGTGTTGATGTTAATTATGCTGTTAGCTATTCTGAAATACGGTGTTCCAGTAGTGATATGTGTTCATTAAAAATGGAAAATACTTTGACTGTGATTTTTAGAAACGTTTAACAATGATGTGTAGTGGTTTCTAGAAATGTTGTGTGATGGTATGCCTATTGAAAAGCATGGATTTTCTTTTCAATAATTGCAGTGTGTATGTCCAGTCCTGTTAGATTTCCATATGGGCCATGATCTGAATTTCAGGCAACTACATTTTTGCAATATGAGCAATGTAAGGTTTTACTTTCTGGTCTGAAATCAATAAATACAATACATTCTGGATGTTTCAAGGGAGAGACATCTTTTTTGATGATCTGGATGAGGGGATTGAGTCCATCATCAATAAATTTGCGGACAACACCAAGCTGGGGGCAGGAGTTGATCTCTTGGAGGGTAGAGAGGCTTTGCAGAGAGACCTCGACAGGCTGGACAGATGGGCAGAATCCAACGGCATGAGATTTTGCACATCCAAGTGCCGAGTTCTGCACATTGGCCACAACAACCCCATGCAGTGCTACAGGCTGGGGTCAGAGTGGCTGGAGAGTGGCCAGACAGAGAGGGACCTGGGGGTACCTGTTGATGATAGGCTGAACATGAGCCTGCAGTGTGCTCAGGCAGCCAAGAGGGCCAATGGCGTCCTGGCCTGCATCAGGAACAGTGTGGCCAGCAGGAGCAGGGAGCTCATTCTGCCCCTGTACACTGCACTGGTTAGGCCACACCTTGAGTACTGTGTCCAGTTCTGGGCCCCTCAGTTCAGGAAAGATGTTGACTTGCTGGAGCGTGTCCAGATAAGGGCAACAAAGTTGGTGAGGGGTTTGGAACACAAGCCCTATGAGGAAAGACTGAGGGAGCTGGGGTTGCTTAGCCTGGAGGGGAGGAGACTCAGGGGTGACCTTATTGCTCTCTACAACTACCTGAAGGGGGGTTGTAAACAGGTGGATTTTGATCTCTTCTCCCAGGCAGCCAGTACCAGAACAAGGGGACACAGTCTCAGGCTGCGCCAGGGGAAGTTTAAGTTGGATGTTAGGAAGAAGTTCTATACAGAGAGAGTGATTGCCCATTGGAATGGGCTGCCTGTGGAGGTGGTGGAGTCGCCGTCACTGGAGGTGTTCAGGAGGAGACTTGATGGGGTGCATGGTGCCATGGGTTAGTTGTTTAGGTGGGTTGGATTGGTTGATGGGTTGGATGCGATGACCTTGAATGTCTCTTCCAACCTGATTTATTCTATACTAAAGTTCCCTTTAAAATACTCAACAACAGAAAACTGGTTTGCATTTTTCAAGTTGATTAAAAATTAATGTACTGGTAGCCTACAGCCCTTTCCAAGTTGATGAAATTGTCATGCTAAGAATCATTCTGCATTCCAGTGTGTTTCTTTTACTCAGTGTCTTCTGTGTTAATTAAGTTTTCCAAATTCCTCAAGAATACCATGGGCTTCTAAAACATGATGGTAAAACGTGTTGGATTTTGTAAATGGTGTGAAAAACAATTTCCAGTTTTGCAGCTTAAATCCACTAAGACTACTTGGAGTAATAGATGAATTATCAAATTAGGTTCTTTGACAGCTACCTGTCAAAGAAGGAAAGGGTGAGAGAGCTAGGTCTTTTTAACCTGGTGGATCTCATTAATGCTTAAGGGCAGTTGTCAAGATGATGGAGCCAGACTCTTCTCAGTGATGTCCGGTAATGGGACAAAGGCAAATGGACACAAACTGGAACATGGGAGGTTTCATGTACACATAAGTAAAAAATCCTTCATTTTGAGGATGGCAGACCCCTGAAACAGGCTGCCCAGAGGTGTTGTGAAGTCTCTGTCTCTGGAGGTATTGAAAACCCTCCTGGATGTGTTCCTGTGATGTACTTTAGGTGATCCTGCTCTAGCATAGGTATTGGATTAGATGATCTT
Source organism: Melanerpes aurifrons (assembly GCA_011125475.1). NCBI lineage: Eukaryota > Metazoa > Chordata > Aves > Piciformes > Picidae > Melanerpes > Melanerpes aurifrons. Next base: position 1,160,983 of record WWNC01000081.1, on the reverse strand, counting down.
TAGAGGTCTCTTCCAACTCCTAACATGCTGTGATTCTGTGACAATTTTTATGCTTTAGCTTTCCACAGTGTTTTCTGCTGATAGACTTTCCTGCACTGTGAGATTAAGTTGTTCATGCAGTTTGTTATGAGTCACTGTTTTTCTATTGCATCTACATTTAGAAGCCTGAGACTGAAGGGTTTTTTAAAGAATACATGGTAAATGGATTACAGAAAGCCTCAACTAGCACACTACTCTCAGGCTTTTCTCCTACTATTGGTTAGTTTCAATTCTTGATGCAGGTAGGTATTGTAGGATAGAATACTGGGACAACAGCACTGTGAAGTATGAACAAAGGCAGCAACTTGCTTATGTTTCAGAGTAACAGACATGATGAGCCTTTGTCTGCCTCACTGTAATGGACTCATTTCTGTAGTATAAAGTTCAAGCTAGATGTGACACTGTAATATGCCTCCTCTGTGTCATTATCACCTAGTAATCTCCTGTTACTTCTGTTACTTGCTCTACTTTGAAAGGTAACAAAGCTTCTGACATTTGCTATTATCTGGTAATCTTTTCTGTATTATGTAAAGGATTTATGTTGTTAGGCAGATTTTAGTTGCAGTTCCTGATTTTTTTTTTAATTTTTTTTTTTTACTTAGTTGCATCAGTGTCTTAACTGGATTCTCTTATTTCAGAACAGAGATTGGGATTTCCAAGTTTCTCTTCCTGGCATGTTTCAGTCCCAGATGGTTATGAATAATGCTTTCTCTGCTCCTAGAGAAATACAACCGTTTCAGTCTGCTGAGCAGAAGTACCAGCCAGCCTCATGTAAAGAAGGTGAAACTCAAACAATTAACCAAAATGAAGAGGAGAAGCCTCAAAACAGCACTCCAACAGTTTCTGAGAGAAGAGTCAAACAAAATGAACATGCAAAAGGACATTGCTCAGCAAGGCAATTGGTTACTGGTCTGCATTAATTTTCTGATTCCAGTGTACATAGTAAAAGTAATGGTAGCAGAATATCCAGCGGTGTTTCTGGTGAAAAAAACAAAAATGTTTCTCAAAGAAACATTTTTGTAAAGTAGTGTAGACTTTGTAACCTTTTAAAGTATTGCATGATCATTAGTATTCCTGTTTCATGTTTGCATCATTTGTCACCCTTTGGTTTGTACTACATCCAAAGGACTTCTGCATATGGATTTTATTGTGCATCACAGATACTGAGTGTAAACTGGTTTGAGCTAATAAAATTGAGTACAGATTTTTTTCCCCTGTGTTTATTTCCGCTGCATTGCAATCGAAGTTGAAAAAATGCATTTAGAACAAACATCAATTCATGTCTGTGTGTAGCTATGACATTCTCAAAGGTAGTGGAAGTTTTGGGATTTGAACATTAACCCAAAAACATCTCAACAACACATACTTAAATACAGCTATTCTTCCTTATTAATGTGACTGCAGATCAAGTAATGCATATTGGAAGGGAATTCTGGAAGCTTGCTAACCCAACTCAATTAGTTTGCTCTCGGGACCTAGAGAAACACAGGAACATTAAGAGAATCACCGTTTCAAAATTCCTGGGGTTTACTCCTTGGCCTCTTGTTCTTGTCCTTTTGCACAGGCAGTTGGATTGCAGCTTCTGAAATAGGACAAAGAGTAACATGAATTTTCGTTTGCCTCTTGTGACACAGAAAATAGTTTTGGTTTGTGCCAGGACTAATAAGAAGATGCAGTTCAGTATGATGGCAAAAAATAAAGCAGTATCTTTTTTTTGTATCTGTACAGTTACTAGAGTGCTGTGAGAAGAGAATCAGTCAGCAACCTAATATAACCATAGAATCATTAAGGTTGGAAAAGGCCTTTTAAGACCATTGAGTCCGACCATAACTCAGCTGCCATGACCATTAAACTATAACCTGAAATACACACTTCTTGAACACTTTCAAGGATGGTGACTCCACCACCTCCCTGGGAAGCCTGTTCCAACATATTACTCCTCTTTCAGTGAAGAATTTTTCCAACTATCCAATCTAAACCTCTCTTAGCACAACTTAAATCTATTTCTTCTCATTCTATCACTAGTTACATGGTTGTTGTAGAGAGCAGTAAAATCTCCTTTCAGCCTTCTCTTTTCCCGACTAAACAAAGTTCCCTCTGCCGTGTTCCTCATACGACATGTCCTTCAAACCCCTCACCCAGCCTTATTGCTATGGACACCTTTCAGGATCTCAGTATCTTAAAATCATAGAATCAACAAGGTTGGAAAAGACCTCAAAGATCATCAAGTCCAACCTGTCACCACAGACGTCATGACTACTGGACCATGGCACCAAGTGCCACGTCCAATCCCTTCTTGAACACCTCCAGGGACAGTGACTCCACCACCTCCCTAGGCAGCCCATTCCAATGCCCATCAACTTTCTCTGTGAAGAACTTTGTCCTCACCTCCAGTCTTCACTTCCCCTTGGTGTAGTTTGAGACTGTGTCCTCTTGTGGTGCTGGTTGCCTGGCAGAAGAGACCAACCCCCTCCTGGCTACAACAACCCTTCAGGTAGTTGTAGAGAGCAAGAAGGTCACCCCTGAGCCTCCTCTTCTCCAGGCTAAACAATCCCAGCTCCCTCAGCCTCTCCTCATAGGGCTTGTGCTCAAGGCCTCTTGTGGTGGTTTAGGCTGGGTGCTGGCCCGGCTGCCACTGCACAGAACACACCTGGGAGGTCCCTACGGGTGGGCCCAGCCCAGGGGGTGGTCACAGGCAGGTATTCAATCCCATAATGCCCTGCTCCCCTATAAAATGCCCATGCAGGGTCTCCACTTTCTCTTTTGTCCCCAGCTGCAGCCTAGGTAAAATGTTGTGAGCCACCTCCCTTGGGCCTGCCCAGGCCCAAGGCTGGGTTGGGGGGGAGGAAAGAGCCCTGGGGGGGTTTGGGTGTACCCCCAGGTGGGGATGGGATGTTCTTGAGTATGTTTCTGTGATCTCTCTCTTTGTCACGGTGCTTGTGGTTCTCTGTAAAGCTTTCATTGGTGTTTGTTTTTTTTTAAAAAATTGTTTTTCTATTTAAACTTTCCATCACTTTTGCAATCCCTTTGTCTGAGTCGTTGTTTCTGCCCGTGGTGGGGAGGGGGTTTGCCCCAACCCATTACACCTCTCACCAGCCTTGTTGCCCTTCCCTGGACATGTTTAGGAGTCTCAGTGTCCTCAAATTGATGGGGCCAGAACAGGACACAGTACTAAAGGTGTGGCCTAACCAGTGCTGAGTACAGGGGCTCAATGACTTCCCCATTCCTGCTGGCTGCACTATTCTTGATGCAGGCCAGGAGGCCATTGGCCGCCTTGGCCACCTGGGCACACTGCTGGCTCATGTTTAGCCGGCTGTCAACTACTACCCCCAGGTCCCTTTCTGTTTGGCAGCTCTCCAGCCACTCTGACCCCAGCCTGTAGCACTGCATGGGGTTATTGTGACCAAAGTGCAGCACCTGGCACTTGGACTTTTTGAATGTCATCCTGTTGGACTGCCCATCTGTCCAGCTGGTCAAGATCCCTCTGGAGAGCCCTTCTACCCTCTAACAGATCAAAACCTGCTCCCAACTTGGTGTCATCTGCAAATTTACTGGTGACTGACTCAACCCCCTTGTCCAGATCATCGATGAAGATACTAAACAGGATGGGGCACAGCACTGATCCCTGGGGGACTCCACTGGTGACTGGCCTCCAGCTGGAAGTGACACCATTCACCACCATTCTTTGTGGTGTCTAGAACTGAACACAGTACTCAAGCTGTGGCATCACCAGGGCTGAGTTCGGGGGTAGGATCACGTCTCTACTGATACTGGACACACAGGTTGTGATATAATCCAGGACGTCATTGGCCTTGGCCACCTGGGCATACTGCTAGCTCATGTTCAGTTGTCTGGCCACCAGGCCACTTTCCAGCCACTCTTCTCCAAGCCTATAGTGTTGCTTGGTGGTGATGTGACTGAAGCACAGAACCTGGCACTTGGTCTTAAGCCTGACCCCATTGGCCTCAGCCTATCGATCCAACCTGTCTGTATCCATTTGCAGTGCCTTCCTATCCTGAAGTAGATCAACACTCCCACTTGATTTAGTGTCGTCTGCAAACCTGCTGAGAGTGTGCTCAATTCCCTCATCGAAATCACTGATAAAGATATTAAACAGAACTGGCCTTCACTAACTACTGTTTCATATATAAATGAGAGTTCTGTTAAACTAAATTTAAGAAGGGATGTAGAGATAAGATGTTAAAGATTTGAGCAAATGTTAGGAAAAGTTGGGTTTAAGAAATAAAATTTGCATTTAGTAGAATGAAACAAGCTCTTTTTCGGTTTTAAGTCTAGGTCATTTGGTTCAACAAAGGGAGTGAATTTTAATTTTGAATTAACCAGTTCATTTTGTTTCCTGAAAATAACTACGTTTTGTGACTAATTTTCACATGAACCTGTTTATGTGCATCCTGATTAAAGAGAAATTTCTGAACTTGGAGTAGTAAACTGAGAAACTGGGAGGTAGAATTTGATATACAATGCTTATTTTTATGAGCACTTCAAATGTTGCAAACTTACAACATTGTGCAGTGGTCATGAAAAGCTGCCTTTTTAAAAAACAGGTCAAATTTAAACATTTGGCATTTGCTTCACAGTGTTAGCTGAGATTTTGTTTTATAATCTTTTTTTTTTTTTTGTTGGTAGTTTGCAGACTGAAGAGGATAGAGGAGGATGGAGCAATGGAAGATATGTTTCACATAAAGGAATGGTTTGAATTGAACTGAGCACAAAACCAAATACTGTGTAACTTTCATTTTTCGCTCTGTCATCTATTATGAGAGTTCTGGAACACTGAAGATCTGCAGAAATTCCTGGCTTCAGCTGCTTGGCAGTTACAAAAAAACCCTCATGCATCTTCAAATTGAAATTTTCTACTGAACAAATAGCTACTGCAATATTGCACAAGTAATTGCACAATGAAAGTACATTATTTACACAGACTTCAACACTTTAGAATTTTAGCAGGTGATTTTTTAGGTATGCTCTGGAATACTTCAGGTCTATTGCTTTAGTCATGGCTCTTTGTGATTTTGGCTTGACTGAACAATTAACATACAATCACTTTCTTCAGCACTAACATGATAATGCATTCCCTTTTTAAACTAAAACTCTAATGACTGACAAATGGTGGATAAAATTAATTCAATGCTCAGATTTGTGAGTTTAGGAATTATGAATCTGTTATTTGTCATTACCATAAATTACTTTAAAAGGTTAATGTATTTTATGCCTATAGGCAGGTTGCATAATTATGTTTCATATTAAATACTACTAGTACTTGCTTTTAAATTATTAATTATGTCCAAAATGATAACTTCAAGTAAAATGCACCAGGCAATATGTAACTTAGATGTCTGATTTTGTTTTTTTAGTGAAATTACTGCATGATTTTTTTTTTTATTATTTTATCTACTTATTTAGAATAGAATAGAATAAACCAGGTTGGAAGAGACATTCAAGGTCATCGCGTCCAATCTATCATCCAACACCACCTAATGAACTAAACCATGCAACCAAGCACCCTATCAAGTCTCCTCCTGAACACCTCCAATGATGGTGACTCCACCACCTCCTTGGGCAGCCCCATTCCAATGGGCAATCACTCTCTCTGTAGAATTTCTTCCTAATATCCAGCCTGAACAGCCCCCAGCACAGCTTGAGACTGTGTCCTCTTGTTCTGGTGCTGGTTGCCTGGGAGGAGAGGCCAGCCCCCACCTGGATACAACCTCCCTTCAGGTACTTATGGACAGCAAGAAGGTCTCCCCTGAGCCTCCTCTTCTCCAGGCTAAACAACCCCAGTTCCCTCAGGCTCTCCTCATAGGCCTTGTTTTCCAAACCCCTCACCAACTTTGTTGCCCTTCTCTGGACACATTCCAGCAAGTCAACATCCTTCCTAAACTGAGGGGCCCACAACTGGACACAGTACTCAATCCTAACCAGTGCAGTGTACAGGGGCAGAATGTCGTCCCTGCTCCTACTGGCCACACTGTTCTTGATGCAGGCCAGGATGCCATTGGCTGCCTTGGCTGCCTGGGCACACTGCAGGTTCATGCGGGACCTGGGGGTACTGGTCGATGCTATGCTGAAAATGAGCCTGCAGTGTGCCCAGGCAGCCAAGAGGGCAAATGGCATCCTGGCCTGCATCAGGAACAGTGTGGCCAGCAGGAGCAGGGAGCTCATTCTGCCTCTGTACACTGCACTGGTTAGGCTACACCTCGAGTATTGTTTCCAGTTCTGGGCCCCTCAGTTCAGGAAGGATGTTGACTTGCTGGAATGAATCCAGAGAAGGGCAACGAAGTTGGTGAGGGGTTTGGAACACAAGCCCTATGAGAAGAGACTGAGGGAGCTGGGGTTGCTTAGCCTGGAGAGGAGGAGACTCAGGGGTGACCTTATTGCTCTCTACAATTACCTGAAGGGAGGTTGTAGACAGGTGGATTTTGGTCTCTTCTCCCAGGCAGCCAGTACCAGAACAAGAGGGCACAGTCTCAGGTTGCACCAGGGGAGGTTTAGGCTGGATGTTAGGAAAAAGTTCTATACAGAGAGAGTGATTGCCCATTGGAATGGGCTGCCCAAGGAGGTGGTGGAGTCACCATCATTGGGGGTGTTCAGGAGGAGACTTGATGGGGTGCTTGGTGCCATGGTTTAATTGTTTGGGTGGGTTGGATTGGTTGATGGGTTGGATGCAATGATCTTGAAGGTCTCTTCCAACCTGATAGGTTTTTTTGTTTGTTTGTTGGGTTTTTTTGTTTGTTTGTTTGTTTTCCTAGAGTCTCAAAACGAAACAGACTTAAGAGATGCAGGCTCCTCATAACCGGCTTTTTGTAGTGTTAAATCCAGGCTACATACACTATGTCCTGAAAGACAGCTTCAAATTCCACTCTGATGAAGAAAAGGCTTCCTAGGTAGGAAGAGATAGTTGAAGCAGTTAGCAATAGTTCAGATTAGTAATTCAGAATAGGAAGCCTGGCCGCTACTGTGGGAGATGCTTCAACATCAAAACAGTATCAGTCTTAAATCCTAACTGTGACACAAGTCACAAGGCAAATTAAACCTTGGGAATTAAAAATCTAATCCAAAACTCTGGCACAAATAGCTAGAACACAAAAATAGAAACTAGGCAAGCTGGTGCATTGGTTCAGAGCATGGCTAGTAAATGTCAAGTATTGTAGTCTTTCAGTTCAAGGAAGTCAGATCCTGACCAGAAAGCTCAAAAATAAGAGCTTCCATGAGATCAGAGGATGACTGTGATGGAAACTCTGCTACCCAGAGATTTAGAAAATCCACTTCACATTGTGCATTGGTGGGGAGTAAATAAAAGTGATAATGAAAGATAAACTGCAAAGTTGCACAAATAGAAAACAGTCCCTTTTTTTGCTACATGTTAGGAATTATTATGCTTTTGCAGTTAAAGAGAATTCAGAGGAATAGTAAATGTCATACCAAGCATTTTGTTTCTGTTTAATTGAGATTTTTTCTATTTTAATATTTTGCTACCAGCAATCACAATTCATTATTTTTATTAAATCAAAACTCATGCATTCCTTATATCAATATTCATAGTCACCCAATATAATATGTAAGCTTTCAAAAATGTGACTTCTAGGAACAATTCTGGCTTCTAGCACTGGACAGAGAACCTGTCCCATCAAGTGTCACAAATACCAGCAGATGAACATAAGTTTGCATAATTAACACACAAGCAGAGAGTGCTCTATTTACTACAAAGCATAACTGGAAAAATAAACAAAAACATAATCAAAGAAAGTTTAATATTTAAGTAAAATTCCAGAATTTTCAGTCAACTTCTATTGGGTTCCTTGTGACTTCAAGTTGTGCTAGACAGAAAAACTTTCATTGACTACTGCTGGAAAATCAGTTTGCTCAAGGAACATTCTCTCTCTGGTACAATAACAGATATATTGACGTCATTATTAAAAGACAAATAATGCTGACTACCTAGCAACCTGGCAGCGGTTTCAGGAGGCAGCTGGGATGTCTGGTCCAGAAAACTTAACAATATTAGCAAATTTTGGTGGGACTTAAACAAGATGCAGGTAATTCAGACAGGGGCTTGGAGTTATTTTGGTTTTCAGAGATCTGGCTCCAAATATTGCACATACAAAATGTGAAAAGTAAATCTTGGGGGGGGGTGGGGTGAAGAAATGAAGAGGGGGAAAAATGCTTCAGTTTTATAAGTAAACATTAACATGATCTCTAGCAGATAGCTGGCCTATTGATTTCAGGTTTTTATGTCAAACAAGAACACTGACAAATACATAAAACATTAACTAATAGCAAGAGGTTGGAACAGTTTAAACACAGACTCAAGGTAAATTGATTTCACAATTTAAAATGTACATATATCCACACATGAAAAAATATTTTTTAAGCTTTTTATTAAAAAAAATTATTCTGAAATATATTGTTACAATTATTTGATGCATTTTAAAAATATTACTAAAACCTTAAAACTTCTGAAATATTGATAGTCTTAAAAATCCTTCTCGCCAGTCAACTTGTAACCATTTTCTCTACTGACTTCATATCCCGCTTTCAACTATATATAAAGTATTCACTCCAGATTCTCACAGTAAGAGTGCTCCACAACAGCACCAGTAACAGGATGGAAACTCGTGTGAAAATAAACCACCAATCAAAAGAATTTTGTGTTTTTTGATCTTGGAGGACTTTCTACTGCACCAGGTCAGCTGGCAACAGATGGAGTACATCTGTCCCAGAGGAGGGGAAAGATCAAAGTATACGAGAATGGCCTATCCCTCAAAGGGAAGAAGATTCTAGGAAGGGAATTGGCAGGTCTCATGGATAGGACTTTAAACTAGATTCGAAGGGGGAAAGGGGCTGAAACCAGTCCCCCCAGGCAGGAGTCTGGGGGTGATAAGCTGGACCCAGGGGTGAAACCAGCAGCCCAGCTGAAGTGCATGTACACTAATGCATGAAGTATGGGCAACAAATAAGAGGAGCTGGAAGCCTTGCTGCAGCAGGAATGTTGTGATGTACTTGCCATCACAGAGACATGGTGGGATGACTCACATGACTGGAGCGCTGCAATTGACAGCTACAGGCTCTTCAGGAGAGACAGGCAAGGCAGAAGGGGTGGAGGGGTGGCCCTGTACATCAGGGAGGCACTAGATGCCATTGAGCTAGAGATCAAGGACGATTGGGTTGAATGCTTATGGGTGAAAATTAGAGGGAAGACCAGCAGGGCAGACATCCTGGTTGGAGTCTGTTATAGACCACCCAACCAGGATGAAGTTGATGAATCATTCCATAGGCAGCTAAAGGCTGTCTCAAGATTGCTAGACCTTGTTCTCAGGGGCAACTTCAACCTGCCTGATATCTGCTGGGATCTAAACACAGCAGAGAGGAGGTAGTCTAGGAGGTTCTTAGAGCGTATGGAGGATAGCTGCTTATCCCAGGTGCTGCATGAGCATACCAGGAGTAAGGCTATGCTTGAGCTCCTCTTCACAGATAGGGAAGGGCAGGTTTGTGATGTAGTGGTTGGAGGGTGTTTAGGGTCCAGCGGTCATGAAATAACTGATTTTTCAGTACTCAGTCAATCCAGGAGGGGCAGCAAGAAAACCTCCACCCTGGACTTCCAGAGGGTGGACTTCAGGTTACTCAAGGGACTAACTCAGAAGGTTCCTTGGAAAACAGCACTTGGAAACAAAGGGGTCCAGGAGAGATAGACCTGCTTCAAGGAAGGACTCTTGAGGGCGCAGGAACAGAAGATGAGCCGCCAGGGCAGACGGCCAGCCTGGATGGGCAAAGAACTTCTAAAAGAACTAAGGGAAAAAAATGAGGGTGAACCATCTTTGGAAGAAAGGTGAGGCAACCCATAGAATGTTTAAGGATGTTGCTAGGTCTTGTAGGAAAAAAATTAGGGGGGCAAAAGCTCATGTAGAGCTTAGACTGGCCTCTGCTGTGAAGGACAACAAAAATCCTCCTATAAATATATTAATAGCAAGAGGAGGAGCGAGAACAATCTCCACTCCTTGGTGGACATGGAGTGGTACATAGTAACAAAAGATGAGGAAAAGGCAGAGGTACTTAACACCTTCTTTGCTCCAAATGTTAATAGCAAGACAGAATGTCTTCCAGACAACTGGCCTCCTGAGCTGGCAGATGGAGTCAGGGAGCAATATAGGTCCCCTGTGTTCCAGGAGGAAGTAGCTAGAGATCTCCTCAGCCACTTGGATCCCCACAAGTCCATGGGACCAAATGGGATCCATCCTAGGGTGCTGGGAGAGCTGGCAGATGAGCTGCCCAAGCCTCTCTCCATCATTTTTCACCAGTCCTGGCTCACTGCAGAGGTCCCAGATGACTGGAAGCTGGCCAATGTGATGCCCACCCACAAGAAGAGTTGGTTGGATGAGCCAGAGAATTATAGGCCGGTCAGTCTGACCTCAGTGACAGGCAAGATTATGGAAGAGGTCATCCTGAGTGCAATCACACAGCACTTACAGGATGGCCAAGGGATCAGGTCCAGCCAACATGGATTTAGGAAGGGCAGGTCCTGCCTGACCAACCTGATCTCCTTCTATGATCAGGTGACCGACCTGGTGGATGTCGGGAAGACTGTGGATGTAGTCTACCTGGACTTCAGCAAGGCCTTTGACACTGTCTCCCACAGCAAACTCCTGGCCAAGCTGTCAGCCCATGGCTTGGATGGGAGCACACTCTGAGTTGGGTCAGGAACTGGCTGGAGGGCCGAGCCCAGAGAGTGGTGGTGAATGGTGCCACATCCAGCTGGCAGCCAGTCACTAGTGGTGTGCCCCAAGGATCAGTGCTGGGCCCCATGCTCTTTAACATCTTTATTGATGATCTGGATGAGGGCATTGAGTCCATCATCAGTAAATTTGCGGATGACACCAAGTTGGGGGTAGGAGTTGATCTGCTGGAGGCTAGAGGGGTTTTACAGAAGGACCTTGACCGGCTGGACAGATGGGCAGAGTCCAACGGTATGAGATTTAACATATCCAAGTGCCGGGTTCTGCACATTGGCCACAACAACCCCATGCAGTGCTACAGGCTGGGGTCAGAGTGGCTGGAGAGCAGCCAGGCAGAGAGGGACCTGGGGGTACTTCTTATTTTAGAATAAACTTTATTTAGAATAAACCAAATCAGATTGGAAGAGACCTTCAAGATCATTGCGTCCAACCCATCAACCAATCCAACCCACCCAAACACCTAACCCATGGCACCAGGTACCCCATCAAGTCTCCTCCTGAACATCTCCAATGACGGTGACTCCACCACCTCCTTGGGCAGCCCATTCCAATGGGAAATCACTCTTTCTGTATAGAATTTCTTCCTAACATCCAACCTGAACCTCCCCTGGTGCAGCCTGAGACTGTGTCCTCTTGTTCTGGTACTGGCTGCCTGGGAGAAGAGACCAATATCCGCCTGTCTACAACCTCCCTTCAGGCCACACTGTTCTTGACGCATCTTGATGCACTCAAGATGACCTCTTCCATAATCTTGCCTGGCATTGAGGTCAGGCCAACAGGCCTATAATTCCCTGGTTCATCCAACCAGCCCTGCTTGTGGATGGGCACCACATTGGCCAGCTTAGCCAGCTCACCTGTCAACTCTCTCAGCACCCTAGGATGGATCCCATCTGGTCCCATGGACTTGTGGGGATCCAAGAAGTTCAGGAGAGTTCCAACTATTTGCTCATGGAACTTAGGGAAACTATACAGCTCCTTCTGCCAGCTCTGCAGGCCAGCTATCTGGAAGACGTTCTGTCCTGCTAGTAAAAATTGAGGCAAAGAAGGTGTTAAGTACCTCTGCCTTTTCCTCATCCTTTGATACGTTTCCCTCCATGTCCACCAAGGAGTGGAGGTTGTCCTTGCCCTTCCTCTTGCTATTAATGTATTTATAGAAGGACTTTTTGTTGTCCTTCACAGCAGAGGCCAGTTTAAGCTCCAAATGTGCTTTTGCCTCCCTAATTTTCTTCCTACGTGATCTAGCAACATCCTTAAACATTTCTTGGGTTGCCTCACCTTTCTTCCAAAGATGATACACCCTCTTTTTTTCCCTTAGTTCTATTAAAAGTTCATTACCCATCCAGGCTGGTTGAAGTCACCCATGAGAACAAGGTCAGGCGATCCTGAGACAGCCCTAAGCTGCCTATAGAATGCTTCATCAAGATCTTCCTCCTGCTTGGTTGATCTATAACAGACTCCAACCAGAATTTCTGCCCTGCTGGTCTTCCCTCTAGCTCTTACCCACAAGCACTCAATCTGATCGTCCCTAATCTCCATCTCAATGGCATCTAGTGCCTCCCTGATGTACAGGGCCACCCCTCCACCCCTTCTGCCTTGCTTGTCTCTCCTGAAGAGCCTGTAGCTGTCAATTGCAGCGCTCCAGTCATGTGAGTCATCCCACCATGTCTCTGTGATGGCAACTACATCATAACTTCCCTGCTGTAACAAGGCTTCCAGCTCCTCTTATTTGTTGCCCATGCTTCGTGCATTAGTGTACATGCACTGCAGCTGGGCTGCTGGTTTCACCTCTGCCTCTAGCTTATCACCCCCAGACTCCTGCCTGAGTGGGCTAGTTTCAGCCCCTTCCCCCTTCAAAACTTATTTAAAACCCTGTCAATGAGACCTGCCAATTCCCTTCCTAGAATCATTTTACCTTTGGGGGACAGGCCATTCTCGTATACTGTGACCTTTCCCCTCCTCTGGGACAGATGCACTCCATTTGTTGCCAGCTGACCTGGTGCAGTGGAAAGTTCTCCAAGATCAAAAAACCCAAAATTCTTTTGACTGCACCAGCCTCTAAGCCACTTGTTGACTGTAGCTGCTGACCTGTTCCTTATGGTATTCCCTCCTGCAACTCAGGGTATTGATGAAAAAATTATTTGTACACCTGACCCCTCAACCAGGTGTCCCAGGGCCCTGAAGTAATTTTTGATAGCCCTGGGAGTTCTGGTTGCAACATCATCACTCCCTAACTGCATAACTAGTAAGGGATAGTAGCCAGAAGGCTGCACCAGACTAGGCAGCCTTCTGGTAATGTCATTAACATGGGCTCCTGGGAGACAACAAAGTTCCCTATGAGATGGATCTGGGTGACATATGGGACCCTCTGTTCCCCTCAGGAGGGAATCACCAAGAACAATTACCCTCCTCTTTTTTGAGGGAGCAGGTCCTGATGCCAGGGGAAGGCTGTTTAACCTTAGGCTCTTTGCCTTAGGCTGTTTAATCTTAGGCTATTTAGCCTCAGCAAAAATTTCAGATGGTGTGTCTTGTAGTCACATCTATGTTGTTACTGAGGATTTCAGTAGAGGCTCCTATTTAATTAGAAATAATGTAGCTCTTCTGGATGTTTTGGATGTTTTGTTCTGAGACATACTTTAAAAATACCTTAGTGTTTCAAAGACAATATATTCACACAGTAATGTCTATGAAGTTTGCTGTTATGTCTTTAGAACTGAGAAGAGTTCTGGGGTTTGAAAGCAAGTTTAGCAATTTTTTTAAAGCTACAAACATTACTGAAATGAAGGTTGGTTTTGCTCTTAATCTGTGGTCTCTGTGGACAATTTTTAAATGACAAACTTGCATGAGATTAAAATCTCTTAACTCCGTGAGGCTGTAATTTATAAATGATCATTCTAGGTATGAGGTGACTTAAGAGGAAAAGGAACAAATACAAATAGTCACTCTTTCTTTAGTGAAATGATTTTTAATGAAAACCCAAACTTTTATATAAAGTTCATTCACAAAATAACAGTCATCAACACATTTCTGAAAATAAATGCAGATTTGGTAAACAGATGGTTAAAGTTGATGACACAAACTTGGTAAACATATACGAGCCTTATGTAGGGGCACCATCATTAGTACTAACTGGACAGACTAAAGAGTCAATGTGCTTACAGTCACATGAGAATCATGAGTCTTGCCCAAGATACTTGACAATTATGGGACTCTGTAATGCCTGTCAGTTTTCAGTTATGCGTAATGGCTTGTTTTGTCAAAATTGGTTTACTGCTACTGCCTTCAAAAAAATTCTGAAAACTTATTGCAAAGCAGTATGTGTCTCACAATTAGAAGAAATTGGATGAGCTAATGTATTTCCTTCAGTAACAACACTTAACTTCGTCAGCTCTGTGTTTTCAATGTACTTACACCAAGACATCTGGAAAATTATACTAGCTTAGGAACTGGCAGACCTCAAGGCAGGTTTCAGCTCTGCTGTTGGTTCTGTGAGATTAACATTCACAGCTCTCTTGCTTTTATTCTTTTTCTGTGAAAGCCCAATAGCAATTTGCCTCAATGGGCTGTTTGAGGGAAGTGTACAATAGACAGGTACTTACATTGGAGAAGGTAGGGATCCGGTTCCTCAACAAAGAAAGAATTTCACACTAAGTAAAAAGACATTTCAGTACTCTGAAAGCACCTCTTTAAAGATGAATTATCACCTGAATTTCATTCCATAATGAGGTCCATTGCGATTTTTTATTTCTTATGCATTCATACAGATTAATTTAGGAATAAATGTCCCAGCTCTGTAGCAGCAACTGCATGGGCCAAAGATACAGTAAAATGAATGTAGTACGGTCAGTCCTGTCTGTCTGTCCATCTATCTGCCTGCTGCATGTGCGATACAACTGTGCAAGGCTTACTGAGGATTTCCAAATGCAAGGCACGTTTTAATTTCTTACATCGCTTTGAACGCTGTCGTGAAGCCCGCCGTTCCCAGCGGCCTCAGCCGCCAGTGCCGCCCAGGGGGTGCGCCTGGGGAGGTGGTGCTGCCGTGGGGGCGAGGGCCGCCTCGAGACCGACAATTTGCTCACGAAGCCCCGCGCGCCCCACCTCGTCCCGAGCCGCCGCCAGCCCCATCGCCGTCTCCTCGTGGCAGTGCTGCCAATTGGCGAGGGGGTTGGGCTCCGCCTCTGGGGGTGTGTGTGTGACGGCAGCCAATCGGCGCGCCTGCCGCGAGGGGTTTATAGGGGCGGGGGGGAGGCAGCACGGCTGGTGGGTGGAAAGAGTGGTAGCGGGAGGAGTGACGTGGCCATGGAGTGCGGGCGGCAGGTGGCGAACTTCGGAGCTGGGCCGGCGAAGCTGCCGCGCTCGGTGAGTCGGGGCCGGCACCGGGACCCTTTCCAGGACTGGTCGCGCCATTGCAGAGGGCGAGGGTGGGCGTCCTCACTTCCCGGTGCTACTGGGGCGGCTGTAATGGCGCAAGCAGGTGGCGCCACCACACGCCGAGGGGACGGTCGCCTGGGCTGTGGGGCAGCGGCTGGTGCGGCGCGTCCTTGCCTCGCGGGTCGGGTCCATGGGGCTTTTGCAGGCTCCGACTGCAGAGCGAAGGCGAGGGAAGCTGCAGTAAGGAGCAACAAGAAGGGTTACCCGCGTAGCAGCGGAAGGTTATTTCTTCTCTCCCTCTCCGCGCAGTCAAATGCCCTGCTGAGCCTGGTGTTCTGGAATCGCGCCCTAATGTGGCTTTAGACTTGCTCTGACGGAAAGTTTTCTGAATCTGATCGTGCCGTTGTTCAGTTTTGGGATGGAAAGCAAGCCCTCGGGTGCACAAGCACAACTATGTCCAGTGTGTTGTTTGCAAGGTGACAAATAATGTGCTAATACCCTGAGAAGTCTTTTAAACATGATAATGAGTATGGTGTGGACTCAACCCTGTGGAAAATTGCACCAGCAGCCATAGCTTATCCATTATCCAATTACATACTGAGGGAATATGGAGGTGTGTCTGCTGAATTCTGTGCATCTGACTTTCAGAGTCACTTGTTGTGGAACCTTTTTTAAATTATTTTCTTAGTTTCCTTCATTATATTCTGTATTATTAATTTAACATTTTAGGTAAACAAGTATGCTAGCTGGCACCTTCCTTCCCCCCACCCTTCTTTTCTTTTCTCTTTTATCACAAAGATGTCCTTTATAGTGTATGCTGCAAATAAACTTCCTGTGTTGTCTTGAACCCTTGGTTACAAAAAGGGCTGTCACCAGCACTGTTTCAGTATCCAACTTTTCAGCAGAATACTGAAAACCGAGGGTTTGAGGAGGGCATGTAGCTGGAATCTGTATTAATGATCTTTCCCTTCTTGAAAATGCAGTACTCCTGTGTGGTCTGTCACTGTGATTGTTTCGCTTTGATTGTGGGCTGATGCAGCACAAAGCACTTTGACTCACAGAAGCAAGAAGGTGCTGCACTTTGGCCGCAGCAACCGCATGCAGTGCTACAGGCTGGGGTCAGAGTGGCTGGAGAGCAGCCAGGCAGAAAGGGACCTGGGGGTAGTGGTTGATAGCTGGCTGAACATGAGCCAGCAGTGTGCCCAGGTGGCCAGGAAGGCCAATGGCATCCTGGTCTGTATCAGAAATAGTGTGGCCAGCAGGAGCAGGGAAGTCATTGTGCCCCTGTACTCATCACTGGTTAAGCCACACCTTGAGTACTGTGTCCAGTTCTGGGCCCCTCAATTTAAGAAGGGTATTGAGACACTTGAACATGTCCAGGGAAGGGCAACAAGGCTGGTGAGAGGCCTTGAGCACAAACCCTATGAGGAGAGGCTGAGGGAGCTGGGGTTGCTTAGCTTAGAGAAGAGGAGGCTCAGAGGAGACCTTTCTTGCTCTCTACAACTACCTGAAAGGAGGTTGTGGCCGGGTGGGGGCTGGTTTCTCCTCCCAGGCAATCAGCACCAGAACAAGAGGACACAGTCTCAAGCTGCACCAGAGGAAGTTTAGACTCAAAATGAGGAGAAAGTTCTTCCTAGAAAGAGTAATTTGCCATTGGAGTGTGCTGCCCAGGGAGGTGGTGGAGTCACCATCCCTGGAGGTATTCAAAAAGGGATTGGACGTGGCACTTGAAGCCATGGTTTAGTTAGTCATGAGGTGTTGGGTGATAGGTTGGACTTGATGATCTCTGAGGTCTTTTCTGACCTTATTGATTCTATGATAAGGTGGAGAGCACTCTTTGTCAAACAGTTGAACAAGCACTTTATAAATAGGCTGCGTGTTCCCTTTTAACACCAGCCTCCCTCACGCCCCCACCCTCTCCTTGGCATGGATAGGCTTGCATGTAAAAGTCGGTGGTTAAAACATCATGATGTCTTAACATCAAAAGCAGCAGAGTTACTCCTGGTTGACCTCTTGGTGACCAGCTGGTAGAATTGACAGGCCATGCAGATACACTGTCAGGAAGGTAGATATTTTAGTTTTTTATTTCTTCCAGGAGTGTACAGCACATGTGGTTTCTGGGGCACATGCATGCAGAATTTGTTTGTCAGTCTTTCTACTGGGGCTCCCTCTCCTCCTGCTTACTTTAAGAGGAATCAAGAATATTTTTTTCACATAAGGATTTACTTGAAATCGGAAGTTGCAGATCCTGCGGTTAGAATTGAATTCCATTTTGATATTCAGGAGCTATGGGAGAAGAAAGAAATGGAAGACTGAATCAGCAGATTAGGTATTCAGGGCTCCTGGGAGTAGCTTGTGTTCTTTGTTGCCTCAAAATTTCTCTTCATTTCTCTAACTTCCAATAACATAGCAAAGGCTTATCTTCAAAACTCTGGGTCTTTATTCTGTGAAGCCAGCTCCTAACCTGTTGAGTCAGTTTGAGGTATCCAGTTCCTCAAGCTTATCTTTTTTCTTTGTTTTCCTCAATACCTTGATTGTCCTCTTTGCATAAGTCAAATGAAATAACACAGGGTGAAGGGTTAGGAGTGTGTGTTTCAGATGCTTGATTAGAAAGTACACTTGCAAACATTAAGTATTTTGTACAAGATTGGAAGTTTCATCCAGTTCCTAGAAATCAGTCTAAAATCTGGAAAGGTAACTGTTGAAATAACTTAAAACAGTCTCCACAACAAGCATATGATGTAATTAATAGAGCTTATAAAAATTCTTAATCTACTAGATATAATGAAATTATGTGTAATGTAATTATAATAGCTATATAAAACATATATATATATGCTTTCGTTAATCTCACTTGACAACTGTCAGGTTATTGCAATATGGAGCAGATGGCATGTGTGCATTGGTGACTCCAGGTAGTGGAAAATTCCCTTAATTTAGTTGTCTTTTATTTCCTTAGGTGTTACTAAAAGCACAAAAGGAATTGGTGGACTACAAAGGACTTGGTATAAGTGTTCTTGGTAAGACTTCAGAAAAACTCGGTATTTCTCAGAATGTAAATGTTTAACCAAATTATTTTAATAAGGCT
The DNA here is from genome assembly GCA_011125475.1 of Melanerpes aurifrons. Lineage (NCBI taxonomy): Eukaryota > Metazoa > Chordata > Aves > Piciformes > Picidae > Melanerpes > Melanerpes aurifrons. The sequence continues at coordinate 1,142,737 of WWNC01000081.1, read as the reverse complement.
TGTTGATATTTGTCATAGTTTGGGCTGGGTGCCCTCTGCTACGGGGATGTTTCCTGTGTCCAGAAGTCCAGCCCAGTAGGTGGACACAGGAAATTATGTATTTCCTACCATGATCCCTTGCACCACTATAAATTTCACGGCAGGGTCTGGCACTTCCCCTTTCCTTTCCTCTCCGACACCCAGTAACTGGCGGAGAGATCTCCCAGCCATGGGCCTGGCTAGGCCCAAGGCCACGGGGGGATGGGCAGTCTCAGATCTGGCCAGCTGAGACTAGCCTAGCAGTGGGGGGGAAAAGGAGGAGCCCTGGGAGTTTTGGGTGCACCCTCAGGTGGGGATGGGATCTTTCTGGGTCTGTTTTGGGGTTTCCCTTGTCACTGTGTTTCTAGGTCTCTGCACACACTCACTGTTCTCTATTTAAACTTTCCATCACTTTTGCAATCTGTTTGAGTTGTTATTTCTGCGCGTGGTGGGGAGGGGGTTTGCCCCAACCCATTACAATATTTTAGCTCCCATTTTTAATACCTTATCTAGATCATACTTTCTCATACTGTTCTTCTACCACTCATGAGGGGACCATAAAATTATACATAGTTAGATGCTTAGTGGTCCCAAACAAAGGACTAGAGGCGAAGAATATAATTTGTCTTACAGGAAACATGAGTACTTTTGGATTTTTGGGGCAAGGATGTGTGTGTGCACATATATATGCAAAATATATAATGTTTTAGAGAGTTACAACATTTTTATATACTCTCTGTATGTACGTGTATACAGTTAGCATGTGTAGTACCTTATATACTACATGGCAAAAAGTTTCAAGTGTAATTGATATGTGCCATTCTTGCTATTAGGCAGGCAGTGCTGTTCTGCTCTGAGGAGGAGGTATCTCCTATGCTGTATGGGTAGCTAACAGCCCCGGCTGCCCAGTTTTTTGCAAGAAGATGGTCAGCATTTTACAATTCTTGTGAAAATTTTTGCTAAAAGTAGAAAGTGCAGCAGGTCTCCGCATGATTTGTGTGTTTAAATTGTGCACTCTTATGGAAGAAGGTGTTTGGATTTACTAAAAAGAATTAGTACAAGGGGACACAGTCTCAAACTGCGCCAGGGGAAGTTTAGGCTTGAGGTGAGGAGAAAGTTCTTCACCAAGAGAGTCATTAGTCATTGGAATGGGCTGCCCAGGGAGGTGGTGGGGTCACCATCCCTGGAGTTGTTCAAGAGGGGATTGGACATGGCACTTGGTGCCATGGTCTAGTCATGAGGTCTGTGGTGACTGACAGGTTGGACTCGATGATCCTCGAGGTCTCTTCCAACCTTAGTGATACTGTGATACTGTGATTAAGTGTCCTTAATAATTAAAACTGCTGCTTGAAAAAAAACCTGGTTAAATATAAGAAAAACGAACCTGTGCACTTTACTTTATACTTGCTACAGCATAAGCAGCAGAGAGGATTCTTAGTGAAGAAAGACACATGCCTTTATAGAATTAAAAAAAGAAAAGGGAAATTAAAGAAAATGTTAGTTGTTCCTGGGGGTCGTAAGGCCATGTGAAGGTACTGGGTTTGCATGGATCTGGACAGGACTGGAAGTATAGGTCTTGTGTGGGATATTTAGGAAGACTCAGGGGAAAAAAAACATGCTTCTGCTGCCAGCTCCAGCTCCTTCAGGCATTTTGCTTCTGCAGTGTAAAAGGTTTAAAATGTAACACAACATAAATGCAATTCTGGAATATTGTCTCTTTTGCTTCATGTTCGTTCTTCTTTCTTTTCTGCAAAAGAAATGAGCCATAGGACCTCAGATTTCACAAAAATTTTAAACACGGCTGAGAATCTCCTGCGTGAGTTGGTGTAAGTGAATTAGTTCTTGCTTACTGTTTGTTTGTGCTTGTGTTAATTGCAGCATTAATAACTATTTTGAAGACCCTTTCTGAAAGCACCTTTTTGGTTTTCTTAGAATCTGTCTGATGAAGTGTTAATTCTGATGGGACGATTGGTCTTCTGTTTGTCTGCTGTTAATTTATTTGAATGTGACAAAGGGCTTTTGTTAGGGTTAAGATGCTTTTTGTATCTGCTGTACATAGACTAGTTGAATTTATGTTGAATTTTTTTTTCCTAAAATTCATGAAGGGCACAAACCTTCATCAGGAAATAAATAGAAGCAGTAGAAACAATTTCTCTAGTTGTGTAGAGGTGATTTGTACGTTACTCATCAGTCTGATTTTACTAACATAAGCTCCATAGGTGTGTTTTAGAATCACTAACAGTGTACCTTTTCTTATTTGTAGCATTACATATTTTTTAAGTTTTGGAATAAATTTACCATGTCTTAAAATGAATGTTCTCATAGCAGTTAATAATGCTGGTCATGTCATATAAAAGCTTGACTCTGTGTCACAGCCAGAATTATTGACAGAGGGATTTTAATGAATAATTTGAACAAGTAATCTTTAACTGTATGAACAACTTCTTATGGCTCTTGCTTTGCATGTACAACATACTGTACAGTTGCACTTTCAAACTGAAGGATCTCAAAGGTGAACTCTTCTGTGAACGCTTTGGTGTGACGTTCATGGCTTTTCTGTCAGGCTAAGAAGTTAGCCATAGATAAATTACAAATGAACATTAATTTTGCTGGAATATCTTTCAAATTTCTTTGTACTATAATCATAAAATTACTTATGAGTTAATTTGTTTAGTGCTATCCAAGGTGAGGGGAAGCTTGTTTTCATCAGGTTTTTTAATCAGTGGAATGTATAGTATTAGTCTTAAGTGTTGGAGTAAGTTAGTGGGATTTGGTTTAACCTCTTGGCGAAGTGTCTTCTACGATGACAGTATTCTTCCTCAGTTGCTGCTAAATGCATAATATCAAGTTGTATGCATCCTGTGTCTGCTGGGAATAATATAAATTACTATTTCTTGCATGCAGAAATATACCTGAAAACTACAAAGTTATTTTCCTCCAAGGAGGTGGATCTGGTCAGTTCAGTGCAGTCCCACTTAATCTTATTGGTTTAAAGGAGGGAAGACATGCAGATTATGTGGTTACTGGAGCTTGGTCAGCAAAGGCAGCTAAAGAAGCAGAGAAGTATGCCAAAGTGAATATTGTTCATCCAAAACTAGGAGCCTATACAAGTAAGTTGATGATTACATCCATCTGCGTGAGTGCTTAGCATTTTGAATCGTTGTAAAAATGGGTCCAACTCAGCTATTGGCATAATAAATATTAACTAGTCAACTGTCCAGCACTCAAAAGATTGCTTGCCACATCTTTCCAAGTTCATCACTGGGAGATCTTTTAGATGTCTTAACTGTTTCCTCCAGAAAAGAATGGAGCAACTAGGCTGAACAGATCCTGGAAAAGTAACAAAAAGCAAACATATAGGGGCATGGAAATGGGTTTGTCATTGTTACTGTTTAATTGAGTTCTTAGTGGTTTGTAGGGACATTGCAACGTATTTCAGTTTCGGGTACTCAGTGAGATTGCTCTGAAATTTAGAAGCATGTCTAGGATCTAAAGCTTTTTGGCCTAGGAGTTGCGAGACCTGCATTCTCTTCCCTACTTTCAAGGGTTCACAAATGCTTGCTTTCTCCACCTGTGTGTCATGACAGGTAGCTCTGGAAGAGAAGAGGCATTTTCAACTCTTTCTCCTGAGGCTTGTTACTGGATGTAACATAACTACTACAGTGCAGAAAGAAAAAAGTTAGGTCTGATTGAGGCATTGGCACTTTGTATGAGAAAGCCTTTTAAGAATATTTAAAGTGTATAATTTGTCACTGTATATACTTAAGTAATTCTTGGTTTGAGTTGGAAGGGAACTCAAAGGTCATCTAGTTCCAACCCCCAATGCAACTTACCCTGCCAAAGAACAGCTGGTACTTTCCTCTTTCAAAACTGGATCAGAAAATTCTAGATTAAAAAAGAAAATTAGGATTTGCTATGATTTTTTTTCTCAGGTAAGAAAAAGAAGTTGTTACAAATAAAGAAACTTTTATTTGCAGATAACACTGAACAGTGCAGTCAGCTGCAGAGCACCACAGTATTTACAAGATGTGCTGACTTGAAATATAACTTTATATCCTCTGAGCACAGGAAGGAACTGACTCTACAAATTCATAGTCTAAGGGAGTCTATTCACCCTTTGGCAGTTGTAGATAAGGGGAAAGGCAGTAAATAATAGTGGAGGCAGTAGCAACACTTCTTCCCCCTCACATTTTGGAGGAAAGATCAGAGGAAGAGCAGCCATTTGTCCTACTGCAAAGCCTGTTCTGTGCTGCCAGAGCATGCCTGTATATTGCATGTTGACAGAGGGAATCTTAGTTTTGTAAATCAGTTGCAAAGCTTGCATAAGAGGTAGGTAGATAACCTGGTGTTCAGCTTGGGCAAGGCTGAAATGCTGCTGGGGAGGCACAGAAATACATCTTGCTTTGCCAGTGAGAAATTGAATGCTTCTGTAGTTCCAAAGGCACCACAAGTGTTCTTGGACCCAGTGCCTGAATTACTCAGAAATGCAGTCTTGGGCCCTTAGGGTGGTACTTTGTAGTCAGAATTGCAAAGTTTATGAAAGTCTCTTAAAGAATAAGGGCTGAAAACCAGAAGAGTGCCTGCAAGCTTATTGGTGGCTCATGACAATTTTGGGAATTTGTATTTCTTTGCTGATAAATTATCTTCTTGGTAACAAGATAATTAATACTACATACTGCAAATTTATTCTGGGCTTCCACTTAAGTGCTCTTTTGAGGTAAAAATGCATGATAGGAAAGTTACTTGTCTTCAGTGACCTTTGGTTTTCTTTTTTCTGTTCAGACATTCCTGACCCAAGTACTTGGAGTCTTAATCCAAATGCATCTTATGTCTATTACTGTGCTAATGAAACTGTTCACGGTGTGGAGTTTGACTTTGTACCTGATGTCAAAGGAGCAGTCTTGGTTTGTGACATGTCATCAAACTTCCTGTCCAGACCTGTGGATGTTTCCAAGGTACAGTATTGCACACAATGCTGCACAAAGCATTTTCAGGCTTTAATTTTCAAACTTAACAGTTAGGCACTTAGAAATGTCTGGATGGCCAGAGATACTGAGCAGTGACATTAAGGAAAACATATTTTATTAATTTGGTATCTGATGGTAGATATAAATACTGAAAGTTTTATTGGATATTTTGGAGTCTGTTGTCCTTTTTTTTTGTAAAAATATGCTGAATTATGAAACTGTGCATGTTAATAGCTGTCCAAGATTATTTGTTTGCTGTGTAGACTTTTCTAGTGCTGAGACACATCTTCTGAATCATATATAGTCTGCAGATAATGGTATGGCTGTAGCAGGGTACTGTTACTGAGAACTGTTGATCCTACTTCTTACATGGAAAATCTGAAACCCTTTTAAAGCTGCTAAGGCTTCCTGTGCCTCAATTCCCATGTCTGTTTCACAGATAATAGAGAGAGAACTTGGTTATATTTGTAAAGTGTGTTACCAGTGAAAAGTGCAACTGATTAGTGAAGTTGTATGTCTGACTTTTCGTATTTGTGTGCAGCAAAAGGAAGGGGCAGTTGTTGCTTTTGTCTTGGCCTTTCCTGGTCTGTCTCTTGACAGGTGGATTATATGACACCTGTTCTGAAATGCCAGATTGATTGAAAAATTATGGGATCCATGCATGAATTATTTTCAGTAAATATTCAGTAATGTGAAAGTAGGGATAGGCTGCTTTGAGAATTACTTGTGGCTACATCACATTTAGCAAAGCATCAGGAAGTTATTTTCTGTTTTTCCTCAGCTGAATGAAGAAACGTGGTTCTGATAGTAGTCATAAATGGGATAAAAGCTGTATTTGTCAGTGCCCTTTGAAATCTGAACTTCTAACTCTTTGATCTATAGCTTGCTCATTTTCAAAATGTTCTCCAAACCGTTCAGCTGATTTGTGTGCCTGTTATATAATGACAATGGTGTATTACTCTAAGATCAAATATGCATGTAGCAAGTCCTCCCTTTTTTATTCCAAACTTTAGTTTGGCGTGATTTTTGCTGGTGCTCAGAAGAACGTTGGCTGTGCTGGAGTTACTGTTGTAATAGTACGTGAGGACTTGCTGGGATTTGCACTGAAAGAATGTCCTGTAGTACTGGATTACAAAACACAAGTCACGAATGGCTCTTTGTATAACACTCCACCGTGCTACAGGTAACTTAACCCTGGTGTTGGTATCTCTTACTCAGAAAGGTGCAGCACTGCCATCTATTGCTCTTACCGAGAAGTTCCAAAAGTCGGGTAGTTGCATTCAAGTCACTCATATCATTGGAGAGTGAAAACATGAGAAGTGTCCAAAACTGCATTACTGTATTAGACTTTGAGGTTGCCTAGTGGGACTCAGCCAGAAAGGACATTTTTTTTTTTAGAAGCGAATATTGTTTGTCATAACTTGATTGCAGAAGTTTCAGGGGTCCACTTCTGAGTTACATGAATGCAACTCTCGTCAAATCAGTGTTGAGGCTTCTGTCATTGCAGAAGGGTAATTTGACAGTCTTGCTTCTTTAATACTCAGTACAGATTTGATTTAATTTCTTCCTGATGCTGTTCTTAGGTTTTGAACTTCCACATCCCTGTTGAATTTCTTTGATGGGAAATGGTAAATGTTGTTACTAAAGGTTTTACAAGACTGTGTTCCTTTCTAGCTTTCTAGGTTGGACGCGATGATCTTGAAGGTCTCTTCCAACTTGGTCTGGTCTATTCTATTCACTACTGTTGGTCTTGAAATCAAATGGAAAAGGGTTGTTTCATTTGTTTTAAAGGCACTGTATCATTGCTTTACTTTATTCTTTGGTACGGCTCTCTGTATTTCTTTGACTGCTTCCTCTCTGTTTCACTTGGCATCCAACAATAAAATTGGTCTAGTTTCATAATCATTCATTGCAATCAAGATAATAAAATTGGCATATATCTGGTGGTTTCATGTGTGCAAGAAGCAGAACAGACTACAACTTGCTCTTCTAAAATTCCTATCTTTTAGCTGCTGATAGCTAATGAAATAATGCTTAGCTACTGGAATATTTGAGTGTTGAGCCGATAGTATCTACCCATTCTTAAGATGAAACATTTTTGTATTAGTGCCCACTGGAATTATTGTTTTCAAAAAGAAAATCTTCAAAGCAGATATCCTTTGTTTCTAGAATTTCCAAAAATTACTTTGAAAACAATGATTCCTGCTTTTAAAGACAGGGTTTCCTGCTGATCTGGAGAACTTATGATGTAATCTTATACTGACATTAATCTAAGCTCTCACAGCTTTTGTGTGTGTACCAGAATTTGCAAATTTAAGTTGACTAATGATGTCCAACAGGTATTAAATGCACTGTATAGGCATAAATTAGTGGTTCCTATCTATAAAGCCTGCCTTAGTGCTGTCTCTTACATTGAGTAGAACTTTAACTGATACTAATTGTATCTCTGAATCTACTGATTGTATGCTACTGCAGTAGACACAAAGGTAGTTTTCCTAGTTTGTCAAGAGTATATAGTGCTGTAATGATGTACTGTTGGGTCAGCCTGTCTGTCGTGTCTTCTGGGTACACCCATTGTTCTTAGGACACTGCTGTTAAGACACAAATTAACCTTACAATGCTTTCAGATTTGTCTTCTCGCCAAATGTAAATTTGTAACCTTGACTGTAGGTGTGTCTTTTTTCGCCCAATGATTGATTAAAGCCTCTGTTTCTCACATTCTGTTTTCTTGTCTGCCAAGTCACACATACTCTGTTGGACACTGTGTACTTGGACATGCTGGGTTTTAAATCCAGCCATTCATGTTTTCCAAATACAAAGCTATTTCCATTTGAAAACTCAAAGTTCTTATTCTCTGCACTCGAGTACAATGTTGCTCCTGGTTTGAAAAGCAAACCAGATTAATTTCTGCAACTTGATTTTTAGCTACTGCAAAGAACTTCTGGCAGTGCTGCTTTTGCTGTAATTTAGTACCTGTCAGCAATATTAGCTGGGTATTGGGAGATTGAGTGCTGAAAATACAATTGAATTAACAGTCTTTCTCCTTTCTGGTCTCTGTCCTGCCAGACTTCACTCCCAGACTCACTCCATGGTACATACCTACACTGGGGTACATTACAGAATTCAGAATGTAACACAGATTGATGATGTTGGCAGTGTACATCTGTTGGGCTTGGCTCTAAATACCTGTTTCTTTTTTTTTTTTATTTTTTTGTAAGGAACTGGCAATGCTTACTAGATCTTTTTGTCTGCTCTTTTCCTTGCACTCTAATTGTTTACTGGCAAGCAGTTAGAAAATATTAACTGAATTTGCAAAAGCTACTTCAGCAAGATGTTAAAGTGATGCTAATGGCTTTAGCATTTTGGTACTGTAGAGGCTGACTACTTTGACCCTAACCTGCTTTGCTAAAATTAACAAGGAATTTGCTTTAAAAATCTTGCTTCCAAGATCCAGAATGGATTTTGCATTTAAAATTTCTCCATAAACACTTTGACTGACTTGAAAGGGGGGAAAAAAAAAGTTTTCAGCTGGCAGGGTTTTGCAGTTGACTCTAAGGCTGAATTTTTTTAAGCTTTACTTGTCCAAGAAGTCTTGCTCTCATGGAAATTAGGGCAAGAGATGAATGTGGCACTGTATATTAGGCAAGGGCATAAGCTATGCCTCACTTAAATCCTTCTCTCTGGAGTTTGTGACAGCATGCTGTCATAAACATGACAAAATTGTGCTCTTGGTGGTATAAAATACTTAGTATGAAATTCAATCTGTAACCTTGTTTATTCTGCAGTCTTTTGAAAGTGCTCAAAGATTTGATACTGGCAGCCACTGAAAAAGTAAAAGCAAAAGAAACTTAAAGCAGCCTCCTGCTTTATTTGTGTTCCGGGAAAATTGTAATGTTCTTTGAGCACTCCCTTTGAATATGTAATGAAGGGATTAATAAAAGCAAACTTACTGGAAAAACGCCATAAACTTGTGAGCAGGTTTTTAAGTATTGTAGTTGTGGGAAATGCCTGAACTTGTTCAAGTAGAGTTTTGTAGCAAAAGCACAAAGGTAAAAGGCCCTGGGGATTCTTTTTCATGCTGCACTTAGTAATGAACACTGAAATACTTGGTCTTAACTAATGTGATGCTCACAGGCCTCCAAGGCCTTACATAGAACAGTAATGAATAATTAAGTGACACGTTATTTGTTTTGCCAAACTTAAGTATTTATGTGGGCAGAAATGGGATTATAGCTTTTTTTTAACACTTGTGAAATGTGATTAATTTCTGGCATTATTAATGTACATACATTTGAGATTCATCCCTGTATCTTTGCTAGAGCAGCTCCACAGGGTGGATGCTGCTAAGTTTTGTGCTATATCTTTGGTGCTTTCTAGGGCTTGACAGGCAGTTGTGTGATTAATGAACTAACAGTCCTTGCAGCATGGCTGGCATGTCCTTGGGAGCCCTGCAGGAGATACAGAAAGCCTACAGGACTTGTCCTTTTGTGGTACAAAGGGTTAAGATTGATGCAACAGATTGGTGTATCACTTAAATTTCAGAGTACTCATCTGTGTCCAAAAATCACTGCCCACTTAGAACTGTCATTATTGGTAAAACAGTCTGGATTCTGATGTTAATCTTAAGCATCCTAACCCTAAACGTAACATTTTGTTGCGGAAACATTTGGAACTATCAAACTGGGCTAGGGTTTTTTATGGTTTGTGTGGGTTTGTTTTGTTTGTTTGTTTTAAATCATCTGACTGAAAAGCTTTTTTCCTCTTGCAGTATTTATATCATGGGATTGGTACTGGAATGGATAAAGAATAATGGTGGAGCTGCAGCTATGGATAAACTTAGTTTAATCAAATCACGAATGATATACGACATTATAGACCAATCTAATGGATTCTATGTGTAAGTTCCTGTGCTTTTCCCCTTGTTTTCAATGTTTGTTGCAGAGCCAAATATTTTTAACTTTTGAGTCTTGACTGCACCAGTTGCCTTTTCAGTATATAGAAATTTGCGCAAACCATTCACTTGAGGCTCATCCTTAGAGTTATCATTCCAGTAGGAAGTTATTTCAAGTTACCCTATATAAATAGTTGTGAAGCATATTAATAGCGTGTGTTCTAAACTTAATGAAGTGCAGGAGCCTAGAAGAGTATACAAAAAAAAGCAATAAGCAGATTCTGGTTTGCATGCTTACTGAATCACTTGGGGAAATAGAGGCCAAACCAGAGAAAGTGGTTTGTAAGAAACTGCAGAGACCACTTCTGCATTATTCTTTCTACCATCTCTTTCAGTAGTCAGACTGCTTTTTCTCTGTGAAGCAGAACATTTTTATTGGTTAATTGTGCTGAGTTTGGAAACACTTTATGAAACAGGAAGGGGAAGATCAGGCTTAGATGTTTTAAAAATGTAATGTTTTCTTTATGTACAGTTTATTTTTGTCAGTTATTCTTGATGGTTTTCCAAAGCAGATTTAACCCTCTGATCTTTACATATTGTTGGCAAGGTATTTTTTTATGCTCACAGTACCCACAATATGTATAGATGAAAGCAGATGTAATTTAGAATAATTCTAATTCTCACCAAGCACATAAACTTGTCATTGACTATGAAATGGCAGAATACTTTCCTTCACTTTCAGTATAAAATCAACAGTTTTGGGACCTGATTAACTTTCCAGTCAAAAGTAGGATAGGAAAAATTAAAATTCAGCTTTAAAGCTAGCTATAACTTTAATTAGCAGGGATATATTCTGGGCCCCTCAGTTTAAGAAAGATGTTGAGTTGCTCAAATATGTGCAGAGAAGGGCAGCATAGCTGGTCAGAGGTTTGGAGCACAAGCCCTATGAGGAGTGGCTGAGGGAGCTGGGGTTGTTTAGCCTGGAGAAGAAGAGGCTCAGTGGAGACCTTGTTGCCATCTATAACTACCCCCACATGGGGGTCGGTCTCTTTTCCCAGGCTGCCAGCCACAGGTCAAGAGGACACAGTCTCAAGCTGCACCAGGGGAGGTTTAAGCTGGATGTTAGGAAGAAGTGCTTCACAGAAAGTGATTGGCCATTGGAATGGGCTTTCCAGGGAGGTGGTGGAGTCACCATTGCTGGAAGTACTTAAAATAAGACTGGATGAGGCACTTAGTGCCATGGGTTAGTTGATTAGATGGTGCTGGGTGATAAGTTGGACTTGATCCCAAAGGTCTTTCCCAATCTGGGTTATTCTGTATAGTGTCATCATAATGTTTAATACATTCTGCTTATCCATTTAGTTAATGAGAACAGGTTTGCCCTTAAGATCAGGATTGTAATCCTACTCTACTGAAATCCTAAGGGTTTTCATATACATCAATAAGCAAATGAAGCCTTAAAAACATTTGGTGACAAATAGAAATCTGTTTCTGGTAGCTGGGCTGGTCTGTCAGATGTTGAGTGCGAAATGCAGGTGTGATGGTCAATTGGGAAGGCAAAGTAAGCTTCACTGAGTTGTGTGCATCATACTAAACAATACAGTTAAGTCTCTGGATTACTTTTTTCCTATTGTATCTATGACTAAAAGCAAACTCTGCATGAAGATACCTTCTTGGCTGTAACAGGCAGCCTAATCTGTGGTGGGCTTCACTGAGTGGCAGTGAAGTAATATGAGTGAGTGTCCTGAAGGGACAAAAAGCCTCAAAAGTGCTTTGAATAAGACAATGGGGCAGGAGCCAGCAGGTCTGGTTTTTCAGGAAATTGCCCACATTGCCCAGGCTTGTCTGAACATGTCTTGGGGTCCAAGTGGGCCAGGTGTATGTGCCTTTGGCCACATTTGGAGAAAACTCATTCTATAGGTTAAAGTATCAGGTTTCTATCTTTGTTATCATTGGTCATCATTGTCTCAGGAAATCTATAAATACCAGCCCAAAGAGTCAGTGCCTTGCCTTGCAATTGTCCAAGCTCTGGGACAAGTCACATGTCTTGCTTGGAGTCTGAGCTGTGCTTCAGTTTACCCAGACAGACTGCAAGGCGCCTTGCTGTAAGTGTTGTATATCCCAGAGCCCAGGAGTAGACAGATATGTCTTGCCAGGCTGAGAGATGACCCCCAAGAAGAGCTGAGGGTCCCCAGGACAGTTTTGTTTTATTGGAAGAAGCAACAAGCACTGTTGTGAAGATTGCAACTACAGAACCTCTCCAAACAGGCAAAGCTACAAAGCCTTAGGAGATAAACCCTGTATGTGCCTTAGTGACAAGCTGCAGAAGCCACCAGAACGTGAAACTGTTCCTGCAGCTTTCGCGTGGTCAGTGTCATTTTGGTTTTGTTTAAATCTCCATGCGTGCTGTGTGGTACCACGATCAGTGAGTATTTACAAAGTCTGACTTTCTGCAAGCATCTGTTAAAGGTCTGTTGCCCTAGATAATTCCAGAGTTCCCCCCACCCCCTGGTGGGCAATCTCCAGCATGTTGCCAATGTTATCTTTTTTTCTTTACAGTTTAAGTTACTGTTTGTTGTTTCTCAAATTTTGCTCATATTGTTTAAATTGTTACAGGTACCTCACCGTCAGGAACATGCTCCACAACTGAATATTTCAAACCAGTAAATAGGTTTTATTAATATTTTCCATGGATTTTTTGATTAATAAATTTACGAATTTTTATTAATCATTCCATCTATTAAATACTAATAACCTCCATATGATCATGACACTGATGTGCTTCAGTGTGACATTTAAGTGAATAGAGAGTTTATTCCACAAAGTGCTGTCTGCCTTTTGCAGTTTGCTTTTCAAAGTCTGCACTGGGTTATTTTGAATTGTCTAATAGCAATGATAGTGTATCTACAGTTACTCACGTATGGGAATGATTACAAACAGGCCTTTTCAAACAGTTTTCCTGGTTGCACCTGAAGTAGAAAATTTGCATAGGCAGATACTATAACTTTTTTTCTCTTCATAATGAAGACCTCTGTACAAAGGTATAAGGGAGGAACTGAAAAATTATATCCCTTCTTTGTTAAATAGAATAATATGTTAAATAGAATAATAATAGGTATGAAGTATACATCCAGTGTATGAAAACTTACTCATAATGAATTTTTGCAGAATCCTAGCACTAGAAAAACATAGATCTGGAGGCTTCATATTTCCTTTGTAACTAGAAGCACTACAGAAAAATGTTTAAAGAGAGATTTTGCTTTAAATGTGCCTGGAATTTTCAATCCTAGTTTAAAGGAAATTTTAAGAGATTAAAGAGCTGTGTTTTACTTCCTGTATGTTGTGGCCGTGTATGCAGTGCATATTTGTTCTAGATATCTCTTCTGTACTTGAAATGTTCATGTTCTGTATAATATTGATGTAGAAGGTGGACTTGAGAGCACTAACAAAAGCCTCTACTGTAAATTTACTGTAAATTTAATGTAAATTTCTGTAAATTTACTTATGCTATGTTCTTATACTTCTGTTAGCTCTGTTTTGCTAGGCCAGGCTCTGTTCTGGTAGCACTTGTGACTAGCTAGTTAAAAATAAGTGTGCTAGTTTTAGAAGAGAGCATAAACTGGCCTTGCTTGAATGGAACTGATAATTCCATGGCTGGGATGGTTGTTTTTGTTGTGGTTTTTTTTTTTTTTTTTTTTTCAAATAGGTATGTTTGCAAGCCTTCCATGGATTTCTCTGGGGCAATTTTGAGCATATCAGCAAGGTCTAATAAACTTTCCAGATTCTGTTTGTAGTTCAATAAGGAAGGTTGCTCTCTTTATCAGGAAGTAATGACATTTTCAATTTTGAAGGAACTACCTTGATGTTAAATAGATGCATTTATTCGCTTCCTGAAACTGTATATAGCTGAAAAAAGGATAAATTTAGTGCAAAATAGGTTAATCATTTTATTCTGGAACCTTTCTAGGTGTCCAGTGGAGAAAAAGAACCGAAGCAGAATGAATGTCCCTTTTCGTATTGGCAGTACCAAGGGTGATGAAGCACTGGAAAAGAAATTTCTTGAGAAAGCTGTGGAACTTAACATGATATCTCTGAAAGGGCATCGGTAAGTATTGGTCAGATGAATCCTTTCCCTGTGCAGAATGAACTGTTACTACCAGTGGTATGGCAGCAGGCATTGTGCATTGACTTGCCAGCCTTTCTTGTAAACAGTGCCTTACATTCCTTAGGCATCGTGTGGGAGTAATGGCAATCTAGACTGTAATCAGAGACTGGTGGCGGCTCAACTACTGCTCAGATATGGTTGGGCTCAGAGCTTTCTCCTGAATTCTGTTTTTGTCTCCAGTTTGATAAACCTGTCTTTGTGTGGATCCCAAAGAATGGCCAGCAAATGCCTGACTGAGGTCAGATTCTATCATTGTGTAAAAGCCTTTTGTTACATGGCTTGTCTACCCTGTTGCAAGAGTTCCTTCCCAGGTAAAATGGTGCTGGTTGGATTAAAAAAGATTACTTTTTGGTGTCACAGAGCTACAGATTTGGAGCTGTAAAAAATCCAACCAACCAAAACACCCTAGTAAATAGTGACCTCTTCTAGACTGTAAGCTTGCTTTAAATTAAATATTGCTTCTCATTCATGTAAACTGTCACTTGTATCCCTTTGCAGTAGAATTAGGTTTAAATGTAAATTTATATTAGTGTACTTCTGTAAATTATAAAAAAACTTATATTTTTCTTTCCCCTCCTTTTCAATTCAGGTCTGTGGGAGGAATCCGGGCCTCTTTATATAATGCGGTGACCGTAGAAGATGTTCAGAAGCTTGCAGCTTTCATGAGAAGCTTCATGCAGATGCATCAGTCCTAAATGTCCATGGGTTAGAATGATGCTGCACATGTATGAAATAAAAGCGAAGGGATTTGAAAATCACTGTGCACAGTTGTAGCATGCAAGTTATATTTTCTTTTAATTCCTGTAGCTATTTTAGTTAACCATGTGGGACTAAGGCCCAATCTTGCAGTGACTTGGTGGCCCTGGCTATGGAGGTCAGAATCCCCAGACTGATCCATACTGGTTCCAAAATTTGCATAACAGTATTTTTAATATGTTATTAGAATGTGCACTGTAAGATGCAATGAATCTGAGTTTGTTTCTTGTTTCTAGTCACAAATCTTCAGCAATGCTTTGTTTTCAGTAAACATCAGGAGGCAAAACTTATTGTTGTAAGCTTTGTAATGCTTTACAAATATTCCAGGACTGCACAGTGAAGCTAAAACTAACATTAAATGTTCCTTAAGGATATATATGCACACTTGTTTTATAGGGTATATTCTAACATATCTGCTAGCATACCACCAGTATTTAATAGTTAAACATAGGTGCTCCTAACTTAAGGACCTTGCCTTCATGCCCATGCTTGAAGTATTATTGTAACAGTTCCATGCAGCCATACTCATTGTGGTTAGTCTGTAGGACTGGGCCTTTTTAGTATTATCATTTATTAGTTTAAAGCTAAGGTGCATGAGTCTGTAACTAAATACAACACAATGATGTTTACTTCTCTATTAATTTTATATATTACACTTCTCTAGGTTATTAATTTTATGTTCTTATTTTGGAGCATGCATGTTTGCTCCTGACAAAAACTTGATTTTAATTTATGAACCTTGTGCCAGACAGTGTTACTATATTCCACTTAATGGATTTGGGGCTTTCTCTGCACTGACCTCCTAGCCTGAAGTGCAGCAGGCTTTCTTCTCTGGTGCTTCTTAAATGTCTTCCCTCTCTAATTGCTCCAGTATTTTCTCTTTCCATTGGTTCAGTCCTTTATGCCTTTTTTATGTGGGGATTTGTCCAGCTGCAGTAAATGAAAAGCTTGATTTCTCTGCCTTTTCCTGACTCCATAAATTTCTGGTCCACCTTTCTCACCTCATCTGGTTTATTTCAGATTTTGACACTCTAGAGTGGGAACTGTTGTTATGCAGAGATCTTCAGAAAAGCTGTTACTGTATGTTTGAGTTACTTTTCCCTCTGTGAATTTACTGCCAATGACCATGTATTGACACTAGCCTCTTCACTGTAGAAGCTGTCTGCTAGTATCATACTGTTTAGTCTTACTGCAGCTGGTTTCAGACTGTAAACTCCTTGGTACAGGACAACCATTTTTTGATCTATTTTTACCAGTACAATTTAGTAATGATGATGGACTGTCCCTTTCTTGTGGAAGCTCATAGCAGTCAGCAGAGGTTAGCTATGGCTGAGTTATATTCCTATTTGAAAAGTCATAATTTGCTGAGTACTGTTTTAAGATTTTTGTCAACTTACTGTAACTCTAATTAAATAAAACAGTTGAAGAAAATAAAATTTAATTGCAGCATGCTGTGAAGTACCTGTGTTTGTCTGAAGCTTAGAATCAAAATCAATAAGGTTGGAAGAGACCTCAAAGATCACCCTGCCACCTGAGACCTTATGACTACTAAACCGTGGCACCAAGTGCCATGTCCAGTCCCCTCTTGAACACCTCCAGGGACAGTGACTCCACCACCTCCCTGGGCAGCCCATTCCAAGGGCTAACGACTCTCTCTGTGAAGAACTTTCTTCTCACCTTCAGCCTAAACTTCCCCCTGGTGTAGCTTGCAACTGTGTCCTTTTGTTCTGGTGCTGGCTGCCTGGGAGAAGAGACCAACTGCCCCCCACCGATACAACCTCCCTTCAGGTAGTTGCAGAGAGCAATAAGGTTGCCTCTGAGCCTCCTCTCCTCCAGGCTAAACAATCCCAGCTCCCTCAGCCTCTCTTCATAGGGCTTGTGCTCCAGGCCCCTCACTAGCCTTGTTGACCTTCTCTGGACATGTTCAAGTGTCTCAATGTTCTTAAATTACAGTATTACAGTATCACAGTATCACTTAGGTTGGAAAGGACCTCGGGGATCATCAAGTCCAACCTATCAACACAGACCTCATGACTAGACCATGGCACCAAGTGCCACGTCCAATCTCTCCTTGAACGCCTCCAGGGTTGATGACTCAACCACCTCCCTGGGCAACCCGTTCCAATGCCGAATGACTCGCTCGGTGAAGAACTTCCTCCTCACCTCGAGTCTAAACCTCCCCTGGCGCAGCTTGAGACTGTGTCCCCTCGTTCTGGTGCTGGTTGCCTGGGAGAAGAGGCCAACCCCCTCCTGGCTACAACCACCCTTCAGGTAGTTGTAGAGGGCAATGAGGTCACCCCTGAGCCTCCTCTTCTCCAGGCTAAACAATCCCAGCTCCCTCAGCCTCTCCTCATAGGGCTTGTGTTCAAGGCCTCTCACCAGCCTTGTTGCCCTTCTCTGGACACGCTCAAGTGTTTCGATGTCCTTCTTAAACTGAGGGGCCCAGAACTGGACACAGGACTCAACGTGCGGCCTAACCAAAGCAGAGTACAGGGGCACTATGACCTCCCTGCTCCTGCTGGCCACACTATTCCTAATGCAGGCCAGGATGCTATTGGCCCTCCTGGCCACCTGGGCACACTGCTGGCTCATATTCAGGTGGCTGTTGATCAGCACACCCAGGTCCCTCTCTGTTTCGGAGCTCTCCAGCCACTCCGACCCCAGCCTATAGCTCTGCATGGGATTGCCGTAGCCAAAGTGCAGCACTCAGCACTTGGACTTGTTGAATGCCATCCCATTGGACTCTGCCCATCTGTCCAGTCGGTCGAGGTCCCTCTGCAGAGCCTTTCTACCCTCTAACTGACTAACATCTGCCCCTAACTTTGTGTCATCTGCAAACTTGCTGATGACTGACTCTACCCCTTCATCCAGATCATCGATGAATATGTTGAAGAGGACAGGGCCCAGCACTGATCCCTGGGGGACACCACTGGTGACTGGCCTCCAGCTGGATGTGGCACCGTTCACTACCACTCCCTGGGCCCGGCCCTCCAGCCAGTTCCTAACCCAGCACAAAGTGTAATGGTCCAATCCAAGAGCTGACAGCTTAGTCATCAGTTTGCTGTGGGGGACGGTGTCAAAGGCCTTGCTGAAGTCTAGGTAGACCACATCCACAGGCCTCCCCACATCCACCAGGCGGGTCACCTGATTGTAGAAAGAGATCAGGTTGGAGAGGCAGGATCTGCCCTTCCTAAATCCATGTTGGCTGGACCTGAGCCCTTGGCCATCCTTCAGGTGCGCAGTTATTGCCGCCAGGATAATCTGCTCCATAAATTGAGGGCCCTCAGAACTGGGCACAGTACTGAAGGTGTGGCCTAACCAGAGTTGGCTACAGGGGCATGACGACTTCCCTGCTCCTGCTGGCTGCACTATTCTTGATGCAGCCCAGGATGCCATTGGCCTTCTTGGACACGTTGGCACACTGCTGTCTCATGTTCTGTTATTTCAGAAGGCTGAGAGGTCATGCATAATACTGTGTTGCAATTTTATTCTGGTATTGCACTTGTCCCTGAAAAGCAAGCCTGGCCTTGAACGTTTCCAGGGAGGGGGCATCCATGACCTGTCCTGGGTAGCCTGTTTTAGTGTCTCACCGCCCTCACTGTAAAGAATTTCTAATATCTAGTCTAAATCTTCTCTCTTGCAGGTTAAAGCCATTCTCTCTCATCCTGTCTCTACAGGCTCTTGTAAAATGTCCCTTTCTGGCTTTCTTGTAGGCCTATTTCAGGTAGTGGAAGGCTGCTGCAGGGTCTCTGCGGTGCCTTCTCCATGACAAACAGCCCCAGTTCTCACAGCCTCTCATCACAGGGGAGATGCTGCAGCCCTCTGCTCATCTTTGTGGCCACCTTCTGTACCTACTCCACCAGTTCAATGTGTTTGTGTTGGGGGCCCCAGAATTTGATGTAGCACTCCAGGTGTGGTTTCATGAGAGCAGAGTGAAAATCAGCTTCCTCATTCTGCTTCTTTTGATGCAGCCCAGGACATGCTTGGCCTTCAGGGCTGCAAGTGCATGTCATCAGCAAACTTGCTGAGACCGCGTTTTGTCCTTTCATCTAGAGCATCAATGAAGATGTTGAACAAGACTGGCCCCCCTGCTGACACCTGTAGAGCACTGCTACCTACAGGTCTCCAATTCGACTGTACTGCTGGCATACTTGTGTACTTGTTTTCAAGCAGTATCTGTGACTTACTTATTTTCAAAAGTTACTAAACCTTTCTCTTATGTAAGAGCTTTGCATTCCTATTCAGTTGTGCTTTTGTGTGATTACCCAAAAAAAAAAAAAAGCCTTCATGAACCCAACAAACCCTCTGTGGTGAAGGCACATTATGCCCAAATATTGTATCTTGTTTCAGCATGTGGACAAGTTCCCCCTCCTTCAAGAGGAAGACAAAAGCCAAGGCATTAGCCAGGCCAGCACACACCCAGTGCATGCAGTGCACTTGGTGCAAACACCAAGTATGGGCATAATCCTAGCTTCACACTTTCTATAGGCTGAAGCCAGTTGTTTATGAGAGTGCCCGTTGGTCAAACCCAGCCTCGAGGACTCTATAAGTATCACCCCAGTTGGTAAACAAGTTGCCCCCTCTTTCACTTTGTCTCTCTCCTTGCTGGAGAGGACAATACTCGAGCTATTAGCCTCTGCCATTGAGCTTATTGTTGTTAGTTTCTGTTATACATGCACGCGTACTGAAAGCCTCTGCATTGTGAGAAGCAATTGTGAGGATCGTCTCCAGAGGGAAGACCTTCCCTGAGCCCGAGATGCCCAGCATTGTCACCGCCAGTCATATCGACTGGGAGAGCCCACTGTGCCACCGGAGGACTGGACTAACCTTTAGAATAAACCTTTATTAGAATAAACCAAACCAGGTTGGAAGAGACCTTCAAGATCATCGTGTCCAACCCATCAACCAATCCAACCCACCCAAACAGCTAACCCATGGCACTAAGCAACCCATCAAGTCTCCTCCTGAACACCTTCAATGACGGCGACTCCACCACCTCCCTGGGCAGCCCATTCCAATGGGCAATCACTCTCTCTGTATAGAACTTCTTCCTAACATCCAACCTGAACCTCCCCTGGCGCAGCCTGAGACTGTGTCCCCTTGTTCTGGTACTGGCTGCCTGGGAGAAGAGACCATCATCCACCTGTCTAAAACCTCCCTTCAGGTAGTTGTAGAGAGTGATAAGGTCACCCCTGAGACTCCTCTTTTCCAGGCTGAGCAACCCCAACTCCCTCAGTCTTTCCTCATAGGGCTTGTGTTCCAAACCCCTCACCAACTTTGTTGCTCTTTTCTGGACTCGTTCCAGCAAGTCAACATCCTTCCTAAACTGAGGGGCCCAGAACTGGACACAGTACTCGAGGTGCGGCCTAACCAGTGCAGTATACAGGGGTGGAATGACCTCCCTGCTCCTGCTGGCCACACTGTTCCTGATGCAGGCCAGGATGCCATTGGCCCTCTTGGCTGCCTGGGCACACTGCAGGCTCATGTTCAGCCTACCATCCACCAGTACCCCCAGGTCCCTCTCTGCCTGGCTTCTCTCCAGCCACTCTGACCCCAGCCTGTAGCACTGCATGGGGTTGTTGTGGCCAATGTGCAGAACCCGGCACTTGGATGTGTTAAATCTCATGCCGTTGAATTCTGCCCATCTGTCCAGCCTGTCGAGGTCCCTCTGCAGAGCCTCTCTACCCTCCAGCAGATCAACTCTTGCCCCCAGCTTGGTGTCGTCAGCAAATTTACTGATGATGGACTCAATGCCCTCATCCAGATCATCAATAAAGATGTTAAAGAGCATGGGGCCCAGCACTGATCCTTGGGGCACACCACTAGTGACTGGCCACCAGCTGGATGTGGCACCATTCACCACCACTCTCTGGGCTCCGCCATCCAGCCGGTTCCTAACCCATCGCAGTGTGCTCCCGTCCAAACCATGGGCTGACAGCTTGGCCAGGAGTTTGCTATGAGGTACAGTGTCAAAGGCCTTGCTGAGGTCCAGGTAGACTACATTAACAGGGCTCCCCACATCTACCAGGTGGGTCACCTGATCATAGAAGGAGATCAGGTTGGTCAGGCAGGACCTGCCCTTCCTAAATCCATGCTGGCTGGGCCTGATCCCTTGGCCATCCTCTAAGTGCTGTGTTATTGCACTCAGGATGACCTGTTCCATGATCTTGCCTGGCACTGAGGTCAGGCTGACAGGCCTGTAATTCCCTGGCTCATCCAACCGGCCCTTCTTATGGATGGGCACCACGTTGGCCAGCTTCCAGTCCTCTGGGACCTCGCCAGTGAGCCAGGACTGCTGGAAAATTATGGAGAGTGGCTTGGCCAGCTCATCTGCCAGCTCTCTCAGCACCCTAGGATGAATCCCATCTGGTCCCATGGACTTGTGGGGATCCAGGCTGCTAAGGAGAGTTCCAACCACCTCCTCATGGAACATAGGGAAACTGTGCAGCTCCCTGGCTCCTTCTGCCAGCTCTGCAGGCCACCTGTCTGGAAGACGTTCTGTCCTTCTAGCAAAAATTGAGGCAAAGAAGGTGTTAAGTATCTCTGCCTTTTCCTCATCCTTTGTTACAATGTTCCCCTCCGTGTCCACCAAGGAGTGGAGGTTGTCCTTTCCCTTCCTCTTGCTATTAATGTATTTATAGGAGGACTTTTTGTTGTCCTTCACAGTAGAGGCCAGTTTAAGCTCCAAGTGTGCTTTTGCCTCCCTACAAGACCTAGCAACATCCTTAAACATTCTGTGGGTTGCCTCCGCTCTCTTCCATTGGTGATACACCCTCTTTTTTTCCCTCAGTTCCATTCAAAGTTCATGAACCATCCAGGCTGGCCGTCTGCCCCGGCGGCTCATCTTCCGGCACATTGGCACAGCCTGTCCCTGAGCCTTCAGCAATTCTTCATTGAAGTAGGTCCAGCTCTCCTGGACCCCTTTGTTTTTAAGGGCTTTATCCCAAGGAACCCTCTGAATTAGTTCCTTGAGTAACCTGAAGTCTGCCCTCCAGAAGTCCAGAGTGGAGGTCTTCTTGCTACCCCTCTTGGCTTGACCAAAAACCGAGAATTCAATTATCTCGTGGTCACTGGACCCCAAACACCCTCCAACCACCACATTGCCCACAAGTCCTTCCCTGTTGGTGAAGAGGAGGTCAAGCATAGCTTTGCCCCTGGTAGGCTCTCGCAGCGCCTGGGATAAGAAGCTGTCCTCCATGCATTCTAAGAACCTTCTTGACTGTCTCCTCTCTGCTGTGTTGAGATCCCAGCAGATGTCAGGCAGGTTGAAGTCGCCCACGAGAACAAGGTCCGGAGATCTTGAGACAGCCTTAAGCTGCCTATAGAATGCTTCATCAACATCTTCCTCCTGGTTGGGTGGTCTATAACAGACTCCAACCAGGGTGTCTGCCCTGCTGGTCTTCCCTCTAATTCTTATCCACAAGCATTCAACCTGATCGTCCCTAATCTCCATCTCAATGGCATCTAGTGACTTCCTGATGTACAGGGCCACCCCTCCACCCCTTCTTCCTTGCCTGTCTCTCCTGAAGAGCTTGTAACCGTCAATTGCAGCGCTCCAGTCATGTGAGTCATCCCACCATGTCTCTGTGATGGCAACTACATCATAATTTTCCTGCTGCATCAAGGCTTCCAGTTCCTCCTGTTTGTTACCCATGCTTCGTGCATTAGTGTACATGCACTTCAGCTGGGCTGCTGGTTTCACCTCCGACTCTAGCTTGTCGCCCCCAGACTCTTGTCTGAGAGGACTATTTTCAGCCCCTTCCCCCTTCGAAACTAGTTTAAAGCCCTGTCGATGAGACCCGCCAATTCCCTACCCAGGATCTTTTTACCTTTGGGGGACAGGCTGTTCTCATATACAGTTGTGACCGGTTGACGTTGCCCCCTTAAGAAAGGGAATACAGTGGACGGAAGTTGGTAAACGGAAAGAATAATCTAAACTATTTCATTGGTGAAGTGGGAGGAAGCACCTTCTGAACTGGGAGTGAACTGGGCACTCCGGGAACTTCTCTATCAGTCTTGCTTCCGCCTCTCCACGGTGCAGCAGCTCTGTCTGTGCTGGGCTTTCTGCCAAGGCTCCGGCCTTGAAAAACTGATAAGGCCTGTATTAACTCCTTTCCAATTAACACAAACTGCTTCTAACACTTTTTTCCTCTCTTTTCTTTCTCTTTCTATCCCATTCTGGGGAAAGGGGGAAGAGAGGGAGAGCGGAGGTGGGGAACCCCCTCTGCCGGGGGGAGTTACTCTCATTTCTGTGTTACTCTGTTGTATATCTTTGTATATATTGTAGATATTGTAAATTTGTAAATATTCCCCTGCATATCCTACATTGCTTTGTAAATATAGCTCCACTGCTTTGCTAATTCAGCTTGTGAGTTTTTTTTTCCTTTCCCTTCAATTTTTTTTTCCCTTTTACCTTACAAGGGGGAAGGGAGGAGGCTTCTCAGCCTTACCCTTCCACCCCACCACATTTTTTTTATTGGCGTCCAACGTGGTGCAGATAATTAGTTTAATTTATTACTTGATTGATTTAGTGTTTTCCAGCTGAATTAGCAAACATGAAGGTCTTGTGGTTTGTGGAGCAATTATTCTTTTCAATTTTTGGGGCTCTGGTTTACAGATATTGTTTGGGTTTGATTTTGGATTACCTGGGTAAATATTTGGTGCGGACAATTTATATGTGGGTTATGTATAGAGTTAAATTATGGTATGGAAAATGTATTAATTTATTATGGCCAGTGAGATACAGGAATGTTACCTCCACCACTCTCCCAATTGAGATAAAGGGTTTTAAGATTCCACCAGAGGAGAGAGTAACTTTAGGTGATGCCTGGGACCCAAAGGTGATTTATGTGATGTGTATAATTCTGCTGCTGGTGATAACTAATGTGTTTTCTCTGTATTCCTTGTGGCGAGAGAGAAAGATATCCAGAGCTTGTTTTGTTATTAAAACTAGATCAAAAAGAAAACGCCGTGGCTCTCGATCAGTCCCAGAGTCATCAGATGAGGAAGGTGGAGACTCTCTGTCAGTTAAAAAGAAGGCTAAAAAGTTAATTGGTAAAGCAGCTCTGAATGACTTTGCTGATTCCAGCAAGCTGCCAAAGGCGGCAGCTGGTATCAACATGGCGCCTACTCCTTCTCCTACTCCTTCTTCTTCTTCTCCGTCGGCCATTAACGGAGCAACGTCTCTTCCACCCACTCTCTCGGTGGGACCGGAAGTCACTGCCCCAGCAGCTGATTTATCTCAGGACCTGTCAGCTTCCATTAAGGTGGCTGTAAATTCAAACACAGCTCCAGTTAAAGTGGCTGTTTTAAAGACTAGAAGTGGAAAGATCAAAGCTAATGGAGAAGAAGAGCAGGAGACTGATCCTGGTGAGGGGCCCTCTACTCTAAAAGATCCTGCTCAGGAGGAAGAGAAGGTTTGTTTTAAAGATCTAGCTAACCTAGTGAGATCAAAGTAGGATACAGATGAAGTTAGGAAAGCAGCTGGCAAAGGTGGTTCTCATCTTAAAGAGATCCTTAGGAGAATGACAGCAGGATTATATGGACAAAAAGTTCAGGGAGATGAGGAGGAAGATGATATTTCAGAGTGTTCGTCTCCACGTGAGGAATTGCAAAATGTCCGGAAAGATTTCACCAGGGCAGATAAGGAGCCAGTTCTAGCTTGGCTTAGTAGGTGTTATGATACAGGTGCTCCAGCTCTAACAGTTGGAGACAAGTCAGCAGCTCAGTTAGGAACTCTCTCAAGGGATAATGGAATAGATAGACATCTAGGCCGAGCTCTCGGTAAGGTTAATCTGTGGATACGCCTTTTAATGGCGGTTGCCCTGAGATACCCTTCCCGAGATGATCTTCCATGGAACCCTAAACCCTGGACTACCATA
Source organism: Melanerpes aurifrons (assembly GCA_011125475.1). Classification (NCBI taxonomy): domain Eukaryota; kingdom Metazoa; phylum Chordata; class Aves; order Piciformes; family Picidae; genus Melanerpes; species Melanerpes aurifrons. The sequence goes on along the minus strand of WWNC01000081.1, from coordinate 1,118,059 downwards.
GATGAGGGAATTAAACGCTTGAGAGAATTTGCTGTTAGAGAGCTGCTCTATGGTGAACATGAAACTCTGAATCCTGATGACATTCCTGTGGGTATTGGTCTTGCTAAAAAGATCATCAAACTTGCTCCTTCTAATTATGCAAACATTCTGGCAAGCAGAATTGTGTCAAGAAGTTATGGTGGAGCTTCTCCTACGGTTGGCCAATTCAGTGATCAAATGAGACAATTGGAGGATAGCATGACACGTGTTTCTTTGGTTTCAGCCATTGAAACTCTGTCTGGAAAAATTGAGAATTGCATGAAGGATCTGAAAGATTCCATATACCAATTGGCACAGAAGGATAAATTCAATTCTCCCTCCAGGTGGATACAAGTTTCATCTGTGAGGAATACACGTCCTCCAAGGAGGTCATCCCAAAACAGGACATTCCAAAACAGGTCATTCCAAAACAGACCACCAAGGCAATCACGTAGAACTATTTGGATAACTCTTCGTGATCAGTTTGGTGAGAACATGAACCGCTGGGATGGCCAACCAACTTCTAATCTTTTCAGGACACTGAAGGAATTGCAAAGTGGCAGAACCCGAGGTAGCAACACCAGAAGGGTAGCTGTTACTTCCACAGTTCCCCAGAATGACTCTTATGGCTCCAACAGTGGCTCCAGTTATAAGATGCAAAGTTATAACCCTGCAAACTATGTGCAATGCACATGTGTGCATGTTCCCCATAACTAGGGGTGCCCTGCCTCCCGCCAGGGGGAGGAGAGGGATAACAGAGATAATAGAATCTATTGGGATGTGTACATCCAGTGGCCTGGCACTTCACAATTTCGGAAGTACAGGGCCTTGGTTGACACAGGAGCTCAGTGCACCATAATACCATCAAATTATCAGGGATCAGAGTCTATAACTATTCTGGGAGTCACTGGTGGATCTCAAGAGTTAAGTAAGGTAGAGGTTAATATAAGTTTAACTAGTAAACAATGGAAGAAGCATACAGTTGTGACCGGACCTGATGCACCTTGTATTTTGGGAATTGATTTTCTGAGAGAAGGGCATTTCAAAGACCCTAGAGGTTACAAATGGGCTTTTGGAGTAGCTTCAATAGAAATTGATGGACAAAAATTGAAGCTGTCTGCCAGACCTGAACTTTCTGATGAATCTGCAGTTGTGGGACAACATAAGATACAGGACATTAAATTGCCTGTTGCTTCTCAGACTGTGCATCACAGACAATACAGAACCAACCGTGACTCTTTGTTGCCCATTCAGAGTCTGATTCATCAGTTGGAAAGTCAGAAAGTCGTCAGCAAAACTCATTCACCTTTCAACAGTCCAGTGTGGCCTGTGCGGAAGCAGAATGGAGACTGGCGTCTGACAGTAGACTACCGAGCCCTAAATGAAGTGACACCACCTATGAGTGCAGCAGTACCAGACATGATGGAGCTACAGTATGAGCTGGAATCCAAAGAGGCCAAATGGTATGCTACCATAAACATTGCTAATGCATTTTTCTCTATTCCCATAGCAGAGGAATGCAGGCCTCAGTTTGCTTTCACTTGGAGAGGAATCCAGTATACCTTCAACAGGCTGCCAATGGGCTGGATCCACAGCTCAAGTATCTGTCATGCAGTGATCCACGATGCTCTGGAGAAAGGCAGCGCTCCAGAACACATCCAGTTCATCGATGACATCATCGTCTGGGGTAAAACTGCTGAGGAAGTCTTCGAGAAAGGTAACAAAATCATTGACATTCTTCTGAATGCAGGTTTTGCCATCAATTGAGACAAGGTGAAAGGACCTAGCACAGAGATTCAGTTTCTGGGAGTGCGGTGGCAGGATGGACGCTGACACATTCCAGTGGATGTGGTAAACAGAGTCTCTACCATGGCATATCCCACAAACAAGCAAGAGACCTTACGTTTCTTGGGGATAGTGGGATTTTGGAGACTGCACATTCCTGGATACAGTCAGATTGTGAAACTTGTGTATGATGTGACTCGAAAGAGAAATCATTTCCACTGGGGACCTGAACAACAAGCAGCCTTTGACCAAATAAAGCAAGAGGTGATTCAAGCAATGGGTCTGGGACCTGTCCGAGATGGTCCAGACATTAAGAACATTTTGTACACGGCTGCAAGTGACAATGGTCCAACCTGGTGCTTGTGGCAAAGAGCTCCAGGTGAGACACGTGGACGACCTCTTGGTTTCTGGATTCGAGGTTACAGAGGTTCAGAGGCTAATTATACTCCAACAGAGAAAGAAATTTTAGCTGCCTATGAAGGAGTAAAAGCATCTTCTGAAGTGATTGGAACTGAATCACAACTTCTTCTAGCTCCCAGATTACCAGTTTTGAATTGGATGTTCAAAGGCAAAGGTTCCACACCACATCATGCCACAGACTCAACATGGTGTAAGTGGATGGCTCTGATAACACAGAGAGCTCGAATGGGAAATCTTGAAAGGCCTGGTCTAGTGGAGGTGATCTCAAGTTGGCCTGAAGGTATCAACTATGCTAAACCTCCAGAGGAGAAGGTAACTCGTGCTGAGGAAGCTCCTCCTTACAATGACCTTTCTGATGATGAAAAGAAATATGCTTTGTTTACAGATGGTTCCTGTCGTCTTGTTGGAAACAAGCAAAGGTGGAAGTCTGCAGTGTGGAGTCCAACACGCCGAGTTGCAGAGGCGAAAGATGGAGAAGGAGAATCCAGTCAGTTCGCAGAGGTAAAAGCTGTCCAGCTAGCTCTCGACGTGGCTGAACGTGAGAGATGGCCAAAGCTTTATCTCTACACCGACTCATGGATGGTAGCCAATGCTCTATGGGGTTGGCTAAAGAACTGGAAAAAGAGTGGTTGGCAGAGAAAAGGAAAACCCATTTGGGCAGCCAACCTATGGCAGGACATTGCTGATCGAATCGAGAGAATTCCAGTGAAGGTGAGACACATCGATGCTCACATTCCTAAGAGCAAAGCTACTGAGGAACAACACAGCCATCAGGCAGATCTAGCTGCAAGAGTTTCTCAAGTAGACATGGACTCTAATCTTGATCTCGACTGGAAACACCAAGGTGAGATATTCTTAGCTCGGTGGGCTCATGATTTGTCAGGACATCAAGGCAGAGATGCAACATACCAATGGGCTCGTGACAGATCCATAGACATTTCCATGGATGCTATCACACAAGTCATCCATGATTGTGACATTTGTGCTGCTATTAAGCAGGCAAAGCGAATTAAGCCCTTGTGGTATGGTGACAGATGGTCCAAGTACAAGTATGGTGAAGCTTGGCAGATTGACTACATCACTCTACCATGTTCTCGTTCTGGTAAGCAATACGTGCTTACTATGGTAGAGGCAAACACTGGATGGTTGGAAACTCATCCAGTTCCACATGCAACTGCACGCAACACCATTCTCGGTCTGGAGAGACAAATCCTGTGGAGACACGGAACTCCAGAGAGGATTGAGTCAGACAACGGAACTCATTTCAAGAACAATCTTGTAAAGAACTGGGCAAAAGAGCACGGTATTGAGAGGACATTCCACATTCCCTACTATGCACCAGCTTCAGGGAAGATTGAACGCTACAACGGTTTGTTGAAGACCACTCTTAAAGCCATGGGGGGTGGATCTTTGAAAAACTGGGAAAAACATTTAGCACAAGCAACCTGGCTGGCAAATAGTAGAGGTTCAGTGAACCGAGCTGGACCTGCACATTCAGATTTGCTACAGAAAGTAGAAGGTGATAGAGTTCCTGTTGTTAGAGAAAAGAATCTGTTAGGTAAAACTGTTTGGGTATTTTCGCCTTTAGGAGAGGCTAAACCTGTCCGAGGGGTGGTTTCAGCTGAAGGTCCGGGTCACACTTATTGGCTAATGCAAGAGAATGGTGAAATTCAGTGTATTCCACAAAGAAATTTAGCTTTAGCTGAAAGAGGTTAACTTCGAACTGCTGTACAGCTACATCGCGCCCAAAAGAAGAATCAAAAGGAATCTACGGTGCACGAACCCTGAGATCCCTGAGAGCCCTGAGTCAACTAAGAGACCCTGAGATTCCCTGTTTCCCTTTTATTCACTTTGTCAGTGAAGAAACAAACTGTTTTCCATTTTTCTCACTTTCTGATTTTCTTGGACTTTTGAATCATCTACATCTGAGCATAGCCGGAATGGACTATGAACTTTGCTCTCGAACTGTAAATATTGTTTTGGATTGGATGGACAGTATGAACAGCCAATGAAATTGTTTAGAAGGGGTGGACTGTGACCGGTTGACGTTGCCCCCTTAAGAAAGGGAATATGGTGGATGGAAGTTGGTAAACGGAAAGAATAATCTAAAGTATTTCATTGGTGAAGTGGGAGGAAGCACCTTCTGAACTGGGAGTGAACTGGGCACTCCGGGAACTTCTCTATCAGTCTTGCTTCCGCCTCTCCACGGTGCAGCAGCTCTGTCTGTGCTGGGCTTTCTGCCAAGGCTCCGGCCTTGAAAAACTGATAAGGCCTGTATTAACTCCTTTCCAATTAACACAAACTGCTTCTAACACTTTTTTTCCTCTCTTTTCTTTCTCTTTCTATCCCATTCTGGGGAAAGGGGGGAAGAGAGGGGAGAGTGGAGGTGGGGAACCCCCTCTGCCGGGGGGAGTTACTCTCATTTCTGTGTTACTCTGTTGTATATCTTTGTATATATTGTAGATATTGTAAATTTGTAAATATTCCCCTGCATATCCTACATTGCTTTGTAAATATAGCTCCACTGCTTTGCTAATTCAGCTTGTGAGTTTTTTTTCCTTTCCCTTCAATTTTTTTTCCCTTTTACCTTACAAGGGGGAAGGGAGGAGGCTTCTCAGCCTTACCCTTCCACCCCACCACAACAGTGATCTTTCCCCTTCTCTGGGACAGATGTACTCTGTTGCCAGATGGCCTGGTGCAGTAGAAAGTTTCCCAATATCAAAAAAACCAAAATGCTTTTGACTGCACCAGCCTCTAAGCCACTTGTTGACTTCAGCTGCTGACCTGTTCCTTATGGTATTCCCTCCTGCAGTTAAGGGTATTGATGAAAAAATTATTTGTGCCCCTGACCCCTCAACCAGGTCTCCCAGAGCCCTGAAGTCATCTTTGATAGCCCTGGGAGTTCTGTTTGCAACATCATCATTGCCTAACTGCATAACTAGTAAAGGGTAGTAGTCAGAGGGTTGCACCAGTTTAGGCAGCCTACTGGTAACATCATTAATTTGGGCTCCTGGCAGACAACAGAGTTCCCTATGAGACGGGTCAGGCCGACATATAGGGCTCTCAGTTCCCCTCAGAAGGGAATCACCAATAACAATTACCCTCCTCTTTTTTTTAAGGGAACAGATCCTGATGCCAGCAGAAGGCTGTTTTTCCTTCGTCTGCTTTGCCTTAGGCTGTTTAACCTTATGCTGCTTAGCCTTGGGGAGAACCCCAGAAGGTGTGTCCTCCGGCATCAGGACCACCTCACCCTCAATCTCCAGTGCTCCATATCTGTTTTCCAAGAGCAGCGGGGAAGGTGAGGGAAGGCAAGGAGGTTTAACTTTGTGTCTTTTGAGAGGAACCTGCGTCCATTCCCCTCTGCTTTTTGAATAGCCAGCCTCTGCTGGGGGAGCCTGCAGAGCCTGCTTGCTCTGATTTACCTCTTTCCTCTTCTGATTCACCTCTTTCCTCCTTTGGCCCATCTCCTTCCTCCTCTGATTCATCTCTTTCCTACATTTCCTTACATTTCTAAGGCTAGCAAACTTATCCTTCAGTCTGGCCACCATATTAAGCAGATAGTCAACCTTCTCACACCTTATACAAGAGTTGCCCCCACTACCCTGCATCTCAAGTGCCAGGCTCCAGCATTCTCTACAGCCAGATACCTGGACAGCTACCTGCTTCTTACCCTCCCAGTTGCCTGGGAGAAAGGACTCAACTGAGACCGAGTCCACATATGCCTAGCCCCGCCACAGTGGGAGAGGAGCCACCACGTGTGCCTCTCTGAGCCCTGTAAATCTCAGGGAAGACTAAAGCACTGTTCGTGCCTATACTGCACCAAACCCGGGACCACTCTGAATGTCCCGCTATTCCTTTAAGCCCAGTAAACAATAAGCCGCCACTTGACCCAGCCGCATCCTCTCTCTGAGGCTGTTTACATCAGCCCCGAGAATCATCGTAGCCAGGCCAACTCTGCTGCCTTGTCTGCTGTCATGTCCGATCAGAAACATTCAAACCTGCCTATTGGCAGCCATCGCCCTGCCATGTGAGCTGACTAGGAGGGCTGACCTCATGGGCCGACCCCAATCAGGACTGATCCTTGTTATCTGGAGGGAATCATCTGAGTCCTGAAGGGAACCTGCTTATGAGCTAAGCCCAGGTTCCATTCCCTCTCCACTGCTGCAGAGAGAGGAGACAGCCACCCAGCACCGCTGTCCAACTCGACTAGGAACCAGTCCAATGACAGTAGTCTGCTGAACCTCCACCTTGCTACAAACAACAGCTACAGAGTATCTTCCACATGGCTTTCCATCCACTAGCACTCAGTTCAAAGTATCCGCGTCTGGCAGAGTAGCAGCTGATACATAGAAAGATTGCAATACTGCTATATACAGCCAGGAGCCACCCGCATCCTGCCGAGTCGCTATCTAGTGGCCAAGCGGCACAACTGCACCCTGTGTTATATAAATATAGAAATAGTCTGTAGATAGTTCAATTAAGTTCTAATAATAACACTAACCCACTTATGGAATGTATTTCACAAACGTGCACTAGAACATGTATATAAGTTTGTGATTCATTGGTTATTAATAATAAAAATAATAGCTTCATAATTAATATTTCATATTAATAAATTTAATAACCTCTTCATCACACCCTCTTTGCTTCTTCTGAATAGTACCTAGTGCCTTGACTTTTTCTTCTCATAAAGGCAAAAATCACGTAAAAGCAAAATACAGAGTGAAGACTACACTAGCAGGCAGTGATTAACTGAATAACATAGAATAGAATAGAATAGAATAGAATAGAATAGAATAGAATAGAATAGAATAGAATAGAATAGAATAGAATAGAATAGAATACACCAGACCACGTTGGAAGAGACCTTCAAGATCATCGCGTCCAACCTATCATCCAACACCACCTAATCAACTAACCTATGTAACATGCTGGGGGATGCAGGAATTCTGGGAATACTTGGAGTATATGCAGAATTAATTGATTACTTGAGCTTTGTTTTGAATCCATCCATACAACAGTTCTACCCTTTCAGGCTCCATCCCTGAAAGACGTTATCAGGCCACTGAGTGGTGGTGGATGCAGAAATCCCACTTCTTCTCATCAGATTAGTAGGAGGAACTTAAGCAAGAAAATGGTGAGAGTCCTGTTCTGTTTCCCTGATGTCAACATCTTGAAGCTGGGTCAATAGTTATAATGTTTAGAAGCCAAACTTTTCTTGGTGTGATATGAATACCCTTGAGGTATTAAACAATGCTCAGAGTAGAAGGAAAATACTGGTCCCATCTTAGTTTTTGTATGTAGAGAGGGAATTTTAAGATGAATGCTTTCCAGTGAACAATGCTCTCAGTTCCCTCTCTGGTAAGTTGTCTTTAGTGCTGCTTCTGGCTTTTGTGTTTTATTTCACAAAACCAGCTGATAGGATTCTCTTCAATTTGTAGTATAAAAGTCTCTGGCCACCAATTCCCAGGTCTGACCTAAGAAGAGAAAGCTGCCAAGGAGATTGTGCACTTTCTCTATTTCTGCTTTGCACAGAGAGGAGTCCTTTAGTCCAGTGTTATGAATATGAATTATTAAATACTAATATTGCCAGAAACTTATTAATAGCTGCGTGCATATGGCTGTAGTATACTTAAAATGTGTATATATATATATATATATATATATATATATATATAGTATATAGGTAATACTAACAATTTAAACAATATTAAGCAAACCAGGAAAATAACACTGGGAAAGAGAATTTGTGTCAGGGATGCTGCTTGCCCACTAGGAGGAGACTCAACTGGAACCTCGACAAAATGGCAGCAGTTAATGTAAACAGAACCTTTTACAAAGAGGATTTATAGAGATAAACCAATTACTCACAATATTATTTCTCTGGAATTCTCTCTGGAGCTGCAATATAGTCCAAGTTACAGGCAGCAACACGAATTTCACCCATGTGGATGGGTGCTGCTGAGGTTAGCCATTAACAGCTTTTGGGATGCTCTCAGGTGCTGGTTGCTGGCAGGGTTGTCTCACTGTCCCAGTGGGTGGGCTGGCCACAGCACAATAGCAGAAGGTGCTTAAAGCTTCCTAGGGTTTGCAGGCTGTTCAGGGTTTCAGGCTCTCAACAATAGCTGCAAGGTCTGGGTATGAGAAGCAGGTGCTTAGGCTGGGAGTGACTTCTTGCTGCAAAGGACAGTTCTCCAGGTCTTGGCTCACCCGGGCTTTGTCCCTTCTGCCCAGCATGACACTTCTGTCTGCTCATGGGCTTTTATGATGTGAAGAGGCTGACTGTGGTTTCAGTGCAGCCTATGTGAATGGGCTTGTGTCTTTGTGGCTAAACTGAGGCATGGCAAAGATTCTGAGTTGAAAGGCTCATGGCTTCTCTTCCCAGATCTTAGGCTAGGCAAGGCAAAGCAAGACAATGCAAGACACATTGTTTACTATTTGGCTTTGTTTTCATCATCTGCCCAAGGATCAATTTGGCCAACTGGCAGCCAATAGAAGGGGATTTTGCCAGGCCATGACCATATAAGGTAAAGACATGAGCTTAGTCTAGGTAAAGCATGGGCAGTGCAGGTGCCTGTTTACCACAATGGGAGGACATATCCCTGCTTACCAGGCTTTCTGACACCTGGGTTCTTTGTCTTTTTCCCATGTTCCCCAGACCCCTGCAGGAGGGAGAGGGAGAGGATGATCATGCCTGGACATACCAGGACTTCTTCTGGGTTTGTGTGGGGCCCATTTGGCCCTACCACCACAGCCAAGTGAGAACAACTGTAGGCTAGGAAGATACTTTCTGCCCAGGGGAATCCTGTCAGTTGTCAACAGCAGGGTGTTTCTGTGGCAGCTGTGGTACCATCTCTAAGCCTGGCACAAAAGAGTTAAATGACAATTACAAGACTGGGTATTTGCATTCTTATTTAAATAGTTATTTATATTCAAATTATAATTGGCTTAATGGTTTTAGATGTACCCAGGGATGATTGCATGTAAAGACTTTAAGTCTTTTCTTGACTTTTAGCAAATGCTTGGAATGGAACAAGAATAATGGATCTAGGAATAAAACAGGAATATGGATTTAGGAAGGGCAGATCCTGCCTGACCAGCCTGATCTCCTTCTATGATCAGGTGACCCACCTGGTGGATGTGGGGAAGGCTGTGGATGAAGTCTACCTGGACTTCAGCAAGGCCTTTGACACCATCCCTCACAGTAAACTCCTGGCCAAGCTGTCAGCTCGTGGCTTGGACAGCAGCACTCTGTGCACTGGGTTAAGAACTGGCTGGAGGTCCGAGCCCAGAGAGTGGTGGTGAATGGTGCCACATCCAGTGGTGGCCAGTCACTAGTGGTGTCCCCCATGTATCAGTGCTGAGCCCCATCCTGTTCACTATCTTCATTGATGATCTGGATGAGGGGATTGAGTCAGTCATCAGCAAATTTGCAGATGACACCAAGTTAGAAGCAGGTGTTGATCTGTTAGAGGGTAGAAGGGTTCTGCAGAGGGACCTCGACCGACTGGACAGGTGGGTAGAGTCCAGCAGGATGGCAAACAAGAAGTTGAAATGCTGGGTGCTGCCAAAACAACCCCATGTAAAGTTACAGGCTGGGGTTGGAGTGGCTGGAGAGCTGCCAAACAGAAAGGGACCTGGGTGTACTGATTGACAGGCAGCTGAACACGAGCCAGCAGTGTGCCCAGGTAGCCAAGAAGGCCAATGGCATCCTAGGCTGCATCAAGAATAGTGCAGCCAGCAGGAGCAGGGAAGTCATTGTGCCCCTGTACTCAGCACTGGTTAGACCACATCTTCAGTACTGTGTCCAGGTCTGAGGCCCTCAGTTTAAGAAGGTCATTGAGACACTTGAACATGTTCAGAGAAGGTCAACGCGACTGGTAAGAGGCCTTGATCACAAACCCTATGAAGAGAGGCTGAGGGAGCTGGGATTGTTTAGCCTGGAAGAGAAGAGGGTCATGGGAGACCTCATTGCTCTCTACCAGTACCTGAAAGGTGGTTGTAGCCCCGAGGGAGTTGGTCTCTTCTCTCAAGCAACAAGCACCAGAACAAGAGGATGACCACAGTCTCCAACTGCTTCAGGGGAAATTTAGCATCGAGGTGAGAAGAAAGTTCTTCACTGAGAGAGTCATTCGTCATTGGAATGGGCTGCCCAGGGAGGTGGTTGAGTCACCGTCCCTGGAGATGTTCAAGAGGGGATTGGACGTGGCACTTGGTGCCATGGTTTAGTAGTCATGAGGTCTTGCGTGACAGGTTAGACTTGATGATCTTTGAGGTCTTTTCCAGCCTTAGTAATTCTGTGATTCTATGATTCTATCATTCGATGTCATACATTGATGGATAAGAAGCTTTCAGAATATGCTGAATGAGTGTGCTGGGTTGAGGCAGCCCCCTTCCCCACCCCTGGCAACAATAAACACTCAGACAAACGGATTGCAAAAGTGATAGAAAGTTTAAATAGAAAGCAGTGAACTTTTACAGAAAAGCAGAAGCACAGTGATAAAGAAAAATCCCAAAGCAGACCCAAAGAAATCCCATCCCCACCTGAGGGTACACCCGAGACCCCCAGGGCTCCTTCTTCCCCCTCCCACTGCTAGGCTAGTCTCAGCTGGCCAGATCTGAGACTGCCCATCCCCCCGTGGCCTTGGGCCCAGCCAGGCCCAAAGCCAGGAGACATCTCCCCCAGTTACCGGCTGACGGAGGAGGAAGAAAAGAGATAGTGCTAGACTCCGCACTGGATCTTATAGTGGTGCAAAGGATTGTGGTATGAAATACTACATAATTTCCTGTGTCCACCCCTCTGGGCTGGACCTCTGGACACAGGAAGTAAACACTGCAGGGGGGCACCCAGCTCAAACTGTAACAATGAGTCATTGTATTTCCTTCTCTGGATATGTGACAATGCCAGTGACAAGCAGTGTGAGCAATCTGGCAGTGCAGGCCTAGAGCCTGACATGGTGGTAGGCCATGTCAGCATAAATGCAAAGCCAGCTAGCAGTGGAGCAAAACAGTGCTGTGCCTGCAGCATGTAACTAAAACAAGACACTGGTAGCTATAAATATGGACAGTTATCTTGTGGTACCTCATGTCCCAGTACTTAGAGATGGCTGCCATGTCTGGTCCCTCTGTCAGAATGGAAATTAATCTGTTTCAGTTAGCCACCTAAATTAACTCCTCCTTTGTATGGCATGGAAGCTTGTCTTCAATTCCTTAATTCTGGCTGGTGATGTGAAGTAGTTTGAACACTATTCTAGTGGTGTGAGGGGCGCTGTGGTACATCAAGAGAAAGGGTGAGACATTGACAGTAGAGTTATATGCTCTGTGACTTCTGTAGGAAGCACTGGACCAAGTTAGTAGTGCAGTATGTGCTAAGTAAATGCTGGATGATGCTTGGTGAATACAAGAATATACTACAAAGCTTTGGAATTAAGCTGTGTAAAACAGAAACAGAAGTAAAACAGTAAGAAGGCATGATAAAGTTGGTAAGTTGGAGTAGCAATTTTATCTGTTGGTGTATGAGTCAGAATCTCTTTAAGAGGGTAGCCCTTTGTCTTGCTTCTCTGTGCTGCTCATCCAGGCAGTACCTGCAGTACTGCTTCCAGCTCTGTGTTCCTTAGCACAAGGAAGACATGGACCTGTTCAAGCAGGTCCAGAGGAGAGCCACAAAAATGATGAGGAATGGAACACCTCTCCTATGAAGAAAAGCTAAGGGAGTTGGAGTTGTTCAGCCTGGAGACAAGAAGGTTTGAGCAAAACTTTGTTTCAGCCTTTCAGTGTAGAAAGGAAGCTTATAAGAAAGATGTCAAGAGATCTTTTTTTGAGACCTGTAGCGACAGAACAAGGACCAATTATTTTAAAACTGGAAAATACAGGTTAGATTTGACATGACAAAGAGCGTGATAACTCACTGGAACAGGTTAGCCCAGCATACTGTGGGTACTCCATCACTGGAAGTGTTGAAAAAATCCAGTTGGATGGGGCTCCAAAGCAATCTCATAGTTAAAACCTTCCCTAAATGTGCCAGGGAGGTTGGAGTTAGATGATTTTTAAAGGTGTCTTCCAACCAAACCATTTTATGATTAAGCAATTTTTTTTTTTTCTGGAGTAAGGCTAGTGTAAATCTTGATTCAAGATTTGTATACAGGTGAATCAGTTCTGCACACTGAAAAATGAATAGAATAGAATAGAATAGAATAGAATAGAATAGAATAGACCAGGTTGGAAGACACCTTCAAGATCATCGCATCCAAACTATCATCCAACCCAGCTAATCAACTAAACCATGAAACCAAGCACCCTGTCAAGTCTCCTGCTGAATACCTCCAAAGATGGTGACTCCAGCACCTCCCCAGGTAGCCCATTCCAATGGGCAATCACTCTCTCTGTGTAGAACTTCTTCCTAACCTCCAGCCTAAACATCCCCTGGAGCAGCTTGAGAATGTATACTCTTGTTCTGGTGCTGGTTGCCTGGGAGAAGAGACATATAGAAGTTTAGCATTATTGCCATTGAGAAAGGGATAAATGAATAACAGGTACATTTCCCAGATCAGAATAGCCTTGGCTCAGGAAGCTGAAATAACACCCACAAATATTGAGCCAAAATGCTGCTGAACATTACTAAATCCTTACTGAAGCAAAATGAACAGCATCAGAAGATTGTAAGGCCCAGTATATTTACTTAGTTCTCACTTTCATAAAATTTTTCACAGAATCACAGAATCACCAAGGTTGGAAGAGACCTCAAAGATCATCAAGGCAAACCTGTTCCCACAGACCTTGTGACTAATCTGTAGCACCAAGTGCCACGTCCAATCCCCTCTTGAACTCCACCATCTCCCTAAGCAGCCCATTCCAATGGCAAATGACTCTCAGTGAAGAACTTTCTTCTCACCTCGATGCTAAACTTCCCCTGGCACAGCTTGAGACTGTGTCCTCTTATTCTGGTGCTGGTTACTTGAGAGAAGAGACCAACTCCCTTGGGGCTACAACCACCTTTCAGGTACTGGTAGAGAGCAATGAGGTCTCTCGTAAGCCTCCTCTTCTCCAGGCTCAACAATCCCAGCTCTCTCAGCCTCTCTTCATAGGGCTTATGATCAAGGCCTCTTACCAGTCATGTTGGCCTTCTCTGGACACGTTCAAGTGTCTCAATGTCCTTCTTAAATTGAGGACCCTGGACCTGGACACAGTACTGAAGATGTGGTCTAACCAGTGCTGAGTACAGGGGCACAATGACTTCCCTGCTCCTGCTGGCTGCACTATTCTTGATGCAGCCTAGGATGCCATTGGCCTTCTTGGCTACCTGGGCACACTGCTGGCTCGTGTTCAGCTGCCTGTCAATCAGTACACCCAGGTCCCTTTCTGTTTGGCAGCTCTCCAGCCACTCCAACCCCAGCCTGTAACTTTACATGGGGTTGTTTTGGCAGCACCCAGCATTTCAACTTCTTGTTTGCCATCCTGCTGGACTCTACCCACCTGTCCAGTCGGTCGAGGTCCCTCTGCAGAACCCTTCTACCCTCTAACAGATCAACACCTGCTTCTAACTTGGTGTCATCTGCAAATTTGCTGATGACTGACTCAATCCCCTCATCCAGATCATCAATGAAGATAGTGAACAGGATGGGGCTCAGCACTGATACATGGGGGACACCACTAGTGACTGGCCACCACTGGATGTGGCACCATTCACCACCACTCTCTGGGCTCGGACCTCCAGCCAGTTCCTAACCCAGCACAGAGTGCTGCCATCCAAACCACGAGCTGACAGCTTGGCCAGGAGTTGCTGTGAGGGATGGTGTCAAAGGCCTTGCTGAAGTCCATGTAGACCACATCCACAGCCTTTCCCACATCCACCAGACGGGTCACCTGATCATAGAAAGAGATCAGGTTGGAGAGGCAGGACCTGTCCTTCCTAAGTCCATGTTGGCTGGACCTGAGCCCTGGGCCATCCTTCAGGTGGGCAGTTATTGCTGCCGAAATAATCTACTCCATCATTTTCCCTGGCACTGAGGTCAGGCTGACTGGCCTGTAGTTTCCAGGTTCCTCCATCTGACTCTTCTTGTGGATGGACATCACATTCGCCAGTTTCCAGTCATCTGGGACCTCACCTGTGAGCCAGGACTGGAGGAAAATGATGGAGAGCGGCTTGGCCAGCTCATCTGCCAGCTCATCTGCCAGCTCTCTCAGCACCCTGGGATGGATCCCATCGGGTCCCATGGACTTGTGAGTATCCAAGTGGCTCAGCACGTCCTGAACTAATTCCTCATGGATTTCCAGGGCAATACACTGCTCCCTGACCCCATCACCCAGCTCTGGAGGCCACTCGCCCTGAACTCCTCCTGCTTTACTGTTGAAAATTTAGGCAGAGAAGGTATTCAGAACCTCAGCCTTTTCCTCATCTTTATTTACAGTGTTCTCCTCCTCCAGGTCCAATAAGGAGTGGAGGTTCTTCTTGCCCTTCTTTTTAGCATTAATATATTTGTAAAAATGCTTTTTATTATCTTTCACAGAGGTGGCCAGCTTAAGTTCCAACTGGGTCTTTGCCTGTCTAATTTTTCTCCTGCATAATCTAACAACATCCTTAAGCATATCAGGAGAAGCCTTCCCCTCCTTCCAAAGGTGATACAGCATCTTTTTTCCCCTTAATTCCTTCAGGAGCTGCTTAGTCATCCAGGCCGGTCACCTTCCCCGTCAGCTCATCTTTCGGCACATGGGAACTGCCAGTTCCTGTGCCTTCAAGAGCTCCTGTGCCTTCAAGAGCTCCTGTTTGATGTAGGTCCAACCATCCTGGACCCCTTGGTTCTTAAGGGCTGCTACCCAGGGAACTTTCCAAATAAGTTTCTTAAACAAGTCCAAAGTGAGGGTTCTGTTAGTGCTCCTCCCTATCTCCCTGCATATTGAAAATTTCACTATGTTGTGATCACTGCACCCTAGTCAGCCTCCCACGATCACATCTTTCACCAGTCCTTCTCTGTTTGAGAACAGAAACAGCTGAAATAACACCCGCAAATATTGAGCCAAAATGCTGCTGAGCATTACTAAATCCTTACTGAAACAAAATGAACAGCATCAGAAGACTGTAGGGCCCAGTATATTTGCTTAGGTCTCACTTTCATAAAAATTTTGTTTATTTAGAAAAAAAATTATTTAATGTTCTCATTCCTGATTGTAGAAAACATAGAGCTTATTTTATTAAGAATGCTTATGTAGCGTAAAAGGCAATGAGGAATTTATTTAACAGATCAGATGTCTGAGGTTGTGATACAAAACAAGACGTGCTTTTTGTGGCTTTCATCTCTGTGAATGGAAGGACATTTTGCACAAAGTCATCTTGTTAAGAGGTTTGGTTTTGCAATAAGGCTGAGTTAGAAGTAGACAGAAAATATGTGCCTTTGTAGAATAATAAAACTGTATTCATGGAGGAAGGTGCTCTGAAGAGAGCATAAACTATCTGGAGTAATGATACCGTTATCCTCTGTGTTAACCACCAGTGAATGTGAAAGGCTCCTTGTTACATCTTTTACAAAAATAGAATAACTTTGTATTTCAATCAGATGTGTTTCATTTCAGGTTCAGCCAAACAAGCAGGCTAGCCATTTAGAAAATGTGAAATGCTGGAAAGTTCTCTGTGTTTCCAGAGGTATTGATGGGAAAGATCCATAGAGGCAGAAGGGCATCAGCAGTTCAGAGTATCTCTCTTGTCCAGCCTGTGCTGATGTGTCTCACAGTGCTTGCTATCACCCTGTGTGTGCAAATGATCATTGCTTAGGTGTGAGTGGATATGCAAAGTTCAACTCTATACAAGGATTGTAAAGGCTTGGTAAATGCATTAGCATGTTGCAAATCTTAATGAACTTTCAGTTCACTAGGCAAACTGTAGTTCAGGTGAGGAAAAGAATCTGTTCTGTGGACTGTTAGTAGCTCAGTGTGATTCAGCTCCATGAAGAGATGAGGTCCAAGAATGAAAACCAGAAACAATTCGTAAGTTGCACAAAAGTGAAAAGCCAGATAAGAATTTACTTTACTTGAACCAAAGTATCAAAAGAAATGGATTCATCTTTGATATAGAATCATAGCGACCTTAAGGATCACCTAGTTCCAATCTCCCTGCAATGGGCAGGGACACCTCACTCTAGGTCAGGTTGCTCAAAGCCACATCCAGTCTGGCCTTAAAAAGCCTCCAGGGATGGGGCTTCTACTACTTACCTGGGCAACCTGTTGCAGTGTCTCACCACCCTCGTGGAGAAGAACTTCTTCCTAACATCCAAGCTGAATCTACCTCCTTGTCCTATCATTACCTGACACCCTAAAAAGTCCCTCCCCAGCTTGCTTGTAGGCCCCCTTCAGATACTGGAAGGCTTCTTTTCTCCAGACTGAATAGCCCCAACTCTCTCAGTCTGTCTTCATAGCAGAGGTGTCCCAGCCCTCTAATCATCCTTGTGGCCCTAGTCTGGACACACTCCAGCAGTCCAGATCCTTCCTGAGCTGGGCTCCAGAGCTGGACACAATACTCCAGGTGGGGTTTTGCTGGAACAGAGTAGAGGGGAAGAATCACCTCCCATGACCTCCCATGCTGGCTATCACAGTATCACAGTATCACAGTATCACTTAGGTTAGAAAGGACCTTGAGGATCATCGAGTCCAACCTATCAACGCAGACCCCATGACTAGACCATGGTACCAAGTGCCACGTCCAATCTCCCCTTGAACGCCTCCAGGGTCAATGACTCAACCACCTCCCTGGGCAACCCGTTCCAATGCCGAATGACTCGCTCGGTGAAGAACTTCCTCCTCACCTCGAGTCTAAACCTCCCCTGGCACAGCTCGAGACTGTGTCCTCTTGTTCTGGTGCTGGTTGCCTGGGAGAAGAGGCCAACCCCTTCCCGGCTACAACCACCCTTCAGGTAGTTGTAGAGGGCAATGAGGTCACCCCTGAGCCTCCTCTTCTCCAGGCTAAACAATCCCAGCTCCCTCAGCCTCTCCTCATAGGGCTTGTGTTCAAGGCCTCTCACCAGCCTTGTTGCCCTTCTCTGGACACGCTCAAGTGTTTCGATGTCCTTCTTAAACTGAGGGGCCCAGAACTGGACACTGTACTCAAGGTGTGGCCTAACCAAAGCAGAGTACAGGGGCACTATGACCTCCCTGCTCCTGCTGGCCACACTATTCCTAATGCAGGCCAGGATGCTATTGGCCCTCCTGGCCACCTGGGCACACTGCTGGCTCATATTCAGGTGGCTGTCAATCAGCACACCCAGGTCCCTCTCTGTTTCGGAGCTCTCCAGCCACTCCAACCCCAGCCTATAGCTCTGCATGGGATTGCCGTAGCCAAAGTGCAGCACTCGGCACTTGGACTTGTTGAATGCCATCCCATTGGACTCTGCCCATCTGTCCAGTCGGTCGAGGTCCCTCTGCAGAGCCTTTCTACCCTCTAACTGACTAACATCTGCCCCTAACTTTGTGTCATCTGCAAACTTGCTGATGACTGACTCTACCCCTTCATCCAGATCATCGATGAATATGTTGAAGAGGACAGGGCCCAGCACTGATCCCTGGGGGACACCACTGGTGACTGGCCTCCAGCTGGATGTGGCACCGTTCACTACCACTCTCTGGGCCCGGCCCTCCAGCCAGTTCCTAACCCAGCACAGAGTGTAATGGTCCAATCCATGGGCTGACAGTTTAGTCAGCAGTGGGGGACGGTGTCAAAGGCCTTGCTGAAGTCCAGGTAGACCACATCCACAGGCCTCCCCACATCCACCAGACGGGTCACCTGATCATAGAAAGAGATCAGGTTGGAGAGGCAGGATCTGCCCTTCCTAAATCCATGTTGGCTGGACCTGAGCCCTTGGCCATCCTTCAGGTGCGCAGTTATTGCCGCCAGGATAATCTGCTCCATCACTTTCCCTGGCACTGAGGTCAGGCTGACTGGCCTGTAGTTTCCAGGTTCCTCCATCCGACCCTTCTTGTGGATGGGGACCACATTGGCCAGTTTCCAGTCATCTGGGACCTCACCTGTGAGCCAGGACTGGAGGAAAATGATGGAGAGTGGCTTAGCTGGCACATCTGCCAACTCTCTCAGCACCCTAGGATGGATCCCATCGGGTCCCATGGACTTGTGAATATCCAAGTGGCTCAGCAGGTCCCGAACTAATTCCTCATGGATTTCCAGGGCATTACACTGCTCCCTGACCCCATCGCCCAGCTCTGGAGGCCACTCATCCTGAACTCCTGCCTTGCTGTTAAAAATTGAGGCAAAGAAGGTGTTCAGGACCTCATCCTTTTCCTCGTCTTCAGTCACCATGTTCCCCTCCAGGTCCAATAAGGAGTGCAGGTTCTTCCTGCCCTTCTTCTTATTGTTAATATATTTATAAAAATGCTTTTTATTGTCTTTGACAGAGGTGGCCAGCTTCAGTTCCTGCTGGGCCTTAGCCTCCCTAATTTTATTCCTACATAATCTAACAGCTTCCTTGAACATACCTCGAGAAGCCTTCCCCTCCTTCCAAAGGTGATACAGCCTCTTCTTCCCCCTTAAATCCTCCAGGAGCTGCTTGTTCATCCAGGCCGGTCACCTTCCCTGCCGGCTTGCCTTCCAGCATGTGGGAACTGCCAGTTCCTGTGCCTTCAAGAGCTCCTGTTTGAAGTAGGTCCAACCCTCCTGAACCCCTTGGTTCATGAGGGCTGGTACCCAGGGGACTTTGCAGACAAGTTTCTTAAATAGGCTGAAGTTCGCCCTTCGGAAGTCCAAGGTGAAGGTTCTGTTGGTGCTCCTCCCTATCTCCCTGCATATTGAAAACTTCACTATCATGTGGTCACTGCACCCTAGGCAGCCTCCCACGACCACGTCTCCCACCAGCCCTTCCCTATTGGAGAACAGCAGGTCAAGCAGAGCCTGTCCCCTGGTAGGCTCACTTAACAGCTGTGTCAGGAAGCAGTCCTCCATTCGCTCCAGGAATCTTCTGGACTGCCTCCTCCCTGCTGAATTAAGTTCCCAGCAGATATCTGGGAGGTTGAAGTCACCAACAAGGACAAGATCTGATGATCTTGAGACAGCCTCCAGTTGCATGTAGAACAACTCATCAGCCTCCTCATCCTGGTTGGGTGGTCTGTAACAGATTCCAATCAGGATGTCAGACTTGTTAGGTTGTCCTCTGATTTTGACCCACAGGCTCTCAACTACCTCATCTTCCACCTCAAGTTGTGTGGCAGAGATTGACTCTCTAATATACAGAGCCACCCCTCCTCCTCTTCTCCCTCGCCTGTCTCTCCTAAAGAGCCTGTAACCCCCCATTGTAGCACTCCAATCGTGGGTGCTGTCCCACCAAGTTTCTGAGATGGCGACTACATCATAGTCACCCTGATGAATTAGGACCTCCAACTCCTCTTGCTTGTTGCCCAGGCTGCGTGCATTGGTGTACACGCATCGCAGCTGGGTTCCTGACTTCTCAACTGACCCTACCTTGCGCCCTACTCTTACCTCTGCAGAGGGACCGATTACCTCACCCACCCCCTTCAGGCCTAGTTTAAAGCCTTCCTAATGAGCCCTGCCAACTCCAGTGTCAGGACTCTCTTACCCCTTCTATATAGATGCACCCCATCAGGACCCAGCAGGTCAGGTGCAGTGAAAGTTGTCCCATGGTCATAGAACCCAAAGTTCTGCCTCTGGCACCATCCCCTGAGCCAATTGTTGATGGTATGGGTTCTCCCATTCCTCTCAGTGTATACCCCTGCCACTGAGGGAACTGAGCAGAACACCACTTGAGCTCCTGCCCCATCAATCAATTGTCCAAGGGCCCTGAACTCCTTCTTAATCGCCTTGGTGCCCTTCCTGTCAATCTCATCACTCCCAGTCTGTATTACCATCAGAGGGTAATAGTCAGTAGGCTGGATTAATTTAGGGATTCTCTTTGCAATGTCCCTAACCCCTGCCCCTGGTAGGGAGCAGACCTCCCTGTGGGATGGGTCGGGATGACATATGGGTCCCTCAGTACCCCCCAGGAGAGAGTCCCCTACAACTATAACCCTTCTCCTTTTCTTTGTGGATCTGGTCGTTATAGCTGGTGGGGACCGCTTGGGCTTAGGCTTCCCCCCGGAGCTGGCCGTTACAGCTGGTGGGGTCTGCTTGGCCTTAGGCTCCCCTCTGGATGGCTGCTCCTCAGCCTCAGCCCTCTCATACTTACTGCCCTCAGCCTGCAGGGCCTTGTACTTATTATGCAAGGGTAGCGGAGGAGGAGGAGAGGGTAGGGGTGGATTTCTCTTGCCACCCCTGGCAGGGACCTGTATCCATCCCTCTCCGCCTCCAGGAACCCTTCCCTCAGCAGGGGAGATCTGCAGAGCCTTCTTACAGATTATACAAATAGAATAAACCAGGTTGGAAGAGACCTTCAAGATCATCATGTCCAACCTATCACCCAACACCACCCAATCAACTAACCCATGTAACCAAGAACCCTGTCAAGTCTCCTCCTGAACACCTCCAGTGACGGCGACTCAACCACCTCCCTGGGCAGCCCATTCCAATGGGCAATCACTCTCTCCGTGTAAAACTTCCTCCTGACCTCCAGCCTGAACTTCCCCTGGCGCAGCCTGAGACTGTGTCCTCTTGTTCTGGTACTGGGTGCCTGGGAGAAGAGACCATCATCCACCAGTTTACAACCCCCCTTCAGGTAGTTGTAGAGAGCAATAAGGTCACCCCTGAGTCTCCTCCCCTCCAGGCTAAGCAGCCCCAGCTCCCTCAGTCTTTCCTCATAGGGCTTGTGTTCCAAACCCCTCACCAACTTTGTTGCTCTTTTCTGGACTCGTTCCAGCAAGTCAACATCCTTCCTAAACTGAGGGGCCCAGAACTGGACACAGGACTCGAGGTGTGGCCTAACCAGTGCAGTATACAGGGACAGAATGACCTCCCTGCTCCTGCTGGCCACACTGTTCCTGATGCAGGCCAGGATGCCATTGGCCCTCTTGGCTGCCTGGGCACACTGCAGGCTCATGTTCAGCCTACCATCCACCAGTACCCCCAGGTCCCTCTCTACCTGGCTGCTCTCCAGCCACTCCGACCCCAGCCTGTAGCACTGCATAGGATTGTTGTGGCCAATGTGCAGAACCCGGCACTTGGATGTGTTAAATCTCATGCCGTTGAATTCTGCCCATCTGTCCAGCCTGTCGAGGTCCCTCTGCAGAGCCTCTCTACCCTCCAGCAGATCAACTCTTGCCCCCAGCTTGGTGTCGTCAGCAAATTTACTGATGATGGACTCAATGCCCTCATCCAGATCATCAACAAAGATGTTAAAGAGGATGGGGCCCAGCACTGATCCCTGGGGGACACCACTACTGACTGGCCACCAGCTGGATGTGACACCATTCACCACCACTCTCTGGGTTCGGCCATCCAGCCAATTCCTAACCCAGCTCAGAGTGCTGCCGTCCAAACCATGGTCTGACAGCTTAGCCAGGAGTTTGCTATGGGGGATGGTGTCAAAGGCCTTGCTGAGGTCCAGGTAATCTACATCCACAGGCCTCCCCACATCCACCAGGTGGGTCACCTGATCATAGAAGGAGATCAAGTTGGTCAGGCAGGACCTGCCCTTCCTAAATCCATGCTGGCTGGGCCTGATCCCTTGGCCATCCTCTAAGTGCACTGTTAATGCACTCAGGATGACCTGTTCCATGATCTTGCCTGGCACTGAGGTCAGGCTGACAGGCCTGTAATTCCCTGGCTCATCCAACCGGCCCTTCTTATGGATGGGCACCACGCTGGCCAGCTTCCAGTCCTATGGGACCTCTCCAGTGAGCCAGGACTGCTGAAAAATGATGGAGAGTGGCTTGGCCAGCTCCTCTGACAGCTCCCTCATAACCCTAGGATGGATCCCATCTGGTCCCATGGACTTGTGGGGATCCAGGCGGCTGAGCAGATCACCAACTACCACATTTTGGAACAGTGGAAGACTATGCTGCTCCCTGGCTCCTTCTGCCAGCTCTGGAGGTCACCTGTCTGGAAGACATTCTGTCCTGCTAGTAAAAATTGAGGCAAAGAGGTGTTAAGTATCTCTGCCTTTTCCTCATTCCTTATCACAACGTTCCCCTCCATGACCACCAAGGAGTGGAGGTTGTCTCTGCCCTTCCTCTTGCTATTAATGTATTTATAGAAGGACTTTTTGTTGTCCTTCACAGCAGAGGCCAGGCTAAGCTCCAAGTGCGCTTTTGCCTCCCTAATTTTCTTCCTGCAAGACCTAGCAACATCCTTAAATTTTTCACGGGTTGCCTCCCCTCTCTTCCAAAGGTGATACACCCTCTTTTTTTCCCTTAGTTCCATTAAAAGTTCTTTAACCATCCAGGCTGGCCGTCTGCCCCGGCGGCTCATCTTCTGGCACATTGGCACAGCCTGTCCCTGAGCCTTCAACAGTTCTTCCTTGAAGTAGGACCAGCTCTCCTGGACCCCTTTGTTTTTAAGGGCTTTATCCCAAGGAACCCTCTGAATTAGTTCCTTGAGTAGCCTGAAGTCTGCCCTCTGGAAGTCCAGAGTGGAGGTCTTCTTGCTACCCCTCTTAGCTTGACCAAATAATGAGAATTCAATTATCTCATGGTCACTGGCCCCTAAGCACCCTCCGACAACCACATCACCCACCAACCCTTCCCTATTGGTGAAGAGGAGGTCAAGTATAGCCTTTCCCCTGGTAGGCCCTCGCAGCACCTGGGATAAGAAGCTGTCCTCCATGCATTCTAAGAACCTCCTAGATTGCCTCTTCTCTGCTATGTTAAGATCCCAGCAGATATCAGGCAAGTTGAAGTCGCCCATGAGAACAAGGTCAGACGATCTTGAGATCGAATGACTTGAGATAGAATGACTCATCAACATCCTCCTCCTGGTTGGGTGGTCTATAACAGACTCCAACCAGGATGTCAGCCCTGTTGGCCTTCCCTCTAATTCTTACCCACAGGCACTCAACCCGATCGTCCCTAATCTCCGTCTCAATGGCATCTAGTGCCTCCCTGATGTACAGGGCCACCCCTCCACCCCTTCTTCCTTGCCTGTCTCTCCTGAAGAGCCTGTAGCCATCAATTGCAGCGCTCCAGTCATGTGAGTCATCCCACCATGTCTCTGTGATGGCAACTACATCATAACTTTCCTGCCGCAGCAAGGCTTCCAGCTCCTCCTGTTTGTTACCCATGCTTAATGCATTAGTGTACATGCACTTCAGCCGGGCTGCTGGTTTCACCTCTGGCTCTGGCTTATCACCCCCAGACCCCAGCCTGGGGGGACTGGTTTCAACCCCTTCCCCCTTCGAAACTAGTTTAAAGCCCTATCTATGAGACCTGCCAATTCCCTCCCCAGAATCTTTTTCCCTTTGAGGGATAGGCCGTTCTCGTACACTCTGATCTTACCCCTCCTCTGGGACAGATGTGCTCCATCTGTTGCCAGCTGGCCTGGCGCAGCACAAAGTTTTTCAAGATCAAAAAACCCAGAATTCTCCCACAAGTCTAACTCCCTTTCACTTTCCCTTATTGTCCTTAGCCTAGCTACCTCCTCCTTCAGCTCGGCCACTTCATCCTTCAGCTCTGCCACCATGCTGAGGAGAAAATTCACCTGCTCACAGCGGACAGAGGTGTCCTCTCCCTCCCCCTCCATTCCAAGTGCCAGGCTGAAGCACTCTCTGCAGCTGACAGCCTGGACTCCAGCATGTTGGTAAAACAGCTCTGTCTGGGCAGATGCTGCTTTTTTACCCTTCGTCCAAGTGACGACCATGATGCAACGCTTAAGGTTTGGTTTTTCTGTTTGGGATTTTTTTTTTTTTTTTTTTTTTTTATCTATCATCCAGCAGGTAGACTAGCTACTGAACCAAAATGGTGCTGCACGCACAGCCCGGGCGGCTTTTAAAACTGCCGCGGCTGACGTCAGGCTCCCGTGCCGTTCAGGCTCGCGTGAGCACGACCCTGCCGGCTCCTCCCCCTACCAGCAGTCCTCCCGACCTGCGAAGCCCCGAAAGGAAAGCAAAAAAACCCCGAGAAACTCACAGCTTAAGCGGAGCGGTTCCGGACGAGCAGTCCCGATCAGCTACTGAACCAAAATGGCCATGCTATGGCTATGCTTCTCTTGATGCAACTCAGGATGTGATTTGCTTTCTGGGTTGCAAGTGCATACTGGTGGCTTATGTTGAGCTTCTCATCTGCCAGAACCCCCAAGTCCTTTTCTTCAGGGCAGCTCTCAAGCCACTCACTGCCCAGCCTATACTGGTGCTTGGGATTGCCCTGACCCAGATGCAGGACCTTGCATTTGTTCTTGTTGAGTCTCATGTGGTTGTCATGGGCCCACCTTTCCAGCTTGTAAGACATAAAGCTCCTGCCTCAGTTTACCATTGTGCCTCACAAATGGGAAAGTTTCCAGTCCCTACAGACAATCAGTGCATCTGTCAGAAATCATTAATTTATGACACTTCAACATGGAACCATGAAAGAGAAATAGGTTTGTTTTAAGAATTTAAAGAGTGGTGAATAGGCTATTACATGTCTGACTGACTATGTTTGGAGTACCTTTAAGCTTGTTTACATCTTACACACATTGTGCATTCCATTTGAACAACCTGTGATCCAAGGAGGCTTATGGGATGTGGGGGTGCTTCAAGAATATTCTTAAAGTGATACTTACCTTATAATTTTTGTATCTATAAGGGGTATTCTGTTGTATGAAGTCTCAAAAATTCCAGTACCTAGATTAAAAATTTCCAATAGTATTAAAAGCTCCATTCTAGAAGTAGTGATTATTCTCTGAAAAGAATATAATTACTGTTAAAATGTAGGCTAAAAGGGGATTTTATGACCCTGCTGCTCATTTAAATTATTTGAATTACTTCTGTTTTACACATCTGTTAATGACAGCTGATGTCAGACTGTTAGTTGTGGCAATAAGATGCAAAGTTGTAGTAGTTAAGCTGGAGACCTCACTGGCAGTGGGCCTCCATGTGTATTACTCCAGTCATATTCTGAGATTTTTGAATCTCCATCCCCATTCAGACCTTCAGTGAACCACATTAGCTGATTGGAGGCGATGTGCTATCAGTTACAGTACATTGAAGGATACTCTACAGTTCATCACAGAGGTGAAAAGGTGCCCAGATACTGTGCTGCTGCTCTTAACACTCCTGACGTGTCTATCAAATGTGATACATAAGGATTAATGAGGGGAGAAGCAACTCGGTCAGAACTTGGCTGGTCACCTCATGTATCCCATGCTAGCTTAAAAGAGAAGGAAAAATAATTTCCATTACTTGAGGGACTGTCACAGTTTAGGCTGTGCCTTTAAAAGAAAAATTCCGACCAAATCTACAGTTTGGTGTAAAAAGGAAAACAAAGATAATTCTAAACTAATTTCATTGGTCAGATGTGAGATGTACCATAGCAAGATCTTACATTCTTGTGTCACTCCATCTTCTGTCTTTCTGCTGGCATGCATGCTGCTGTTCTGGACAGAGAGAGAGACCTCTTATCTAATGGCCTTGAGATAAACAATACTAATTTCTTAACAATGCTTATGAACTAACTAAAATTCCCCTAACATCTTTCCTTTTCTCTTTTCTTCTAATTAGCTAGAGGGAAAAGGGAGGTTGGGGGGATGGCAATGTGGCTTCCAGATGTGGGGCAAGATTTGCTTGATTTATTTCTGTTTAGATCAGGGAAGCAACATGAAGGTGTTTTGGATTCTTTGGCACCTGATCTTTCTGCTTTTAAGTGTTGTAGTGTACAAGTATGCTGTCAGATTTCGTGTGATAAGTTAGGGAGATCTCTGATATCTAAATTATGCCTGTGGTTTAAGTATAAAATTCAGCTTCTATATGACAGATTTTTGGGGTTCTTTTGGCGTAAGAGATACAGGAATGTGACCTATCGAAGTCCATGAGTTCAAAATCCCAGTAGGTGAATGAGTCATTCTGAGGGATGGCTGGGGTCCAAAAGTAATTTATTTGCTGTGAGTGAATCTGCTGTTGGTGGTAGTAGCAGTGTACCTATTATTTGCACTGTAGCTCGAGAAACAAGTGTCCAAGACCCGTTTCATTTTTAAATGCAGACCTAGACATAGGACGTGCAGTTTTAACCTGAATCCAGAGATTTCTAGTGAGGAGGAGATAGGGGTAACAGTTAGAGCTAAACAGGCTACTGGTAAAGCAGCTTTGAATTGGGCTATCAGTAATTCTGGCAATCAGCCAGAGGCAGCAGCAGCTCCTAAGATGGTGGCCACAATGTCCTTGGCAGCCATTAGAGAGGCAAAATAATTTCCTTCTTCGTCGGCAGGACCAGAAATGTCCTCTGTAGCAGCTGTTTTGTCTCAAAACCTGTCAGCTTCTGTATAAGCCTGCTGTAAATTTAAACACAGCTCCAGTAAAGCAAGTAGTGGCTTTAGATTATGGAAAGTGGCAAGATTATGAAACAGGTCATCCTGAGTGCAATCACACAGCACTTCCAGGATGGCCAAGGGATCATGCCCAGCCAGCATGGATTTAGGAAGGGCAGGTCCTGCCTGACCAACCTGATCTCCTTCTATGATCAAGTGACCCACCTGGTGGATGTGGGGAGGCCTGTGGATGTAGTCTACCTGGACCTCAGCAAGGCCTTTGACAACATCTCCCACAGCAAACTCCTGGCCAAACTGTCAGACCATGGTTTG
The DNA here is from genome assembly GCA_011125475.1 of Melanerpes aurifrons. Lineage (NCBI taxonomy): Eukaryota > Metazoa > Chordata > Aves > Piciformes > Picidae > Melanerpes > Melanerpes aurifrons. The sequence continues at coordinate 1,091,190 of WWNC01000081.1, read as the reverse complement.
GATGGGAGCACACGGCAATGGGTTAGGAACTGGCTGGATGGCCGAGCCCAGAGAGTGGTGGTGAATGGTGCCACATCCAGCTGGTGGCCAGTCAGTAGTGGTGTGCCCCAAGGATCAGTGCTGGGCCCCGTGCTCTTTAACATCTTTATTGATGATCTGGATGAGGGCATTGAGTCCATCATCAGTAAATTTGTGGATGACACCAAGCTGGGGGCAGGAGTTGATCTCTTGGAGAGTAGAAAGGCTTTGCAGAGGGACCTCGACAGGCTGGACAGATGGGCAGAATCCAACGGCATGAAATTTAACACATCCAAGTGGCGCGTTCTGAACATTGGCCACAACAACCCTATGCAGTGCTACAGGCTGGGGTCGGAGTGGCTGGAGAGAAGCCAGGCAGAGAGGGACCTGGGGGTACTGGTGGATGGTAGGCTGAACATGAGCCTGCCGTGTACCCAGGCAGCCAAGAAGGGCAATGGCATCCTGGCCTGCATCAAGAATAGTGCCCCTGTACACTGCACTGGTTAGGCCACACCTTGAGTACTGTGTCCAGTTCTGGGCCCCTCAGTTTAGGAAGGATGTTGACTTGCTGGAGCGTGTCCAGAGAAGGGCAACAAAGTTGGTGAGGGCCTTGGAACACAAGCCCTATGAGGAGAGGCTGAGGGAGCTGGGGTTGCTTAGCCTGAAGAGGAGGAGACTCAGGGGTGACCTTATTGCTCTCTACAACTACCTGAAGGGAGATTGTAGACAGGCAGATGTTGGTCTCTTCTCCCAAGCAACCAGTACCAGAACAAGAGGACAGTCTCAGGCTGCTCCAGAGGAGGTTTAGGTTGGATGTTAGGAAGAAGTTCTATACAGAGAGAGTGATTGCCCATTGGAATGGGCTGCGCAGGGAGGTGGTGGAGTCACCATCAATGGAGGTGTTCAGGAGGAGACTTGATGGGGTGCTTGGTGCCATGGTTTAATTGTTTAGGTGGGTTGGATTGGTTGATAGGTTCGACGCAATGACCTTAAATGTCTCTTCCAACCTGGTTTATTCTATACTAAAGTTCCCTTTAAAATACTCAACAACAGAAAACTGGCTTGCGTTTTTCAAGTTGATTAAAAATTAATGTACTGGTAGCCTACAGCCCTTTACAAGTGTCGAGGGTTGAAGGGGAAAAAAAATGCAGCCGGATTAGCAAAGGGATTGTGTGCTACATTTACAAAGCAGTTTAGGAGACGCAGGGAAATATATACAGAATTTACAGTATTTACAATATATATACAGAAAATATACAATAAAATAACATAGGAATGAGATTCCCTCCTCTGCACCCCTGTACCCCCCTTCTCTCCCCTTTTCCCCAGCGTGGGTTAGAAAGAGAGAAAAAGGAGCAATTGTTAATCAGAAGCAGTTATATGTGTTAGTAGAGGCCTTATCTTTGCTCAAGGTCAGTCTGGTCGAAAGCCCAGAAGCTGCGAGCTGTGCAAGGAAGGGGAGAAAATGCAAGACTGCCCACAAGTCTCTGCTGAACTCCAAGTTCAAAAGTGCTTTCTACCAATCTACCAATTAAATTAGTTTAGATCTGTCTTTCGTTTATAAACATTCAGCCACAATGTCCCCTTTCTTAAAGGGACAGCCTCAAACAGTCACAATGAGTTGATGAAATTGTCTTGCTAAGTATCTTCCAACCTGGTTGATGATGATGATGATGATGATGATGATGATGATGATGATTATAGATAGGAGAGACAGGCACAAGGCTGATGCAGGAGCTGATGGGGGAGAGCAGAAAGATTCATCTGCTGGTGAGGGAACTTCTGTTAAAAAATATCCTGCTAATGAGGAAGAGAAGGTTTGTCTTAAAGATATAGCTGAGTTATTGAGACCATCAATGGATACTGGAGATGCAGGACAGAATAAAATCATAGAATCAATAAGGTTGGAAAAGACCTCAAAGATCACCAAGTCCAACCTGTCACCCAAGACCTCATGACTACTAGACTATGCCACCAAGTGCCACATCAAACCCCTTCTTGAACACCTCCTGGGACGGTGACTCCACAACTCCTGGGCAGCCCATTCCAATGCCTAACAACTCTCTCTGTGAAGAACTTTCTCCTCACCTTGAGTCTAAACTTCCTCTGGTGCAGCTTGAGATTGTGTCCTCTTGTTCTGGTGCTGGTTGCCTGGGAGAAAAGACCAACTCCCTCCTGGCTACAACCACCCTTCAGGTAATTGTATACAGGTTCTGGTAAGACAGCAGCTAATGGAGGTGCTTCTGAACTTAAAGAAATACTTGACAGAGTAGCAGCAGAAGCATGGGGACAGCAACTTCAGGAAGATGACACAGACAAGGAAGAAGATGACATTCAGACCACTAGCACCCCCAGGCAAGAGATAAGGCATGTGAGGAAGGATTACATCAAAGCAGAGAATGAGCCAATTCTAACTTGGCTTGTCAGATGTTTCAATACAGGTGCACCAGCTCTAAAAGTGGGAGACAAGCCAGCATCTCAGCTAGGAACTCTCTCAAGGGATTGTGGAATAGAGAGACATCTAGGCAGGTGTCTTGGTAAGGTTTCTCTGTGGACATGCCTTTTACTGGCAGCTTTTATGAGATACCCATCCCGAGATGACCTTCCATGGAATCCTAAACCCTGGATGAGGGAATTAAGCATTTGAGAGAATTTGCTGTTAGGAAGCTATATATGGAGATCATGGTACTCTGAATCCTGATGAAATTCCTGTGGGAACAGGTCTTGCTAAAAATCTCATCAAATTTGCTCCTCCTAATTATGCTACTATTTTGGCAAACAGAATTGTGGCGAAGAACTGTGGTGGAGCTCCTCCTACTGTTGGCCATTTCACTGACCAAATGAAACAACTGGAGGATAGTTTCACGTATTTCTTTGGTTTCAGCCATTGAAACTCTGTCTGGAGATGACAAGAAACGGAGACAGGGACGACAGCGCTCAATATGAGTGATAGTAATCATCCAACTTTATTGTTCCATACGTCATTATTTATAGTCTTATCTTATGCATAGTTAATTCTATTCTAATTTAACACATACTATTGGTTTCTCTCTAAAAGGTTACATCATTGTTTTCACAACTCTGTGGAATTCTTTCTACTCAGTCTAATTGCTCTTTTTCCCAGATCTCGCCTCCTCCTTATCTTGCTTGCCTCCCTTCTCAGGGGCAGCTGGACTTCAGCATACCAGGCAATCAACTCTTTCCCACAGCTCCTACTTCACCGCTATATTATCAACAGAGAATTCTTCAAGGCCTGAATTGCACAGGTGTTCCTGGGACCCATTTCACCTCTTGCTCAAAACAATCCCCAACATGGAGAGATAAAGAATTACATGAAAGAGCTGAAAGAGGAATTTAAAAATTCTGTATCCAAATTGGCACAAGGAGATAATTCCAATTCTTCTTCCTCCAGATGGATACAAGTTTCAGCTGTTAGAAACAGACGTCCTCCAAGGAGGCCATTCCAAAACAGGTCAAACCAAAACAGACCACAGAGGCAATCTTGTGGGAGTATTTGGATAACTCTGCATGACCAGTTTAGTGAGAACATGAAAAGATGGGATGGTCAACCAACTTCTAATCTTTTCATGATACTAAGGGAACTACAGAGTGGCAGAGTCCAAGGTAGCAATACCAGAAGGGTGGCTGTTACTTCCACAGTTTCTCAGAACAGCTCTAATAGCTCCACTACTGATTTGAATTCTAACACTGGACACTGTGCTCACTGCACATGTGGACATATTCCCCATAATTAAGGGTGCCCTGTCTCCCACCAGGGGGAGGAGAAGGATAATGGAGATAACAGAATCTATTGGCATGTGTACATCCAGTGGCCTGGCACTTGAAAATTTCAGAAGTACAGGGCCTTGGTTGACACTGGAGCTCAGTGCACCATAATGCCATCAAATTACCAGGGATCAGAGCCTACAGCTATTCTGGGAGTCACTGGTGGATCTCAAGAGTTGACTAAGATACAAGTTGATATAAGTTTAACTGCTAAAGAGTGCAAGAAGCTTACTGTTGTGACAGGACCTGATGCACCTTGTATTTTGGGAATTGATTTTCTGAGAGAAGGGCGTTTCAAAGACCCTAAGGGTTACAAATAGGCTTTTGGAGTAGCATCTGTAGAAAATGATGGACAAAAATTGAAGCTGTCTGTTAGACCTGAGCTTTCCGACAAATCTGTAGTTGTGGGACAACATGAGACAGAGGATATAAAGTTGCCAGTTGTTTCTCAGACTGTGCATCGCAGACAGTACAGAACCAACCGTGACTCTTTGTTGCCCATTAAGAATCTGCTTCATCAGTTGGAAAGTCAGAAAGTTGTCAGCAAAACTCATTCACCTTTCAACAGTCCAGTGTAGCCTCTGTGAAAGCAGAATGGAGACTGGCATCTGACAGTCAACTTCCATGCTCAGAATGAAGTAACTCCACCTATGAATGCAGCAACTCCACCTATGAATGCAGCAGTACCAGACATGATGGAACTCCAGTATGAGCTGGAATCCAAAGAGGCCAAATGGTATGCTACCATAGACATTGCTAATGCTTTCTTCTCTATTCCCATAGCAAAGGAATGCAGGCCTCAGTTTGCTTTCAGCTGGAGAGGAATCCAGTACACTTTTAACAGATTGCAAATGGGCTGGATCCACAGCTCAAGCATCTGTCATGTAGTGATCCATGATGCTCTGGAGAAAGGTGGTGCTCCAGAACACATCCAGTTCATTGATGACATCATTGTCTGGGGTAAAACTGCTGAAGAAGTCTTCGAGAAAGGTAAAAAGATAATTGACATTCTCTTGAAAGCAGGTTTCGCCATTAAGCAAGACAAAGTGAAAGGATGTGCCAGAGAGATCCATTTTCTGAGAGTGAGGTGGCGGGATGGATGCTGTCACATTCCAGAGTCTCTGCCATGGCAAATCCCATGAACAATCAAGAAACTCTATGTTTCTTGGGTATAATTGGATTTTGGAGACTGCACATTCCTGGATACAGTCAAATTGTGAAACCTCTATGATGTGACTTGAAAGAGAAACAGTTTCCAGTGGGGACTGGAACAACAAGCATCCTTTGACCAGATAAAGCAAGAAGTGGTTCAAGCAATGGGTCTGGGACCTGTCCAGGATGGTCCAGACATTAAGAACATTTTGTATGCAGCTGCAAGTGACAATGGTCGTACCTGAAATTTTCCTAACATCTTTCCTTTTCTATTTTCTTCTAATTAACTAGATGGAAAAGGGAGGGAGAGGTTGGGGGGAGGCAAAGTGGAATCTTCCTGCCCAAGGAGGATTTCTGTGCTGTTTGCTTTTTGTAAATGCCTGTATAATATTGTAAATACTGTATATTTTTTGTACATATTCATTGTGTTCCATTATTGCTTGTAAAATACAGCTTCATTTGCTTCTCTGACTGGGTTCAGCTGAGTTTTTTGTTGACATGTGTGGGTTAAACCATCACAGGGACAATTAATATGAAACACACTATAAATGCCAGCTGTGCTGCTGGTAACAACAGTGTACTAGTTTATCATCCCAGTAAATATTCTTTTCATTAAGAGATATTGGAGATAGAGGTAATTTGGATTCATATTGAGACTGTATTCTGGGCAAGGAAAGTTCAAGGAGTTAGAGATGGGTCTGGGAATAGTAGCAGAGCCAAGGAAAATGGAAAAAGTGTGTTTTCAATTATTGCCTTTTAGTTGGATGAAGTTGGGTATGTTGCAAAACACAGATATTCAGGCCATAGGGGAAAGCACTGTGCATATGCATTGTGTAGCAGATGTACTCTATTTGCAATGTTGTTTAATCATCATATAAACTCCCTCTGCTATGAAGAACACAGACAAACTGCTTATTCTAGTAGTGAGTGTCTGCTTTTATAACCTGCTTGGAAAGTGATCCTCGTAGAAAAAATGTCCCATGGATGGGATTGGTCTGTGGTTTTTTTTTTTTTTTTGTAATAATCATAGAATCATAGAAACATTGAAGTTGGAAAAGACCCTCAGGATCACGAAGTCCAACCAATAACCTTACTCTACAAAGTTCATCCCTAAACCACCACATCCAAATGACCTTTAAACACACCCAGGGATAGTGACTCAACCACCTCCCTGGGCAGCACATTCCAATACCTGACCACCTTTTCTGTGATTTTTTTTCCTAACATCCAGAATAATGAAACCATTCACAGGATTTTAAAAAATCCTCTAAAGTCATTGTGACCATCCCACAAAATACTGGTGATTATAGCTGAAATGGTTTCAGCACCAGTGTCTAGCTTGTAAAAACTTCCCATTTTAGGAGCTCATTTTAGGAGCTCATTTTAGGTCCACAGCATAGTACTTTTACTATAATTTGTAAGCAGACACAACAACGAGAAAGAAGAGATGAATAGAGTTACTTAACTGGTGAGTTCCTATATTCTAGAGCAACAGAATTGAGGAGTCATTGCAATGAACAGTTCAAGCTCGCTGCTTGAACTTGCTATAAAACTTGCAGAAACTGCACTTGCACATGTTTAGCTGGCAGTTGATGTTAGTTTGCAGATTAGGTGCCCAGAGAAGATACCTTTTACCGGGAGAAAGATCAAAATGGTGTGTGGGCGGTTGAAGGTTAGGTGCCTGCTGTGTAGGAACATGGAGACTGACAGAGAAGCAATAAGGAGAAGAGATGAGTTGGGGTGTAAGAAATCAGAGCTTGGGTGACAGTGTTAACAAATGCTGCTGCTGCTGCAGACTGGTGAGCTGGATGCTTGCAAGCTGAACAATGATGAGCAGGTTGAGATGTCAAGACTCTCTGTTAAAGGACCAAAGTGTAAGTATCACAGTGCTGCACTGAGATGGCAGGTGTCTCCTGTCAGTCAACAGGGCAATGTGAGAACAAGACAGGCCCCAGCTGGGTATTTCCCAGTGCCCTCTCCAGGGCTCGCATAGCAGTAAGGTGAGAACCCTCTAGTAAGAAACCTCATCTGCTGAAGTCTGTAGCCTTGCAGCTTTAGTGGTGGAAGTTTCACCAAGAAGCATGGAGAAAATGGCTTGATTATTGGAACTCTCCTTAGCAGCTTGGATCCCCACAAGTCCATGGGACCAGATCAGATTCATCCTAGGGTGCTGAAAGAGCTGGCAGATGAGCTGGCCAAGCCACTATCCATCATTTTCCACCAGTCCTGGCTCACTGGAGAGGTCCCAGAGGACTGGAAGCTGGCCAATGTTGTGCCCATCCACAGGAAGGGCCGGTTGGATGAGCCAGGGAATTATAGGCCTGTCAGCCTGACCTCAGTGCCAGGCAAGATCATGGAACAGGTCATCCTGAGCGCAATCACACAGCACTTGCAGGATGGCCAAGGGATCAGGCCCAGCCAGCATGGATTTAGGAAGGGCAGGTCCTGCCTGACCAACTTGATCTCCTTCTATGATCAGGTGACCCACCTGGTGGATGTGGGGAGGCCTGTGGATGTAGTTTACCTGGACCTCAGCAAGGCCTTTGACACCGTCCCCCATAGCAAACTCCTGGCTAAGCTGTCAGACCATGGTTTGGACGGGAGCACACAGCAATGTGTTAGGAACCGGCTGGATGGGCGAGCCCAGAGAGTGGTGGTGAATGGTGCCACATCCAGCTGGCAGCCAGTCAGTAGTGGTGTGCCCCAAGGATCAGTGCTGGGCCCCGTGCTCTTTAACATCTTTATTGATGATCTGGATGAGGGCATTGAGTCCATCATCAGTAAATTTGCTGATGATACCAAACTGGGGGCAAGAGTTGATCTGCTGGAGGGTAGAGAGGCTCTGCAGAGGAACCTCGACAGACTGGACAGATGGGCAGAATCCAAAGGCATGAGATTTAACACATCCAAGTGGCGCGTTCTGCACATTGGCCACAACAATCCTATGCAGTGCTACAGGCTGGGGTCAGAGTGGCTGGAGAGCAGCCAGGTAGAGAGGGACCTGGGGGTACTGGTCGATGGCAGGCTGAACATGAGCCTGCAGTGTGCCCAGGTGGCAAAGAGGGCCAATGGCATCCTGGCCTGCATCAGGAACAGTGTGGCCAGCAGGATTCCAGAATAGAATAGAATAGAATAGAATAGAATAGAATAGAATAGAATGGAATGGAATAAACCAGGTAAGAAGAGACCTTTAAGATCATCGCATCCGACCTATCATCCAACACCACCTAATCACCTAAACCATGCAACCATGCACCCTATCAAGTCTCCTCCTAAACACCGCCATTAATGGTGACTTCACCACATCCTTGGGCAGCCCATTCCGATGGGCAATCATTCTTTCTGTGTAGAACTTCCTCCTAACCTCCAGGCTAAACCTCCCCTGGCACAGCCTGAGACTGTGTCCTCTTGTTCTGGTGCTGGTTGCCTGGGAGAAGAGAACAACCTCTGCCTGTCTACAATCTCTCTTCAGGTAGTTGTAGACAGCAAGAAGGTCACCCCTGAGCCTCCTCTTCCCCAGGCTAAGCAACACCATGACAAAGAGAGAGATCCCAGAACATACCCAAGAACATCCCATCCCCACCTGGGGGTACACCCAAACCCCCCCAGGGCTCTTTCCTCCCCCCAAACCCATCCTTGGGCCATTTTACCTAGGCTGCAGCTGGGGACGAAAGAGGAAGTGGAGACCCCGCATGGGCATTTTATAGGGGAGCAGGGCATTATGGGATTGAATACCTGCCTGTGACCACCCCCTGGGCTGGGCCCACACGTAGGGACCTCCCAGGTGTGTTCTGTGCAGTGGCATCCAGGCCAGCACCCAGCCTAAACCACCACAAGTGTACAGGGGCAGAATGACCTCCCTGTTCCTGCTGGCCACACTGTTCCTGATGCAGGCCAGGATGCCATTGGCCCTCTTGGCTGCCTGGGCACACGGCAGGCTCATGTTCATCCTACCATCAACCAGCACCCCTGGGTCCCTCCCTACCTGGCTGCTCTCCAGCCACTCTAAGCCCAGCCTTTAGCATTGCATGGGTTTGTTGTTGTGGCCAATGTGCAGAACCTGGCACTTGGATGTGTTAAATCTCATGCCTTTGGATTCTGCCCATCTGTCCAGCCTGTCGAGGTCCCTCTGCAAAGCCTTTCTACCCTCCAGCAGATCAACTCTTGCCCCCAGTTTGGTATCATCAGCAAATTTACTGATGATGGACTCAATGCCCTCATCCAGATCATCAACAAAGATGTTAAAGAGCACGGGGCCCAGCACTGATCCTTGGGGCACACCACTACTGACTGGCCACCAGCTGGATGTGGCTTCATTCACCACCACTCTCTGGGCTCGCCCATCCAGCCGGTTCCTAACCCATTGCCGTGTGCTCCCATCCAAACCATGGTCTGACAGCTTAGCCAGGAGTTTGCTGTGTGGGACAGTGTCAAAGACCTTGTTCAAGTCCATGTAGACTACATCCACAGGCCTCCCCACATCCACCAGGTGGGTCACCTGATCATAGAAGGAGATCAAGTTGGTCAGGCAGGACCTGCCCTTCCTAAATCCATGCTGGCTAGGCCTGATCCCTTGGCCATCCTGCAAGTGCTGTGTGATTGCACTCAGGATGACCTGTTCCATGATCTTGCCTGGCACTGAGGTCAGGCTGACAGGCCTATAATTCCCTGATTCATCCTACTGGCCCTTCCTGTGGATGGGCACCATGCTGGCCAGGTTCCAGTCCTCTGGGACCTCTCCAGTGAGCCAGGACTGCTGAAAAATGATGGAGAGTGGCTTGGCCAGCTCATCTGCCAGCTCTTTCAGCACCCTAGGATGAATCTGATCAGGTCCCATGGACTTGTGAGAATCCAAGCGGCTGAGGAGATCTCTAACTACCCCTTCCTGGAAGAGAGGGAAACTGTGCAGCTCCCTGGCTCCTTCTGCCAGCTCTGGAGGCCACCTGTCTGGAAGGCATTCTGTCCTGCTAGTAAAAATTGAGGCAAAGAAGGTGTTAAGTATCTCTGCCTTTTCCTCATCCTTTGTTACAATGTTCCCCTCTGTGTCAACCTAGGAGTGGAGGTTGTCCTTGCCCTTCTTCTTGTTATTAATATATTTATAGAAGGCTTTTTTGTTGTCCTTCACAGCAGAGGCCAGTCTAAGCTCCAAATGTGCTTTTGCCTCCCTAATTTTCTTCCTACATGACCTAGCAACATCCTCAAACATTCCATGGGTTGCCTCACCTCTCTTCCAAAGATGATACACCCTCTTTTTTTCCCTTAGTTCTTTTAGAAGTTCATTGCCCATCCAGGCTGGCCGTCTGCCCCAGTGGCTCATCTTCCGGCACGTTGGCACAGCCTGTTCCTGCGCCTTCAAGAGTTCTTCCTTCAAGTAAGTCCAACTCTCCTGGACCCCTTTGTTTTTAAGAGCTGTTTCCCAAGGAACCTTCTTAGTTAGTTCCTTGAGTAACCTGAAGTCTGCCCTCAAAAAGTCCAGAGTGGAGGTCTTCTTGCTACCCCTCTTAGCTTGACTGAACACGGAAAATTCAATTATCTCTTGGTCGCTGGACCCTAAACATCCTCCAGCCACCACATTACCCACCAGTCCTTCCCTATTGGTCAAGAGGAGCTCAAGTATAGCCTTACCCCTGGTAGGCTCTCCATGCACTTTAAGAACCTCCTAGACTGCCTCCTCTCTGCTGTGTTGAGATCCCAACAGATGTCAGGCAGGTTGAAGTCGCCCATGAGAACAAGGTCAGGCGATCTTGAGACAGCCTTAAGCTTCCTATAGAATGTTTCATCAACATCTTCGTCCTGTTTGGGTGGTCTATAACAGACTCCAACCAGGATGTCTGCCCTGCTGGTCTTGCCTCTAATTCTCACCCACAAGTACCGTACCCAATTGTCCCTGATCTCCATCTCAATGGCATCTAGTGCCTCCCTGATGTACAGGGCCACCCCTCCACCCCTTCTTCCTTGCCTGTCTCTCCTGAAGAGCCTGTAGCCATCAATTGCAGCTCTCCAGTCATGCAAGTCACCCCACCACGTCTCTGTGATGGCAACTGCATCATAACTTTCCTGCTGCAACAAGGCTTCCATCTCCTCTTGTTTGTTGCTCATACTTTGTGCATTACTGTACATACACTTCAGCTGGGCTGCAGATTTCACCCCTCACTCCAGCTTACCACCACCAGACTCCTGTTGGTGGGGGACTAGTTTTGGTCCCTTCCCCCTTTGAATCTAATTTAAAGCCTTATCAATGAGACCTGCCAATTCCCTTCCTAGTATATTTTTCCCTTTGAGTGATAGGCCATTCTCATACACTCTGATCTTTCCCCTCCTCTGGGACAGATGTACACCATCTGTTGCCAGCTGACCTGGTGCAGTAGAAAGTTTTTCCGGATCGAAAAACCCAAAATTCTTTTGACTACACCAGCCTCTAAGGCACTTGTTGACTATAGCTGCTGACCGGTTCATTCTTGTATAGTATATATACGAAAATATTATTTGTTCATCTGACTCCTCAACCAGATTACCCAGGGCCTTGAAGTAATTTTTGATAGCCCTGGGAGTTCTGTTTGCAACATCATCACTCCCTAACTGTGTAACTATTAAGGGATAGTAGTCAGAGGGCTGCACCAGACTAGCCAGCCTTCTGGTAACATCTCTAACTTGAGCTTCTGGGAGGCAACAAACTTCCCTGTGAATAGGATCTGGATGACATATGGGGACTTCTGTTCCCCTCAGGAGGGAATCACCAATAACAATTACGCTCCTCTTTTTTTTGAGGGAGCAAGTCCTGATGCCGGGGGAAGGCTGTTTAACCTTGGGCTCTTTTGCCTGAGGCTCTTTTGCCTCAGGCAAAATCCCAGATGGTGTGTCCTCAAGCGTCAGAATCACCTCACCCTCGATCTCCAGTACCCCATACTTGTTTTCCAAGGGCAGTGGGGAAGGTGAGGGGAGGCAAGGGTATACTTTACCTTTTTTAAGAGCAACCTGTGTCCATTCCCTGCTGCTTTTTGGATAACCAGTCTCTGCTAAGGGAGCCTGCAGAGCCTGGTTACTCAAGTTCATCTCCCTTCTACATTCCCTTACAGCTCCAAGTCTAGCAACCTCATCCTTCAGTTAAGCCACGAGGTTAAGCAAATAGTCAATCTGCTCACACCTAGTGCAGGAGTTATCCCCACTACCCTGCATCTCAAATGCCAGGCTCCAGCACTCTCTGCAGCCAGATACCTGGACACCTACCTGCTTATGTTCCACCCCAGTATGGATCAACACTGATTTTTTGAAGTCATTTTTGCTGTGAGTCACAATCCTCCCTATCCCTGGACATGTGACCTACTGGACAAAAACTTTAAAAAGTGGGGCGGTGCGTGCGGCTGGCTGCAGCTGAGTGAGAGCACAGCAGCTTCCTGCTGAAATGCAAGCCCCTGCAAGCCCTGGCTGGGCTTTTAAATTTGCCGCTGGTGACGTAATGTTCACGAGCAGCAGGCATGTGAGAAGATGGCTATGCCGATCCTCACTGAGTGCCTGAGGATCGCCAGGGTCCTGCTGTTCCCGTAGCCTGAAAAAGAAAGTAAAGTAAGGTGCCCTCCGAGGCTGCTGGTCCTGGTGTGGTTCCTGAGAGAGCTTCCTGCTGAAATTTTAGTAGGCAAGAAAAATATTTTAGCAGGCAGGAAAAATCATGGATCACAAACGTGATTTTTTTCACTCTAGTTTGCCTCCCCGCCACGACCTGCTTTTATTAGATGTGAACTACCTTTTATCAAGGATGTATTTACTTTATCTGAGAGCTATTCATGTTGCTTTGCATATGACTTTAAAAATATGAGTTTAATGCAGTGCCTATAAATATTTTAAAAGAATCAGGGTTCTCTCAAATTCATGTTAACTACAAGCTGTGAACACAAGAGGGAGACAGAGACTTGATTAATATGTCAGATGCAGAGAGTTTTGCAAACCAAGCTTTTGAAAAAGTAGAGTGAACACTGGTGATTTACAAATATTGTAAATGTATTGTATGATTGAAAATAATGTTTTTATCACATACCACATTACTTTCTAAAATTTCCCTTAATGTTACTCAGTAAGGAAATGTTCCCCCCTTTTATTTTTCCTTTACTAAGTGCTGCTGTGAGATGATTTCTCATCCTTTTTCTGAAAGTGTTGTGGACAGTCTTCCCTTGCTGCCTATGCCTGTAGCTGATGCTGAAGAATTTTTGCAGTAGAAAATTACATTAAAGCATACAAAAGTTAGGTTGTCTCTTAGAGGAGGAAGGAGATGGAACAAAGGAGGAAAGAGATGAACCAGAGGAGGAAAGAGTTGAATCGGAGTAAGCAGGCTCTGCAGGCTCCCCCAGCAGAGGCTGGTTATTCAAAAAGCAGAGGGGAATGGACGCAGGTTCCTCTCAAAAGACGCAAAGTTCAATCTCCTTGCCTCCCCTCACCTTCCCTGCTGCTCTTGGAAAACAGGTATGGAGCACTGGAGATTGAGGGTGAGGTGGCTCTGATGCCGGAGGACACACCATCTGGGGTTCTCCCTGAGGCTAAGGACCCTAAGGTTAAACAGCCTTCCCCTGGCATCAGGACCTGTTTCCTCAAAAAAAAGAGGAGGGTAATTGTTATTGGTGATTCCCTTCTGAGGGGAATGGAGGGCCCTATATGTTGGCCTGACCCATCTCATAGGGAACTCTGTTGTCTGCCAGGAGCCCAAGTTAATGATGTTACCAGTAGGCTGCCTAGCCTGGTGCAGACCTCTGACTACTATCCTTTACTAGTTATGCAGTTAGGGAATGATGATGTTGCAACCAGAACTCACAGGGCTATCAAAGATGACTTCAGGGCCCTGGGAGACCTGGTTGAGGGGTTGTGGCCGGTTGACGGTGTCCCCTTAAGAAAGGGAATATGGTGGACGGAAGTTGGTAAACGGAAGGAATAGTCTAAACAATTTCATTGGTCAAGTGGGAGGAAGCACTATCTGAACTGAGACTGAAATGGGCATTTCCAGCACTTCTCGGTCACTCTTGCTTCCGCATCTCCTTCGGTGCAGCAGCTTTCTGTCTGTGCTGGGTTTTCTGCCAAGGCTCCGGCCTTGAAAAACTGATAAGGCCTGTATTAACTGCTTCCAATTAACACAAACTGCTTTTAACTTCTTTCTTTCTTCTTTCTCCCTCTTTTCCGAACTATTCTGGGGAAAGGGGGGGAGAGAGGGGAGAGCGGAGGTGGGGAACTCCCTCGGCCGAGGGGGGTTACTCTCATTTCTGTGTTACTCTGTTGCATATCTTTGTATATATTGTAGATATTGTAAATTTGTAAATATTCCCCTGCAAAACCCTACACTGCTTTGTAAATATAGCTCCACTGCTTTGCTAATTCAGCTGGTGAGTTTTTTTTCCTTTCCCTTCAATTTTCCTTTCCCTTTACTTACAGGGGGGAGGGAAGAGGCTTCTTAGCCTTACCCCTTCCAACCCACCACAGGCGTCAGGTGCACAAATTATTTTTTTCATCAAAACCCTTAGTTTCAGGAGGGAATACCATAAGGAACAGGTCAGCACCTATAGTTAACAAGTGGCTTAGACGCTGGTGCAGTCAAAAGAATTCTGTTTTTTTTTATATTGGGAAACTTTCTACTGCACCAGGCCAGCTGGCAACAGATGGAGTACATCTGTCCCAGAGGAGGGGAAAGGTCACAGTATATTAGAATTGTCTGTCCCCCAAAGGTAAAAAGATCCTGGGAAAGGAATTGGCAGGTCTCATCGACAGGGCTTTAAACTAGTTTCGAAGGGGGAAGGGGCTGAAACTAGTCCCCTCAGGCAAGAGTCTGCGGGTGACAAGCTAGAGTCGGAGGTGAAACCAACAGCCCAGATGAAGTGCATGTACACTAATACATTAAGCATGGGTAACAAACAGGAGGAGCTGGAAGCCTTGTTGCAGCAGGAAAGTTATAATGTAGTTGCCATCACAGAGACATGGTGGGATGACTCACATGACTGGAGTGCTGCAGTTGACGGCTACAAGCTCTTCAGGAGAGACAGGCAAGGCAGAAGGGGTGGAGGGGTGGCCCTGTACATCAGGAAGGCACTAGATGCCATTGAGACGGAGATTAGGGACGATAGGGTTGAATACTTGTGGGTAAGAATTAGAGGGAAGACCAGCAGGGCAGACACCTGGTTTGAAGTCTGTTATAGACCACCCAAACAGGACGAAGATGTTGATGAAACATTCTATAGGCAGCTTTGGGCTGTCTCAAGATCTCCGGACCTTGTTCTCATGGGCGACTTCAACCTGCCTGACATCTGCTGGGATCTCAACACAGCAGAGAGGAGGCAGTCTAGGAGGTTCTTAGAGTGCATGGAGGACAGCTTCTTATCCCAGGTGCTGTGAGAGCCTACCAGGGGTAAGGCTATGCTTGAGCTCCTCTTGACCAATAGGGAAGGACTGGTGGGTGATGTGGTGGTTGGAGGGTGTTTGGGGTCCAGTGACCATGAGATAATTGAATTCTCGGTTTTTGGTCAAGCTAAGAGGGGTAGCAAGAAGACCTCCACTCTGGACTTTTTGAGGGCAGACTTCAGGTTACTCAAGGAACTAATTCAGAGGGTTCCTTGGGATAAAGCCCTTAAAAATGAAGGGGTCCAGGAGAGCTGGACCTAATTCAAGGAAGAATTGTTGAAAGCTCAGGAACAGGCTGTGCCAATGTGCCGGAAGATGAGCCGCTGGGGCAGACAGCCAGCCTGGATGGGCAATGAACTTCTAAAAGAACTAAGGGAAAAAAAGAGGGTGTATCATCTTTGGAAGAGAGGTGAGGCAACCCATGGAATGTTTAAGGATGTTGCTAGGTCTTGTAGGAAGAAAATTAGGGAGGCAAAAGCACATTTGGAGCTTAGACTGGCCTCTGCTGTGAAGGACAACAAAAAAGCCTTCTATAAATATATTAATAACAAGAGGAAGGGCAAGGACAACCTCCACTCCTTGGTTGACACAGAGGGGGACATTGTAACAAAGGATGAGGAAAAGGCAGAGATACTTAACACCTTCTTTGCCTCAATTTTTACTAGCAGGACAGAATGTCTTCCAGACAGGTGGCCTCCAGAGCTGGCAGAAGGAGCCAGGGAGCTGCACAGTTTCCCTATGTTCCATGAGGAGGTGGTTGGAACTCTTCTCAGCAGCTTGGATCCCCACAAGTCCATGGGACCAGATCAGATTCATCCTAGGGTGCTGAAAGAGCTGGCAGATGAGCTGGCCAAGCCACTCTCCATCATTTTTCAGCAGTCCTGGCTCACTGGAGAGGTCCCAGAGGACTGGAAGCTGGCCAGCGTGGTGCCCATCCACAAGAAGGGCGGATTGGATGAGCCAGGGAATTATAGGCCTGTCAGCCTGACCTCAGTGCCAGGCAAGATCATGGAACAGGTCATCCTGAGTGCAATCACACAGCACTTGCAGGATGGCCAAGGGATCAGGCCTAGCCAGCATGGATTTAGGAAGGGCAGGTCCTGCCTGACCAACTTGATCTCCTTCTATGATCAGGTGACCCACCTGGTGGATGTGGGGAGGCCTGTGGATGTAGTTTACCTGGACCTCAGCAAGGCCTTTGACACCGTCCCCCATAGCAAACTCCTGGCTAAGCTGTCAGACCATGGCTTGGACAGCAGCATTCTGAGCTGGGTTAGTAACTGGCTAGAGGGCTGAGCCCAGAGAGTGGTGGTGAATGAAGCCACATCCAGCTGGCAGCCAGTCAGTAGTGGTGTGCCCCAAGGATCAGTGCTGGGCCCCGTGCTCTTTAACATCTTTATTGATGATCTGGATGAGGGCATTGAGTCCATCATCAGTAAATTTGCTGATGACACCAAACTGGGGGCTAGAGAGACTCTGCAGAGGGACCTCGACAGGCTGGACAGATGGGCAGAATCCAATGGTATGAGATTTAACACATCCAAGTGCCGGAAGTGCCGGATTCTGCACATTGGCCACAACAACCCTATGCAGAGCTACATGCTGGGGTCAGAGTGGCTGGAGAGCACCCAGGCAGAGAAGGACCTAGGGGTACTGGTCGATGGCAGGCTGAACATGAGCCTGCAGTGTGCCCAGGTGGCCAAGAGGGCCAATGGAATCCTGGTCTTCATGAGGAACAGTGTGACCAGCAGGAGCAGGGAGGTCATTCTGCCCCTCTACACTGCACTGGTTAGGCCGTACCTTGAGTACTGTGTCCAGTTGTGGGCCCCTCAGTTTAGGAAGGATGTTGACTTGCTGGAAGGAGTCCAGAGAAGAGCAACAAAGTTGGTGAGGGGTTTGGAACACAAGCCCTATGAGGAAAGACTGAGGGAGCTGGTGTTGCTCAGCCTGGAAAAGAGGAGACTCAGGGGTGACCTTATCACTCTCTACAACTACCTGAAGGGGGGTTGTAAACAGGCAGATGGTGGTCTCTTCTCCCAGGCACTCAGTACCAGAACAAGAGGACACAGTCTCAGGCTGCGCCAGGGGAGGTTCAGGTTGGATGTTAGGAAGAAGTTCTGTACAGAGAGAGTGATTGCCCATTGGAATGGGCTGCCCAAGGAGGTGGTGGAGTCGCCGTCATTGGAGGTGTTCAGGAGGAGACTTGATGGGTTGCTTGGTGCCATGGGTTAGGTGTTTGGGTGGGTTGGATTGGTTGATGGGTTGGACGCAATGATCTTGAAGGTCTCTTCCAACCTGGTTTGGTTTATTCTAAATAAAGGTTTATTCTAAATAAAGGTTTACTGCAGATTTCACTGCTTATGTTTTCAGTATGATGTACTTATTTTCAATTTTCTTGTTTTTTAAAATACAACACCTCTTGGCATGTATATTTTGCAGTGATTCATCTCTTTTGAGAGCACTCAAAAGACATGATAGAGACTGGTTTTTAAAACCATTTTCTTGACACCAAAGAACTGTTAAACAGTGAGTACACTGTTTTTGCAGTCTTCTGTAGATTACAGCATAATCAGAGTTTGGAAAACCTGCTGACTGGCTGACAACTGGGAGACTGAAGCTTTCTTTCCCTATAGCAGAAATACAACAATGTGCTTGGCCTTGCCAGTGTGTCAACCACAGCTCTGATGACACCTCTCTAGAATTAATTTTTCTTGTACATTTAGGTTTTCTCTGCTGAGACTGAAAATCCACTTATTTTTCTGATTGCTCATATTGTCTCCTGCTTGTTTAGTCCTTCTTCTGAAACAGCATGACCACTATGCCAGCTCTGCAGTGGATCTTTGTTGGTAACAGCGATTGGCATAGCACAAACCAATGGGATTTTAGTCAGCTGGGTATTTCTTAGCAGCTCAAAAATCTAGCCATTGACAAGCAGGCAGAGCTACAAGAAGACCATCTCATCAGGAGGAAATTTTAAGAAAATATGGTTACAGACACACCTAGTAGCTTTTCGTAGACTCATCACTGTGATTCTACTAGCTATGAAAACATAGCTGACTGGAGAGTTGGTCAGGGAGAAATTAAATTAAATTCAACAAGGGTAAGTTGGAAAGAACAACACCATGTGTCAGTACAGGCTGGGGACTGACCTGATGGAGAGCAGTGAAGGGGAAAAGGACCTGTGGGTCCTAGTAGATGGAAGGCTGACCATGAGTGAGAAATGTACTCTTGTGGCCAAAAAGACTAATGACATTTTGGGTTGTATTAGAAAGGAGGTTAGTAGCTTGAGAAAGATTCTCCACTCCCTCTACTCTGCCCTGGTGAGGCCGCATCTGGACTATCATGTCCTATTCTGGGCTCCTCAGTTCAAGAGGGACAGGGAAGTGCTTGAAAGAGTCCATCACAGAGCCACAAAAATGATGGATTGGAACATCTTCCTCACAAGGACAGACTGATGGAGCTGGGGCTCTTTAGCTTGGAAAAGAGGAGATTAAGGGGTGAGCTCATTAATGTTTATAAATATGTAAAGGGTGAGTGCCAAAAGAATGGAGCCAGGTTTTTCTTGTTGATGCCCAATGACAGAACAAGGGGCAATGGGTGGAAGTTGAGGCATAGGAAGTTCCATGTAAACATGAAGAAATTTTTTTTTCATTATGAGTGTGATAGAACACTAGAACAGGCCACCCAGGTGGGTTGTGGAGTTTCCCTTTCTGTAGATATACAAAACCCACCTGGATGCATTCCTATGTGATCTGATGTAGTGGTTTGAGCCTTAACTGGGAGTTAAAAGCTCAAATGGGGAAAAGGCTGAGAATTTCTTCCCCATTCCCACCCCCTCCTCCTTCCAAACAGAGAGGGGAAAAAAAAAAGGGGTGAGGAGCAAATCCACTAAACAACAATCTGGAAATCTGGAGTCAGCTTGGAAGTAGAGAGGCAAAGAATTTTTCTTTAAATTATATATATATATGACAATAACAGGAAAAAAAGTTCACAAGGGCAAGAAACAAGAATGGATGGGACGGGGACAAAAAAGAATTACACAAAACCAGTCTTTCTCTGAGGAGGCACGGAGGCAGCAGGGAAAAGGATCAGATCCGGCCACGTGGCTGAGGAGCAGGAGGGCAGCTGCAGTAGCTCTCATGCAGCAGAGGCAGCAGCCAAAAGGAGATCCAACAGCTATGATGGCCTGCTTTTTATACCCTAGCTGGGCAGGGAGCGGGGAGTGGAACATACTCAGCTTTCCCAGGGTAAACGCCCTGCAGGGAGGGTAAAGTACCAGCAAGCCCTCCACCCTGCTTTGTTTTTTTGTTTTCAGAAAAGGGTGTTAACCCACCACATCTGGTATAGGTGATCCTGCTCTGGCAGGAGGGTTGGGCTAGATGGTCTTTCAAGGTCCTTTCAGCCCTTAACATTCTGTCATTCTGTGAACACAGCTTTTGCTTCTAACTATGTTTCTGTGACCACTAATCCTGTAGCCCTGAAATGGAAAAGAAGTTTTTTAGTAAAACAGGCTAAATTTGTTATGGGAAACTGAACTTCTCAGAGAACAGAAGAGGAATACACTTAGGTTCATTTTTAAGTTTTGTCTTTTGGGTGAGCAATGTGCCTTAAAGGTCTGCACAGTCTAATGTGGTACTTTTTTCAGATGGAAAAAGAGAATTCTGGCTGTAAATTCATTTTAATTTCTTCTAAACCTCAGATAAGTACATGCATTTCTAATTTATTTTTTGAAGGAGGAGGCTGGGATTGGAACACAGCAGCTTATTCACTGGCAGTGACTTCGAAATATAGCTTAAAAACTTGGCATCAAAATGATATTTGCACTTTCAGGCTGAGACAGTCTTCAGACTGATTTATTATAACTAGCTTGATTTATTATAACTTCTTGTGCAGATCTGTGTGTATGGCATAATTCATCATCTTTGCAAGCTGGCAAGGATAGCTTCATATTCTTTCTTTTTGTTCTTTAAGCAGTTGTCAAGACAGTCATGGGGATTCCAACTGCATAAGTCTGTTAAGGATTTCATCCTATTTCCACACCCATGAATACAAATAGTATTCAAAGGCTGAGATGGCAGATGTGAAAGTATTAAATGAAGACTGATGCTGTTGGAGAAGATGGTAGCACTAGATGGCTTGAAAGACATATAGGAGGATGTAGAACCCTTTATTCTGGGCCATTAGTCCAGCACCTCTCACTTCCCTCCTGAAGAGCATCTGATACTTTCTCAAGCTCTTTCCTGGGCAAGCAGACTATTTCATGGGTGTCAGGATCATAACTTCTCCCAGAAGACAACTGTACTACTTCCAGAAGATCTGGCCTGAGACAGAGAAATTTCTGTCACTTGATGTGGTGGCTCTCAGCTGCAGCTGAGACACAGCACCTGTGAATTAAAAAAAACCAACTCTCACGTTGGATAATATAAGCACTTCAATTTACAGAACCTTTTCTTTTTGCTGATACTTAGGCCTCTTCTCATCCCTAGTCATAACCACTTGTGCCTTGTGAAAGCATACTCACTCTGTGCTGCTGAGTTACCCTGGCTGCCTGCTGTTCATTTGGGTGACATATGATTAAATCGTGTGCTGGAGGTATCCTCTTGGACTGGATTATTGCCTCATAAAAATGGGAATGTAAGGAAAAGTCTGTGAATGGATTTCACGTTAAGGATGGAGTCATTGTGCCCCTATACTCTGCATTGGTTAGGCCACACCTTGAGTACAGTGTCCAGTTCTGGGCCCCTCAGTTTAAGAAGGACATCGAGACACTTGAATGTGTCCAGAGAAGGGTAACGAGGCTGGTGAGAGGCCTTGAGCACAAGCCCTATGAGGAGAGGCTGAGGGAGCTGGGATTGTTTAGCCTGGAGAAGAGGAAGCTCAGGGGTGACCTCATTGCTCTTACAACTACCTGAAAGGTGGCTGTAGCTAGGAAGGGGTTGGTCTCTTCTCTCTAGCAACCAGCACCAGAACAAGGGGACACAGTCTCAAGCTGCGCCAGGGGAAGTTTAGACTCGAGGTGAGGAAAAAGTTCTTCACCAAGAGAGTTGTTAGCCATTGGAATGGGCTGCCTAGGGAGGTGGTGGAGTCACCATCCCTGGAGGTGTTCAAGAGGGGATTGGATGTGGCACTTGGTGCCATGGCCTAGTAATAAGGTCTGTGGTGACAGGTAGGACTTGATGATCTTTGAGGTCTTTTCCAACCTTAGTGATACTCTGATACTGTGATATGAGTGTTAATGATTGTCAAGATGACTGTCATTATTCAGAGCGAACTAAGATTTTGTTTTAGGGCAACACAACTCATCATATATAATGAAAAGTGGATCAAGAATACTGCTTTCCACATCACAGTAGACATACTTCATAATAATAAGGAGAAAGATATCAAGGCTGTCACATCAATATCAATATAAATGAATTTGTCATGCCAACACTGCCAGTAATATTGTTTTATTTAAAAAAAATGTAATACCATATACAGAGACTGCAATACCAAATACGCTTTGGAAAATAATAAATACAAATGTGCAGGCAGATAAAGAAGAAGACCAGGTCATGTGTGTTACCATAGATTCAGTAGGTTTCAGCTTCCTGGGAAATGAACAAAAATTTCCATTTGTGAAACTTCAGACAGATAAAAACTTTAGAGGTTTAAAGAGAGGAAAGTCCAAGTACAAGGATGATTAAGGGGCTGGAGCATGTGCCTTATGAGGAAAGGCTGAGACCTGGGTTTTTTAGTCTGGAGAAGACTGAGAAGGGATTTGATAAGTATTTACAAATATATGAGGGCTGGGTGCCAAGAAGGAAGGGAAAGCCTCTTCTCATTTGCTCCCTATGACAGGAGAAGGGGCAATAGATGTAAACTACAACACAGGAAGTTCCACCTCAACATGAGGAAGAACTTCTTTACTCTAAGGGCCATGAACTTCCTGTGTTGTAGTTTACATCTATTTCCCCTTGTCCTATCATAGGGACAAGTGAGAAGAGGCTCCACAGCAAGGTTGTGGCGTCTCCTTCTCTGGAGACTTTCAAGACCCATCTGGATGCATTCATATGGTCCTGCTCTGGCAGGGGGGTTGGACTTTAAGATTTCCAGAGGTCTCTTCCAACCCCTAGTAGCCTGTGATATAAGGACTCCATGTTTGAAGAGAAATGCAAATTAAGACTGTTCAGGGAAAACACCAAGAAAACCTGAGGCTTATTTACTGTCTCTAGCTGGCAAAATTGTGTATCTATAGGTCTGCTTGTTCATTTGAGCCTGTGATAAAAGCTGCATATGCTCAGAATTATGCCACAAATATTGTCAAAACTTGTCCCTACATGTTTTGCTCAAACTTCCCCTTCCCTGTCCTTTCTGGAGAGGGTACTTGGCCGGAGCTGAGTAAACAAAGGGCCAGTCATCAACCCGACCTGCCTTCTTGGGGTAAACAAGATCATGTGCTCACCTTATGGGGTGGTTGTGCTGTGCTTATGATTCTTCCAAATATAGGCACATTATGGCCATATGGTCTGTCATTGGTTAACGTGTTTGCCAGGAGTTTGACTATTGGCTAAATCCAAGCCTTGAACAAATTATAAATATTACCCAAATTGTAAACAGCTCGGTGTTTTGTTATTTTGCTCTGTTGCTTTTTGCAATTAGGCTCTTTTGCTCTGCTTCTGCTCCTGCTTCTTGCACTTGCTTTGCCCTTGTACATGTGTTCTGCCTTTGTCTGCAGTCTGGAGAGAAGCCTACTACCCAGGAAGAGCCATCGTGCCTCAATTTACCTGGAAACCAGCAAAGAGTCCTTCGTGTAAGCTGAACTGAACTACAGCTTTGCATTGTATCTGCAGACCTGCTGGTAGGAAGAAGCTGCCACTGTGCCCTGAAGGGACTGAGCCCTGTTGGCAAAGCTGGGGACAACTTGCCTGAATCCTTTCTGGCAGTACTAAGTGGTTGCTGTGAACACAAAGCTGCACACCTGTGAGCCAAAGCCACCCTCTGTGTGCCACTCACAAGCCCTAGCATAAGACAAGACCAATGAGGAGAGCTGAGGGAGCTGGGATTGTTTAACCTGGAGAAGAGGAGGCTCGGGGTGACCTCATTGCCCTCTGCAACTACCTGAAAGGTGGTTGTAGCCAGAAAGGGGTTGGTCTCTTCTCCCAGGCAACCAGCACCAAAACAAGGGGACACAGTCTCAAGCTGCACCAGGGGAAGTTTAGGCTTGAGGTGAGGAGAAAGTTCTTCAATGAGAGAGTCATTAGTCATTGGAATGGGCTGCCCAGGGAGGTGGTGGAGTCACCATCCTTGGAGGTGTTCAAGAGGGGATTGGACGTGGCACTTGGTGCCATGGTCTAGTCATGAGGCCTGTGTTGACAGGTTGGACTCGATGATCCTCGAAGTCTCTTCCAACCTTAGCAATACTGCAGCTCCTGTGTGCCAGCTGCTGAGGTGTGGGAGCTGCTGCCCACCACTCCACAGCCCTGTAAATGCCAGGGCAATTTAGAGCACCACCTGTGCCCTGCTGGGACTGCCTGGAGTTTCCTGGACGCTTGCTCATTTCCAAGCTGAGCTAGGGGAAAGCCTCTCTGCACCCTTCAATCAGCTGCCAGGCATCTTGTTGAGTCACTACCTGGTGGACAAGTGGCAGAATTGCAACACTTGGTTCTTACTGAATAACTGTATTTTTCTAATTTGTTTAAAAATTGTTAAATACGCAATCACAGAATCATCAGGGTTGGAAGAGACCTCAAAGATCATCAAGTCCAACCTGTCACTACAGACCTCATAACTAAACCATGGCACCAAGTGGCACGTGCGGTCACCTCTTGAACACCTTGAGGGATGGTGACTCCATGTGGTGGGTTAACACCTTTTTCTGAAAACAAAGGAAGAAAGCAGGGTGGAGGGCTTGCGGGTACTTTACACTCCCTGAAGGGCGTCTCCCCCCTGGGAAAGCTGAGTCTGTTCCACTCCCCCCTCCCTGCCCAGCAAGGGTATAAAAAGCAGGACCTCATAGCTGTTGGATCTCCTTTTGGCTCCTGCCTCTGCTGGATGAGAGCTACAGCAGCTGTCCTCCTGATCCTCAGCCACGTGGCCGGACCTGACCCTTCTCCCTGCTGCCTCTGCGCCTCCTCAGAGAAAGACTGGTTTTGTATAATTCTTTTCTGCCCCCCTCCCATCCATTCTTGTTCCTTGCCCTTGTGAACTTTTTTTTTTTGTCCCTGTTATTGTTATATTTGAAGAAAAAAATTATTTGCCTCTCTACTTCCAAGCTGACTCCAGATTATTGCTTAGTGGATTTGCTCCTTACCCCCTTTTTTTTTTTTTTCCTTTTTCCCCCTCTCCTTGTTTGGAGGGAGGAGGTGTGGGGGGGGGGAAGTGGGGAAGAAATTCTCAGCCTTTTCCCCATTTCAGCCTTTAACTCTCAGTTAAGGCTCAAACCACTACAATTTTGGCGCACCAACGTGGGGCTGGCTGTTGTGCCCACTCTGCAGATCGATTGCAAAGGATGGAGAGTTTAAATTTAGTTCTGGGTGTCGGTTTGGGTTTGGTAGTTGGGGGCTCAAGTGATGTTGCCGGGGCGACCGTGTAAGCTCTTGTGGATTGTGGGGGGATAACTGGTGCGCTGCCAGTGGCGCGGACCCTGTCCTGCTATTTCAGGCAGGGGCGGTTCTCGACCATTGGCATCGGGTACCGCTTGAGAACGCGGAACCTGCCCCTCCTCCGCGGGGCGGGAAGCGAAGTGGGGGAGGGGCAGCGGCGAGCAGATCAGAGTCAGGTCCGTTTTTCGCCGCGGGGATAGAGCCAGCCGCTGCGGCGGGCGAGCCAGCTCCCGAAGCCCCGGGGGGCCGACGGGGACTCCCGCTGGAAAGCCGTTTTCAAGGGCTCTGAGAACGCGCGATGGCTTTCGCTGGAGAAGCCGTTTGAGTGTCCGAGGGTGGAGGTGACTTTGATTCTGTGCCGCGGCGGCAGAGGTGGGCGGAGCCCTGCTGTGCGGCGAGCGGCGGCGGCGGACCCGCCGTGCGCTCGGGCGCGGCAGGGGCCGGCCCTAGTCTCTTCCCCGACTTTTTCGGACGAGTTCTGAAAATGGCGCCGAGCACCTGGCTCCACCTCCCTTCTTCTCAGTGAGCTGTGGTGCAGCCCCGCCCTTTTTCGGAGGGGGGGGGTGTGCAGCCGGATGCTGTCTTGGCTTGGTACGGGTGCGCCTAGTGGGGGGGCGGAGTACCTTGGACGGGCATCTGTAGTTTTGGACCGCAGTTGAAAGCGGTTGATTGCGGCACCCTGGATGGATTGAAAAAGGCAGTCGTGGGTTGGATTGTTTCGACTGGCCTGCCCCAGGGGTGGAGAATATGCCGCCGAGTGAACGTATGTGAAAAGTAGAGGCTTGGCTGAGAAGTCGTGAGGCTTTTCCAGGTGACCAGGATGCCCAACAGATCCATGGAGAACTTGCACCGCAGGAGAATGAGCTGTGCATCGCCAGGAGGTTCCACTGGATGAAGGAGGAAGAACTGGAATGGACAGACACTTGAGCATGACTGAGAGACTGAGTGGACGCCCAGATGAAGACACGGACTTCGCTGGACATGTCATCAGTTTTCTGATTTGATGATGTGTTTGGGTGCAGGCATCATGATAGGAAATAAAGGGGTGGCCTTTGTCGTAGTTTGGGCTGGGTGCCCTCTGCTACAGGGGTGTTTTCCTGTGTCCAGAAGTCCAGCCCAGTGGGTGGACACAGGAAATTAGGTTATTTCCTACCATGATCCCTTGCACCACTATAAGTCTCACGGCGGGGTCTGGCACTTCCTCTTTCCTTCCTCCTCGCCGCCTGGTAACTGGGGAGAAGATCTCCCGCCATGGGCCTGATTAGGCCCAAGGCCACGGGGGATGGGCAGTCTCAGATCTGGCCAGCTGAGACTAGCCTAGCAGTGGGGGAAGGAGGAGCCCTGGGGGTTTGGGTGCACCCCCAGGTGGGGGATGGGATTTCTTTGGGTCTGCTTTGGGTTTCTCTCTTGTCACTGTGTTTCTAGTTTCTTTGCATGCACTCACTGTTCTATTTAAACTTTTCATCACTTTTGCAATCCGTTTGTCTGAGTCGTCATTTCTGCGCGTGGTGGGGAGGGGGTCTGCCCCAACCCATTACACTCCACCACCTCCCTCGGCGGCCCATTCCAATGGTTAATGACTCTCTCCGTGAAGAACTTTCTCCTCACCTCGAGCATAAACTTCTGCTGGTGCAGCTTGAGATTGTGCCCTCTTGTTCTGGTGCTGGTTGCCTGGGAGAAGAGATCAGCTCCCTCCTGGCTACAACCACCTTTCAGGTAGTTGTAGAGAGCAATAAGGTCTCCCCTGAGCCTCTTCTTCTCCAGGCTAAACAATCCCAGCTCCCTCAGCCTGTCCTCATAGGGCTTGTGTTCAAGGCCTCTCACCAGCCTCGTTGCCCTTCTCTGGACACGTTCAAGTGTCTCAATATCCTTCTTAAACTAAGGGGCCCAGAACTGGACACAGTACTGAAGATGTGGCCTAACCAATGCAGAGTACAGGGGCTCAATGACTTCCCTGCTCCTGCTGGTTGCACTATTCTTGATGCAGCCCAGGATGCCATTGGCCTCCTTGGCCACCTGGGCACACTGCTGGCTCATGTTCAGCTGGCTGTTAATCAGCACCCTGAGGTCCCTTTCTGTTTGGCAGCTCTCCAGCCACTCCAACCCCAGCCTATAACTTGGCATGGGGTTATTGTGGCCAAAGTGCATCACCTGGCACTTGGATTTGTTGAATGCCATCTGTCCTGGACGAGACATTAACAAGACAGCTGAATCTGTTTTGAGCCACTTCCCCTTTCTTCTCCATCTCTGTTACAGGGTCTGGATTGAGAATGAGGAGCCTAATAGGCAGGTGCTGTTAAACCTGCCTCGAGGGGAGTGGAAGTTGAACCTGATCTCTGATCCTCACATTTCAGAGACGTGACTGCATGTGTCAGACGCCATGAGAGAAGGCGTGAGCAGTTTACTCACCACATAAGCATTTTGAATTGATTGGTGGGATTTGAATGGCTAATGTGCCATTGGGCCATTCTGTTCTCGAAAAAGGAATTTATAGGGGAAGACCTCGTATACCTTTTGGCTCATTACACTCATAGCTTGCATGCTCATTTCTCTCCCCATTTGTTAAATGGGTTTCAAGATGGCAACAAGCACCCTACTTACTCCTATCTTCAGAGCAATTAGCTTCTTTTGTTTTAGCATGGTAGTACTCGAGTTGGGCCTCCACAACAGCAGCATGCCCTCTTATTTCCTCTAAATCTGTGGATACTGCCCTTTGGACTATAACTACGAACTCAAATACCGTTTCGTTCAGCAAAGGTTTTGGTAGTTCACAGCTTGGCAGTTTGTGAGTAAAATACGCTATTTTACCTGGTTATTTCTTAGGTTTATAGTTTGTTAACTCTTAGTTTGCTCTGTTGTGAACTCGAGGTAATTCATCTATGCCACCCAAGGCAGCATTGCTGTTTGGTTTCTCATGCATAGGGAGATTCTAGTTTGTTCCTCTGTATTCCAGGTTCTGATTGTTCTAGACTGTTATTTGACTGTTTATCAGCCTTCTACCATCTGCAATCAACCTGTCATCAACCAGGCAAATGAACCTGAATAAAATACTCTCGGGAAAGAAATGTCGATATTTAATAAATAATAAATTTATATAACTACAACACCGTCATGTTGGACTCTGCCCATCTGTCCAGTCAGTTGAGGCCCCTCTGTGGAGCCCTGCTACCCTCTAACAGACCAACATCTGCTCCCAAATTGGTGTCATCTGCAAATTTGCTGATGACTGACTCAAGTCCCTCATCCAGATCATCAATGAAGATATTAAGGAGGACAGGGCCCAGCACTGATCCTTGGGGCACACCACTAGTTACTGGCTGCTGCTGGATGTGGCACCATTCACCACCACTCTCTGGGCTCTGCCCTCCAGCCAGTTCCTAACCCAGCACAGAGTGCTGCTGTCCAAGCCACGGGCAGACATCTTGGCCAGCAGTTTGCTATGGGGGACAGTGTCAAAGGCCTTGCTGAAGTCCAGGTAGGCGACTACATCCACAATCTTCCCCACATCCACCAGATGGGTAACCTGATCATAGAAGGAGATCAAGTTGGTCAGGCAGGACCTGCCCTTCCTAAATCCATGTTGTCTGGACCTGATCCCTTGGCCATCATCAGGTGCGCAGTTATTGCTGCCAAGATAATCTGCTCCATCATTTTCCCTGGCATTGAGGTCAGGCTTACAGGCCTGGAGTTTCCAGGTTCCTCCATCTGACCCTTCTTGTGGATGGGCATCACATTGGCCAGTTTCCAGTCATCTGGGACCTCACCGGTGAGCCAGAACTGGAGGAAAACGATGGAGAGTGGCTTGGCCAGCTCATCTGCCAGCTCTCTCAGTATCCTAGGATAGATCCCTTCTGGTCCCCTGGACTTGTGAGTATCCAAGTGGCTCAGCACATCCTGAACTAATTCCTCATGGATTTCCAGGGCATTACACTGCTGCCTGACCTCATCACCCAGCTCAGGAGGCCACTTGTCCTGAAATCCTCCTGCCTTACTGTTGAAAATTGAGGCAAAGAAAGTATTGAAGACCTCAGCCTTTTCCTCATCTTTAGTTACAGTGTCCCCCTCCAGGTCCAATAAGGAGTGCAGGTTCTTCTTGCCCTTCTTTTTAGTGTTAATGTATTTGTAAAAATGTTTTTTATTATCTTTCAGAGGTGGCCAGCTTCAGTTCTAACTGGGCCTTTGCCTCTCTAATTTTTCTCCTGCATAATCTAACAACTTCCTTTAACATTCCTCGAGAAGCCTTCCCTTCCTTCCAAAGGTGATACAGCCTCTTTTTTGCCCTTACTTCCTTCAGGAGCCTGTCGTCTTCCCCGCCGTCTCATCTTTCGGCACATGGGAACTGCCAGTTCCTGTGCCTTCAAGAGCTCCTGTTTGACCTAGGTCCATCACTGCACCCTAGACAGCCTCCCACCATCACATCTCCTACCAGCCCTTCTCTATTTGAGAACAGCAGGTCAAGCAGAGCCTGACCCCTGGTAGGCTCACTTAACAGTTGCAGCAGGAAGCTGTTCTCCATACACTCTCTACCAGTTTATGGGAAATATCCACGACTATACACTAGAATATGCATATCTATCTATCTATCTATCTATCTATCTATCTTGCCTATTAGAAGGTTATTAATACTTTTTATATTAGTAAATAACCATTAATAGTATTATTAATATGTCATCATTTCATAATTTAATAATGATAACTATGACAGGGCCTGATCTCACTTCCATTTACTATTGTGACAGTTTCAGGATATGCCTTTAAAAGCTAGCTGCAGCTTTTTGAGCAGAAGAATGGAGAAATATAAACAAATCCACAGATGGGTGTAAAAAAGAAAACAAGAAATTATTCTAAGTGAATTTAATTGGTCAGATATGCAGGATGTATTCTAACAATCTTGCCTTCCAGTTCAGTTCCATTTTTTCTCTTTCTTGCTGCTGTTGCTGTTACTTGCACGGATTTTGGGAAGATAACGATTCTGATCTTAACCAGATAAGAATTTCTAACATTGCTGTTTAAGCTAACAGAACTCTCTAACATCTCTTTCTCTTTTTTTCTAATTAAACAGAGGAAAGGGGGGAAAGGAAGGTTGCGGGGAAGCTGGGCAGTTTTCCCCCATCCAGGGGGGTTTCCATGCTGTTTTCTGCCTGTGAATACCTGTATAATATTGTAAATACTATATATTTGTACATATTCATTGCATTCCATTGTAGAGTGTAGTTTTGCTTGTAAATTTAGCTTCCATTTGCTTTCCCTGACTGAGTTGAGCTGGCTTTTTGTTAATGCTGGTGGGCCAAACTATCACAACTATAAAGGCTGAACTTATGTGGACTGTAAGGGTGCTGCTCATAGCCCTTGATTCTGGAACACTTGGAGAGAAAACCAGCAGAAATGGAGGCAAAAAGGTCATGTGTCTCAGAAGGTCAGAAATACTAGAGTCAGGTAGTTTTTCTCCCTGTGGCTTAAAGTGCAGAGGAAGAGGTATAATTAATTTACCTTATTTCTTTACTATATCGCTCATGTATTCTTTGTATCACCGTCTGCATACATTTTCATGTTCACTGACAATAGAATAGAGAAGATAGAAATTCAATGAAGACAAGAATGCTGTACATCTACTTTTTAAAAACGAGATTTGTGTGTTTGTACACAGAGAAAGAAGCAATTTTGCAAGTACTGAATATTACCTAATTTTTTTTCAGAAGTAATTTTTCTCTGTTCATGGCAGAATTGCACTTTGATACCAGACTCATCATTAACACAAAGGAGTGGGAATTTATTTTAAATTTGAAGTTATTTATTACTAATGCGTTAGAATTATCCATATAATACAGCAGCCTATAGGCTTCTGTGTAAGTGGATGACTTTCATTACTCTGCTACTATCACTTTCACAATATTTAGAATTAAAATACTTAAAAATATTTGTTTTCTATATTAATTACAATTACTGTTTCATAATCTTGATAGCTTTTTTTTGGTAGTATTATTTCAATCCTTTGGATCATGCATTTCCTTTAGATTAAAAATGTCTAAAATAGAGTGCAAGGAGAAAATAGACTCAGTAAACAGGTCTGAACATGAAAAAGAGGAAAAAAGGAGCTCTGCAGATACTATTGACAAGTTGTTTTAATAACCAGTGGAAGAACAACACAATTCAGGAGTGGCCAGATTGATTAAGTAATATGGCAAAAACCTCTCGGGTTAGTATAATTTTCAGTACGCCTTAGGCCTGTGTGCTTAAAGTTCAACTTCTCTCCCCACAAAAAGTGCTGATATCTATAATTATGATGCCGAATTTTGCCCCAAAAGGCGAGAATAACTGCCTAAGAGACTCAGTTTAAGTCAGATAGACAGGAGGTATTTTTATTGGCAACGCGTTGGAGAAATCACTAAATGGATTTCTGCCTTTCCCGTAACAAAAGTATGCCTTTTATACAGCTTTGGATGTAGTACTGCATCAGATCTTATACATAATCATATCTTTGCATACATATTCATGTGGGGCGTGGTGTAGGCGGAGCGTGGGTGGGGACATCTCTTTTGAGGATCTTCTTGGTGGTCGTTCCGGTGGCCTTCATCATGGGCAGGGGTTTCCTGATGAGTCTTCCTCCTTAAACTTTTGAACTCCTTTCCTAATTTGGTCAATTCCCGGTGTGCCTGGCTTGGTTCTGCTGACAAGGCTCTGAGTGTTAGTTTGGCCTTGTTGGCTCTGAATGTTAGTTTGGCCTTGTTGGCTCTGAATCATGCTTACCCTAACAGTTCTTATCAGTCTTTATTCCTTATCTTCTTTTTCTGTCACAGCGACCCATGCCTTAGCCGATTTTTTGCTCTATCTGGTTTATGCTTTCGAAAGCTATCTGTTTTGGGGCTTCATTTCCCCCCTTTTTCTTATGACTGACGAATTCTTTCGTCAAATTCTAATCCTATAGGGTGCTGGTACGCTCGTACCATAGCCCAAACTATTTGGGTCCTTTTTATTATGATTCTTAGTCTCCACCACATACAAATAATTTCATTCAACATTACTTTAGTTACTTCTCTTTCCTTATTTGTCCTGCAAGGGAATGCTTCAGGCCACCCAGAAAACGTATCAGTTAATACCAACAAATACCGAAACCCCCCTTTTTCTTGGGAGTTCAGAAAAATCAATTTGCCATAATTCACCTGGGAATTTACCTCGATTTATGGCTCCTTGGTGTACCTTGGTTCCCGTATTCGGGTTGTTTTTCAGACACCGCTCGCACTGGGATGTAACGTGTTTTATAGTAGTAAATAATTTCGGTCCTGCTATCCTGGTTTGCAAATATTGGTAAAGTGGATCTAGACCCCAATGGGCCTTCTCATGTTCTGCTTTTACAAACTGCCACATCACGTTTCCTGGTATTACTAACTGTCCTGTTTCCAATTGATCCCAACCATTTTCTAATATTTTACCCTTATTTCTTTGAATCCATCTATGATCTGATTCCTGGTAATCTGGCTGGATGTGATATCCAGCTCTCCTGGTATTAGGGCCGTTATTTCCACTGCCCTAGTCCTCGTGGCAGCCAATTTAGCTTCTGCATCTGCCTTCCTGTTTCCTATTTCTGGAATAGTGTTACCTTTCAAATGTCCCTTACAATGCATTATGGCCACTTGTGCTGGGAGTTGGACTGCCTCTAGCAATCGCAGAACCTCCTCTGCATGTTTGACCGTTTTTCCTTGTGTAGTCAACAGTCCTCTTTCTTTCCAAATGGCTCCATGAGCATGTACAATGGAAAAAGCATATTTAGAGTCTGTCCATATATTAATTTGCATGTTCTCCGCCAATTCCAGGGCTCGAGTCAGAGCTATCAGCTCTGCCTTTTGAGCTGAGGTCCCTGCAGGCAAGGGGTTCGACTCAATTACCCTTTCTGTAGTAGTGACTGCATAGCCAGCCATTCTTACTCCTTTCGTCACAAAGCTGCTGCCGTCTGAGAACCAGTTATCCGCATCTTCGAACAGCTCTTCTTTGAGATCCGGGTGACTGGAGTAAACTGCTTCAATTGTTTCCAGGCAGTCGTGTTCGATGGGTTCTGCTGGGTCTCTTCCTTCTAGAAATGAAGCTGGGTTCACAATGTTAGTTACCTGAATGGTTATGTCATCTGATTCAGCCAGGATGGCCTGGTATTTTAGGAATCTGGAAGGCGACAGCCAATGGTTGCCTTTCTGTTCCAGCACAGCTGACACAGTGTGAGATACTAACACAGTGATCTTTTGACCCAACGTGAGCTTCCTGGCCTCTTCTATGTTAATTATTACTGCGGCCACTGCCCTCAGACAGCCTGGCCATCCTTTACTTACTTCATCCAATCGCTTGGAGAAGTATGCCACAGCTCTCTTGTGTGGTCCCAATTGCTGTGCTAGGACTCCTAGGGCCATCCCTTGTCGCTCATGGGAGAACAGCCAGAATGGTTTCAATACATCTGGGAGACCCAAGGCCGGTGCTCTCATTAGCTCCAGCTTCAACTTCTTGAAGGCCCCTTCTGCCTCGGGAGTCCAAACTAGGATGTTCTTCGTTTCCTTCAACAAATCACACAGTGGTTTAGCGAGTATCCCGTACTGGTAGATCCATAGCCGACACCAACCTGTCATCCCCAGAAAGGTGCGCAGATCTCTCACTGTCTGTGGTTTGGATATCTGGCAGATGGCCTCTTTCCTAGCTGCTCCCAGGGATCGCTGTCCTCTGGAGACTTCGTATCCCAGGTACACC
The DNA here is from genome assembly GCA_011125475.1 of Melanerpes aurifrons. Lineage (NCBI taxonomy): Eukaryota > Metazoa > Chordata > Aves > Piciformes > Picidae > Melanerpes > Melanerpes aurifrons. Next base: position 1,057,552 of record WWNC01000081.1, on the reverse strand, counting down.
ACTTCTTTTTGCACCAGCTGTGCTATCTGTTGAGAAACTTGATATCCACTTAAACCCAGGAAATTTAACAAGGAAATAGTCCATTCAATGCATTCTTCCTCTGTCACTGTTGCTATTAGGAGGTCGTCTACGTGTTGCAGAAGGGTACCATCTCCCAGCGGCCTTTCCCACTGTTCTAATTCTTTGGCTAACTGATTCCCAAAAATCGTGGGGGAATTGCACCATCCTTGGGGCAATACCGTCCAGGTAAGCTGAGTCTTTCTTCCTCTATCTACAGATTCCCACTCAAAGGTAAAAATCTTTTGACTCTCAGGAACTAAGGGAAGGCAGAAGAATGCGTCTTTTAAATCTAATACTGTGAACCAGGCCAAATTATCCTTCAGTCTAGTTAAAAGTGTGTATGGATTAGCAACTACTGGATGAAATGTCTTGGTTATTTCGTTTACTGCTCTCAGATCCTGAACTAGTCTGTAGGCTCCATTAGGTTTCTTTACTGGCAGGATTGGTGTATTAAAATCTGATTTGCATTCTACCAATAATCCCAATTCCAAAAACCTTTTGATTATGGGCTCAATCCCCTTCCTGTCTTCTATTCTCAGAGGGTATTGTTTTCTTCTCACTGGTTTTGCCCCAACTTTAAGTTCAACAACAATCGGTACTGCTTGTTTTGATTTTCCAGGTATATCAGTAGCCCACACTAATGGGTATGTCTTATTTAGAATTCACTCGAAATTGTGATTCTCAGGTTTAGGTTCCACACAACCGATCGTCAGGCTTAGAGCTGTAATCAGTTGTTCCTCATTCACTTGTAATTCCAATTTGTCTTTGTTAAACTTTATTACAGCTCCCAAGTTCTCCAATAAGTCTCTTCCCAATAAGGGCTTAGGCGAATTTGGTAAATACAGGAACTGATGAATTCCCATTTGTTTCCCAATTTTGTATTTAATGGGTTTCAAGAAGTAAGCCTTTTCTGGTTGGCCTGTTGCTCCCACAACTTGTACATATTCATCACTTTTAGGTACCAATTCCTGATTAAAACCGAAAAAGTTGCTCCCGTATCAATCAAAAAGTTCAATTCCTTTTTACCCTCCCCTAGCTCCATTTTAACCAGTGGGTCTGCTAGGGTATGGCCCACCGGTCTTCCTCATTCACTATCCTGATGTGTGGTAGTAGTAGTGGCCATTAGCCTTTCCCTTCGTTGGGGGCATTCCCGCTTCCAGTGTCCCATCTGTAGGCAGTATGCACATTGATTTGGCCCTACTCTTGCTGGGTGGGGTTGGAGCCTCCCTCCCCTTCCTGCTGGGTTGCCTCTACCTCTTCCCCTGGTTCCAGGTCCCGAGTAACCTGTCTTCTGAGCTGCCACTGCTACAGCCACTACTCGTGCTATCCTCCTGTCCTCCTTTTTCTTCTCCTCAATCTCTCTATTATTGTATACTTTCCATGCCTCATTCAGCAGTGTCTCTAGGTTTTTATTTACTGGATGCTCAAGTTTTTGTAATTTCTTTCTAATGTCTGGGTTACTCTGTCCCATCATCAAACCTAACAAGTGCTGTTTCCCTTCTTCTGTTGCTGGGTCCAGGGGTGTGTATTGTCTCATCGCTACCCTAAGTCTATCCAAAAACTCTGATGGGGTCTCATCCTTTCCCTGTCTGATGTCATATAGCATTGACCAATTTTATAGCCTTAGGGATCGCATTACGTAAGCCCATCGCTATCAGTTTCCTATACTGCACTAGCTGTTGATAGTGCTCTGCATTGCCCGGGTCCCATTCTGGTTTACTGCTGGGAAAATTATCTTCTAGTCTTCCTGATAATACCTGAGCATGTCGTTTTCCTGTTTCCAATACAAGTTCCCTTTCTGTATCTGTCAACTCTGACAGCATCACTTCTATATCCTCCCAATCAATATCTAAATTCTTTGCCATTAATTCAAACCTCTTTGCTACTCCCTCAGGGTTTCTCCTGAAATTCCTTGCCTCATCCCTCCAATTGTTCAAATCACTCGTTGAGAACGGCACTTTTACTCTAGTCTTTTTCCCTAACATTGGTACAACTTCTCGGAGAGGAGCTATCGTATGGTTCCCTTCCTCTCTTTGCTTTGCTTCCCCCCGTGCCACAGATCTGGTATAATACGAGTGACCGATCTCTTCCCCTGGATCTCCTTCCTGTGCCTCAACGTCTCCCCTATTCTTTCTCTTCTCTTTCCTCTTCCCCCCTGCCTGTTCTTCCTCTTCCCCTTTTATCTCCATTACACAATCCATCCAGTTCTCGACCTGCGTCTGTTGCCCTTTTTGTATCTGCCGGCTCCTATCCTGTCCCGGGCTGCTGTCCTTCTCATCCTCTGCTCCCCTCCCACTTCTCTCATCCTTTATCTGAATTACTATATTAAATTGTTCCCTTCCCCCCTTTTCTGCATGTCTCGTTATCATCCTTCTCACTATATCCCAATTCAGAGACGCCGCTTCCCAGTGAGTTACTTTTGTCCCCAGTCCTTGGTGTGCTGGTTTTTATTCTACAAACGTCTCCAATTCTGGATGTGTTGTTATCCCCATATGGACTGAGCTCGGGCTGGCTAAGTGTCTCCCTTCAGCTCTCTGCTCCTGACGGACTGCCTTCCTCCCTTTTGGCCTCTAGTCTGGGTGGGCTGTCAGCATCCATGTAGCTCCCCGATTTTAATGGACTACCCTCCTCCCCACTGTTCCCTGTATCTGCGTTCTCTGTTTAACCGGAACAGTCCCTTTTTCCCGCTAGCACTATATGCACTATGCAAGTTCTACATTTTAACACTTCATGCACACAATTTCCAATCGCTTTGTCCATTTCCGACCTGGCTTCTCGCGAAGAACAGGAAATGCGGATCAGGACTCCCTCTCGCTTCGCAGCGATGCTGCGTCTCATGCAATCACACCCACACATTCATCCAAACTGCCCTACCTTTCCGGTCTATCAGAGTATACTGCTTTACCACAAGATGTCGCTGGCCAACCGTATAGTCAGCTTCGGGCTGGCACACAGCTGTCCGGTCTATTGGAGTACACTGCTTTACCACAAGATAGAATAGAATAGAATAGAATAGAATAGAATAGAATAGAATAGAATAGAATAGAATAAACCAGGTTGGAAGAGACCTTCAAGATCATCACGTCCAACCTATCACCCAACACCACCCAATCAACTAACCCATGTAACCAAGCACCCTGTCAAGTCTCCTCCTGAACACCTCCAGTGACGGCGACTCCACCACCTCCTTGGGCAGCCCATTCCAATGGGCAATCACTCTCTCTGTGTAAAACTTCCTCCTGACCTCCAGCCTGAACTTCCCCTGGCGCAGCCTGAGACTGTGTCCTCTTGTTCTGGTGCTGGCTGCCTGGGAGAAGAGACCAACCTCTGCCTGTTTACAACCCCCCTTCAGGTAGTTGTGGAGAGTAATGAGGTCACCCCTAAGTCTCCTCCTCTCCAGGCTAAGCAGCCCCAGCTCCCTCAGTCTCTCCTCATAGGGCTTGTGTTCCAAGCCCCTCACTAACTTCGTTGCCCTTCTCTGGACTCGTTCCAGCAAGTCAACATCCTTCCTAAACTGAGGGGCCCAGAACTGGACACAGGACTCGAGGTGTGGCCTAACCAGTGCAGTGTACAGGGGCAGAATGACCTCCCTGCTCCTGCTGGCCACACTGTTCTTAATGCAGGTCAGGATGCCATTTGCCCTCTTGGCTGCCTGGGCACGCTGCAGGCTCATGTTCATCCTACCATCAACCAGCACTCCCAGGTCCCTCTCTGCCTGGCTGCTCTCCAGCCACTCTGACCCCAGCCTGTAGCACTGCATGGGGTTGTTGTGGCCAATGTGCAGAACCCGGCACTTGGATGTGCAAAATCTCATGCCGTTGAATTCTGCCCATCTGTCCAGCCTGTCGAGGTCTCTCTGCAAAGCCTCTCTACCCTCCAGCAGATCAACTCTTGCCCCCAGCTTGGTGTCGTCAGCAAATTTACTGATGATGGACTCAATGCCCTCATCCAGATCATCAACAAAGATGTTAAAGAAGATGGGGCCCAGCACTGATCCCTGGGGGACACCACTACTGACTGGCCGCCAGCTGGATGTGACACCATTCACCACCACTCTCTGGGTTCGGCCATCCAGCCAGTTCCTAACCCAGCTCAGAATGCTGCTGTCCAAACCATGGGCTGACAGCTTGGCCAGGAGTTTGCTATGGGGGACGGTGTCAAAGGCCTTGCTGAGGTCCAGGTAAACTACATCCACAGGCCTCCCCACATCCACCAGGCGGGTCACCTGATCATAGAAGGAGATCAGGTTGGTCAGGCAGGACCTGCCCTTCCTAAATCCATGTTGGCTGAGCCTGATCCCTTGGCCATCCTCTAAGTGCTGTGTTAATGCACTCAGGATGACCTGTTCCATGGTCTTGCCTGGCACTGAGGTCAGGCTGACAGGCCTGTAATTCCCTGGCTCATCCAACCGGCCCTTCTTATGGATGGGCACCACGTTGGCCAGCTTCCAGTCCTCTGGGACCTCGCCAGTGAGCCAGGACTGCTGAAAAATGATGGAGAGAGGCTTGGCCAGTTCCTCTGACAGCTCCCTCAGAACCCTAGGATGGATCCCATCTGGTCCCATGGACTTGTGGGGATCCAGGCGTCTAAGCAGATCACCAACTACCCGATTTTGGAACAGTGGAAAACTATGCTGCTCCCTGGCTCCTTCTGCCAGCTCTGGAGGCCAGCTGTCTGGAAGACATTCTGTCCTACTAGTAAAAATTGAGGCAAAGAAGGTGTTAAGTATCTCTGCCTTTTCCTCATCCCTTATCACAACGTTCCCCTCCGTGTCCACCAAGGAGTGGAGGTTGTCTCTGCCCTTCCTCTTGCTATTAATGTATTTATAGAAGGACTTTTTGTTGTCCTTCACAGTAGAGGCCAGACTAAGCTCCAACTGTGTTTTTGCCTCCCTAATTTTCTTCCTGCAAGACCTAGCAACATCCTTAAATTTTTCACGGGTTGCCTCCCCTCTCTTCCAAAGGTGATACACCCTCTTTTTTTCCCTTAGTTCCATTAAAAGTTCTTTAACCATCCAGGCTGGCCGTCTGCCCCGGCGGCTCATCTTCATCGCTGGCCAACCGTATAGTCAGCTTCGGGCTGGCACACAGCTGTGAACCAAGGTAGGTTTGTAGATGATATCACAATAAATTCTTACACACTAAAGAGATTACAATTAACACAAAATACCAAATCCTTATCCCGAAATTCAAACTCGAGTCTTACTAAATTGCGAGATTCTTGCAGACAACATAACAATGTTAGACAAAGTATGACACAAATGTATCTCTTCAGAAACAAAGCAACAACATTAAGATGAAAGAGAATCATATACCCGACCAACAAACACTCCGATTTCCAGTGGGGACTCGAACTCCTATTTCCAGTGGGGACTCGAATCCCGATCTGTGGGACTTTGCCAGGGCGTCCCCGGGCTTTCCCGTCATGTGACCACGTCTGGTCCCTGTTTCCCAGTCAAAGCGCTTTATCCCAAAATCAATAAACAATTAAAAAATACCTCTTGATTGGAGCAGGAGATGCAGGTAACCCTTTGTCCACCAACGAGCGCTGGTCCAGGGGGGTCCCTTCTGACAGAAAAGTCGTCAGGGGCACCCAGAGGGTCCTGGCCCCGGACCCGGCTCGGGAGGACTCCTTAGGACCTGGGTCTCCTGTCTGGTCCCATCTGGGGTCGCCAGAAAATGATGCCGAATTTTGCCCCAAAAGGCGAGAATAACTGCCTAAGAGACTCAGTTTAAGTCAGATAGACAGGAGGTATTTTTATTGGCAACGCGTTGGAGAAATCACTAAATGGATTTCTGCCTTTCCCGTAACAAAAGCATGCCTTTTATACAGCTTTGGATGTAGTATTGCATCAGATCTTATACATAATCATATCTTTGCATACATATTCATGTGGGGCGTGGTGTAGGCGGAGCGTGGGTGGGGACATCTCTTTTGAGGATCTTCTTGGTGGTCGTTCCGGTGGCCTTCATCATGGGCAGGGGTTTCCTGATGAGTCTTCCTCCTTAAACTTTTGAACTCCTTTCCTAATTTGGTCAATTCCCGGTGTGCCTGGCTTGGTTCTGCTGACAAGGCTCTGAGTGTTAGTTTGGCCTTGTTGGCTCTGAATGTTAGTTTGGCCTTGTTGGCTCTGAATCATGCTTACCCTAACAGTTCTTATCAGTCTTTATTCCTTATCTTCTTTTTCTGTCACAGTGACCCATGCCTTAGCCGATTTTTTGCTCTATCTGGTTTATGCTTTCGAAAGCTATCTGTTTTGGGGCTTCATTATCTAGGGTGTCAAGATATAAAATTTATCTTATACACATAACATAAGTGCCTAAATAAAATATCCAAAATATAAATAAGCTATAACCAATCTCATATATATATATAATATATTTTTATTTCATTTCATTAATATCTTACCTCTCTCTCTCTACATATATAATACATAAACATATACATATATAGAGTGCTGTGGTTACAGAAAAGGGGTAAAAATCCCAGCCTGTAATATGAACAGGAGTAAAACAATCTGAGGAAGGAAACCAGTAAATAGTCTTGAGGATGTGCATGAAATAGATATGTGACCCAGTTTGCTTTTACTAGAAATATGCCATTGCCTGGGGCTTTATAGATGTCATTCAGACAAGTGAAAATAGAAACCAAATTACTGCTGGATGGTTTTAAGAAATTTGTAAAAGTTTCATACAAAATCTGGAGACCCTGAAAATGATTCTGAATGAGCTCACAGGCTGACTACAAAAAGACATACAGATCACATCTTAGAAAGTTACATTTGCATAAGTTATGTTTAGGTATATGAGTAAATCCCTGGATGTGCAGAAGAAGAGTTTTCAATTGCAGCACAGCATGAGGAATGGTATAAAAACAGTGGTACTCTGTAGAAGCTGGGAAGAACTCACTTCTTGTTGCTGTGGAAATTATGGTATGGTGAAGCTTTATTGATTACATGGCCAAATTTCTCCCCTGATTAGAGGTAGGAAAAAAGTGTCTGATCTTGCTTGGTCTATTTGGCTTGATCTGAATGACTGATTAAGGATTGCTAATACACAGAAAACCAGAGGATTGGCATTCATTTCTGCTGACTTATGGCCAGGGAAAGCAGAAGGTTCAGCAACAGCATGATGCAGGTTTGAGAATGATATGGCTGTTTACATGATGGAAATTCTGCTACTGAGCATCCAGGAAGCAATCACATTGCAAAAGTCTTGAGGCAAACTGGCAGGCAATGTTTCCCTGTGTACATAGACCTGGCCACAAATGACAATTTTGTTCTTCCTGTCTGAACTGGGAACCATCCAATATTGCCTTGTGCTGTACAATGGACTGTGGATCTCCTTAGACTTTAGAGGCATTTGGGAGCAGGTACGTCACAAGTACTCAGTTGATGTCTGAATTCCAAAAGAGGGTGAATTGACTAAGAAGGCCAGTCCCTACTGCTTTGGCATACAGTGTAAAAGTAAGGACAGAGTGGACCTATGGGTAAGTAATTCAAGTAGAATGATAAATGACAGAGAGAAAACCTTCCATTAAAACATAGATAAGTTTTTAAGGGCCAAGATTTCAACCACTGATGTTTTGACTGACCAGATGAAAGCAGATCTGAAAAGAAAAGTCAGTATCTGGGCAGCATGAAACAAAGTCTAATAGCAGCCACAGACAGATGATGTGAGCAAAACTAGCAAAAACGTGTATTTCCTTGAAAAACAATAAAACTACATACATCAGTGATTACTGACAGAGATAGGAACCTGTATGAAATGTTGACAGTTATTAAATATTCTGCAATAGAAAATGAGCTCAGCTTGACAAGTATCATGTTCCTGACCTGAAAGCATATGAAATGACTAGAGACACAGAGATGGTTCTTATATTTTGAGAAAAAATGTACTAAACAGTGAAGAACATAACTGGTGAGAGCAATCAATGAAACAGAGAAAGTGGTGTCAAGTTGTGCTTAAGAGCCAGTGAGTAAAATCTTGATAGAATCAGAAATAAGGTTATTGTGGAAGACTGAAAGAGTAATTTTGCTAATATATATAATATAAATTACAAAGAAAACTGAATTTCCTGTTTGTGACTGTTTCTTACTATACAATAGTGAAAGAAATGGTTTAGTGCTTCAGTAGATTAAAACAATGTAATTCTGTTGTAAATTACTACACCGAGCCCAGTCGTGATGTTACAAAAATTACTAGCAAAGTTGTGAAAGAAGGTTAAGAGGTAAGTTTGAATTTCTCAAAGAAAGTACTATACCTCAGAGAACCACCCTAATCTGGAGTTTGCTACAGGCAATAAATAAAAAAATTCTATCTGAAAAGGAGGAAAATTCTGTTCTCTGTAATGAAGTTGCATTCAACGAGTAATTTAAATGTTCAGTCCTGGCTTGATCTACATTATCAATTCTGTTTTCAGATTTCTATACTCAGTATAGAACTATATGTTTGTGCACATTCTAAGCATTTTATGCTTTTCATTATTCTCAAAATAAATGTGCCTATATATGCAGTGTAATTGTATAGATTTCTTTTGGTTATTGAATACTAAAACCACCAAATGTTCACAAGTGTTGGCAGAATATTATACTGGTGTTTATTGGTAGAAAAAAAAATATTCAGGAGCAAACTTTCTTAAGTGGCATAGCTACTATACAAAAGAATTTAACAATTTCAGTGCTATTTTCTTCACTGTCTAGTCTCACTCAAGGAAGTCTTGCTGAACATATACTCTTTCCTAAGACAGACTGTAAAGATACAAATTTCCATTCTAAATCAGTCTGGTTACAGCTCATTAGGGACACCAAAGTGATTACTTGAATATCTGTCTTGGGCTACTGCAATGGTATCTCCTTTTTAATGTTTTATGTTACTTAAAATTGATAATTACAATTATGAACAGCAATAATACTAATGTGCATGCACTTTGGTGTTTGAAACATGGATGCATATCTTGGTCCAGCCCAGGACAAGCACTCAGATTAGTCAAATTCCTCTGCTTAGCTTTTCCTAAAAAAATACAACTGAAAAATTGATAAGAGTTATAAAAAACTGGTATTGCATCTTGACAAATAAATGTATTTACTGTTAATGGATAGCTGCTTCAAGGTCAGCATAATTTTGGAATTAGCACTAGCAGCAGTCAAATGTCACAAAATATACATATGGAACAAACAGAAGGTTTGATTGCCTACACTTGTCCCATCCTCCCCACTGCAGGTTTCAGGAATTTATAAATTTTATACCTAGAGAATATATCACTGATTTGTCTCAATATTTCTAGACTTAGAGAAAATCTAAGACTTTAGCCAGACATCCCTTGTTTTTTAAGTAAAACGTCAGAGAAACCTTGTCAGCCCAAATCAAGAAGCCATCCAATGCCTCAGCCTTGTAGTAGACAGCTTGCACATGTAATCTTTGGTGGGGCTAAGATTCTAAGGAGCTTCACATTTCAGAGCTCTAGGATCATACTGGAAACAAGAAAAATTATAGTTGTGTCAATACAATAATTTGGAAGAAACATCACCAAGTCCGCACAGTCAGCATTATGGCTGATACATCATGTTTTGTCAAAAATCAAAATGAAATGAAGATTTGGAAGTGTTCTGTCTGGCTTCCATTTTCCTACAACAAAACCAGTTGCACCAATGAAAAAAGCTGTCCTCTGCCTGAAAAGTGAGGAAATGGGTGAAGCATACCCAGTGTGCCAAATTCCCTGTACACCTGTGATAATATGAAAGGCAAAATGAGATGGAAATTATTAGAAAATCTATGTCATTACTTTAATAGTGCTTTATGATTTACAGTCTTAAGGTCTTAGATCACCAGCTGTCTGTCAGAGGCATAGTCATAGAAATAATAAAAGCAGGTTGTACATCCTGTAATTCCTGCTACCTCTAAATGTGGAAATCTGGCAGCTTTGAGCATCCAGGGTGTTTCTGCAGTACTTTCAGTGTAGACGGCTGAGGAAGACCTAGTATGGGTTCACCTCTGTGCTGCCAGTTGCTTTTCTTCCCTTGCTGTAACCACCCTCAGAGGCCATTTGGCATTATCCACGAGTCTGTGTAGTGATTGAGCACAGGCTGCCTTTCCCATTCTGCAATGGGATGGCTTTCACCTCTGCAAACTGATTCTTGTTTTGCTCACCTGTGGGTGACTGTTAATCTTACCAGGTCTTAGGCTTACAGTGCTGTGGTGTGTTGAAGTTCCCCCCCAGCATTAACTTTGCCAGACCAGCTCAGTATGAATCAAATGGAAGCTGTATTTACAAGCAAAACTGCACTCTACAATGGAATACAATGAGTATGTACAAAATATACAGTATTTACAATATTATACAGATATTTACAATTAACAAATAACAGGAAAATCCCCGTGGTCAGAGACCAGGGAAGCCATTCTACCGCCCCCTCACGCCCTGTTCCAAGAGAGAAAGGAGCAGAGAGAAAGCAGGGGTTAGACTTATCCAAAATAGTTCAGCCAAGGTCAGCCAGAAGCAGATTAATCTCTCCTGAACTAAGAGAGTAGATAAGAGATCAGAAAAGAGAAAGATTTTTTTTGGAACAGGCAGTCTTATATCAGATATTTCTCCAATGAATTTGTTTTAGAATAATCTTTAATTTCCCTTTCACACCCAATAGTGATTTCAAACCCAGAAAGACTGAGGAGGATTCACCAGATCAATTCTTGGCTTTGAGCTTGGAGCCTCCAACAGGACTTTGGGTTTTGATCATGGCTTGATTTACAAGAGGCCAGGCCTGTTTGCAACAAATAGGAATTACCTATCCCATAGGGGCAAAATGGTTTTAGGAAGGGAATTGGCACTGCTCATTGACAGGGCTTTAAACTAGATTTGAAGGGGGAAAGGAATGAAACCAGTCTCTGCAGACAGGAGACTGAAGGTGGTGAGAGTCAGAGGTGAAATCAGCAGTCCAGCTGAAGTGCATATATATTAATGCATGAAGTATGGGTTACAAACAAGAGGATCTGGAAGCCTTGGTACAGCAGGAAAGTTATAATGTATTTGCCATCACACAAACGTGGTAGGATGACTCACACGACTAGAGACTAGAGCACTGTAGTGGATGGCTACAGGCTCTTCAGGAGAGATAGGTGAGGAAGAAGGGGTGGAGGGGTGGCCCTGTATATTAGGGAGGCTCTAGACACCAAGGAACTAGAGATTAAGGACGGTCAGGTTGAATGCCTGTGGGAGAGTATTACAGGGAAGGCCAGCAAGGCTGACACCCTGGTTGGAGTCTGTTATAGACCACCCAACCAGGAAGAAGAGGTTGATGAATTATTCTGTAAGCAGCTGGAGGCTGTCTCAAGATCACCAGCACTTGTCTTGTGGGTGACGTTAACCTGCCAGATACCTGCTGGGAACTTAACACAACAGAGAAGGGGCAGTCTAGAAGGTTCCTAGAGTGTATGTAGGACAGCTTCTTGTCACATAAGCTGTGTCAACCTACCAGGGGTGACACTTTGCTTGACCTACTCTTTACAAGCAGAGAAGGGCTGGTGGGAGATGTGGTTGGAGGCTGTCTGCAGTCCAGTGACCATGAGATAATTAAGTTTTCAATAGTCAATCAAGCTAAGAGGGGCAGCAACAAAACCTCCACTCTGTACTTCTGGAGGGTGGACTTCAGGTTACTTAAGGAACTAACACAGAAAGTACTTTGGGAAACAGCCCTTGGGAACAAAGGGGTCCAGGAGAGCTGGACCTACTTCAAGAAAGAATTATTGAAGGTGCAGGAACAGGCTGTGCCAATGTGCCAGAAGTTGAGCTGACAGGGTACACAGACAGCCTGGATGGGCAATGAACTTCTGAATGAATTAAGGGGGAAAAAAGGGTGTATCATGTTTGGGAAAAAGGGAAGGTAACCTAGGAAATGTTTAAGGATGTTACTGTGTTGTGTAGGAAAAAAACTTTTAGAACTGAGACTGGCCACTACTGTGAAGGACAACAAAAAATCCTTCTATAAATATATTAATGGCAAGAGGAGGGGCAAGGACAACCTCCACTCTTTGGTGGACATGAAGGGGAATATAGCAACAAAAGATGAGGGAAATGCAGAGGTACTTAACACCTTCTTTGCCTCAATTTTTGATAGCAGGATAGGTTGTCTTTCAGGCAACTGGCCTCCTGAGCTGGCAGATGGAGTCAGGGAGTAGTATAGTTCCCCTGTAATTCAGAAGGGATCCAGCAGGGACCTGCTCAGCCACATGGATTCTCATAAGTCTGTGGGACTGGGTGGGATCCATCCTAGGGTAGTGAAGGAAGATGAGCTGGCCAAGCCACTCTCCATCATTTTTCAACAGTCCTGGCTCACTGGAGAGGTCCCAGATGACTGGAAGCTGGCCAACTTGATGCCCATCCACAAGAAGGGTTGTTTGGATGAACCAGGGAATTCCAGGCCTGTTGGCCTGACCTCAGTGCCAGGAAAGGTTATGGAAGAGGTCATCTTGAGTGCAATCACACAGCACCTACAAGATGGTCAAGGGATCAGATCCAGCCAGCATGGATTCTGGAAGGGGAGGTCCTGCCTGACCAACCTGATCTCCTTTTATGATCAGGTGACCCACCTGGTAGATGTGGGGAAGGCTGTGGATGTAGTCTACCTGGACTTCAGCAAGGCCTTTGACACCGTCTCCCACAGCAAACTCCTGGCCAAGCTGTCAGCTCGTGGCTTGGACAGGAGCACACTCTGTGCTGGGTTGGGAACTGGCTAGAGGGCTGAGCCCAGAGAGTGGTGGTGTATGGTGCCACATCTAGCTGGTAGCCAGTCACTAGTGGTGTCCCCCATGTATCACTGCTGAGCCCCATCCTGTTCACTATCTTCACTGATGATCTGGATGAGGGGATTGATTCACTCATCAGTGAATCTGCAGATGGCACCAAGTCGGGAGCAGGTGTTGATCTGGTAGAGGGTAGGAGAGCTCTGCAGAGGGACCTTGACAGGCTGGACAGATGGGCGGAGTCCAAGGGCATGAGATTTAACACATCTAAGTGACGGGTTCTGCTCATTGGCCACAGCAATCCCATTCAGTGCTACAGGCTGGGGTCAGAGTGGATGGAGAGCAACCAGGCAGAAAGTGACCTGGGAGTACTGGTTGACAGCCAGGCTGAACATGAGCCAGCGGTGTGCCCAAGTGGCCAAGAAGGCAAATGGCATCCTGACCTGCATCAGGAATAGTGTGGCTAGCAGGAGCAGGGAAGCCATTGTGCCCCTGTACTCATCACTGGTTAGGCCACACCTTGAGTACTGTGTCCATTTCTGGGCCCCTCAATTCAAGAAGATGTTGATTTGCTTGAAAGTGTGCAGAGAAGGGCAACAAATCTGGTGAAGGGTCTGGAGCAGAAGCCCTATGAGGAGAGGCTGAGGTTGTTTAGCCTGGAGAAGAGTAGGTTCAGGAGAGATTTTAATGCCCTCTACAGCTACCTGAAGGGTGGTTGTAGCCAGGAGGGGGTTGGTCTCTTCTCCCAGGCAACCAGCACCAGAACAAGAGGACAGAGGCTCAAGCTGTGCAACGGGAAGTTTAGGCTTGATCTTAGAAAGAAATTCTTCACAGAAAGAGTAATTGCTCATTGGAATGGGCTGCCCGAGGAGATAGTGGGGTCAATGTCCCTGAAGGTGTTCAAGAAAACACTGGACGAGGCACTTGGTGTCATGGTCTAGTTGATTAGTTAGGGTTGGGTGATGAGTTGGTTGATGATCTTGGAGGTGTCTTCCAACCTAGTTGATTCTGTGATTCTATCCATCTATCTATCTATCTATCTATCTATCTATCTATCTATCTATCTATCTATCTATCTATCTAGATTAGAATAAATTTAGAATAAACCAAACCAGGTTGGAAGAGACCTTCAAGATCATCGTGTCCAACCCATCTATAGATAACAGTGTGGAGTGCAAATATTTGGCAGAAGTTCTGATCATAGCATCTGGGGAAAAAACGCCAATTCTGTACTACTGATTGCACGTAGCACATATGGGACTATTTAGTTTGAGAAAGAGGAGCCTAAGGGGAGACCTTATTGACCTCTACAACTACCTGAAAGGACAATATAGAGAGGTAGGTGCCCATTTTTACTCACAGGTGATTAGTGATAGAACAAGAGGCAACAACCTGAAGCTGCACCAGGATATGGTTGAGCTAGACATCAGGAAAAAACTTTTCATTGACAGAGTAGTCGAGCATTGGAACAGGCTGCACAGGGAAGTGGTTGAGTCGTTGTCCATGGATGTGTTCAGAGGTTGGTTAGATGTGGTGCTTAGCAATATGGTTTAGTGGTGAACTTGTTAAGGTAGGGTTAATGCTTGGACCTGATGCTCTCAAGGGTCTTTTCCAGCCTGAGAATTTGATGGTTCTATGATAACTGTCTTATTTGAGTAGCAATATATAAACTGATGTATGGTCACTAATCTACTCCACTACCTCACAAACATTTTTATTTTAACATAAGGCCCAGGAAAAATGCTTTCAAAAAATCAAATTTTGTATCAGATAAGATTACTTTTCCTTGCTTTTATTAAACAAGTTAATTCATAATCTCAAATAAAAGCCCAGTTTTTCCACAGGAAAATACCTATATTAAAGTTTTTCTCTATAGGATTTAATGAGTCTTAGTAGATTTTCTTTCAGAAAGAGGGGGAATATTTACCATGGCAGGACATCTCTGTGGTAAGAAAATATTATCAGATACTTGATGAATTAATAAAAGCTTTCAGAAATTTCATCAGAAGACATGAGCTCAATGTAGATTGTAAAAAGCTTTCTCTTCAATGCAGTGCTTCCTGTTTTCATTCTTACCCCAGCTTGGTATTTTTTTCTCTATCTTTCATAACCAGCCAAATATGAACAATAAATTTTAAAGTCATTGGTCAAGTGAGCTACATTAAATTACTTTGTCTTTTTTTCTCAACCTCTTTAGGAAATTTATAGGACACTCCACAATTTCTGGTCACCCCCACCACACCAACCCATTAGAGGGGAGAAATGTTCTAAAAGTGTCAGGAGAGGCATCTACTTGTAAATACTTGTCTTCAATAATCAGCACATATAGGAAAGAAACCACCACATATTTACAAATGGTAAACTGAGCCATGCTTAAGCAATACACTTCTTCAATATGATTGAGAATGCCAGTTCATTTTTAGAGAAGTAATTCAATATTGGAGAATATTGGTTTGCTTGCTTTCTGTCAGAACTGCCACCAAGGCTGACTGGCCTCAGGCCAGCCATGAAAACTGACCCTGAAAAGAAAAATCAAGAATCATTGTTGTAGGTGACTGCTGAGGGGAGCGGAGGGCCTGATATGCAGACCAAAGCCACTTCATAGAGAGGACTGCTGCCTCCCTGGTGTCTAGGTAAAGGATGTTGTAAGCAAACTTCCCACCCTTGTGAGTCCTTCAGACTATTACTCACTGCTGTTTTTTCAGGTGGGTAGTGATGATTCAGCAATGAGAGGCTCACAATCAATTAAAAGAGACTTCAGGACCTTGGGGCAACTGCTGAAGGGATCAGGAGATCAGTTGTGTTCTCCTCCATCCCTCTGACATCAGCAATGGGTGAGGGAACATTTAGGAAGACCCAAGAGGTCAATTCATGGCTTCAACAGGGGTTGGGATTTTATGGTCATAGCTCAGTTTACAGGGAACCAGAGGTGCAAGAAACTTATGGGATGCACCTGTCCCGGAGTGGCAAAAGAATTCTAGGGCAGAAGTTGACAGGGCTCATTGATAGGGCTTTAAACTAGATTTGAAGAGGGAAGGGGTTGTTAATCTCATGGCCTGTGACAAACTTTGGGGCAGCTCACCAGAGGCAGAGGGATGGAATGCTAGCAAGGGCTCTCAATTTGTTGCCCTGAGGCAAGCCAAATATGAAGCACTAGGACACCCCAAGGGAATCAAGGGGGAATTACCTAAGAGGGTGGCACAGCCAGCACAGCTGAAGTGCGTCTATGCAAACGCATGTAGCTTGGGCAACAAACAGGATTAATTAAAGGCCACTGTGCTACTGGAATGCTATGACATGGTGGCTATACTGAAACTTGATGGGATGATTCCCATGACTGGAATGCTTTAGGAAGCACAGGCAGAGTAGGAGGAGAGGAGGTGTTGCTCTCTATATCTGTAACCAGCTGGAATTGGTGGAGCTCCACTTGGGGAAGGATGATGAGCTGGTTGAGAGCATATGGGTGAAGATTAATGGGAAGACAGGGGAACGTGATGGTACTGACCAGCAGAACCAAGCAGATGAGGTACTCCACAGGCAAACAGAAGTGGTTTCACATTCAGGGGTCCCTTCCAACCCCTACCATCCTGTGATTGCATGAATTCTGCAGCAAATGTACCTTAGCCTGGAGGAGAGGAGGCTCAGAGGAGACCTTATTGCTGTCTACAGCTACCTGAAGGGAGGCTGTAGCCAGGTAGGGGTTGGTCTCTTCTCACAGGCAACCAACACCAGAACAAGAGGACACAGTCTCAAGCTGCACCAGGTGAGGTTTAGGCTGGATGTTAGGAAGAAGTTCTTCATAGAAAGAGTGATTGACCTTTGGAATGTGCTGCCCAGGGAGGTGGTGGAGTCACCATCACTGGAGGTGTTTAGGAAGAGTCTGGATGGGGTGCTTGGTGCCATAGTTTAGTTGATTAGATGGTGTTGGATGAGAGTTTAGACTCAATGATCTCAAATATCTTTCCCAACCTGGTCAATTCAATTCAATTCAATTCAATTCAATTCAATTCAATTCAATTCAATTCAATTCAATTCAATTCACAGGCCCTGGATCATTTGGGGGATTTCAACCAACCTGACATCTGCTGGAAGGACAACACAGCAAGGCACCAGCAATCCAGGGTGTTCCTGGATTGCATAGAAGACAACTTCCTCCTCCAAATGGTAGAGGAACCAAAGAGAAAAGGTGCCATGCTGGACCCAGTTCTCACCAATAGGGAAGGGCTGATGACCTGTATGAGGCTCAGGGATAACTTTGGCTGCATTGACCATGAAGCAATAGAATTTAAGATCCTCAGGGCAACTAGGAGGATGTATCCCAAGCTTACAACCCTGAATTTTAGGCATACAAACTTTCATGGCTTCAGGGATCTGCTGGGCAAAGTATTGTGGGACAAAACCCTAGAGGGAAGAGGGGCCCAGGACAGCTGGTCAGTATTCAAGGATCACCTTCTCTGTGCCCAGGAGCAAAGTATACTCACAAAGAGGAAAGCAGAAAAGAATGCTAGGAGACCTGCCTGGATGAACAAGGAGCTCCTGGACACACTAGCCCACAAAAGGAAACTCTACAATGAGTGAAGGACAGCTTGAATGGGGGACATATAAGGAAGCTGTCCGAGCAGTAGGAGACCTGGTTAGAAAAGCTAAAGCTCAGAATTAAATCTAGCCAGGGAGACCAAGGGGAACAGTAAAAACTTCTATAAGTATATTAATGGTAAAAAGAAATCTACGGAAGCTGTGGGCACCCTCAGAAATGAAACAGGTGAACTGCTGACAAGTGACATGGAGAAGGCTGAACTTCTCAATGACTTCTTCACTTCAGTCTTCACTGGCAAGGGCTCCAGCCACACTCCCAGAATAATGGAAGATAATGGCAGGGTCTTGAAGAAGGAACTGTCCATTGTGAGCGAAGATCAGGTTAGTGACCATCTGAAGAACCTGAAAGTGTTCAAGTCTATGGCACCCGATGGGATACTGGGGAACTGGGGGATGAGGTTGCTAAACCACTCTCTATTATATTCCAAAAGTCATGGCAGTCCAGGGAGGTCCTCACTGAGTGGAACAGGGAAAACATAACCCCCATTTTCAAAAACAGAATAAGGATGACCCAGGGAACTACAGGCCAGTCAGTCTCACCTCTGTGCCCAGTAAGATCATGGAGCAGATCCTCCTGGATGCACTGCTGAGGCAGAAAAATAACAAAAGAGATGAATTGGTACTATCAGCATATCTTCACCAAGGGCAAATCCTGCCAGACAAACCTGGTGGCCTTCTATGATAAGGTAACAACATTAATAGATGAAGGTTGAGCAACTAATGTCATTTACCTAGACCTGAGCAAAGCTTTTGACACTGTCTTGCACAACATCCTGGTTTCCAGGCTGGTGCAGTATGGCTTTGATGCATGGACCACTCAGTGGATAAAAAATTGGCTGTCAATGGGTCCATGTCCAAGTGGAGGCCAATGACAAGTGGAGTCTCTCATGGATCAGTCCTGGGACTATGTCTTGGTCCAGAGAGGGAAAGAGACTCAGTTCTTTTGAATATTCCCATGTTGTGAAATTAGAGGCACAAATGAGGCCAAAATATCAACAGCTAGACTATTTATTACATAAATAAAATGGAAATAAGAAGGGGAGAGGGACAAAATAGAGAGGGAGAGAGAGAGAAGAGAGAGAGAAGAGGAAAGGAATTATATTACCACACCCCTCGCCCCCAAGACAGTTTGAGTCTGTGGAGGAAAGGTGCTGCAGGAGATGTTGGGTTTGTAGAGAAATGGCTTTGGCTGGAGAAGAGATGTGGTCCTCTGGGCAGCCTCTTCAGCTCCATGAGTTGCAGCAGGTGGAACTTAGGACACAGAGAGAGGGTTCAGTCTGCTTCTTCCAGGCTCCATGGCCTCTTTTTCTCCAGAGCAGCATTGTCCTGGGCTTTTCCTTCTCTCATGCTTTCTTTCTCAGTGGCGTGGTCCTTCTTCTGTGTTTTCCTTCATCTCCGTTTTTCTTCTGCGTTTTTCTTCTGTGAAGCCAGTAGTGGCTCAAGTCTTTTATACAGTTTTTAGTCCTTAGCTATATGTTCAAGTATTGTCCCTCAGGAATTCCGAGGCCAGGAAATCATCCTTAGGTATCGTTCCCCAGGAAATCTTTCTGTGCATTTCTGTGTGTTTGGGCAGAGGTCTGGATGGAGGAGGTGGGGTTCCACTTCCTCCTTCTCCATCTACCTGCCCACACACTCCTTACACATCAGGAAACAGGTGGTGAATCCATTGTTTCATCATCCTCCCTTCCTGGGGTATCTGATGGCTGGAAAATTATCTTGTCCTGAAGGCTTGATGGCTGGGTCCTTAGTCCATTGTTGTAGGCCAGCTGCAGTCCAGTTATCATGATGTTATCTTTGCACCTTCCAAGAGTTGTTCCAGTGGCTCTGCCCAACACATATCAGCTATTGTGTGGGCAAGCAGCGAGTTTATTTTTGTTGAGTCACACCAGGAGAGCCAACTTTTAGTCTCTCACAGACCAGTCTTGTTTAAGATCTTTGTTGGCAACATGGACAGTGACATTGAGTGAACCCTCAGCAAGTTTGCTGATGACACCAAGCTGTGTGTTGCAGCTGACATGCTGGAGGGAAGAGATGGCATCCAGAGGGGCCTTGACAGCCTGGGGAGGTGGGCCCAGGACAACCACATGAGGTTCAACAAGAACAAATGCAAGGTCCTGCATCTGGGTTGGGGCAATCCCAAGAACTGCCATAGGCTGGGCAGTGACTGGCTTGAGAGCAGCCCTGAAGAAAAGGACTTCAGGGTGCTGGTGGATGAGAAGCTCAACATGAGCCACCAGTGTGCACTTGCAGCCCAGAAAGCCAATCACATCTTGGGCTGCATCAAGAGAAGCATAGGCAGCAGGTCGAGGTAGGTGATTCTTCCTCTCTACTCTGCTCCAGTGAGACCCCACCTGAGGTACTGTGTCTAGTTCTGGAGCCCCTATTACAGGAAGGGTCTGGACATGCCAGAGCATGTCCAGACAAGGGCCACAAGGATGATTAGAGGGCTGGAGCAGCTCTACTATGAAAATAGACTGAGAGAGTTAGGCCTAGTCTGGAGAAGAGAAGGCTCTGAGCAGACCTTATTGTGGCCTTGCAGTATCTGAAGGGAGCCTACAAGAAAGCTGGTGAGGGACTTTTCAGGGTGTCGGGTAATGATAGGACTAGGGAGAATGGAACAAAACTAGAAATGGGTAGATTCAGCTTGGATGTTAGGAAGAAGTTCTTCCCCGTGAGGATGGTGTGGCACTGGAACAGGTTGCCCAGGGAGGTGGTGGAAGCCCTATCCCTGGAGATTTTTTAAGGCCAGACTGGATGTGGCTCTGAGCAACCTGATGTAGTGTGAGGTGTCCCTGCCCATGGCATGGGGATTGGAACTAGATGATCCTTGAGGTCCTTTTCAACCCCAACAATTCTATGACTCTATGATTCTTTCTGTCCATCCGCAACTCTTCCCTCTGTTCCCCTCCACAATCCTTTCCTGCCCAGCCCTCCAAAGACAAGAGCATTACTTAAAAAAAGAAATGAAGGACAATTTCCCAAAGAACCTTAGCAGGGAACAAGAAAAACTTCCATTTAAACAGCGGGTGGGGCTTCTGACAGGCTTTGTTTGCAAATGATAACAATTACAGGTAATTTTTCATTTCAGTTGGAAGAATAGGTATAAAAAAAAGGGAGGGTGAAGGAAACAGAAAGCAAGTGAGATTTCCTGAGTGTCTTATGTCCTCCCAGGTCTACAACCTAACAGTAGTGTAGAGAGCTTGGTAGTTTCTTCCCATTCCATTAAGTGAGATCTAATTGTGTCTCTTCTGTCTGTTGGCAGATGCAGTTTCTACATAACAACAGCTCAGAGACAGAGCTGCCTGATTAATGCCTCCAGCTGTCATATGCCCCATTATCTGTGCATTTGCATAACTTAATGGTTTAGGACAGGGGAGAGAGGATGCTTAATTTAATGTTTAGCAGGCCCTTGATAGCTGAATAATTTAAGAACTGTCAAGAGAGGTCAGTCCTACAGCAATTTGGCAAGACAGCTATGATTTCTGAATATCATTAAAATCCCTACTTAGTATAATTTGAAGAAAAAGAAGGGAGGGAGCATAGAAGAACAACTGTGCCTGAAAGGAGGTGCTGCTTTTCTGTTAACCATTCCTTCCTTGAGAATTAGGGGAAAGACTCAGGGAATAAAACATCAATTCATAACATGGTGAAGAGAGAAAGAGTTAACAGTATGCTTTCTGTCGTCCATCCCCAAATCTTCTCAAAACTGAAGAGTGAGAATACAAAATTTACTTAAATTCGGCTAACAACTCAACATGCTTTGAACAGGAAACACTCTCAGTTTCATTAGAAGCTAATGAATATTATTAAGCTAATATGCCATTTGCTTTCTAATTATGTGTCAGAAAGCATCCCAGTGGCAGCTGAGGCAACTGCCAGGGTGCATTTATTTATCTTCCAGTCCTGTGTTTACTGAACAACCATAGCAGAGAGTGATTAGGATCAAATAAAAAGGGATAAAAAAGCTCTATTTTCCCCCTGGATAATTACGACTGTTCTTTTCCAAGTTCATCAGCTTCCACATGACATTTGACTATCTTTTAAGAGCTGATAAATTGGTGTTATTTAGACATTCCCTTCCCCACCCCTCGTGAGGCATTCTCTCATAATATGAAAATAGATAAAGTATTTTGTGACTGGACTGACCACACCGTATTTGGTCTGGCTGAGATGGAGTTAATTTTACCCATATCATAGAATCACAGAATGTTAGGGGTTGGAAGGGACCTCCAGAGATCAAGACTAACCACCCTGCCAAAGCAGGATCACTAAAGGAAGGCTGCACAGGAACACATCCAAGGGGATTTTGAAAGTTTCTGGAGAAGGAGACTCCACAGCCTCTCTGGGTATCCTGTTTCAGTGCTCTATCACCCTCACTATAAAGAAGTGTCTCCTTGTGTTGGGGAGGAACATCCTGTGTCCTAGCTTGTACCTGTTGTTCTTTATCCTGTCACTGGGCACCACCAACAAGAGACTGGTACCTTCATCTTGACACCCATCCCTAAGATATTTATGGATGTCAATAAGATCCTGTCCTGGTTTAGAGTGGGACAGATCATCTATTGCCCTGAGAGGGGCAAAAGAATGACACTTACACAAATGGGTTGGGTAGTGATGGAAGTTTACATGGAAAAGCAATACCCTTCTTATTGCTTCTTTGCAGGGAACTGATTAGAAATAGCATGAAGTCAGAGTAGGAACCGGGATCTTGATCTGGTGGAAACATGTAGTTTCAGGTTAGAGACCTCACTTTTAAACCAATACTCCTACATTGTTGGTCTTCAAATAATATAGCTCAAGTTTTTTCAGAGACAAATTTAGTGTTAGTGTTGAAGACCCATAAAGACAATGTTGTCCATTCTTAGGCTTCTACTAACAGAACACAAATAAGAAATAAAATAGGATGGTGTCACAGTTTTAGGCTATGCCTTTAAAATTTAGCTGCAGATTTTGAGGAGAAAAGTAGAAAAATATAAATAATTCACTATTGGGTGTAAAAAGGAAAACAAAAGAAGTATAGAAAGGTATAGAAGCAGTTGTACCATAACATCTTTCACATTTTCACTTCCATTCCCATTCCTTTTCTTTTTTCTGGCTTAGCTGTTCTGCTGGGGAGATAATAGCCACTTCTGGCTGGCCTTGAGAAAAGATAAGAACACTAACAGTGCTTCTCTAAGCTAACATTCCTTCCTCTCAACTCCTCTTTTCTTCTGTTGAGGGGGGGAAGAAGCATGAGGGGTGTTGTAGTGTTGAAGGTTTAACCCAACTGCACCAACAAAAAGCACAGCTGAACTCAGCTGGAGAAGTGAATGAAGCTGTATTTTACAAGTAATAATAAAATGCAATGAATATATACAAACCATACAGTATTTACAATATTATACAAGAATTTACAAATGAAACAACACAGAAAATCCTCCTCAGGAGGAAGATCCCACCTCATGTTCCCCCCAAACCTCTCTCACCCTCCACTTTCCCTCTAGTTAATTAGAATAAAAGAGAAGAGTTGAAAAATGATGTTAGGAGAAGTTCAGTTATTCAAAGTGTTGTTAGAAGTTAGCTGCTTATCTTATCAATTTCTGTCCAGGGTCAACATGCATGCATTCTAGCCAAGAAACAGAATCACAGAATCAACAGACTGAGAACAAAATGTAAGATCCTAAAGCTACATCCCACTCATCTACCAATGAAACTGGTCTAGAATTATCTTGCGTTTGTTTTCCTTTTTGTACCCAAACAGTCAGCCGGAGAATTCTGCAGCTATCCTTTCTTAAAGCCTAAATTGTCACAGGGAGGCATAGTAGAGTAGCTTCCCGGCCCTCTGGGAAACCAGAGGGGTGTCAGGCATGTTTCTGTACTATTTCCTCATTGCAAATGCCTGCATAATATTGTAAATACTGTATATTTTGTACATATTCATTGCATTCCATTGTAGAGTGTAGTTGTTGCTTGTAAATACAGCTTCCATTTACTTCCAACTGAGTTAGTTGTGGTTAGTTAATGTGAATGGAAAACTTCATCCCACCACAGAAGGGAAAAAAATCCTGATGTGCACTAAGATAAGTCATCACAGTTATTCCAGTCAGCGCATATGGTGCCCACTGTTTTGAGACCCTCTAATGGAAGACCATATGTGCTGCTGCTGCATCACAACACAATAGGCCTGTGTTTAGGACTCCACAGTGACCTGCATTCAGAACTTCCTTGCTTTAATTGATTTGTGTATTTGTATCAACATTTTTTCTTCCAACATAGTGAGGTTTCTTTCTTTCCCTCCTTTCCCCCCAGCCCCCAGCTTCTTTTGCTCAGTGACAGATTCCTTTGGATAAAGCAAGACAAATCTGTGCCTGTGGTTTTTGTATTTCCTGTGACTGCCCTTGCATATTTTGAGACATTTCAAGATTTCAGAAATATTAATAAAACATTACAACTTTATCAGAATAATTTTTTTTAGAGAAAAAGCATTTTCCTTTTTCTTTTTCTGGTGTATATTTTTTGAATCACAAAAGTTATTTGTTAGGGTGCCATCCTGAGTGTTTCCACTGATTCACAGTCAGTGCTTTGCAAAAGTCACTCTATCCTTTGGCTACTCTGAAAGAGTTGAATTGTAAAATGTTAAAACAGTGGTACTAGAACATTACACATTTTATCTCAATAAAGCCTTATACACCATTACTGAAGTTGGTAGAAGGAGTACCCATGGATCTAAATACTCCAGCACACTCATACTTGGTTACTAAGGATATTTGGTCTGGATAGAACATATTTCCTTGCTTCTTCCATACTCGCTGATCCCTAAAAATAATCAGTCTTAACTTCTTGTTTTTTTTTTTTTTGTTTTTTGTTTTTTTTTCCCTTCAGGGAAAACATAAAATCCTTTATGAATTGCACATTGATTTCCTGCAAAAGGTTCCTGTTTTCTCCAGTCTGGTGTTTTGTCCAGCTGTTCTTGCCATTGTAGTGTACCTCTTGGCTGGCTTTAGGCCCATGATTTCCAGTAGGTTTAAAAATATTCATCAAATTATCATTCTTTAACCCAGTCCTTAATTGGGTGGATGAGATCCTCCATTTCCTGCTCACTCCTCAAAATAGAACAGTAGCAGATACATGATGGCCTCTCCTGGACTGTACTGGGGTGTGCAGGTGACTGGTGATTTTGTATAATGATACTTCTCCTCTTCCTCTCGTGCTGTTATTCATTAATCAAGGCTAATACTGTTGATCTGGTTAGCTTTTTTGAACTACAATAAAAATAGAGTCACCACAAGCTATACATTCACAAAGGACTTTCCAAGCCCACTGTAAGAAGAGAGCAGATGGATATGGAGGACAGATGGAGACACATTTTTAATACAATGATAGAGAGTGGTTACACAATGGTAGAGAGTGGTGGGCTGGAGAACAACTTCTTTCTGTTCCCAGAGTGGACAGGTTTTCTCTGGCAGCTGGGGCTAGCTGGTGGGAATAAGTACCGGCAGAGGAAGGGCAGATGTCTTCACATTGGTGAGCAGGGAAATAGGGCATAAAGCTCCCTTCAGGTGACAGCTCTTCTGTTTCTGGGATGGGTTTAAATTGATATTTTTTTTTCCTTGCAGAGGGAGGTTTTGAGAAGTATTGTAGGAGAAGGGTTGTTTTTGGATAGCTTTGGAACAGATATGTTTTGACCTTGAGTTAAGAATGCACACCGTATCAGTAACTGAGAGAAAGAAAGAGGGAAATGTAGGGGAAGATTTGCCCTTGCTTGAGTTAGAGAAGGCCATGTTTAATCTCTGATTTAGAAAAGAATGTAAGCATCTTGTAACTGAGGAGAAAGACTTGGCAGAATTTGGTTGGATGTGTTGAAATACTGTTTTGCTATTTTAACCTATTGTATGCCTTAATTACATGAATGCCACTAGAAAATAACCAATTAATATGTGACACATATGCTTTCTAAAAAAGTATATAACTTTGCTGTGTAACATAATAAATGTCTTCACCCAGTAATATCTTAGCCAGGAAGCTGTGCTTGTAGTGACTCTGGGGTGATTGAACATCTACACCAATATTACTATAAAGTATCAGGCTCAAATGGAAGT
Organism: Melanerpes aurifrons; assembly: GCA_011125475.1. NCBI lineage: Eukaryota > Metazoa > Chordata > Aves > Piciformes > Picidae > Melanerpes > Melanerpes aurifrons. The sequence goes on along the minus strand of WWNC01000081.1, from coordinate 1,032,081 downwards.
GGATGTATATGGACACCTAAGAGGCGTAAATGGATTGCAAAAGGCCTCTGACCATGGCAGAAGGAGGCATGGGTGCAGTGAGGCTGAAAAGTCACTTGTAACTTTCTGAGAAGCATATTGACATAATTTTTTTGTAACAAGTATTGCTGATCAAGGGTTATGTATTTAGCAATCTCTGTGCAATAAAATTATCATAATCCCAGCATCAGGTAAATGTTTATTTTGCAACTGTTTCTTCTGTTAGTACTGTTGCTTTGATGCTCATGCAGCATAAATTTGAAATGTATTATTGACACTACTTTAAAATACAATAAGTAGCACTCTAGGTAGCCAGTATAGTCCTGATCACTGTTATTTTTTGGTAGAGAAAAGGCAGGGATAAGTAGTCTTGGTAAACACCTTTAATTGCTCCAGGTCTCTTATTCAACAATAGGTATTTCTTTTACATTTTCCTTTTAAGACTTCTTTCTTTAGTGCATTGTCACACCTGTTTCTAACTGCATTTGAATTTTAAACTTTGAACCAATTCAGATAAAATCCTTCACTACAAGAAATTCTTGATTCTGATATGTGGGCCTTAAAAACCTGCCAAACTGGCCAAATGGAAAGTGATTGATAATACAGAACGTTTCTGGAACAGAAAGGAACAGGGAAGATTCTTGTTTCTTTTCTGTTCTTATGAAGTAAATAGGATTCTTCCAAATCTCAAAATGATGTTTGGTTTGAGGGAAGAGTTTCAGTCAGTGTATATTCTTCTAAATTAGTTTTAGAACATAAGTCCTATGGTGAATGCCTGATCTCCTCCATACAGATTCAGAAACCACATTTTGATTCTCTTTTTTTTATGTAGTGTCACATTCATGTTCTCCCACTCACAGTTAGTGGAAAACAATGCAAATGCTCTTCCGCTGCACTAGATATCACGGAGAGAAAAATTTTAAAATAAAATATCCTCTTTTCTCTGTTTCCAGAGGTGATTAAGATGACAAGCTAATGAAGACTTCATCTGAGCCCTGCTTTTTTCTATTAATCATATCACAGCTCTTCTAATGTAGCTGTCCAGTCGACTCAAAGTAGACTTTTTAAAAGGACTGGATATGTTGCATATTTACTTTGCTGAAAAGTCCCATTGCCTTTTCCCTAACTAGCCACATATGAAACAAAACCCAGAATGACTGCAGGTGTCTGTGAGAGGTGTCTATTAGGAGGATAGCTAGAATGACCTCAGTACCCTGAACTAAAACTTAAGGAGACCAAGAGAGAGTTCTTGACAAAGCATCATCCTTCCCTGCGTACGGGGGAAGTCACTTGCTCTCCCTTCTGCTCAAGGATTCTCATTTGCAAAAAGATAATTTTCTCCTTAAGAGTTGTACACCACAAATGACAGCGAGTGGTCACCTTCTGATGTAATGAAAGGCAGTCAGATATATGCTGGCTGTCATTAACCTGTTTTGTGCTTTTTGGGGTCCAGTGAGTAAAGAATACAATCCTCCTATACTGCCTACCACAATACATGTAATTTACAGGATCTAAATAAGTATCTAGAAAATCAAATAATGTCATGGGGTTGACAGTCACAAGGAACAAAGGTGGATAATCTTTCAAGAGATAGAACAATTGGGTTTGAAGCCCTGGGTATTTTTAAGCTACCCATGATGTTCAGAAGAGTTGCAATCTTCTGCTTCCACAGCCATATTCTGGGCTGCCCCACAGTCTGAAAGTGGGAAGGGAATGGTATTTAGTATGTGTTCAATTCTTGTTTTTCTCTGTAGCTGGCATGTAATGAAAGGACATCTATATAAAAGCATTATGTTTTCCTTCTGAGATTTTCCTAAGAAATGTACAGTTTACAGCAAAATTTCTACCTCTGTAATATGACATTTTGCTTTTAAATAGACCTTAATGTTAACAAAGTCTTTAGAAACCCCAGTAATGTAACAATAGCGTCCTTTTGCTCAGCTGTCAAAACAAAGAAGTTCTGAATAATTATTTCTAAGAAGCTCTAGCAGAAATCTCTTAGAAATATCGCATATAAGGGATGCTGCGAAAACTGGGCTAAAATAAATACTGCTCAGCTCACCTTGAAGTAGAATTCTCCCTAACCAAGTCACCCTATCCCTGGTTTTGTGGTTTGAATCCATATGAAATACAATTCTCTTAAATCACAGTATCACAGTATCACAGTATCACTTAGGTTGGAAAGGACCTTGGGGATCATCGAGTCCAACCTATCAACACAGACCCCATGCCTAGACCATGGCACCAAGTGCCACGTCCAATCTCCCCTTGAACGCCTCCAGGGTCGATGACCCAACCACCTCCCTGGGCAACCCGTTCCAATGCCGAATGACTTGCTCGGTGAAGAACTTCCTCCTCACCTCGAGTCTGAACCTCCCCTGGCACAGCTTGAGACTTTGTCCCCTCATTCTGGTGCTGGTTGCCTGGGAGAAGAGGCCAACCCCTTCCTGGCTACAACCACCCTTCAGGTAGTTGTAGAGGGCAATGAGGTCACCCCTGAGCCTCCTCTTCTCCAGGCTAAACAATCCCAGCTCCCTCAGCCTCTCCTCATAGGGCTTGTGTTCAAGGCCTCTCACCAGCCTTGTTGCCCTTCTCTGGACACGCTCAAGTGTTTCGATGTCCTTCTTAAACTGAGGGGCCCAGAACTGGACACAGGACTCAAGGTGCGGCCTAACCAAAGCAGAGTACATGGGCACTATGACCTCCCTGCTCCTGCTGGCCACACTATTCCTAATGCAGGCCAGGATGCCATTGGCCCTCCTGGCCACCTGGGCACACTGCTGGCTCATATTCAGGTGGCTGTCAATCAGCACACCCAGGTCCCTCTCTGTTTGGGAGCTCTCCAGCCACTCCAACCCCAGCCTATAGCTCTGCATGGGATTGCCGTAGCCAAAGTGCAGCACTCGGCACTTGGACTTGTTGAATGCCATCCCATTGGACTCTGCCCATCTGTCCAGTCGGTCGAGGTCCCTCTGCAGAGCCTTTCTACCCTCTAACTGACTAACATCTGCCCCTAACTTTGTGTCATCTGCAAACTTGCTGATGACTGACTCTATCCCTTCATGCAGATCATCGATGAATATGTTGAAGAGGACAGGGCCCAGCACTGATCCCTGGGGGACACCACTGGTGACTGGCTGCCAGCTGGATGTGGCACCGTTCACTACCACTCTCTGGGCCCGGCCCTCCAGCCAGTTCCTAACCCAGCACAGAGTGTAATGGTCCAAGCCACGGGCTGACAGCTTAGTCAGCAGTTTGCTGTGGGGGACGGTGTCAAAGGCCTTGCTGAAGTCTAGGTAGACCACATCCACAGGCCTCCCCACATCCACCAGGCGGGTCACCTGATTGTAGAAAGAGATCAGGTTGGAGAGGCAGGATCTGCCCTTCCTGAATCCATGTTGGCTGGACCTGAGCCCTTGGCCATCCTTCAGATGCGCAGTTATTGCCGCCAGGATAATCTGCTCCATATTCTGATCTGCGTAACAAGTAACAAATTTTCACAAGAGAATCAGAAAAATTGAATGTATTCAAATTTAACTCTACTTTTCTTTCTGTTGTGTGGCATATGTGAGAATCTAAGAGAATTGACATAGAAACCAAGAGTATTAATTTGTGGACTAAAGGTCCAGCCTGTACAGTGATCTAATTTCTCTAAGAGATTACAAGAAGAGATCTTAAAAGCAAAATATTCTGAGTTTTCATCTTTACAAAAACACATATTATGATGAAAAGTATGAGCTGAGAAAAAGGCAAAATACTTTTTTTTTATTTCTTTTTAACTGACCATGTACATGTGTGCGTTCCTGCACTGTCAGGTTCTGATTACTTTAAATAAAGGTGCAAATGATTTCTTCAGCACTATCTAGTTGACATCCAGGTGAAATGAGCTAGCAGACTTCAGACAGTTCTGTTCCCCACAATAATGACACTGTCAGAAAAAAGGAGAGTTTACAAGATTGTGAGATCAACGTAACAGACAATGTGTGAATAAGCATGGAGACTGAGTATTATTTTCCCCAAAGCTGGTCTCATCTTGCCAAACTGATGTAGGAACAGTAGGCCATTTGGAGAAGTCTGTAATTTTGTTTCATATAGTTTTGTCTGATCAGAGACTCAGAAAAATGCTATAGACTCTTGACCTATGTCAAGTCAGCCATTTTCCCCAGCACTACTAGATACTAAAGAAAACTAGTTTCGAATGTCACCTGTAATATTTCAGTTGTCTCCTGTGTAGAACGTGTTAGGTACTATTTGTCCTGGAAACTAATGATCTATTTTTCTCCGTGAATGTTTGCTTATCATTTGTGCCCTTAAAGCTTTTCAGACACAGTTCAATAAAAAATGAAATTGTTGCCCTATCACCTCTGTCAGAAGTGTCAGTTTAGTAACTATTACAGTTCAGCCCAGGGTCTCAGTTTGAAGATATTATAAAGTATTACTGCAGGTGGAGCTCACTAAAAAAACAAAACAAAACAAAACAAAACCCTCGAAACTATGACTATGAAAGCACTTATGATAGGGTATGGAAAAATTGTTGGCTTATGCTAAATAGTCTGAATGAGAAATGCTGGGACTCAGGAATCCAATGTGATGCAGACATTAATGATTTGCAAATGATTGTACAGTACTAAATCAAGGCCAAGACTGAAAACAACTTTCTTCATTGCAGGGATGCTTTACAGCTTCCCCCTAATATGTAGTTTTCCAAAGCACATTAGATGAAAAGGCAGCAAAAGCAGTACAATTTTGCTTCATCTGCAGAGTGAAAGGATCATCTATCTATAGGTCTAACTGCAAGAAAAGAGTCAGACTGAAAATACTTGTGGCACAGAGGTTTTATGCTTTCCCTATACAGCGCTGCTTATTCTCGTTTGTATTTGGCCAGCAGATTAAAAACTTGCTTTATGAAAACATATGTAGTGACCAGCAAATAGGTGGTAAAGTAGGAGGTAAGAACATACTTGTCCTTACTGTACTTCTCCCTGACTGCATGCTTATAGTAACCACTGGAAACAGGACACTAGGCGAGGTAGACCCTTGATTTAAACCAGTATTCACTTCTCCTCTGCAGGCATGTGTGTCTACAGACACTTCTACAGAAAGGGTGAAAGCCCACCACAATTAGTGACTACATTCAGTATTTAATTTAAGTTTTTCTGTGGCATTCATGCCAACTACTAATTAACACTGATTAGTGTTATCCCCTATCAACCTTCTCCTAACAAGGCACTTTGCAGGCATCAGCTCTTTATTTTTTTGGTGTCTGTAAATCACCTGTCTGAAACAAATCAATCTAAAATCTCCTCAATGCTTTTGTGAATAGAAAAGATATGCACTCTTATTCACTTTATCAGCTGGTCAAGCATTGCTTTTTCAGAGCCTGATCCAAAGTCTGTGGAAAGACTCTTGTTGGGTTAAACATGGCTTAGATCAGGCTTTTAGCAAAGAAGCACTTTAATAAATCACAGCCTTGCAATCTCTTTGACAGGCTTCATACCTTTGTTCTTTATGGCCTGCTAACTTTAGGGTTTTCTTTGTCTTTTTAAAGACTTCATTGTATTCAAGCAACCCTGACTTATATTCTGTATAGCCCCACTGAACATAAATAGAGTTTTATGGACTCTAAGTCAGAACTGACTGATTCTCTGATATTGTCTTTTTCTGATCCAAGGTTCACTGTCATGCTATCTTGTCTCTTCCCCTCACTTTTTTTCCTTCAAAATTCCATTTCTTTCTTACCTCTGTGTTTTTACTTCTAGCCCTGTCATTCTGCTGCTGAACCCTTGTCTCTCTGTATTTGGCTACCTTTTCCTTCTCAGCTGCTAGAAATATTCTTTCTCCCAGCAGTCATCTTTCCCTCCTTAAGTGCCATGATGTCCTCGTTGCTATTTAATGAGATGCCCTAGATGGGTAAGCTAAAACTCTCGTTCTGTCTCTCAGCATTCTTAAATGGATAGTACGATAAACCAGCATATTTTGCTGACGAATTTGTAATTCGTCATAGAAATGCCTTTACAGTTCTCCAAAATAGATAGGAATGTGTGCTCTGACAGTAACTTGACAAATCTCTATTGAATTCAGTAAAGTTACTTTGACTTGTGGTAACTGACAGTCTACCCCATAGTATAAATGAAGCTTGTGTTTCACATGAATGATAAGAAAGTACTTAGATGTATGGCAAATTAAATATCTGATGGCAAATTACTGCAAGTTCCTGAATCAGTGCTGCTTAATATTAAATGTTTTTGCATCTGAGGTCAAATTAAAATTAAAATTTCCATTATCTAACCGAAATAGCTCTGTACTATATCTTCAGTGAGTCATGAGTTTAATAATCTAACAAACCACTGGATGTCTCCACTGTGCCATACAAATCCAGTTAAAAAAATAAATTAAAAAAAAAATATATATATATGGCACAAAAGCCTGCTTAAGAAAGAAGGCAGTCTGAACATGGAAACATTTGAAACAGTGGAGCAGAGATTTGAACTGAATCTCTCACTGGGATATGCTATGAAATGCACACATTACCTACACAGTACAGTAAAATTCAATTAGTTCCTTCAAAAAAGGAAATTCCTCTTCTTTTTGTTATTTAGATGGTACCTACTCTTCATAGTTGTAGGAAACCATGAATCTCTAGTAGAATGAATTTTGTTTGCTTTTATTTCTTTAACTCATCTGAACGGCATCCAGATGTAATTTTTAGTCTTCCTTCTTTGAACACCCTCCAAGAGATACCAACTGGATTTAGTCACCATGGCTACACACAATTTGTTCTGGCTGCCCCATCAAGCTCTTTCTGCAGTAAGAAGGCTGTGAAGTTTCACTGGGATGGGCACCACACCACTCGTGAGATGGGCTGGCAGCAGCACACCCAGGCATCTTAAGAGGAGGTTACAGGTGTTTGCTCATTCAGGCACTTCACTGGGTACAGGAAAGGCTACGCTTGAAAGTAAGGCTGGTTTTATTTGCTTGGCATACTGTACCACAGTTTTCTCTTTTAGGGGGCTGTTTGTACTCTGTATCAAAATACATTAGTTTGTTAAAGGAGTCCAAAACCACTTTGTGTAGAGTGGGTAATCTGTACATTCCCCTGGACTGAGTATCTACTATATGACCCAAGTTGTTTCTTCCAGTTCTGTTTTGATTCAAACTTAAAAAAATGAAGAAGCTAAATTAATAATAAACACCACCACTGCACAATTTTGAATTTATCACAAAAATATCTATCTGTCAACATAGTTACAAGTCCGTGTGGATGCTTTTGCTTGTTTGCATTCCTTCACACAGTCATTTTCAGTTTTGAAGAGAAATCAGGATGTGAAAAGAGGATGCATGGTTTGAGAACTGGGAGTTATGACTCAGACAAATGCCTCTTTATTGTGTCAGTAATGACAATTCATTGGCATCTCTAGTATGGCTGCTGCATACTCATGCAGAAGAGGAGCCATGTATGAGGCTAGAAGGTGGTGATGGCAAATACTCACAAACTACTCTAATCTGGGAAAAGGTGATAAATGAGGACTCGATATTCATACCTCAGTCTTAGTGACTGACTGTAGCCATTTTTTTGGCTTTTTTTTTTTTTTTTTAATGAAAAATGATAAGGTCTCTAAAGACAGTAGATTCAGTTTTACTTCATCCCAGAACTTTGGTCTTTTCTCCTGTATCTGCATTAAATTCCTGCCTAGTAAAGTTTAAATATGCAACTTCAAGAAGCAAATGAAGCTGCTAAATGCAGAAAAATTATCAGCTTCACTTCATAGTGATGTTTTCACCAATTTGGTAGCATGAATCTGGCAAGACAAATCTAATATTTTTAAATTTATAGTGCCTTTCATCCAAAGCACTTTGGAAAAAAAAAATTCCCCTTATGGTATGGTATTTGCAAATTTGCTATTTTAGTTTTGAAGTGGACTAGGTCAAGAAAAAATGGTAAACAGTGGTTTCTCCAAAGTCTGATACAGGTAACCTATGTTGAGTCAGTAATAGTACCTGATTTATCATAAAACAAATGTCCTGTTTACTGATTATGTGAAATGAAATTATGTAGAGAACAAATCTATGAAGAACCCAATCCACTGGTTGTGACAGAGGATGAAAAATCACTAGATGGCTGTAGGCCAGGTTTGTGTATCAAGGGTGTTGTAAAGGTAAGCAGATGATAACTTTATTGGTAAGTACACTCCTCTCTTCATATCTTGAGCTAGGTCAGATTTGTAACTATGATTATGACAATGCCTTATCTCTTTGGGGAATTTGGTTTTTTATCTCCCTGTCTGAGACCCATAGAATTGGATTAAACGTGTCTGCTTACTTTGCAGCACCCCCACAAGGATGAATTTATGGATGTTAATGGATTTTAGGTGCTTAGTTGAATCTGCAGCACTGAATGTGCCTTTCTAGAGTAGTCTACCTACTTTGTTCAGATTCTCATGTAGCTTGACTCAAATCATGTATATCAGACATGAAGACTGGCTCCTTTCTCCCACCTGTGGCATCTTCCTAATGTACATTTCTTAGTCTTTTATCTATACAAGTTTTAATTTTCCAGAATACTCAAGTTTGAGTTTCACCTGGGGATACTATTTGCTACTCTAATAAATTTTCTGACACTGATTTTCATACCTTCTTTGGTTCTGTTTCCATGTGTCATTTTGCCTTGTGCATTGTTGCAAATAATGTCTTTTATTGGGTTTTTTTTTGTTTGTTTGTTTTATATGTCTTTCAAATATTTGACATCTCCCATTATGTCTCCTTACTATGTCCTGTGTTGTCACTTAGATTCACAAAGAATTAGCTCCCATTATCTTGCATTATTATTCACCTGTGGACTTCTCATTTTGGGGGGGCTCTAGTGTAAACTTCCCCTTTTTTCTGTATCATGTGGGCTGTGGATTGAACACAACACATTGGACGTGTATAAGAGTTGTACAAGGGAAAGGCAATCTACTCCTGTTTCCTCGTGTGACTCCCAAATCCAAGTTCTGTACTTCTTTTGGCTGCTTTATAGCACCATGAACTCTGCATTGCCACCTCTTATGCCTCCTGCACCCTGCTCAATGGACTCAGAGCATTTTTGCCTGGCAAATGTATCTCCCACCACTTTAATGAATGATTATTTTTCTTTGCCAGAATTCATCAAACCCACCAAACTATTCTTGGTGAATTACTACAGAAATTTTCATTCTCACCACCTTCGGGAAGCAGAGCTCAGGCTGGACAGCCTGAGCAGCTGTTTCAGAGCAGTTCTGAATGATTCATCCTTCTGTTCCACCTGTGGAACTATCTCCCCACAATCTCTTAATCCTTCAGTCTTGCTGTATCTGTTTTGGAGAAACCTCTGCTCAGTCTACAGGCAGAGGGGATGGTTTGCTTCTGCTGTCCTCAGATGTCTGCCATTAAGCCACAACACAATTAAGATGAATAAACAGGGTGAAATGCAGCCTGTACCTTTTCTCTCAGTCCCAAGGGATGTTCTGTACTGATCTGTGGTGGTCTTCATGCCTCCTGAGTCAGCAAGCTTCCAGTGTGACCACCATGTAATGGTGATGTGTGGTGGCCACCAGGCAATTTCCTTGTGGAGACTGGTGGGCAGGACACCTCCATTTAGGTTTGTCAGAGGCACTAATAATTAAGAGTCCAGTTGGAGTCAAACTGGGCTAATACCATTGTCAGTGCCTTGAAAAGAGGAGAGCAAGAAGAAGCAGAGCTGCCTGTGAGACAGGAGGCTGCAGGAGGACCATCATTTTTACAGCTTTTCTGAAAGGCTTTCAATGGTCTACTTCATGGCCTCATTAAGTGAATAATATCAGAACTTTAAAAAGAGCCTTTTGCTACTCTTGCACTGGGCTATCAACATATGTCACAACAGCTATATGTAGAAAAGTAAAGCAGAGAAAAATGTGTGGTATGATTTGGCCCCAAAGGAAAGAGCTAGAACATTTCTTCTTTCACCCTCTACTCTAAATCCTTGCAATACTTAGACAAAGTAAAATGAATATTAGCTTATGCTTAACTGCCTTTCCAGCATGTTACTCTGCATTGACCCAGTAGTGCTAAACCAATTATTTTTTGAACTTTATGGCTTTAAATAATCCTCTGCTTTAAAACTCCCTCTGCCCCTCAGCTACTTAACCACAGGCCCGACTGCCCTAAATCCTTTTCTTATACTTTGTAGCCTTTGAAGCAAGCCCCCTCTTTAAGTAGACATAATCCCCTCTCTGTAGAAAACATGAAAGACCTTGAACAAATCAAGATTTCTCCATGGAGAATTCAGCTAATCCTGTGCTTAGCTCCTAACAAGGAAATCCATCTCACCACCAAGCACCCCATTACTAGAACTAATGCCTGACTTGAATAACAAGCACATTATAGTGCTTTAATTGTAGCACTGCTCTGTCATGTGGAGAAGTTGGAGTGGAACGTGACTTGGCTCCTGCAGGAAAGACAAGTCACGCCTTTGGTTGCTGTTCATGTTGTTGTTCAGGTTGCTGTGATTTAAAAGCAGACTAAATTAACTATTAATATGGACTGCACACGCTTCAGATTAGATGAAACAGCTGCATTGTAGCTCTGTAGTACACTTCATTATAAAACAAGTGCTGTTACACTGAGTTACTATTCTCCTTTACATTGTCTTTTGACTCTTGTGAAATTCATATGCTGGGGCTTGAGGGGGTACAATCATGCCCTTGGGGGAGGGAAGCATCAGCCATTTGGTCCCAGAAAATTATGTTAGTGTTAAATCAGAATAAAAGCAAACTAATCCACAATGTGGATGCATGATCAACACTTTCTCCTAGCAGGGCTCCCCACAGCATGGGCTGGTTACTGCCACCATGGCAGAAGAGAGGAAAAACATTTTGTGGGAAAATAACCATATGTATCAAAGACTCTGGGATAGTGATGGTACCACTGATGTAAGCTGCACACTGGATACCATCACAAAATGGAAACAGAGGACACCTGGTACAGAATCCTGGTATGAGGGAGTGCACTGATGTCATGGGCCACTGGTGTTGACATAGGCATTGTAATTATCCCTTGGGTCTAGATTGGAAATAAGTGGTATTGTGGGAAGCAGACTGGGCATCTTGTTGCATGTGCTTAATGAACATGCTTGAGAGGCACATGGCTATTTCCCCAGCTTGCCCACTGTATTCTATCAATAACTGAAAAGGCAGACACAAACCCAGGGGCCTGTGTGTGAGGAATAAGCCCTGAATAGGAAATATTCCTTGTGACTCATGTGCTCATGTAAAGCCATGCTACCTCTTACTTAGTCTCTTAATTGTCTCCATGCCATGGAATTGCTGTGTGCTCCTTCTGATGACTCAGAGTTTTGTGAAGCTCCTCTGTATATCTTGACGTAATGTGGGACTATAGGTGATTTCTTATATTTTGCTGCACTGAGAAGATCAAATTCATTTGGAAGCTGTCTGGAGGGACTCCTCGATTAATCAAAGGAAGGTCTCTGATGCTGTTTGGCAGAGTAGAGAGAATTAACTGGGAGAACTGTAACTTATATCTATGCTTGATACAAGCATATATGTATTTCTAGACAAGAATGATTGCAACAAGGTAGGAAGCAATGCTGTCCACCATTCCATTGTGATGAGATAAGAGGATGAAGTGCCTTTTTTATTTAGCCATGGTTTATCATCCTATGTGGAGACCATAGGTTGTATGTTTATTCTCTTGGTTTATAATGTGCTTTTCTAAGTAAGATTTGTTTTAACTCTTTATGATACAACTTAGATGTGGCTGCTGCCACAGTCATGTCTCTGCATCTTGAAAAATAACTGAGTGGTGGGTGGGATCCAAGAGACAAGCAGCAGCATTACATTGATTTAATGTGACAGTGAAAGCCCTAGTGATGTCTGAGGTATCCACCCAGACAGACTTGGTAACAGGGCAAACTTCAGTACAGGATGTAGGCTGCAGGATGCAGTGACTGCCCAAAGCCCTCTCTTGGGGGAAAAGCAAGTACTTACATAAGGTGTGCACAGGTGGACGACCTGTTACATCAAGGGGCAGTTACAGGAAACAGTAGCTAGGCTGCACAGTGGTAGAAGAACAGAAGCAGAGATCGAAATGTGGCTTCAGAACCAAGTTCTGGCAACAGACACCACTGAGGATGAAGCAAAACAGTCTACACCCTCCAGCATCTCAAATAAAAATGGGTTTGAAGTTTTAAGTGTAACAGACACACAGGAGCAAGGCCCACAAGGTGCAGATAAGCCAATAGTGCACGGCAGATAGCACAAAAAGAAAGGATGTACTTGTTGTGGGAGACTCCATGTTAAAAGTAATTGAAGGGCCTAATTGCTGACCTGACAGGAAGTCATGTATGGTATGCTGCCTTCTCAGAGCTAAGATCAGTGATGTTGTAGTGAGGGTGCCATAACTCATCAAAAGCATGGACTATGGTCCATTGTTACTCTTTCATGTTGGCATGATTGACACTGTAAGACCAAATTTAGGCAGAATTGAGAAAGACTGGTGAAAAAGTGAACAATCTTGGGGGCCAAATAATATTTTCTTCCATATTACCAGTTCAAGAATTTGGGGGCAAATATTGCAGCTCAGACTGGGATCCACTTGGCTGGAGAAGAGACTATGGAAAGGGACCTGAGGATCCTGGTGGACAACAAGATTAAAATGAGTGAACAGTGTGCGGCAGCAGCAAAGAAAGCCATCAGGATGCTGGGTTGCATCAACAAGGGCATTACCAGCAGAGATAAAGAAGTTGTCATCCCACTCTACTCAGTGCTTGTCAGGCCACACCTGGAGTACTGTGTGCAGTTTTGGTCCCGGCTGTACAAAAAAAGATGTGGACAGTCTGGAAAGCATCTAGTGAAGGGCCACAAGAATAACAGAGGACTGGAAGATTTGCCATATGACAAAAGGTTGAGGGAATTGGGTTTGTTCAGGCTTGAGAAGAGAAGGCTTAGGGGAGACCTTATTACCATGTTCCAACACATAAAGTTCGGCTACCAGGACTATGGAGACTCTCTTTTTACAAGGAGTCACCAGGAAAAGACAAGAGCTAATGGGTGCAAGTTACTCCTGGGGAGATTCCTACTAGAATCAGAAGAAAAATTTTCAGCATGAGGACAGTTAGACATTGGAATAATCTCCCAAGAGAAGCAGATTAGTCAGTTTTAAGACTCACCTTGACAAGGTGCTAGGTCTTCTCGTTTCAATTACACTATTACTCAGAAAGGTTGTACTGGATGATCCATGGGGTCTGTTCCAGCCTGGTATTCTGTGATTAGGGAAATATTGAGAAAGATTTTAATTACAGCAGTTATGGCAAATTTTCCTGCTCTGGGAGACATCAAAAGTCCTCCTATATTTTGTGACCTGAATACAGGAACCTCATTGCCTACTCACTCCATCTGAGGCTGCATGTAAAGTGCAGACTAAGACAATTAATTGGTTGTAGTTTAAGGGGACTTCCACTAGATGATGGTATAAATCTTCATAATGAGCAAGATCGATGCAGACAGCTTAAAAAGAAGTTAAGAAAAAGCAAAAGGCCACACTGCTGGAGGCAGTGACAGCCTATAATCTTCCCCTTGCTGCATTAGAGTGAGGCTCTCAACAACTGCACCAGCAGACGGAACACCATCAACGTCCAGCAGCATTGCAGTTGACTGTGGTACCATGCAGGCAAACTGAATGGAGGGGCTGACGTACTTGATTTATAATCAATTAACAATTTGCTTAATTTGTTCTGAAAATTAGAGAGAGCTACATAAATTATTTTTTAAATGATACTATAAATGAGAGTAATTGTGTAATTAGCAATAAATGAATTACAGGGCAAAAGATGGATTTACTGGAATAAAAATGTAAGGTTGGGTCTTGCAGACAGATGTCAGGATGTTATTGGTATGTCTTAGCCCGTCTACTCCAGGGGGAGAAAAGAAACAGCTTTTTGTACAACTAGGTTACAACTTCTGTAGCTGTAGTGGGTTGAGAGAGAAGTCCTAACTCTCCCTCCCCCACAAAGAGGAGAAAAACCCACAGCTAACTCAGTCAGAGAAGCAAAAGAGATGCTACATTTACAAGCAATGTGAAAATGCAGGTTATCTATACACAATATATACAGTATTTACAATATATATACAGAATATATATACAGAAATATACAGCAAAGAAAAAAAAATACAGGAACAAAATTCCCTCCTCCGGACAGAGGAGGGTTCCCCCCCCTGTACCGCGCTCTCTCCCCCTACCTCCCTTTTTTCCCAAAAGGGGTTAGGGAGAGAAAAGGCAGTTATTAAGGAGGAGAGGTTTTAGTAGGCCTCATGCGAATTAATGCAGGATTAGTGCTTATCTTATCCAAGGTCAGAAATTTGCTCCCCTCCCTTTTTTTCTCTCTTTATTGGGGAAGGAGAGAGGGGGAAATATAGGGGAGGGATTCTCAGCCTTACTCCCATCTGAGCTTTTAAGCCCCAGTTAAGGCTCAAACCAACACAATTGTCTAGAACTTATCATTATTTTCCTTCTTTCAGGAGGAGACGTGACAGGGTGCTTGGTTACATGGGTTAGTTGATTAGGTGGTGTTGGATGATAGGTTGGACGCGATGATCTTGAAGGTCTCTTCCAACCCGGTTTATTCTATTCTATTCTATTCTATTCTATTCTATTCTATTCTATTCTATTCTATTCTATTCTATTCTATTCTATTCTATTCTAACTCCGGCAAGTTGCCCAGAAGCAGGCAAGCTGGAAAGGGAGAAGGAAAGGAACGAACTGAGAAAAATTCCAACTGCACTAAAACTTAAAGCTGCATTCTACCAATCTACCAATGAAATTCATTTAGACCTCTCTTTGTTTACAAAATATTCAGCCAGAGTGTCCCAGCACTGTCCTTTTCTTAAAGGCACAGCCCTAAATGGTCACAGTCCACCCCTTCTAAACGATTTTATTGGCTGTTTATACTGTCCATCCAATCCAAAACAACATTTACAGTTCGTAAGTAAAGTTCATAGTCCATTCCGGCTATGCTCAGATGTAGATGATTCAGAAGTCCAAGAAAATCAGGAAACAAGAAAAATGGAAAACAGTTTGTCTCTTCGCAGACAAAGCGAAGATAAAGGGAAACAGGGATTCTCAGTTGACTCAGGGATCTCAGGGTTCTCAGGGTTCGTGCACTGTACATTCCTCATAGATTCTTCCTTTGGACGCGATGTAGCTGTACAACAGTTTGAAATTAAACTCTTTCAGCTAAAGTTAAATTTCATTGTGGAATACACTGAATTTCACCATTCTCTTGCATTACCCAATAAGTGTGACCTGGACCTTCAGCTGAAACCATCCCTCGGACAGGTTTAGCCTCTCCTGAGGAAGAAAATACCCAAACAGTTTTACCTAACAGATTCTTTTCTCTAACAACAGGAACTCTATCACCTTCTACTTTCTGTAGCAGATCTGAATGTGCAGGTCCAGCTCGATTCACCGAACATCTGCTATTTACCTGCCAGGTTGCTTGTGCTAAATGTTTTTCCCAGTTTTTCAAAGATCCACCTCCCATGCCTTTAAGAGTGGTCTTTAGCAAACCGTTGTAGCGTTCAATCTTCCCTGAAGCTGGTGTATAGTAAGGAATGTGGAATATCCACTCAATACCATGCTCTTTGGCCCAGTTCTTTACAAGGTTGTTCTTGAAATGAGTTCCGTTGTCTGACTCAATCCTCTCTGGAGTTCCGTGTCTCCACAGGATTTGTCTCTCCAGACCGAGAATGGTGATGTGTGCAGTTGCATGTGGAACTGGATAAGTTTCCAACCATCCAGTGTTTGCCTCTACCATAGTAAGCATGTATTGCTTACCAGAACGAGAACGTGGTAGAGTGATGTAGTCAATCTGCCAAGCTTCACCATACTTGTACTTGGACCATCTGTCACCATACCACAAGGGCTTAATTCACTTTGACTGCTTAATAGCAGCACAAATGTCTCAGTCATGGATGACTTGTGTGATAACATCCATGGAAATGTCTATGGATCTGTCACGAGCCCATTGGTATGTTGCATCTCTGCCTTGATGTCCTGATGACTCATGAGCCCACCGAGCTAAGAATATCTCACCTCACTGTTTCCAGTCGAGACCAAAATCAGAGTCCATGTCTACTTGAGAAACTCTTGCAGCCAGATCTGCCTGATGGTTTTGTTGCTGTTCCTCAGTAGCTTTGCTCTTAGGAATGTGAGCATCGATGTGTCTCACCTTCACTGGAATTCTCTCGATTCGATCAGCAATGTCCTGCCATAGGTTGGCTGCCCAAATGGGTTTTCCTTTTCTCTGCCAACCATTCTTTTTCCAGTTCTTTAGCCAACCCCATAGAGCATTGGCTACCATCCATGAGTCGGTGTAGAGATAAAGCTTTAGCCATCTCTCACATTCAGCTACGTCAAGGGCTAGCTGGACAGCTTTTACCTCTGCGAACTGACTGGATTCTCCTTCTCCATCCTTCGCCTCTGCAACTCGTCGTGTTGGACTCCACACTGCAGACTTCCACCTTCGCTTGTTTCCAACAAGACGAAAGGAACTGTCTGTGAACAAAGCATATTTCTTTTCATCATCAGAAAGGTCATTGTAAGGAGGAGCTTCCTCAGCACGAGTTACTTTCTCCTCTGGAGTTTTAGCACAGTTGATACCTTCAGGCCAACTTGAGATCACCTCCACTAGACCAGGTCTTTCAAGATTTCCCATTCGAGCTCTGTGTGTTATCAGAGCCATCCACTTAGGCCACGTTGAGTCTGTAGCATGATGTGGGATGTGGTGTGGAACCTTTGCCTTTGAACATCCAATTCAGAACTGGTAATCTGGGAACTAAGAGAAGTTGTGATTCAGTTCCAATTACTTCAGAAGATGCTTTTACTCCTTCATAGGCAGCTAGAATCTCTTTTTCTACTGGAGTATAATTAGCCTCTGAACCTCTGTAACCTCTTGTAATGGGTTGGGGCTGACCCCCTCCCCACCACGCGCAGAAATGACGACTCAGACAAACGGATTGCAAAAGTGATGAAAAGTTTAAATAGAACAGTGAGTGCGTGCAGAGAAACTAGAAACACAGTGACAAGAGAGAGAACCCAAAACAGACCCAGAGAAATCCCATCCCCCACCTGAGGTACACCCAAACCCTCAGGGCTCCTCCTTCCCCCACTGCTAGGCTAGTCTCAGCTGGCCAGATCTGAGACTGCCCATCCCCCCGTGGCCTTGGGCCTAACCAGGCCCATGGCCGGGAGATCTTCTCCCCAGTTACCAGGCGGCGAGGAGGAAGGAGAGAGGAAGTGCCAGACCCCGCCGTGAGACTTATAGTGGTGCAAGGGATCATGGTAGGAAATAACCTAATTTCCTGTGTCCACCCACTGGGCTGGACTTCTGGACACAGGAAACACCCCTGTAGCAGAGGGCACCCAGCCCAAACTACGACAAAGGCCACCCCTTTATTTCCTATCATGGTCCCTGCACCCAAACACATCATCAAATCAGAAAACTGATGACATGTCCGGCGAAGTCCGTGTCTTCATCTGGGCGTCCACTCAGTCTCTCAGTCATGCTCAAGTGTCTGTCCATTCCAGTTCTTCCTCCTTCATCCAGTGGAACCTCCTGGCGATGCACAGCTCATTCTCCTGCGGTGCAAGTTCTCCATGGATCTGTTGGGCATCCTGGTCACCTGGAAAAGCCTCACGACTTCTCAGCCAAGCCTCTACTTTTCACCTATGATCACTTGGCGGCATATTCTCCACCCCTGGGGCAGGCCAGTCGAAACAATGCAACCCACGACTGCCTTTTTCAATCCATCCAGGGTGCCGCAATCAACCGCTCCCAACTGCGGTCCAAAACTACACAGATGCCTGTCCGAGGTACGCCGCCCCCCCAATAGGCGTACCCGTACCAAGCCAAGACAGCATCCGGCTGCACACCCCCCGCTCCGAAAAAGGGCGGGGCTGCACCACAGCTCACTGAGAAGAAGAGAGGTGGAGCCAGGTGCTCGGCGCCATTTTCGGAACTCGTCCGAAAAAGTCGGGGAAGAGACTAGGGCCGGCCCCACCGCAGCCCGAGCGCACGGCCGGGTCCGCCGCCGCCGCTCGCCACGCAGCAGCGCTCCGCCCACCTCTGCCGCCGTGGCACAGAATCAAAGTCACCTCCACCCCTCGGACACTCAAACGGCTTCTCCAGCGAAAGCCATACGCGCGTTCTCAGAGCCCTTGAAAATGGCTTTCCAGCGGGAGTCCCCGTCGGCCCCCCGGGGCTTCGGGAGCTGGCTCGCCCGCTCGTGGCGGCTGGCTCTATCCCCGCAGCGAGAACAGACCTGACTCTGATCTGCTCGCCGCTGCCCCTCCCCCACTTCGCTTCCCGCCGCGGAGGAGGGGCAGGTTCCGCGTTCTCAAGCGGTACCCCGATGCCGATGGTCAAGAACCACCCCTGCCTGAAATAGCAGAGGGTCCGCGCCACCGGCAGCGCACCAGTTATCCCCCCACAATCCACAAGAACTCACACGGTCGCCCCGGCCACATCACTTGAGCCCCCAACTGCCAAACCCAAACCGACACCCAGAACTAAATTTAAACTCTCCATCCTTTGCAATCGATCTGCAGAGTGGGCACAACAGCCAGCCCCACGTTGGTGCGCCAAAATGTAATGGGTTGGGGCTGACCCCCTCCCCACCACGTGCAGAAATGACGACTCAGACAAACGGATTGCAAAAGTGATGAAAAGTTTAAATAGAACAGTGAGTGCGTGCAGAGAAACTAGAAACACAGTGACAAGAGAGAGAACCCAAAACAGACCCAGAGAAATCCCATCCCCCACCTGAGGGTACACCCAAACCCTCAGGGCTCCTCCTTCCCCCCCCACTGCTAGGCTAGTCTCAGCTGGCCAGATCTGAGACTGCCCATCCCCCCGTGGCCTTGGGCCTAACCAGGCCCATGGCCGGGAGATCTTCTCCCCAGTTACCAGGCGGCGAGGAGGAAGGAGAGAGGAAGTGCCAGACCCCGCCGTGAGACTTATAGTGGTGCAAGGGATCATGGTAGGAAATAACCTAATTTCCTGTGTCCACCCACTGGGCTGGACTTCTGGACACAGGAAACACCCCTGTAGCAGAGGGCACCCAGCCCAAACTACGACACCTCTACTCCAGAAACCAAGAGGTCGTCCATATGTCTCACCTGGAGCTTTTTGCCACAAGCACCAGGTTGGACCATTGTCACTCGCAGCCATGTACAAAGTGTTCTTAATGTCTGGACCATCTCGGACAGGTCCCAGACCCACTGCTTGAACTACCTCTTGCTTTATCTGGTCAAAGGCTGCTTGCTGTTCAGGTCCCCTGTGGAGATGGCTTCTCTTTCAAGTCACATGTGGTGGGTTGGAAGGGGTAAGGCCAAGAAGCCTCTTCCCTCCCCCCTGTAAGTAAAGGGAAAGAAAAATTGAAGGGAAAGGAAAAAAAAACCTCACCAGCTGAATTAGCAAAGCAGTGGAGCTTATATTTACAAAGCAATGTAGGATTTGCAGGGGAATATGTACAAATTTACAATATCTACAATATATACAAAGATATACAACAGAGTAACACAGAAATGAGAGTAACCCCCCTCGGCAGAGGGGGTTCCCCACCTCCACTCTCCCCTCTCTTCCCCCCTTTCCCCAGAATAGGTTAGAAGAGAGAGAGAGAGAGAGAGAGAAAGAAAGAAGTTAAAAGCAGTTTTGTGTTAATTGGAAAGGAGTCAATACAGGCCTTCTATCTTATCGGTTTCAAGGCCGAAGTCTTGGCAGAAAGCCCAGCAGGGAAAGAGCTGCTACCCAAAGAAGAGGCGGAAGCAAGAGTGACCGAGAAGTTCCCGGAGTGCCCAGGATATCTCCCAGTTCAGAAGGTGCTTCCTCCCACTTCACCAATGAAATTAGTTTAGACTATTCTTTCCCTTTACCAACTTCCGTCCACCATATTCCCTTTCTTAAGGGGGCAACGTCAACCGGTCACAATCCACCCCTTCTAAACAATTTCATTGGCTGTTCATACTGTCCATCCAATCCAAAATGATATTTACAGTTCGTGAGCAAAGTTCATAGTCCATTCCGGCTATGCTCAGATGTAGATGATTCAAAAGTCCAAGAAAATCAGAAAATGAGAAAAATGGAAAACAGTTCATTTCTTCACCGACGAAGCAAAGAAAGGGAAACAGGGAAATCTCAGGGTCTCTTAGTTGACTCAGGAATCTCAGGGTTCGTGCACTGTAGATTCCTCGTTGATTCTTGTTTTGGGCGTGATGTAGCTGTACAGCAGTTCGAAATTAACCTCTTTCAGCTAAAGTTAAATTTCTTTGTGGAATACACTGAATTTCACCATTCTCTTGCATTACCCAATAAGTGTGACCTGGACCTTCAGCTGAAACCATCCCTCGGACAGGTCTAGCCTCTCCTGAGGAAGAAAATACCCAAACAGTTTTACCTAACAGATTCTTCTCTCTAACAACAGGAACTCTATCACCTTCTACTTTCCGTAGCAGATCTGAATGTGCAGGTCCAGCTCGGTTCACTGAACCTCTACTATTTACCAGCCAGGTTGCTTGTGCTAAATGTTTTTCCCAGTTTTTCAAAGATCCACCCCCCATGGCTTTAAGAGTGGTCTTCAACAAACTGTTGTAGTGTTCAATCTTCCCTGAAGCTGGTGCATAGTAGGGAATGTGGAATATCCACTCAATACCGTGCTCTTTTGCCCAGTTCTTTACAAGATTGTTCTTGAAATGAGTTCCGTTGTCTGACTCAATCCTCTCTGGAGTTCCGTGTCTCCACAGGATCTGTCTCTCCAGACCGAGAATGGTGATGTGTGCAGTTGCATGTGGAACTGGATAAGTTTCCAACCATCCAGTGTTTGCCTCTACCATAGTAAGCACGTATTGCTTACCAGAACGAGAACGTGGAAGAGTGATGTAGTCAATCTGCCAAGCTTCACCATACTTGTACTTGGACCATCTGTCACCATACCACAAGGACTTAAGTCATTTTGCCTGCTTAATAGCAGCACAAATGTCACAGTCATGGATGACTTGTGTGATAGCATCCATGGAAATGTCTATGGATCTGTCACGAGCCCATTGGTATGTTGCATCTCTGCCTTGATGTCCTGATGAATCGTGAGCCCACCGAGCTAAGAATATCTCACCTCGGTGTTTCCAGTCAAGATCAGCATTAGAGTCCATGTCTACTTGAGAAACTCTTGCAGCTAGATCTGCCTGATGGTTTTGTTGCTGTTCCTCAGTAGCTTTGCTCTTAGGAATGTGAGCATCGATGTGTCTCACCTTCACTGGAATTCTCTCGATTTGATCAGCAATGTCCTGCCATAGGTTGGCTGCCCAAATGGGTTTTCCTTTTCTCTGCCAACCATTCTTCTTCCAGTTCTTTAGCCAACCCCATAGAGCATTGGCTACCATCCATGAGTCGGTGTAGAGATAAAGCTTTGCCCATCTCTCACGTTCAGCCACGTCGAGAGCTAGCTGGACAGCTTTTACCTCTGCAAACTGACTGGATTCTCCTTCTCCATCTTTCGCCTCTGCAACTCGTCGTGTTGGACTCCACACTGCAGACTTCCACCTTCGCTTGTTTCCAACAAGACGAAAGGAACCGTCTGTGAACAAAGCATATTTCTTTTCATCATCAGAAAGGTCATTGTAAGGAGGAGCTTCCTCAGCACGAGTTACTTTCTCCTCTGGAGGTTTAGCACAGTTGATGCCTTCAGGCCAACTTGAGATCACCTCCACTAGACCAGGTCTTTCAAGATTTCCCATTCGAGCTCTGTGTGTTATCAGAGCCATCCACTTAGACCATGTTGAGTCTGTGGCATGATGTGGTGTGGAGCCTTTGCCTTTGAACATCCAATTCAAAACTGGTAATCTGGGAGCTAGAAGAAGTTGTGATTCAGTTCCAATCACTTCAGAAGATGCTTTCACTCCTTCATAGGCAGCTAGAATTTCTTTCTCTGTTGGAGTGTAGTTAGCCTCTGAACCTCTGTAACCTTGACTCCAGAAACCAAGAGGTCGTCCATATGTCTCACCTGGAGCTTTTTGCCACAAGCACCAGGTTGGACCATTGTCACTTGCAGCTGTGTACAAAATGTTCTTAATGTCTGGACCATCTCAGACAGGTCCCAGACCCATTGCTTGAATTACCTCTTGCTTTATCTGGTCAAAGGCTGCTTGTTGTTCAGGTCCCCAGTGGAAATGGTTTCTCTTTTGAGTCACATCATACAGAGGTTTCACAATCTGACTGTATCCAGGAATGTGCAGTCTCCAAAATCCCACTATCCCCAAGAAACGTTGGGTCTCTTGCTTGTTTGTGGGACTTGCCATGGTAGAGACTCTATTTACCACATCCACTGGAATGTGTTGGCGTCCATCCTGCCACCGCACTCCCAGAAACTGAATCTCTGTGCTAGGTCCTTTCACCTTGTCTTGCTTGATGGCAAAACCTGCATTCAGAAGAATGTCAATGATTTTGTTACCTTTCTCGAAGACTTCCTCAGCAGTTTTACCCCAGACGATGATATCATCGATGAACTGGATGTATTCTGGAGCACCGCCTTTCTCCAGAGCATCATGGATCACTGCATGACAGATGCTTGAGCTGTGGATCCAGCCCATTGGCAGTCTGTTGAAAGGGTACTGGATTCCTCTCCAGGTGAAAGCAAACTGAGGCCTGCATTCCTCTGCTATGGGAATAGAGAAAAATGCATTAGCAATGTCTATGGTATCATACCATTTGGCCTCTTTGGATTCCAGCTCATACTGTAGCTCCATCATGTCTGGTACTGCTGCACTCATAGGTGGTGTTACAGTATCACAGTATCACTTAGGTTGGAAAGGACCTCGGGGATCATCGAGTCCAACCTATCAACACAGACCCCATGCCTAGACCATGGCACCAAGTGCCACATCCAATCTCCCCTTGAACGCCTCCAGGGTCGATGACTCAACCACCTCCCTGGGTAACCCGTTCCAATGCCGAATGACTCGCTCGGTGAAGAACTTCCTCCTCACCTCGAGTCTGAACCTCCCTGGCGCAGCTTGAGACTGTGTCCCCTCATTCTGGTGCTGGTTGCCTGGGAGAAGAGGCCAACCCCTTCCTGGCTACAACCACCCTTCAGGTATCTTACCTGAGGTTCCCCTGGAAGTAGTCTCAGCAGATATGCTCACCCAGGGCACTCCAGGAGGACAATCCCTGTTCTGGTGCCCACTGGACACTGCCAAGGTGAAAACACAGTTGCCCCCCAGATGGTTTCAAGTGAGGTTCCATTCAGATACCTTTGCAGCTATTTGGTGCACATTGTCCCTGCTACTTGTGTGCTTTTAGCAGTCACAAACCCCAGACACAGCATCAGAGGAGACCTTATAAGAATAGAATAGAATAGAATAGAATAGAATAGAATAGAATAGAATAGAATAGAATAGAATAGAATAGAATAGAATAGAATAGAATAGAATAAACCAGGTTGGAAGAGACCTTCAAGATCATCACATCCAACCTATCACCCAACACCACCCAATCAACTAACCCATGTAACCAAGCACCCTGTCAAGTCTCCTCCTGAACACCTCCAGTGACGGCAACTCCACCACCTCCCCAGGCAGCCCATTCCAATGGGCAATCACTCTCTCTGTGTAAAACTTCCTCCTGACCTCCAGCCTGAACTTCCCCTGGCGCAGCCTGAGACTGTGTCCTCTTGTTCTGGTACTGGTTGCCTGGGAGAAGAGACCAACCTCTGCCTGTTTACAACCCCCCTTCAGGTAGTTGTGGAGAGTAATGAGGTCACCCCTAAGTCTCCTCCTCTCCAGGCTAAGCAGCCCCAGCTCCCTCAGTCTCTCCTCATAGGGCTTGTGTTCCAAGCCCCTCACTAACTTCGTTGCCCTTCTCTGGACTCGTTCCAGCAAGTCAACATCCTTCCTAAACTGAGGGGCCCAGAACTGGACACAGGACTCGAGGTGTGGCCTAACCAGTGCAGTGTACAGGGGCAGAATGACCTCCCTGCTCCTGCTGGCCACACTGTTCTTAATGCAGGCCAGGATGCCATTGGCCCTCTTGGCTGCCTGGGCACACTGCAGGCTCATGTTCATCCTACCATCAACCAGCACTCCCAGGTCCCTCTCTGTCTGGCTGCTATCCAGCCACTCTGACCCCAGCCTGTAGCACTGCATGGGGTTGTTGTGGCCAATGTGCAGAACCCGGCACTTGGATGTGCAAAATCTCATGCCGTTGGACTCTGCCCATCTGTCCAGCCTGTCGAGGTCTCTCTGCAAAGCCTCTCCACCCTCTAGCAGATCAACTCCTGTCCCCAGCTTGGTGTCATCAGCAAATTTACTGATGATAGACTCAATGCCCTCATCCAGATCATCAACAAAGATGTTAAAGAGGATGGGGCCCAGCACTGATCCCTGGGGGACACCACTACTGACTGGCTGCCAGCTGGATGTGACACCATTCACCACCACTCTCTGGGTTCGGCCATCCAGCCAATTCCTAACCCAGCTCAGAGTGCTGCTGTCCAAGCCATGGGCTGACAGCTTGGCCAGGAGTTTGCTATGGGGGACGGTGTCAAAGGCCTTGCTGAGGTCCAGGTAGACTACATCCACAGGCCTCCCCACATCCACCAGGCGGGTCACCTGATCATAGAAGGAGATCAGGTTGGTCAGGCAGGACCTGCCCTTCCTAAATCCATGTTGGCTGAGCCTGATCCCTTGGCCATCCTCTAAGTGCTGTGTTAATGCACTCAGGATGACCTGTTCCATGATCTTGCCTGGCACTGAGGTCAGGCTGACAGGCCTGTAATTCCCTGGCTCATCCAACCGGCCCTTCTTATGGATGGGCACCACGTTGGCCAGCTTCCAGTCATCTGGGACCTCGCCAGTGAGCCAGGACTGCTGAAAAATGATGGAGAGTGGCTTGGCCAGCTCCTCTGACAGCTCCCTCAGAACCCTAGGATGGATCCCATCTGGTCCCATGGACTTGTGGGGATCCAGGCGGCTAAGCAGATCACCAAGTACCTGATTTTGGAACAGTGGAAAACTATGCTGCTCCCTGGCTCCTTCTGCCAGCTCTGGAGGCCAGCTGTCTGGAAGACATTCTGTCCTACTAGTAAAAATTGAGGCAAAGAAGGTGTTAAGTATCTCTGCCTTTTCCTCATCCCTTATCACAACGTTCCCCTCCGTGTCCACCAAGGAGTGGAGGTTGTCTCTGCCCTTCCTCTTGCTATTAATGTATTTATAGAAGGACTTTTTGTTGTCCTTCACAGCAAAGGCTAGACTAAGCTCCAAGTGCGCTTTTGCCTCCCTAATTTTCTTCCTGCAAGACCTAGCAACATCCTTAAATTTTTCACGGGTTGCCTCCCCTCTCTTCCAAAGGTGATACACCCTCTTTTTTTCCCTTAGTTCCATTAAAAGTTCTTTAACCATCCAGGCTGGTTGTCTGCCCCGGCGGCTCATCTTCCGGCACATTGGCACAGCCTGTCCCTGAGCCTTCAACAGTTCTTCCTTAAAGTAGGACCAGCTCTCCTGGACCCCTTTGTTTTTAAGGGCTTTATCCCAAGGAACCCTCTGAATTAGTTCCTTGAGTAACCTGAAGTCTGCCCTCCGGAAATCCAGAGTGGAGGTCTTCTTGCTACCCCTCTTAGCTTGACCAAATAATGAGAATTCAATTATCTCATGGTCACTGGCCCCTAAGCACCCTCCGACCACCACATCACCCACCAACCCTTCCCTATTGGTGAAGAGGAGGTCAAGCATAGCTGTGGCCGGTTGACGTTGCCCCCTTAAGAAAGGGAATATGGTGGACGGAAGTTGGTAAACGGAAGGAATAGTCTAAACTAATTTCATTGGACGAGTGGGAGGAAGCACCCTCTGAACTGGGAGTGAAATGGGCATTTCCAACACTTCTCTGTCAGTCTTGCTTCCACCTTTCCTTTGGGCAGCAACTCTTTTCTGTGCTGGGCTTTCTGCCAAGACTTCGGCCTTGAAGATAAGAAAAGCCAGGCCTGTATTAACTGCTTCCAATTAACACAAACTGCTTTTAACTTCTTTCTTTCTCTTTCTCCCTCTTTTCCGAACTACTCTGGGGAAAGGGGGGGGAGAGAGGGGAGAGCGGAGGTGGGGAACCCCTCGGCCGAGAGGGGTTACTCTCATTTCTGTGTTACTCTGTTGTATATCTTTGTATATATTGTAGATATTGTAAATTTGTAAATATCCCCCTGCAAAATCCTACACTGCTTTGTAAATACAAGCTCCACTGCTTTGCTAATTCAGCTGGTGAGTTTTTTTTCCTTTCCCTTCAATTTTTCTTTCCCTTTTACCTTACAGGGGGGGAGGGAAGAGGCTTCTTAGCCTTACCCCTTCCAACCCACCACAATAGCCTTGCCCCTGGTAGGCTCTCGCAGCACCTGGGATAAGAAGCTGTCCTCCATGCATTCTAAGAACCTCCTAGATTGCCACTTCTCTGCTATGTTAAGATCCCAGCAGATATCAGGCAAGTTGAAGTCGCCCATGAGAACAAGGTCAGACGATCTTGAGACAGCCTTAAGCTGCCTATAGAATGACTCATCAACATCCTCCTCCTGGTTGGGTGGTCTATAACAGACTCCAACAAGGATGTCTACCCTGTTGGCCTTCCCTCTAATTCTTACCCACAGGCACTCAACCCGATCGTCCTAATCTCCGTCTCAATGGCATCTAGTGCCTTCCTGATGTAAAGGGCCACCCCTCCACCCCTTCTTCCTTGCCTGTCTCTCCTGAAGAGCCTGTAGCCATCAATTGCAGCGCTCCAGTCATGTGAGTCATCCCACCACGTCTCTGTGATGGCAACTACATCATAACTTTCCTGCCGCAGCAAGGCTTCCAGCTCCTCTTGTTTGTTGCCCATGCTTCGTGCATTAGTGTACATGCACTTCAGCCGGGCTGCTGGTTTCACCTCTTGCTCTGGCTTATCACCCCCAGACCCCAGCCTGGGAGGACTGGTTTCAACCCCTTCCCCCTTCGAAACTAGTTTAAAGCCCTATCTATGAGACCTGCCAATTCCCTCCCCAGAATCTTTTTCCCTTTGAGGGATAGGCCATTCTCGTACACTCTGATCTTACCCCTCCTCTGGGACAGATGTGCTCCATCTGTTGCCAGCTGGCCTGGTGCAGCAGAAAGTTTTCAAGATCAAAAACCCAAAATTCTTTTCCCTGCACCAGCCTCTAAGCCACTTGTTGACTTCAGCTGCTGACCTGTTCCTTATGGTATTCCCACCTGCAACTAAGGGTATAGATGAAAAAATTATTTGTGCCCCTGATCCCTCAACCAGATCTCCCAGGGCCCTGAAGTCATCTTTGATAGCCCTGGGAGTTCTGGTTGCAACATCATCATTCCCTAACTGCATAACAATCAAGGGATAATAGTCAGAGGGCTGCACCATACCAGGCAGTATTCTGGTAACACCTCCAACCATGGCTCCTGGAAGGGAACAAACCTCCCTGTGAGTAGGGTCTGGCCGACATATGGGGCCCTCTGTTCCCCTCAGGAGGGAATCGCCAATAACAATTACCCTCCTCTTTTTTTTAAGGGAGGAAGTCCTGATGCCGGGGGAAGGCTGTTTAAGCTTAGGCTGTTTCACCTTCATTCAGGGCTCGTTAGTCTGCTGTCAGATGCCAGTCTCCATTATGCTTCCGCACAGGCCACGCTGGACTGTTGAAAGGTGAATGAGTTTTGGTGATGACTTTCTGACTTTCCAACTGATGAATCAGATTCTGAATGGGCAACAAAGAGTCACGGTTGGTTCTGTATTGTCTGTGATGCACAGTCTGAGAAGCAACCGGTAATTTAATGTCCTGTATCTTGTGTTGTCCCACAACTGCAGATTCATCAGAAAGCTCAGCTCTAACAGACAGCTTCAGTTTTTGTCCATCAATTTCTACAGAACCTACTCCAAAAGCCCATTTGTAACCTCTAGGGTCTTTGAAACGCCCTTCTCTCAGAAAATCAATTCCCAAAATACAAGGTGTGTCAGGTCCAGTCACAACTGTATGCTTCCTCCACTGTTTACCAGTTAGACTAATATTAACCTCCACCTTACTTAACTCTTGAGATCCATCAGTGACTCCCAAAATAGTTATTGACTCTCAAAATAGTTATCAACTCCGATCCCTGGTAATTTGATGGCATTATGGTGCACTGAGCTCCTGTGTCAACCAAGGCCCTGTACTTCTGAAATTGTGAACTACCAGGCCACTGGATGTACACATCCCAATAGATTCTGTTATCTCTATTATCCCTTTCCTCCCCGTGGCAGGAGGCAGGGCATCCCTAGTTGTGGAGAATATGCCCACATGTGCAATGAGCACAGTGTGCAGTGCTATAACTGGAGCCACTGTTGGAGCTACTAGGGTTGTTCTGGGGAACTGTGGAAGTAACAGCTACCCTCCTGGTGTTGCTACCTCGGGTTCTGCCACTTTGAGTTCCCTCAGTCTCCTGAAAAGATTAGAAGTTGGTTGACCATCCCATCTGTTCATGTTCTCACCAAACTGATCACGAAGAGTTATCCAAATAGTCCTACGTGATTGCCTTGGTGGTTTGTTTTGTTTTGTTTTGATCTGTTTTGGAATGACCTCCTTGGAGGACGTCTATTCCTCACAGATGAAACTTGTATCCACCTGGAGGAAGAATTGGAATTATCTCTTTGTGCCAATTGGCATATGGTATTTTAAAATTCATCCTTCAGCTCTTTCATGCAATTCTTTATTTCACCAGACAGAGTTTCAATGGCTGAAACCAAAGAAACACGTGTCATGCTATCCTCCAATTGTCTCATTTGATCAGTGAATTGGCCAACCCTAGGAGGAGCTCCACCATAATTTCTTGCCACAATTCTGCTTGCCAGAATGTTTGCATAATTAGAAGGAGCAAGTTTGATGAGCTTTTTAGCAAGACCAGTTCCTACAGGAATGTCATCAGGATTCAGAGTTTCATGGTCACCATAGAGTAGCTCTCTAACAGCAAATTCTCTCAGGTGCTTAATTCCCTCATCTATGGTAGTCCAAGGGCTTAGGATTCCATGGAAGATCATCTCGGGAAGGGTACCTCAGGAAAACTGCCATTAAAAGGCGTATCCACAGATTAACCTTACCGAGAGCCTTGCCTAAATGTCTATCTATTCCATTATCCTTCGAGAGAGTTCCTAACTGAGCTGCTGACTTGTCTCTGACCATTAGAGCTGGAGCACCTGTATCATAACACCTACCTAGCCAAGCTAGAACTGGCTCCTTATCTGCTCTGATGTAATCCTTGTGCACGTTTCTAAACTCTTTACAAGGTGAAGAACATTCAGAAATATCTTCTTCTTCCTTTGCCTCCTCTTCCTCAACTTGTTGTCCAAATAATCTTTCTGTCACTCTCTCAAGGATCCCTTTAAGCTGAGAAGCACCACTGCTAGCTGCTGTCCTACCAAGAACTGCATCTTGATCCTCTGATGATCTCAATAACTCAGCTATATTTTTAAGACAAATTTTCTCTTCCTCCCCAGCAGAAGTACCTTGCTGTCCTCCCCCATCAGCTCCTGGATCAGCTTTGGCCTTTCCACTCCTTGTTGTTAAGACTGCTACTTGCTTAATTGGAGCTGTGTTTGAATTTACAGCCACCTTAACAGAAGCTGACAGGTTTTGAGACTGACCAGCTGCTGCGAAGGATGCTTCTGGTCCTGCTGGAGGAGGAGGAGGAAATGACTTTGCCTCGTTAATGGTTGCTGCTGAAGACGGGGGAGCTGCCATGTTGGGAGCTGCCACAGCCCCTGGCTGCTTGCCAGATTCAGCAACAGCACCGTTCAAAGCAGCCTTTCTGATAGACTTTTTAGCTTTATCTTTAACTGATACAGATTCTCCACTCTCCTCATCACTAGAAGTCTCTGGAACAGAGCCAGAGTTGTGCTTCTTTCTTTTTGATCTCCGCTTTATAATGAAACAGGCCTTAGATGCTTTTTTTTTCTCCCAACGCAAAGCATACAACAAATAGACAGTAGTTATCACCAGCAGCAGGATTACACACATAAAATAAATCACCTTTGGATCTCAGCCATCACTTAAAATTACTCTTTCACCTACTGGAATCTTAAACTCCCTTATCTCAATGGGAAGAGTGCTTGAAGTTATATTTCTGTATGTACTAAGCTGAAAAAAACCCAGACAGCAGTCATACAGAAGCTGAATTTTATACCTGAACCATAAATAGAATTTTTGCATTAAATATGTGATCGAGATGTAAACCTAAACAATACTTGTAGATCAGGACCCCAAAAACTGAAAATAAAAGACGCTCTAAAATCCAAAGCACCTTCATGTTTGCTAGTCCAACTCAAGAAAGCAATAAATCAAGCTATTTTAGCCCCACGTTGGGTGCCAATTAAAAAAAATGTAGTGGGTTGAGAGAGAAGGCCTAACTCTCCCTCCCCCACAAAGAGGAGAAAAACCCACAGCTAACTCAATCAGAGAAGCAAAAGGATGCCACATTTACAAGCAATGTGAAAATGCAGGTTATCTATACACAATATATACAGTATTTACAATATATATACAGAATATATATACAGAAATATACAGCAAAGAAAAAAAAATACAGGAACAAAATTCCCTCCTCCGGACAGAGGAGGTTCCCCCCCCTGTACCCCGCTCTCTCCCCTACCTCCCTTTCTTCCCAAAAGGGGTTAGAGAGAGAAAAGGCAGTTATTAAGGAAGAAAGGTTTTAGTAGGCCTCATGCGAATTAATGCAGGATTAGTGCTTATCTTATCCAAGGTCAGAACTCCGGCAAGTTGCCCAGAAGCAGACAAGCTGGAAAGGGAGAAGGAAAGGAACGAACTGAGAAAAATTCCAACTGCACTAAAACTTAAAGCTGCATTCTACCAATCTACCAATGAAATTCATTTAGACCTCTCTTTGTTTACAAAATATTCAGCCAGAGTGTCCCAGCACTGTCCCTTTCTTAAAGGCACAGCCTCAAACGGTCACAGTAGCTCACTCAGATTGGCATTGTAGGACTCAAATTCATGGAGGTTCATGGACACCTTTCCAGGCAGGGGCATTATGCCCTAATGATATAACAGTTAGGAGAAAGAGCATATGGAGAAGACAATGCCATCAGAAAAAAATTTGCTGAGGACAACCTCTGGAATATATCATCCATGAAGAAATGCTTGCCCTAGTCCCTGGGGAGAGTATAAAAGAGTATGTCACTTCTGATAATGGTGAGTAGCATAATACTACCAAAGTTCTTTACTTTCTCATGTGGACTGGTGTCTCTTCCCCTGGAAATTGACTGCTCCACTCAGCTTGAGAAATGTAAGACACAGCTTCCGTTTCCATTTCAGCATACTGGCACGGGTTCGGACAGAGATCATCATCTTCAGAACATGAGGTTAAGAGAGTTCCTACAGAGTACTGCCTGTCCTGGCTCTTAGTGAGCTGTACTGTGAGAGAATGATATGATTGAAAAACAAATACTGTTTTCTCCATTTAATCTGAACTATAGAAAGCTTCCACTTCACTCCACTGTTTACCCTAAAATACCAAGGAATCACAGAAAACATCCAGTTGGAAGAGACCTCAAAGATCATCCAGTCCAACTTTTGACCCAGCAGTGAAGAGTCAACACTAATCCATGTCCTCAAGCACCATGTCCACACACTTCTTAAACACTTCCAATAACTCCACCACTGCCCCAGGCAAACCATTTCAATGATTGATAACCCTCTCTGTGAAGTATTTCCTAGCATCCAGCCTGAACCTCCCCTGGCACAGCTTGAAACCCTTTCCTCTAGTCCTGTCACTTGACACTAAGGAGAAGAGGCTCCTCCTCACTCCAATTTCCCTTCAGGTAGAGAGTAATGAGGTCTCCCCTCAGCCTCCTCCAGGCTGAACAACTACAGCTCTCCCAGATGTTCCTCACAGGCCATGTGTTCCAGGCCCTTCACCAGCCTCATTGCCCTTCTCTGAACATGCTCCAGATCTCAGTGTCCCTGTTGTAGTGAGGGACCCAGAAATGAACACAACACTCAAAGTGTGGCCTCACTACTGCTGAGTACAGAGGGATGATCACCTCCCTCTTCCTTCTGGCCACGGTGTTTCTATACAATCCAGGATGCCATTGGCTTTCTTGGCCACCTGGGCACATGGCTGACTCATATTTAATTGACTCTCAACCAGAACCCCCAGGTCCCTGATTGAGTTTCAGGCTTCCAACCACACATCCCCAAGTCTGTAGCTTACCATGGGGTTGTTTTGACCCAGGTGGAGGACCTGGCACTTGGCCTGGTGCCCTTGCAAAGCCTCCCTACCCTCTAGCAGATCAACACAGCCACCCAGCTTGGTGTCATCTGCAAATTTACTGAGAGTGCATTCAATCCCCTCATCCAGATCATTAATAAAGGTATTAAAGAGGACAGGCCCCAGTACTGAACCCTGGGGGACACAACTAGTGACTAGGCGCCAGTCAGACTTAACTCCATTCGCCACCACTCTTTGGGCCTGGCCACACAGCCATGGTTTTATCCAGCACAGAATGCACTTAACCAAGCTTTGTGCCATGAGTTTCTGAAGGAGAACGCTGTGGGAGACAGTGTCAAAGACTTTTACTAAAGTCCAGGTAGACAATGTCCATGGCCCTTCCCTCATCTGCTAGGCAGGTCACCTTATTGTAAAAGGAGATCAGAGTTGTCAGACAGGACCTGCCTTTCATAAACCTATGCTGACTGGGAGTGATCACCTGGTTGTCTTGTGTGTGCCATGTGATGGCACTCAGGATGACCTGCTCCATGACCTTTTCTGTCACTGAGGTCAGACTGACAGGCCTGTAGTCCTCTGGATCATCCTGTCAGCCCTTCTTGTAGATGGCCATCTCATTTGCCAGTCTCCAGTCAACTGGGACCTCCCTGGTTAGCCAAGACTGTTGACAAACAATGGTAAGTGGTTTGGTGAGCACATCTGCCAGCTCCTTAAGTACCCTTGGGTGGGTTCCATCCAGTCCCATAGACTTGTGCACATCTAAGGGGCACAACAGGTCATTGATCACTTCCTCCTGGATTGTAGGAGCTGCTTTCTGCTCCCATCCCTGTTTTCCAGTTCCAGGGACTGAACCCTGTTATGGTTTTTAATTAGATCCTCCAAGCATTTATCTTTTGGTAAATCTGCCCTAAGAGAGCAAAACCACCACACTCAGAATTTGAAAGCAAAAAGTGGAATTGTATTTACCAAAAAAACCCACAAAATATCTGCCCTGAAGGGACAAAGCCTCAGATATGCCCTGAACCAGACAATGGAGCAGAAGCCAGGAGGTCTGGTTTTCCAGGAGACAGTGGGCCAGGTGTGTGTGTGCCATTGGCCAAATGTGGAGAAAACCTGATTCTGTAGGTTAAAGTATCAGGTTTCTATCTCTTAATCTTTGTTGCCACTGGCCATCATTGTCTCGAGAAATCTATAAATCCAGACCAAAGAGTGAGTCCTTTGTCTTGCCTAAGGTCTGGGGAGAAGCCATGAGCCTTTCTTTGCAAGTCTGAGAAGCCAAGCCTTGCTTTACCTTGTAACCCAGAATCCATGCTGTGCCTCAGTTTACCCAGAAAGACACAAGTGCCCCTTGCAGTAATGCATCATAAAATCCCAGGAGCAGACAGGCATGTCTTGCTAGGCCAAGGGACAAACCCTAGGGAGCCAAGACCCCAGGACAGCTTTGTTTTATTGAAAGAAACAACAAGAGCCACTGCAAAGATCGCAGCTGAAGAGCCCCTCCATAACAGGCAAAGCTACAAAAACTGTCAAGCCCAGAGCTGCAGGGACAAGCACTCCCCCTCAGCGTCTGCATGCAGACACCACTGCCAGTCGGTGTGAATTCAAATGTGCCACATATTCTTGGGATTATAAATGCAACAACTGAATATACTGGACTAAGGTGATTTGCAGTGAGTAACCCAGCAAATCTGACTTTTATAAGCATCTGTTAAAAGGTCTGTTGCCCTAGTTTCTCTATTGGACTACTTTGAGCCCCCACTCCCCTTGTGGGCAAAGCTGGCATGTTGCTGAAGTTTTTATCTTTGCAGTTTAAATTATTGTTTGTTGCTTCTGGTTTTTGCTAATATTGTTTAAATCGTTACATGTTCCTGCTTGTGAGATACTTTTCCACAACCAAATATTTCAAACCAGTAAACAGGTTTTATTAATATTTTCCACAGGATTTTTAAAAATAAAATTATTAATATTTTTATTAATTGTTGTGACTGTTAAGTATTAATAACCATAACAATCTAACTGTGTAAAATGCAATAAATATGTACAAAATGCATTTACATACATATATACACACACAGGTGAACAGCTCATACAAGTTCCCCTTTCCCCCGCCCCCGACCCTACTTAGGGACAGAGGCCCCCAAAAAAGCTCAGCTTCCCCTTCCCCTTGTACCTCTTACAGAAACCAAATAGAAAAGGCCCAAGGTCAGAAGGAAGATAGCACAGCTCAAATCCCACAAGTGAAGCAGCAAGATCCAGCGGCCAAGAGCACACAAAACAACTCTGCTGCAAGATACAAGGTTTTCGATACTCCAATGGAAATATTTTAACTTATCTATTGTTATTATTCTTCAGACCAATTGAATAAGATGGACTTATTATTCTTATAATGTAAACTCAGAGGAATCCATACCTCTTGAACCGTCTGAAACCTTGGAAAAAAATCTATTTACAATTCAATTTTAGTTTCAAACTGTAACATTCCCTCATGGACGAAAGGGTGTCATTGACAAATACCGAGGCAAAGTAGCCATTCAACAGCTCAGCCTTTTCTTTGTCTTTGGTCACCAGGTTCCCTCCTTAATCCAGCATGTGCGTGGAGGTTCTCCCTAGCTCTTCTTCTACTGTTAACATACTTACAAAAGCACTTTTTACTGTCTTTAATGACACTGGCCAAGTTGAGTTCTAGTTGAATTTTGGCCTTTCTAATTTTCTCCCTACATACTCTTTCAAGATCCTTATACTCTTCCTCAGCTGCCTGCCCCTCCTTCCACAGCCAGTAGACTTTCCTTGTCTTCCTGAGTTCTCCCCAAAGCTCTCTGCTTAGCCAGCCTCATCTTCTGCCCTGCTGACTCCCCTTCCGATGCACAGGGACAGCTAGTTCCTGTGCCTTGAAGATTTCCCTCTTGAGGAATGTCCAGCTTTCCTGGACTCCCCTGCCATTCAGGACTGCCTCCTAAGGGAAACCATCTACCAGTCTCGTGAACAAGTCAAAGTCTGCCTTCCAGAAGACCAAGGATGGAGTTCTTTCTATTGTCCCCTCTCCTAACCCTACTGAGAACTGTAAATTCCACCATCTTGTGGTCACTTTGTCCAAGATGTCCACCAACCTTTATGTCTCCTGCTAGCCTTTCTCTGTTTACAAGCAGCAGGTCTAGTAGTGAGCCATCCCTCATTGACTCATTCACCAGCTCTGTAAGGAAGTTATCTTCCATGCATGCCAAGATTCTCTGGGACTGCTTCCTGCCTGCTGTGTTGTATTTCCAGTTTCCCACAAGAACAAGGGCTATTGATTCCAAGATCTTCCCAGGCACCCATAAAGCACTTCATCAACCTCCTTATCCTGGTTGGATGGTCTATAGCAGATCCCCATCATGACAT
The DNA here is from genome assembly GCA_011125475.1 of Melanerpes aurifrons. NCBI lineage: Eukaryota > Metazoa > Chordata > Aves > Piciformes > Picidae > Melanerpes > Melanerpes aurifrons. Next base: position 996,387 of record WWNC01000081.1, on the reverse strand, counting down.
CTGCCTTGTTGGCATTTCCTCTGATGCGTACCCACATCTGTTCAACCCTATCATCACCTTCATCATCATGGTAAAGATAGTCAAAGCCCTCCCCGATATATAAGGCCACCCCACCGCCTCTCCTTCTGGGCCTGTCCTTTCTGAAGTGTCTACAGCACAGCACTCCAGCTATGGGATTCATCCCACCATATGTCTGTCAGTGCAATAATATCATAATTTTCCTGCTGCATGATAGCTTCCAGCTCTTCTTGCTTGTGCCCCATGCTCTGTGCATTGACATAGATACACTTCAAGCTGGGAAGGGAGGTCTGCTCCCCTGCTTGATCACTCCCAGGCACTAATGTGAGTCCTAGCTTGTCAATGGCCCTTGCATCCACCTTATCTTGTTGCCCATTATCCCTTACCTCCCCTGAGGTGGCAGTGGAGCCATCCCACCATCCCACGGGTGTCGCAGTCTTCTCTCCAGCAAGCCTAGTCCTTCCCCTTTTCCTCTTCCATTCTAGTCTAAAGCTCTGTCAGTGAGGCCAGCCAAGTCTCATGATAAAGCCCCTCTCCCCTTTTGGGTGAGGTGTACCATCTCTGCTGCCAGCAGGCCTGGTGTCATGTAAATCGACCCATGATCAAAAAAAAACAACATTCTGCTGGTGGCACCAGGCTCAAAGCCAGAAATTAATCTCATGAGTCTTTTTCAATCTCTTTGGGAGTGTCCCTGCCACTGAGATGGAGGAGACCACCTGTGTCCCCAAGCCCTCAGCACTAAAGTCTTTTTAATTGTCTTCATACTCCTGTCTACCTCAGTCTTTACATTGATCTTATTAAGATATTTTGTCACATGGCTTCCACATCTGTCTGGACAGATGGGCAGAGTCCAATGGCATGAGATTTAACACATCCAAGTGCCGGGTTCTGCACATTGGCCACAACAACCCCATGCAGTGCTACAGGCTGGGGTCAGAGTGGCTGGAGAGCAGCCAGGCAGAGAGGGACCTGGGCTTGCTGGTTGATGGTAGGATGAACATGAGCCTGCAGTGTGCCCAGGTGGCCAGGAGGGCCAATGGCATCCTGGCCTGCATTAAGAACAGTGTGGCCAGCAGGAACAGGGAGGTCATTCTGCCCCTGTACACTGCACTGGTTAGGCCGCACCTCGAGTCCTGTGTCCAGTTCTGGGCCCCTCAGTTTAGGAAGGATGTTGACTTGCTGGAACGAGTCCAGAAAAGGCAACAAAGTATGTGAGGGGCTTGGAACACAAGCCCTATGAGGAGAGACTGAGGGAGCTGGGGCTGCTTAGCCTGGAGAGGAGGAGACTCAGGGTGACCTTATTGCTCTCTACAACTACCTGAAGGGGGTTGTAAACAGGCAGAGGTTGGTCTCTTCTCCCAGGCAGCCAGCACCAGAACAAGAGGACACAGTCTCAGGCTGCACCAGGGGAAGTTCAGGCTGGAGGTCAGAAGGAAGTTTTACACAGAGAGAGTGATTGCCCATTGGAATGGACTGCCCAGGGAGGTGGTTGAGTCGCCGTCACTGGAGGTGTTCAGGAAGAGACTTGACAGGGTGCTTGGTTACATGGGTTAGTTGATTGGGTGGTGTTGGGTGATAGGTTGGACGCAATGATCTTGAAGGTCTCTTCCAACCTGGTTTATTCTATTCTATTCTATTCTATTCTATTCTATTCTATTCTATTCTATTCTATTCTATTCTATTCTATTCTATCTATAGAACTATAGAACCGCAGATTGCGCAGTTTGAGTTGTCACTCCCAACCTGCCCAAGTGAAAGCATCTCTACATGAGTAGTTATTGCACAGTGAAGGTGGGCTCCTGTGTCTCAGCTGCTCAGCAAGGAGATCTCCTTGTGACATTTTCAGAGAGCACAGAACAGTACTGAATACAGAATGAAGTTCCTTTTCTTGCTGTTGTGGGCAGCTGCCTGAAGATCTAGCCAGCAGAAGTTCTAAAGCAGCTAAAAGAGTGTAACTAAGATTAATAGCCACTCTATCTGCTTGACTTTCGGCATCTTCACACATAGAAAACTTTATCCTATTAATTTTTTGGTCCTTGCTTCCCAGGTGTCCTATTAAAAAACTTCTCATGATTTCACCAGTTCTTTCATTTCATCTCCTAAGGTTAATTCTCTGTATTATCTCACAGAGCCTTAAGTGAAAAACATGGACAAAGTGCCCACAGCTGCAGTATCTCGACAGCCATTCTTTATCAGCATATTTACTGTAGGAATGTTTGGTATAGTAATACGCAACAACTGTGTTGCAATCTGCATTAACCTGATTAACATGGCCATAGTTCATATTCAAGTTCAAATTTCATAATTGCACTTGGCAATGTGTGTGTTTTATGATCATATATTATAAACCAATTAGAAAACCTATGAAAATAATATTTTGACACTTTTAACTGTAGCTAGAGGCTCCTAAACACCTATGTTTCACTGGATTATATTACAACTTCATGCATTTTAGGGTGTAATTTAATTATGCTTGTTAACAAAGTCTCTAGACTTATCATGGAGCTTTATGGTGAACTTCTGAATGTCAAAACTCATTTTGAACAGTTGAATCTTGTTCAAAATATGGCCTTGATGAAATTCATTTCAGTAAATTAGGCTGAAATAAGCTATGCAAATGTGAAAGACTCTACCTAATATAGTTTTATTTGAATACACGTCTGTGTCTTTGTCCATGAGTTTTCTCACTTGCCTTGTGTTTCGTTGCCACTCTGCAGGAAAGCAGACTGTGAGGGTGCTTGGCTGCTGGCTGGAGCAAAGCCACCACACTCATGTATGGGATTTATTACTCTATAGTTAATTAAGTGCTAATTGCACAAGTACTTGTATTTATAGTCTGAATAAAATCTACAAACTTGGGGCTTGAAGTTCAGCTTGTAACACGAGAGGCTTCCTGTTCTGGTTGCTGCTTCTGGGTTCTGGGTTTTGATTGGTGTCTCTTTTCCACAGGGATGGTAGCGGTACATGTGGGAACTGGGTAACTCACTGGTTTTCGTTCTGCATTTCGCTGAGCCTTTTCTGCAAATAGGCTAAGCGAAGGTAATAATAAATTTATGCTATCTTCTTTGTATTAAACTCTTATCTTATGTCACTCTATCTCATCCTGGAGGGTTTATTTTTGGGTGGGGGTGGGTGTGTTACTTTTCTCTCCTTCTGTGAAAGGAATTGTTACACTATTAGATGCCAGCATAAGGAATTATTAGCCCAAATTATGTAAATTTACTTTTGAAATTAACAGATATAGAAAAAGAGAACAATTTCCAAAGTTAATTTAATATTTGGTAGCATTCTAGCTATTTGAGGCTCAATAAGTACCAGTATAATCTTAGTATAATACAATAAATAAACAGTTAAAAGAAATCCAGATTGTATTTTATGTTTATGAAATCAGATCCTTTCCGTATTCAAATAAAATAAGAAATACACCTCCTACTTCAAAAGAGAAATAGTATAAAATTATACAATCACTGAGTGGGTTGGGTTGGAAGAGACCTTAAAGATACCTCCTTCCAACTTCCCTGCCATGGGCAGGGTCACCTTCCACTACACTTGGTCAAGCTGCTCGAAGACCTGTCCAACCTGGTCTTCAAGACTTGCAGGGATGGGACACCCACCCACAACTTCTCTGGACAACCTGTTCTGGTGCCTCAGCACCCTCACAGTAACAATTTCTTCTTAATACCTAATTTAAATCTACCCTCTTTCATTTTTAAACCATTAATTCTCTTCTTATCGCTACAACCCCTGACAAAGAGTCCCTCTGCAGCTTTCCTGTAGACTTCCTTTATGTACTGGAAAGCCGCTATAATATCTGTTCAGAATTTTATATTCTTCAAGTTGAACAACTGCAATTCTCTCAGCTTGTCATCACAGAGGAGGTGCTCCAGTCCCCTGATCATCTTCATGCCCTTTCTCTAGACCTGTTCATGCATGTCTATGACTTTCTTCCTCTTCTATCTTTTCTTCTTCTCTCTTTCTTTCTCCCTTTGTGTTTCAACAGCCCATAGTAATTTCTGCTGCATACTAGCTGAGACATGTTTCTCAAGTCCCAAATGCAAATCTATAAGTTATAGTGATTTACAGAAATCAGACTGTCCTCATAATTGTTCAATTATTGCTGGGTATGTGGAGAGATTCTTCAAGAGATGGAGATCTCTTCACTAATATTTATAATCTGCACTGAACAGAGCTAGTGAATGGGTGGGTGTACATTAGGTTGAAATGCAGTGGTATTTGATTTATACCAAGTCCAGGTCAGATTGCTAATGTTAAATCTATTAAAGTATCTCTTAGACCTGCCTTAATGTACTTCCCTGCATACAGTAGAACTTAAACATTGCTGTTTCTTCAGCTTTTCATTGTTGGTTGAATATTTGTCTTTACTGCATCATCCTGTGATGAACTGGACTTAGGATATTTTTAAAATTGCACTTCATTAAAGCCTCACTTCTCAGAAACCACTATCTTTAAAATTATCAGCATGTTTGGTAAAAAAATAACCAGGCAATACCTGAAAACATAATAAGAAATTTAAAACATTAAATTTAGTTCATAAAACCTAGATGCTCAAGGGTGAAATCCACATTTTATCCTGGGGAAACTAATTCACAAATAGCTTTTATTTGGAAGAATGAAACATACTATGCTTACCTAAGCTGTCACATTCTGATTGTCTCCAAGTAGGGAATTATTTTCTCCAGCTCAGAGGTGCTTTCTCTTGAAAAAAAACATTAGACAAAAGTGTAAGTAGGAAAAACAAGATAGTGGAACGTTCAGGAAATCAACTTCCAGATCAGGTCAGGCATTTTGACATCAATTCTGCAAAGGCCGTTGAGTATTAAATAGACAGACTACAGACTTTTTTCCTAACTTTCAAGAGTTTTCTGTACAGAGTACATACGAAGCCAGCCTGTGACTTCCAAGTCAGCCTGGGGTGTATTTCTGATGCTGCCTCCGTTCAATACTTCCCCCCTCCCGCCCCTTTACCTGAATGTTTCTGTTGTTGACTTAAATCAGGGAGAGTCACTGTTTGTGTGTTATTCTCAACCCCTTTAGCTGAAGGGCCTCGCAGGCTCAATTTTATCTTAAAAAGAGTGACTGGTAATTTGATAAAATGCAGCTCATTTACAAATGAAAAATTCCTTCTCTATTAGTGCATGAGACATTAAAAATCATAGTGTCTTTCCTTACATTCCCATGGTTCATCCAGCCAAATATTAAATTCCCAAAATTTATCTCAGGTGAAGATTCCCATCCTTATAGAATCATAAAATCATACACTTTTTTTTATTGGAAAAGATCTCTAAGACCATCGACTGCAAATGTCAGACTAACACCACCATGGCCATTAAACCATGTCACAAAGTGCCATGTCTACACATTTTTTTAACCCCTCCAAGGAACAGTGACTCCATCACCTCTCGGGAATGCCTGACCACTCTTTCAGTAAAGACTTATTTCTTAATATCCAATCTAAACATCCCCTGGCACAGCTTGAGGCCGTTTCCTCTCATCCTATTACTTTATATTAGGGACCAACACCCACCTCATTACAACCTCCTTTCAGGTACTTGTGTAGAGCAATGAGATCTCCCTTCAGCCTCCTTTTCTCCTGACTAAACAATCCTCAGCTGATCTTCTTAAGACTTATGCTCCAGATCCTTCACCAGTGTCATTGTCTTTCACAGGATATGCTCCAGCAACACAAGGTCCTTGTAGCGAAGGGCCCAAAACTGAACACAGTATTTGAGGTGCAGCCTCACCAGTGCTGAGAGCAGGGGCACAGAATCACAGAATCTTTTTAGAAGAGACCTCAAAGATCATCCAGTCCAATATGCAATCCAATGCTGAAGAGTCAACACTAAACCATGTCCCTAAGCACCAGGTCCACACACCACTTGAACACCCCCAGGAGCAGCAACTCCACCATAATCTTGGGCAGACCATTCCAATGTTTTATAACATTTTCAGTGAAGTTCAGTGAAGAAGCGTTTCCTGGTATATAGCCTAATCCTCCACTGGCACAGCTTCTAATAATTTCCTCTACTCTTGTCTCCTGTCATCAAGAAGAAGCTGCCCCCTCCTCACTCCAACATCCCTTCATGTAGTTGTAGAGAGCAATAAGATCTCCCCTCAACCAACTCTTTTCTACACTGAACAATCCCAGCTCCCTCAAACACTTTTCATAGGTCATGTACTCCAGGCCTTTCCCCAGCCTCTGGACACAATCCAGCACCTCAATGTCCTTCTTATATCGAAAGGTCCTGAATGAACATAATACTCAAGGTGTGGCCTCACCAGAGCTGAGTAAAGGCAGATGATCACCTCTCTGTTACTGCTGGCCACTGTGTTTCCTGTCAGAAGGATATCGATTTTGTCAAGCAGGATGTACTCTTCATGAGCCCCTGCTAATTGGGCCTGATCAACAAGTTGCCCTGCCCATGCTGCATAGTGGCACTCAAGCTGATCTGCTCCATGACCTTCCCTGGAACTGAGGTCAGAGTGGCAGGTCTGTAGTTCCTCAGGTCTTCATTCTGGCCCATCTTGTACATGGGCATCATGTTTGCCTATCCCCAATTGGGTGGGACCTCCCCAGTTAGCCAGGACTGCTGGTAGATAGCGGAAAGTGGCTTAGGTGAGCACTTCTACCTGCTCTCTCAGTACTCTTTAGTATGCACTTAGACTTGTGTATGTCTAAGTGGTGCAGCAGGTCACTAACCATCTCTTCTTGGATTATGGGGGGTTTCATTCTGCTCCCCATCTCTATCTTCCATCTTAGGTGACTGGGTATCCAGCAACAACTGCTCTTAATAACGAAGACTGAGAAAAAGAAGGTGTTGACTACCTTAGCCCTTTCTTCATTCTTTACCACTATGTTTCCCTCTGCATCCAACATAGGGTAGAGATTCTCCTCAATCCTCCTGCTGCTAATATATTTGTAGATGCCTTTCCTGTTCTTTTTAACAGATGAAGCCAAATTCATTTTCAGCTGGGCTTTGGCCCTTCTCGTTTCCTCCCTGCACAGCAACTTTGCAGTCCTGTTGCGTGGCCTGCCCCTTCTTCCAACAACTACAAATTCTCCTTTTCTCACTAAGCAGTAACCAAATCTTCCCATTCAGCAAGGCTGGCCTTCTTCCCCACCAACTCATCTTTTGGCACACGGGGGTGTCCTGTTCCTTCACCTTTCATGCTTCATTCCTGAAGAGTGTCCAGTCTTTCTGAGCTCCTTGGCCTTTCAGGACTGCTTCCCAAGGGATTCTGTCAACCACTCTCTGACACAAGCCAAAATCTGCTTGCTAGAAGTCCAAGGTTATGGACAACGGAGATTGGAGTCAATACAGCTGATCAATATGATCGAGTACTGTTCCTTTATTGTTTCAGTATTGCAGGCCTATGGTGTGAGTAAAGTAAAGTAAAGCAGTAAAGTAAAGCAGTAAAACAGTAAAGCAAAGAAGAAGAAGGGAAAGGAAAGGCAGAAGTGCATAGCAAGGGAACTTCTACAACTTATATAAACACGGAGTGCCTTGTTGGCATGGCTTCATTGGTTCCCTATGAGTGACCACACATTGCACTATTATAGATTATTGGTCCAACTACTAATGACATGCAAGGTTTGTTGATGCAGGTACATGTCCTGTTGTCCCAAGATAACTTTCTGTGTTTATAGCTACCAGCGTCCTGTTTTAGTTACATGCTGCAGGCACAGCACTGTTTTGTCACACTGATAGCTGTGTCTGCACTTATGCTGTGCATGGCCTACCACCATGTCAGGCTCTAGACCTGCACTGCCAGATTGCTCACACTGCTCATCTCTGGCATTGCCACACAAGGTGGCAGTTTTGCTGACTGTCCCCCACCTTCACTTATCCAACAATTTAGAACTCTATAATTTCATGATCACTGTGCTCAAGACAGCCCCTAATTATTATGTCATCCACAAGTTCTTCTCTATTGATAAACATAAGTCTAGCAGTGTACCTTCCCTGGTTGGTTCCTCACCAGCTGTCAGGAACTTATCCTCTGGGCACCCTAGGAACCTCTGGGAGTGCTCCCTCTCTGATGTGTTGAATTTCCAGCAGACATGAGGAAACCTTAAGTCCCCCATGAGAACAATGGCTAGCAATTGTGAGGAATAAAGATGCCTCATTGAGGCTTCTGAAGTATCCTTGGGCTCTGATATTTAGTCCTCTCCTCTCACCCCTACAATTTTTGTCTAAACTGATATTCAGGAAAGCTTCTCCATCCAAATACCAAATACAAAATAGTTTAGCACAGGCTTTTCTTTGTTTAGGAATATGTTATTAGCTGCCTGCCACACACATTGAATGAAAATCAATAGCCGACTTTAGCTGTTGTCACTCTTAGTACTGCCACTGCTATGCAGCATATATTAGACTTAAAGTCAGACTTGTGCCTTTCCAGTAAAGCAAAATCACTAAAAGCACACCTTTACCAGCTCACTGAGAGTTTCTTCTTGACGAGGGTACACAAAACTCACATGGTATATAGAACAACATAGCAATAAGATGCTCAGCCCCTGAGAATAAGGTTTGTCCCAGAAGTCCCCTGCACTCAGTCAATCCTGGCCAAATATCAGAGAGCATCTTCTGTGTCTTAGGTATGACAGCTCCCATAGCTGTCCACAAAGGACTATGCAAGCCACAATGCTTCCTCTCCTGCTTAAGTCTCTCAGGTAGTTTTGCATTGTCCCTCACTCAGAAGAAACATAGTGTAGATCCAAATGTACATTGTAAATTATCCCAACATTTTCTGGAGATTTACAAAAGTTCTAAAAATTAACATCCCATTTTGTTACTTCACTTGTATAATAAAGGAATCACAGAGACTATCACTTTTTGTATTAGATCTTCAAAATTTTTCTTTTCTGTATTCTTATACTCCAATATCTTTGGAGTCTAAGAACTGAACTCAGTTTTTTGCAAATAATCCTGATAGCACAGGCAGCCTGAGTTTCTTTGCCTGTGTCACTCTAGTCCTGGGAAGCCTGGAAATATGTCAGTTTGAACTGACAAAAACCTTTGAATTTCTTTGAGCCCAGTCCTTCATAAAGTTAGGAGGGAGTTTTTTAAAAATCAGTACTTTAATATTGATTGAGCTATAAAGGGCTGTAGAATAATTTTATCTTTCTTGATATACAGAGGTTTTCAACCTTTTTTTAGAACATTTCATTCTCTATGTGACAAAATGCGGCCTTTTACAGAGAAGGCATCTGCTTTCTCAAGCTGTAACATGCTTTTCTGGTTCCCAGAACGTGAGGCAAAAGGTATTTGCAAGTGATACAGGCTAAATACTGCAAGCAGAAGAGGCTACTTGCAGAAGCATGTTGCTTATTCAGAGCACTGTAGATCTTGCTGCAATTTGTCTGCCCGATGATATTCCAAATTGTGCAAATGTTACTGACTCTGCTTAGTGGCAATTTAGCAACCAGACACCATTGTAGGAAGTGAATGGAGATCACAGAAGATCAGTTCTGGTCACACAAAGAGTGTGTGTTAGACTCTGAAAATCAGGAAATCACATTAAAACACCACACTCTCTTAAATAATGACCCTTAGACCTGATAGCATATTTTCTTTCTGATTTGCTTCTTTGACTGAGATCATAGAAATGCTTATCAGATAAACTGAATTATATAGGTGGCTGTGAGAACATTCACAAAAGTCTGCAAATGCTTTGTGGTATTTTCATTCTGACTGTTTTTAATTTTATCTTGGCATTTTCTGATTTTGAGAGAAAACATCAAGAATAAAATACAAAAATGTAAAAAAAAATTATCTCTTACTGTGTTTCAGGACAGGTAATTACATTTTTGTTGCAAGGGACAATATTTTCTGAATTAATTCCAGCTAGGAGAGGGGGGAGAAGGGTTATATAATGTCTATGTTACACAGAAAACACAGTAGATAGTGACATCCTTAAAGACAGTTTTAGCAGAACAACCATAAGAGGAGAATCATAGTATCATACTGTCAGCTGGGGTTGGAAGGGACCACAAGGATCATCTAGTTCCAACCCTCCTGCCATGGGCAGGGACACCCCATACTAGGTCAGGCTGGACTTTCCTCTTTCATTTCCTCCCTTTTTGGTCTGACGACTGACTTCCTACACCATGCTTTTCAGTAACTTGCTTAGAAACTTCAAGTCAAAGATGCCAGGCATGTTTATGCTCTGTGGACCCTGCCCAAAAGCCAGGTCAATCACAGAGCAGTTAAGGAGCCATTGAATTGCACTTCCACTCCAGCCTGCCAACAATTTCCAGATTATCTGTCAGTAAATGTATGCTTAGGAATCTTTCTCTAACCAGAATCCAGAATTTTAATTTCCACCATCCCATGGTAATTCACAGTCCTAAGATTATTACTTGGCCTATTAAAAAAAAACAGAAATACCTATACATATATCCTTTTTCAGACAAACAAGTAGCCAGTGGCTGGTATGAAAAATAGCAGGTGTATCTGGTTACAAGATTGGCAATAACACTTCCAAAACATACTATACCTTTATGTAATTATTTTTCTTATTAATAACAATAATTAGGATGTATTTATAGAATGTAAAAAAGCCAAAGCACAGATGACAAGACACAAAATCTGAGTATAGAACCCGAACTATTATCTCACCCTTGTAGAAGATCTCTCTACAGGAATACCAGGTTTCATTAATAAAACAGTGTAGGATACTTGCTATGACAAGTTACTTTGCCCATAATTAACTTGTGCAGTGATCAGCAATTGACTTTGGCTATGCTAATTTGCAGGTATCAGTCTGCTGCTCCCACCTAGTGTGTTTCCAGAAGGTCTTTTAGTGTCAAAAGCATAAACACACTAATGCTACTGTATCTGGGAGGTATTCAAAAAAGAGAAGTATGCCTCTGTTAGGTATGCACACATTAGCTGCACACATATTTGTCCTACTATGGTTTGATCCAGTTTCCAGTGAAGATAAGAGTTTATCTCAGTGGTACAAGGACAAGGATTTTAATTATATTTGCATGGCAAAGAAAACACTTAGGGTTAGTGAGTAGTAAGGACGCTTCCTACTTCTGAGTGCCTGTGAGAGTTTTAGGCTATGCCTTTAAACTTTAGCTGCAGATTGAGCAGAAAAGTAGAAAAACATAAATAAATGAGGGGAAGATGACAGTGGAGCAGATTCCCTCCCACCTGGGAGAACTAGAGAGGTGCCAGGGGGGTTTCTGTGTTATTTGGTAATTGTAAATATCTGTATAATGTTGTAAATACTGTATATTTTGTACATATTCATTGCATTCCATTGTAAAGTGTAGTTCTTGCTTGTAAATATAGCTTTAATTTGCATCCGCTGAGTTAGCTCTGCTTAGTTAATGTGAATGGGAAACTTCAACCCACCACATTACACAAGATAATTGGGTCTATTCAATGTAGGGCAATTGCTTGATTAATTCCTGCTCAGATTAAGGAAGCAAAATGAAGTAGTTTTGGATTCTGTGGCATTTGATATATTCTGCTTTAATGGTGGTCCTTTACAAATGGTGTATTGGTATGATGTTTGATAAGCTGGTGTGGTGGTTTAGGCTGGGGGCCAGCCCCTGATGGCACCGCACAGGCCACAGCTGGGATGTCCCAACGGAGGGCCCAGCCCAGTGGGTGGTCACAGGAAGCCAAGTATTTCATTCTCATAATGTCCTGCTCCCCTATAAAATGTCAGTGAGGGGTTCTCTCTCTCTTTTCCTCCCTTGCCACTGCCTAGGTAAATGACGTGAACTGCCTCCCTTGGGCCTGCCCAGGCCCAAGGTTGGATTGGGGGGGAAGAAAGAGCCTGGGGTGGGGGTGGGGGTGTTGAGTGTACAACCCCCAGGTGGGAGATGGGACATTCTTGAGTATGTTCTGGGATCTCTCTCTCTTTGTCACAGCGCTTGTGGTTTTCTGTAAAACCTTCATTGTTTTTCCATTTAAACGTTCCACCATTTTTTTGCAACCCGTTTTGTCTGAGTCTTTCTTTTGCCTGTGGTGGGAAAATTCGTCTCTCAACCCACTACAGCTGGGAAGATATCTGGAATAGAAATTGTTCCTTTGGTCTAAATACAAGCTGCAAATATTGTACAATCATTGCTTAGGGCTATTTTGGCTTAAGAAATATGGGAATGTGACTGCCACTACTTTGTCGGCAGAAATATATGAATTCAGCATTACTGTGAGTGAAAGCTATGTGACCAGTAGCAGCTGGGATTCCAAAGTGATTTTTTTGCTATGTGTGATTCTGCTGTCAGTAGTAATTAATGGCTTTGCTCCAGGACAGATGAGCAGCAAACCAGACTTCTATTTTTAGACACAGTAGGCATAGATGTAGAAGAAGCAGTTCCAATTCAAACCCAGAGATTTCTAGTGATGGAAGAGGCACAGAGACAAGACAAATAGCTAGGAATAGGCAGGGAGGAGTTATTGGTAAAGCAGCTGTCAATGAGACCACCGGCCATTCTGGTATTTGCCAGTGGCATGGGGGCAAATGCAGCTCACAACAGCAGCAGCTAAGATGTCAGAAGCAGCACTGGCAGCTATTAGAAAGGCAAAATTACTTCTTCCTGCAGCAGCAGCAGGACTGAAGGTGACTTCTGCTGGATCTCAAAGTCTGCCTGCCGACACCGCCTCCTTGCAAACTCCCACTGCTTCTGCTAAGCCTGTTGTAAATTCAAATACAGGCACAGTTAAACAAATCACAGCTTTGGATAGGGGGAGGTGCAAGGCAGATGCGGGAGCAGGTGAACAGCAAGATCCCTCTGCTGGTGAGGGAACTTCTGCTGTTAAGAAAAATCCCTCTGAGGATGGAGAGAAAGTTTGCCTTAAAGACATAGCTGAATTATAGAGACCATCACTGGATAGTGGAGATGCAGGACAGGATATAGGTTCTCGTAGGGCAGCAACTAGTGGAGGTGCTTCTGAACTTAAAGAGGTCCTTAGGAGAGTAGCAGCAGGATTATGCGGATAGCCACTTCAAGAAGATGAAACAGATGATGAACAAGATGATGACATCCAAACAGCAAATGCACCCAGGGAGGAAATTAGGCATGTGAGAAAGGATTACATTAGAGGAGAGAATGAGCCAATTCTAGCCTGGACGGGCAGGTATTTCGATACAGGTGCATCAGCTTTGATAGTGGGAGACAAGTCAGCATCTCAGCTTGGAATCCTCTCAAAGAATAGTGCAGTAGATAGATATCTAGGCAGGTGTCTTGGTAATGTTTCCCTGTGGACACACCTTTTACTGGCATCTCTTATAAGGTACCCACTCAGGGATGACCTTCCATGGAATCCTAAACCCTGGAGTACCATGGATGAGGGAATTAAGCTTTTGAGAGAGTTTGCTGTGAGAGAGGTGATGTATGGACATCACGGCACTCTGAATCCTGATGAAATTCCTGTGGGAATAGGTCTTGCCAAAAAGCTCATGAAACTTGCTCCTCCTAATTATGCAAATATTCTGGCAAGGAGAATTGTGGCAAGAAATTATGGTGGAGTGCCTCCTACTGTTGGCCATTTCACTGACCAAATGAGACAACTGGAGGATAATCTCACACGTGTTTCTTTGGTTTCAGCCATTGAAACTCTGACTGGAAATATTGAGAATTGCATGAAAGAGCTTAAGGAGGAACAGGAGGAACTTAAAATCTACATATCCAAATTGGCACAAGGAGATAATTCCAATTATTCTCTCTCCAAGTGGATGGAAGTTTCACCTTGAGGAATAGAAGTCCTCCAAGGAGGCCATTCCGAAACAGGTCAAACCAAAACAGACAACAGGGGCAATCATGTGGGAGTGTTTGGATAACTCTGCATGATCAATTTGGTGAGAACATGAACAGATGGGATTGTCAACCAGCTTCTGACCTTTCAGGAGACTAAGGGAACTGCAGAGTGGCAGAGTCTGAGGTAACAATACGAGAAGGGTGGCTGTTACTTCCTCTACAACTCTAATAGGTCCAACTGTGATTCTAAGTCTAACACTGGACACTGTGGTAACAGCACATGCAGATGTATTCCCCATAATTAGGGGTGCCCTGCCTCCTGCCAGGGGGAGGAGAGGGATAATGGATCTAACAGAATCTATTGGTATATGTACATCCAGTAACATGGCACTTCAAAATTTCAGAAATACAAGGCCTTGGTTGACACAGGAGCTCAGAATGGGGTCAGAGTGTCTGGAGAGCAGCCAAGCAGAAAGGGACCTGGGAGTACTGGTTGACAGCTGGCTGAACATGAGCCAGCAGTGTGCCCAGGTGGCCAAGAAGGCCAATGGCATCCAGGCCTGTATCAGGAATGGTGTGGCCAGCAGGAGCAGAGAAGTCGTTCTGCCCCTGTGCTCAGCACTGGTTAGGCCACACCCTGAGTACTGTGTCCAGCTCTGGGCCTCTCAGTTTAAGAAGGACATTGAGACCCTCCCTGAAACCCTCACTCCCTAAATTAATCCAGCCCTATGACTATTACCTACTGCTGGTAATACAAGCAGGGAGTGATGAAATTGACAAGAAAGGCACCAGGGCAACTGAAAAGAATTCAAGGCCCTTGGACAATTGATTGATGGGACAGGAGCTCAAGTGGTGATCTGCGCAGTTCCCTCAGTGGCAGGGGTGTACACTGAGAGGAGTGGGAGAACCCATACCATCAACAATTGGCTCAGGGGATGGTGGCAGCAGCGGAATTTTGGTTTCCTTGATCATGGGGCAACTTTTACTGCACCTGACCTGCTGGGTGCATTTATCAAGGAAGGGTAAAAGAGTCCTAGCACTAGAGTTGGCAGGGCTCATTAGGAGGGCTTCAAACTAGGTCTGAAGGGGGTAGGTGAGGAAATCAGTCCCTCTGCAGAAGAAAGAGTAGGGCACAAATTAGGGGCAATTGAGAAGTCAGGAGCCCAGCTGAAGTGCATGGACAACAATGCACGCAGCATGGGAAATAAACAAGAGGAACTGAAAGTCTGGGTCCACCAGGGTGACTATGATGTAGTCGCCATCTCAGAAACATGGTGGGATAACACGCACGATTGGAGTGCTGCACTGGAGGGTTACAGGCTCTTTAGGAGAGACAGGCGAGGGAGAAGAGGAGGAGGGGTGGCTCTGTATATTAGGGAGTTACTCTCTGCCACAGAACTTGAGGTGGAGAAAGAAGGGATTGAGAGCCTGTGGGTTAAAATCAGAGGGCAGCCTAACAAATCTGACATCCTGGTTGGAGTCTGTTATAGACCACCCAACCAGGATGAGGAGGCTGATGAATTATTCTACAAACAATTGGAGGCTGTCTCAAGACGATCAGATCTTGTCCTTGTGGGCAACTTCAACCTGCCAGATATCTGCTGGAAACTCAATTCAGCAGAGAGGAGGCAGTCCAGAAGATTCCTGGAGTGCATGGAGGACAGCTTCCTGATGCAGCTATTAAGTGAGCCTACCAGAGGCCAGGCTCTGCTTGACCTACTGTTCTCCAATAGAGAAGGGCTGGTGGGAGATGTGATTGTGGGAGGCTGTCTAGGGTGCAGTGATCACGAGACAGTGAAGTTTTCAATATGCAGGGAGATAGGGAGGAGCATTAACAGAATCTTCACCTTGGACTTCCGGAGGGCAAACTTCAGCCTGTTTCATAAACTTATTTGTAAAATTCCCTGGGTAGCAGCCCTTAAGAACCGAGGGGTCCACGATGGTTGAGCCTACTTCAAAGAGGGGCTCTTGAAGGCACAGGAACTGGCAGTTCCCATGTGCTGAAAGACGAGCCAGTGGGGAAGGCGACCAGCCTGGATGAGCAAGCAGCTCCTGGAGGATTTAAGGAGAAAAAAGAGGCTGTATCACCTTTCAAAGGAGGGGAAGGCTTCTCGAGATATGTTTAAGGAAGCTGTTAGATTATGTAGGAAAAAAATTAGAGAGGCAAATGCCCAGTTGGAACTTAAGCTGGCCACCTCTGTGAAAGATAACAAAAAGCATTTTTACAAATACATTAACACTAAAAAGAAGGGCAAGAAGAACCTGCACTCATTATTGGACCTGGAGGGGAACACTGTGACTGAAGATGAAGAAAAGGCTAAGGTCCTGAACACTTTCTTTGCCTCAATTTTTAACAGCAAGGCAGGAGGAGTTCAGGGTGAGTGGCCTCCTGAGCTGGCTGATGGGGTCAGGGAGCAGTGTAATGCCCTGGAAATCCATGAGGAATTGGTTCGGGACCTGCTGAGCCACTTGGATACTCACAAGTCCATGGGGCCAGATGGGATCCATCCTAGGGTGCTGAGAGAGCTGGCAGATGAGCTGGCCAAGCAGCTCTCCATTATTTTCCACCAGTCCTGGCTCACAGGTGAGGTCCCAGATGACTGGAAACTGGCCAACATGGTCCCCACCCATAAGGAGGGTCGGATGGAGGAACCTGGAAACTCCAGGCCTGTCAGCCTGACCTCAGTGCCAGGGAAAATGATGGAGCAGATTATCCTGGCAGCAATAACTGCGCACCTGAAGAATGGCCAAGGGATCAGGTCCAGCCAACATGGCTTTAGGAAGGGCAGGTCCTTCCAACCTGATCTCCTTCTATGATTAGGTGACCTGTCTGGTGGACATGGGGAGGTCTGTGGATGTGGTCTACTTGGACTTCAGCAAGGCCTCTGACACTGTCCCCCTCAGCAAACTGCTGGCTAAGCTGTCAGCTCGTGGCTTGGACTGCAACACTCTGTGCTGGGTTAGGAACTGGCTGGAGGGCCAAGCCCAGAGAGTGGTGGTGAATGTTGCCACATCGATGTGGTGGCCAGTCTAGGGGCCAGTGCTGGGTCCCATCCTCTTTAAAAATAAAGGGGTCCAGGAGGGCTGGACCTGCTTCGAGGAAGAACTGTTGAAGGCACAGGAACAGGCTGTGCCAATGTGCCGGAAGATGAGCCACCGGGGCAGACAGCCAGCCTGGATGGTTAATGAACTTTTAATAGAACTAAGGGAAAAAAAGAGGCTGTATCATCTTTGGAAGAAAGGTTATGCAACCCACGGAATATTTAAGGATGTTGCCAAATCGTGTAAGAAGAAAATTAGGGAGGGAAAAGCATATTTGGAGCTTAAACTGGCTTCTGCTGCGAAGGACAACAAAAAGCAGGACATTGAGACACTTGAACATGTTCAGAGAAGGGCAACAAGGCTGGTGAGAGGCCTTGAGCACAAGCCCTACAAGGAGAGGCTGAGGGAGCTGGGGTTGTTTAGCCTGGAGAAGAGGAGGCTCAGGGGAGACCTTATTGCTGTCTACAACTACCTAAAGGGTGGTTGTAGCCAGGAAGGGGGTTTGTCCCTTGTCCCAGGCAACCAGCACCAGAACAAGAGGACACAGTCTCAAGCTGCACCAGGGGAAGTATAGGCTTGAGGTGAGGAGAAAGTTCTTCATTGAGAGAATCGTTAGCCATTGGAAGGGGTTGTCCAGGGAGGTGGAGGAGTCACCATCCCTGAAGGTGTTCAAGAGGGGATTGGATGTGGCACTTGGTGCCATGGTCTAGTAGTCGTGAGGTGTTGGGTGACAGGTTGGACTTGATGAACTTTGAGGTCTTTTCCAACCTTGTTTATTCTATGATTCTATGATTCTATAATAATACCATCCAATTATGAGGGATCAGAGTCTATAGCTATTCTGGGGGTCACTGGTGGATCTCAAGACTTAACTAAGATGGAATCTGATATGGATTTAACTGGTAAAGAGTGGAAGAAGCATACTGTTGAGACAGGACCTGATGTACCTTGTATTTTGGGAGTTGATTTTCTGAGAGAAGGGCGTTTCAAAGACCCTAAGGGTTACAAATAGGCTTTTGGAGTAGCATCTGTAGAAAATGATGGACCTGAGCTTTCTAATGAATCTGTAGTTGTGGGACAACATGAGATAGAGCACATAAAGTTGCTGGTTGCTTCTCAGACTGTGCATCACAGGCAATACCAAACCAACCGTGACTCTTTGTTGCCCATTCAGAATCTGCTTCATCAGTTGGAAAGTCAGAATGTCATCAGCAAAACTCATTCACCTTTCAACAGTCTAGTGTGGCCTGTGTGAAAGCAGAATGGAGACTGGCATCTGACAGTGGACTATCAAGCCCTGAATGAAGTAACTCCACCTATGAGTGCAGCAGTACCAGACATGATGGAACTCCAGTATGAGCTGGAATCCAAAGAGCCCAAATGGTATGCTACCATAGACATTGCTAACACATTTTTCTATATTCCCGTAGCAGAGGAATACAGGCCTCAGTTTGCTTTCACCTGGAGGGGAGTCCAGTACACTTTTTACAGATTGCCTCAAGGCTGTGTTCACAGTTCAAGCATCTGTCATGCAGTGATTCATGATACTCTGGAGAAAGGTGGTGCTCCAGAACACATCCAGTTCATTGATGACACCTTTGTCTGGGGTAAAACTGCTGAAGAAATCTTCAAGCAAGGTAACAAAATCATTGACATTCTTCTGAATGCAGGTTTTGCCATCAAGCGAGACATGGAGAAAGGACCTGCCAGAGAGATCCATTTTCTGCGACTGAGGTGACAGGATGGTTGCTGTCACATTCTAGGGGATGTGGTAAATAGAGTCTCTACCATGGCCAACATCATGAACAAGCAAGAAACTCTACGTTTCTTGGGGGTATAGTGGGATTTTGGAGACTGTATATTCCTGGATACAGTCAGATTGTGAAGCCTCTGTATAATGTCACTCAAAAGTGAGACTGTTTCCAGTGAGGTCCTGAGCAACAAGAAGCCTTTGACCAGACAAAACAAGCATTTATCCAAGCAATGGGTCTGGGACCTATATGAGCTGGTCCAGACATTAAAAACATTTTGTACGTGGCTGCAAGCGACAATGGTCCAACCAGGTACTTATTGCAAAGATCTCCAGGTAAGACACATGGAAATCCTCTTGGTTTCTGGAGTCAAGGCTACAGAAGTTCAGAGGCAATTTAGACTCCAATAGCGAAAGAAATTCTAGCTGCCTATGAAGGAGTAAAAGCTGCTTCCGAAATAATTGGAACTGAGTCACTACTTCTTGTAGCTCCTAGATTGCCAGTTTTGAATTGGATGTTTGAAGGTAAAGGTTCTACGCTACATCATGCCACAGATGCCACATGGTCCAAGTGGATGGCTTACTATTGAGTCCAACACACTGAGTTGCAGAAGCAAAGGATGGAGAAGGAGAATCCAGTCAATTTACCAAGTTAAAAGCCGTCCAGCTAGCTCTTGATGTAGCTGAACGTGAGAGACGGCCAAAGCTTTATCTCTACATGATTCATGGATAGTAGCTAATGCACTGTGGGGTTGGCTAAGGGACTTTAAAAAGAATGGTTGGCAGAGAAAAGGAATGCTTATTCGGGCAGCTGATCTGTGGCAGGATATTGCTGATTGAGTCAAGAGAATTCCAGTGAAGGTGAGACACATTGATGCTCACATTCCTAAAAGCAAAGCTACTGAGGAACAACAACACAACCACCAGGCAGATCTAGCTGCAAGAGTTTCTCAAGTAGACATAAAATCTGATTTTGACCTCAACTGCAAACACCAAGGTGAGATGTTCTTATCTCAGTGAGCTCACAATTCGTCAGGACATCAAGGCAGAGATGCAACCTCCCAGTGGGCTCGTAACAGATCCATAGACATTTCCATGGATACTATCATGCAAGTCATCCATGACTGTGCTGCTGTTAAGCAGGCAAAGCAAATTAAGCCCTTGTGGTTTGGTGACCAATGATACAAGTACAAGTGTGCTGAGGCCTGGCAGATTGACTATATCACTTGTGAGAGACTAAAAGCTTGTCTCTCCTGGTGTGACTCAACAAAGATAAAATCACTTGCTGCTTGCCCAGACAATAGCTGATATATGTTGGGCAGAGCCACTGGAATGACTCTTGGAAGGTGCAAAGATAACATTGCTCACTGGACCACACCTGGCCTCACAACAATGGACCTAGGCCACCTTTGGGAATATTCATAAGACAAGATAATCTCCACCCATCAAGTACCCTGGAAAGGGAGGATGGTGAGACAATGGATTCACCACCTGTTTCCTGATGTGTAATGTGTGTGTGGGCAGGTAGATGGAGAAGAAGGAGGCAGAGCCCCCCCCCTCCATCCAGACCCCTGCCCAAACACACAGGAATACACAGAAAGATTTCCTGGGGAATGATACCTGGATACTTACCTAAGGATGATTTCCTGGCCCCTGATTTCCTGAGGGATGATACTTGGACACATACCTAAGGACTAAAAACTGTATAAAAGACTTGAGCAACTACTGGCTCAAAAGAAGAAAAAATGTAGAAGAAAAGCGAAGATGAAGGAAAACACAGAAGGACAATGCTGCTGAGAAAAAAAGCACAAGTGATGGAAAAGCCTGGGACAATGCTGCTCCGAAGAGGCCATGGAGCCTGGAAGAAGCAGACTGAACCCTCTCTCCATGCCCTAAGTTCCACTTGCTGCAGCTCATGGAGCTGAAGAAGCTGCTTAGAGGACCACATTGCTTCTACAGTCAAAGCCTCAGCACCATTTCTCTATAGACCCAACATCCCTGCAGCACCTTTCCTCCACAGACCCAAACTGTCTTGGGGGGGTGAGGGGTGTGGTAATATAATTACTCTTCTCTCTCTCTCTCTTCTCCCTCTCTCTCTCTTCTCTCTCTCTCCCCTTCTGATCCATCTACTTTATTTATGAAATAAATAGTCTAGCTGTTGATATTTTGGCCTCATTTGTGCCTCTCATTTCACAACATGGGAATATTCAAAAGAACTGAGTCTCTTTGTCTCTCCAGACCAAGACCTCACTCTACCTCATTCTCAGTCTGGTAAGCAATGTGTGCTGACTGTGGTAGAAGCAAACACTGGATGGTTGGAAACTTATCCAGTTCCACATGCAACTGCACGCAACACCATTCTTGGTCTGGAGAGACAAATCCTGTGAAGACATGGAACTGCAGAGAGGATTGAGTCAGTTCAAAAACAATCTTGTAAAAAACTGGGCCAAAGAGCAGGGCATCAAGTGGATATTCCACATCCCCTACTATGCAACAGCTGCAGGGAAGATTGAATGCTACAATGGTTTGCTAAAGACCACTCTCAAAGCCACGGGGGGTGGATCTTTGAAAAACTGGGAGAAACATCTAGCACAAGCAAGTTGGCTGGTAAATAGTAGAGGTTCAGTAAATCGAGCTGGACCTGCACACTCAGATTTGCTACGAAACGTAGAAGGTGATAGAGTTCCTGTTGTTAGAGAAAAGAATCTGTTAGGCAAAACTCTTTGCATATTTTCTCCTTCAGGAGAGCCCAAACCTGTCCAAGGGGTGGTTTCTGCTGAAGGTCCTGGTCAGGCTTAATGGGTAATGCAAGATAATGGTGTAATTCAATGTATTCCACAAAAGAAATCTAACTTAGTCTGAGACAGTTTAAATTCATTGTGTTGTACAGATACAATATCGTGCCAAAGGAAGAATCCATCTGTGGTGCACAAACCTGAAGAACCCTCAGTGCCCTGAGTGAACTAAGAGTCTCTGTTCCTTTTCTTTGCCTTGTCTGTGGAGAGACAAACTATTTTCTATTTTCTTGTTCCTTGGTTTTTGGACTTCTGAATCATCTACATCTGAAGACAGCCAGAATGGAGATGAACTTTATTTAGATATTAGTTTAGATTAGATAGATAGTATTAACAGCCAGTTGTTTAGAAGGGATGCATTGTGGCAGTTTTAGGCTATGCCTTCAAACTTTAGCTGCAGATTTTGAGTAGAAAAGTAGAAATACATAAGTAAATTACTATTGGGTGTAAAAAGGAAAACAAAAGATTATTCTAAACAAATTCATTGGATGGAAGCCTGGGGTATAGGAACTGCACCATAATAATCTTTCACGTTTCACTTCCATTCCCATTCCTTTTCTTTTTCTCTGTCTTGGCTGTTCTGCTGGGGAGATAATAATGCTTCTGGCTGACCTTGAGAAAAATAAGCTAGCATTCCTTCCTCTCTACTCCTCTTTTCTTCTGTTACAGGGAGAGGGAGGGTCTTTTGGGGGCGTGGGGGAGGGGGCAGTAGAGCAGCTTCCCTCCCATCTGGGAGAACTAGAGAGGTGCCGGGGGATTTCTGTGTTATTTGATAATTGTAAATATCTGTATAATATTGTAAATACTGTATATTTGGTACACATTCATTGCATTCCATAGTAGGATGTAGTTTTTGCTTGTAATTACAGCTTTCATTTTCTTCCAACTGAATTAGTCATGCTAAGTTAATGTGATGGGAAACTTCAACCCACCACAATGCCCTAGAACTCTTGCTGTAGTAAATCACCATCATTTGAGTTCCCCAATGATAAATCTCTTCATCGCAGCATGGGTTTCTTTGCTTGGTACTACTGTACACCTTAAGAGTCTAGACCCAACACAGCATTATTAAAACAGCTATGATACATCCTGGAAGCCTAGATTTCAGTGATAAATAGGTTTATTTTAGTTGAATAACTAAATCATAACTAATATCATTTTGGTAACAAGTGGGAGTGGTTAATGAACAGAAGTTGCCATTCTCAGTCTGGACAGGAAAAAAATGGTGATTCATTTATTAAAGAGCAAAATCATACTCAGAGGACAAACTAGTAAAAAATAAATGGGCTCTGGCAGTAGGTAGTATTTATCATGTTTAAAAAGATTCACATATTCTGAGGGGTTTGGGGAGGAGGGGGAAAGAAGGCAGTAATATCCTTTTCCTAGTTATATATTTCTAGTCTCTAGCATGCTTTAAAGACAAAAAAAGAAGCCCTCAAAAATATATCCTTTCTCACCAGACACCTGTTGTGATGAAAGTTTAGAAATCAAGTCTGGATAGAGGAAATGGCTAGCAAGAATAGCTGTTTAATGGGGAATGCTCTTCAGCAGAGGCTTCTTAGGAATCAGAAGCAGGAGCTCACCCAACATTTCCTATTACCTAGTTACCAGAAAATCAGTGAGTTCCTGAAAAGATGGCTTTCTTTTGCTGAATTCAATGTTACAGGTTCAACAGCTTTCAAGGAAAACTCAATCCTAAACATGAAAAGGAATAAACTTCATTATGTAGGCTGTGAATAGCCCTGTGAAATCATAGAATCGTAGAATCAATAAGGTTGGAAAGACCTCAAAGATTATGAAGTCCAACCTGTCACCCAACACTTCATGACTAACTAAACCATGGCTTCAAGTTCAATGTCCAATCCCTTTTGGAACATCTCCAGGGACGGTGACTCTACCACCTCCCTGGGCAGCCCATTCCAATGGCTAACAACTCTCTCTGTGAAGAACTTTCTCCTCACCTTGAGCCTAAACTTCCCCTGGTGCAATTTGAGACTGTAGATCAATGGGACCAATGGGACCAATAAAAGCATGCTAATATATCAAGTCTCTCACACCAATGTCTTACATAGTATTGTTTACTTTTCATCACACACCTTCAGTTTCATGGGCATTTAGCCGTGTAACTTCATTTTAAAAATAGTAGTTCATCAACAAAAGTAATTTCTGGTTATAGACACAGTCATTCTGCATGCAGCAGTGTTTTGTGGGTATTGCACAACTGTCTCTGCCTTAATTATTTGGTATGTTGTCTGTTAGATTGGGGAAATATTCATTAAAAGTGTCTACAATTGTTGTATTCAAATGTGAAAATCAGATTTGAATTTACATTTTCCGTGTGTTGGTTTCTTGCATACCATACATACATAGCTCTATTGTCCATTATATTTTGTATTTCTGTAACTCAGTGTCCTGAAGGGACAAAAAGCCTCAAAAATGCTCTGACCCAGACAATGAGGCAGAAGCTAGTAGGTCTGGTTTTTCAGGCTTGCCTGAACATGTTTTAGAGCCCAAGTGAGCCAGGTAGGAGTGTTTTTGGCCACGTTTGGAAAGAAGGCTTTCTATAGGTTGCAATATCAGGGTTTTATTTCATAGTTTCATAGTTTCATTCAGGGTTGGAAGGGACCTCAAGGATCATCTAGTTCCAACTCCCTGCCATGGGCAGGGACACCCCACACTAGATCAGGCTGGACAGAGCCTCATCCAGCCTGCTCTTAAATACCCCCAGGGACGGGGCCTCGACCACCTCCCTTGACAACACATTCCAGGGTTTCACCACTCTCATGGTGAAGAACCTCCTCCTCACATCTAGCCTGAATCTCCCCACCTCCAGCTTCATTCCATTCCCCCAAGTCCTGTCACTACCTGAGATCCTGAGAAGTCCTTCCCCAGCCTTCCTGTAGGCCCCCTTCAGACACTGGAAGGCCACAATTAGGTCACCTCAGAGCCTTCTCTTCTGCAGACTGAACAGCCCCAACTCCTTCAGTCTGTCCTCATAGGAGAGGTGCTCCAGCCCTCTGATCATCCTTGTGGCCCTTCTCTGGACACGTTCTAGCACCTCCACATCCCTCTTGTAATAGGGGCTCCAGAACTGGACCCAGTACTCCAGGTGGGTCTCACCAGGGCTGAGTAGAGGGGGAGGATCACCTCCCTCGACCTGCTAGCCACACTTCTCCTGATGCAGCCCAGGATCTGATTGGCTTTGCGGGCTGCAAGTGCACATTGAGAGCTCATGTTGAGCTTTTTGTCCACCAGCACCCCCAAGTCCCTCTCCTCAGGGCTACTTTCCAGCCAGTCACTGCCCAGCCTGTATTTGTGCCTGGGATTGCCTCGACCCAGATGCAGGACCCTGCACTTGCTCTTATTGAA
Organism: Melanerpes aurifrons; assembly: GCA_011125475.1. Classification (NCBI taxonomy): domain Eukaryota; kingdom Metazoa; phylum Chordata; class Aves; order Piciformes; family Picidae; genus Melanerpes; species Melanerpes aurifrons. Next base: position 971,675 of record WWNC01000081.1, on the reverse strand, counting down.
CTTCATGAGGTTGGCTTGTGCCCACCTCTCCAGCCTGTCAAGGTCCCTCTGGATGGCCTCCCTTCCCTCCAGCGTGTCTGCTGCACCACACAGCTTGGTGTCATCAGCAAACTTGCTGAGGGTGCACTCAATGCCACTGTCCATGTCACCCACAAAGATGTTGAATAAGACAGGTTCCAGGACTGATCCCTGAGGGACTCTGCTTGTCACTGACCTCCACTGGGACATGGACCCATTGACAGCCACTCTTTGGGTGCAGCCATCAAGCCAGTTCCTTATCCATCTAGTGGTCCACCCATCAAACCCATGTGTCACCAGTTTGGAGACCAGGATGTGGTGTGGGACAGTGTCGAAGGCTTTGCTCAGGTCCAGGTAAATGACATCAGTTGCTCACCCCTCAGCTATTAATTTTGTCACCTGCTCATAGAAGGCCACCAGGTTGGTCAGGCAGGATTTGCCCTTGGCAAAGCCATGCTGACTGTTCTCAATCACCCTTTCACTATTCTTTTGAGCGAGTAGTGACTCCAGGAGGATCTGCTCCATGCTCTTTCCAGGCACAGAGGTGAGACTGACTGGCCTGTAGTTCCCTGGTTCCTCCTTCTTACCCTTTTTGAAGATGGGGGCAATGTTTCCCCTTTTCCAGTCTGTGGGGACTTCACCAGATTGCCATGACTTTTATCCCTCAATCTGTGTTGTCACTGGCCATTATTGTCTCGGGAAATCTATAAGTACCAGCCCAAAGAGCCAGAGCCTTGCCTTGCAATTCTCCATGCTCTGGAACAAACCATAAGCTTCACTTACAAGCTGAATTGTGTTTCAGTTTATCCAGACAGGGCAGCAAAGACCCCTCATTATTTTAGCATTGTAAAGCCTAGGAGTAGATAGACGCATCTTGCCAGGCTGAGAGGTGAAACCCCAGAGGAGCTGAGTCCCCAGGACAGTTTCATTTGACTGGAGCAAGGAGTGAGCACCACTGCAAAAGGGTTGCAGCAGAGGAACCTCTTTTCTACAAAGCTTTCAGCTACAAAACCTTCGGGAGTAAATCCTGCCTCAGCAATAAGCTGCAGACACCAACAGAAAGTGAAACTGTGCTCCTGCACCTTCCACGTGGTCGACGCCATTTTGCTTTTCTTTAAATCCTAATGTGTGCCACGAGGTATCAGGATCAGTGAGTAATTACAGTATCTTATTTTTAAAAGCATCTATTGAAGGTCTGTTGCCCCAGGGAATTCTGGAGTTTCCCCCTCTGCTGTGGGCAATTGCTGGCTGGGTATGACTGAGGAGATATGGCTTCATCCTCCTGACATCTACCCTTCAGATATTTGTAGACATTGAGAGGGGTTTGGACGTGGCACTTGAAACCATGGTTTAGTTAGTCACAAGATGTTGGGTGACAGGTTGCACTTGATGATTTCTGAGGCCTTTTCAAATCTTATTGATTCAATGATTCTATGATTCTGTAAGGCCCCCTCTCATTCATCTCTTCTCCAGAACAAAAAGCTCCAGGTCTCTCTGTCTGTCCTTGTAAGACAGATATTCCAGTCCCTTAATCATACTTGTATCTCTCCACTGAAATCTCCCCAGTAGTTACCTGACACTCTTGAACTGCAGAGCTCAGAACTGTATACAATATTCCACATGTGGTCTAAATTGGGCTGAGTAGAAGGAGAAAAGAACCTCCCTTGACCTGCTGGACATGTGCTTCTTAATTTACCTAAATATGCTATTGGCCTTCTTGGCCACCAGTGCACATTGCTATCCTATGGATAATTTACGATCAACCAAGACTCCAAGGTCCTTATCTGTGGAACTACTCTCCAGCAGGTCAACCCCTAATCTATACTAGTACATGGTGTTATTCCTCCCCAGGTGCATGACTCTACACTAATTCTTGTTGAACTTCATTAGGTTCAACTCTGCCCAGCTGTCCAGTCTGTTCAGGTCTTGCTGAATGGGAGAACAGCTTTCCAGTGACAAGAGGCCAGACTCATTGAAACAGCAATCCTCTAGGGACATCTAGGATCATACCTGTAAACCCATATAGATTTCTGGTTCCTGCTATGTCCCTAAATCCCAATAATTTCACTTGATGTGGGACATTTAAACATTTCCATGTTTCCACATCAGCTGCAAGAATATGCAAGCTTTCACTACCGTCAATTAAGCTGTCTTAGCCCACTACCAGTAAAACAGGTATATAGCTAAATGCATATAATGAAATAATCTTTGTGCACACATATACTTGTATACAAGCAGGACTTTTACATTTGTATTAACAAAACAAATTTAAAAACATCTGTCATTAACTCAGGGCTAATGATGAATTTAAAGGAAAATGCTGAAACCATAAGGTGCTTCTAGATGTCTGTAATGCATGACAGGAAAAGTTTGACAGGCAACTCTTACAACTGTTGGGCCCCCAAAGCAATGAAGCAGAAAATAAAAGTGCTCCCAAATACATTTAAAGTGATTCATCTCACTGTTTCACTTTCAAATAAGGAACAAAAATGGAAGCATTCCTATTCCCTATTGAAAGTAATCACAGTTTTATATCCTGCAGTATTTACATAGAGAGAGCTGTTTATTTAGAATCCTTGGAGATAATGACATGGTAAGCTCATAACATTATATATTCTTTTAATTTTGTCTTTTTTGGGGGTGAGAATTATGTATGTTTTATGATAATCAAAAATGACTTATACATAAAAAATACAGACCTTAAAGATAAAAGGGATTAGTAGCAGGTAATGCATTTTCTGTGAGTGGCTATAGGGCTCTCAGTTCCAGAATGTACAGGTTGCATACAAATGAATTTATAAAAGTCTGAGGCTGTGGATGGGTAGAAAGGCTCACGCTTTGCTGGAGATGATTCTTCAAGTTACAATAAATCAGACAGACAGTGTCAGCCTTTGAGGATAAACCTGTGATGGCTTGTTGTGCCTCTTTGAATCGCCTCTGAGGCCCAGGGACTAAAAAGTGCCTAGATGTCACATTAAATCTACTGGGAGGATGGAGCACTTCAAAGAGGAAGGCAATCAGATCTGATGGAAAATACATTTTCTGAAAGCTACTGACAAAAAAGTAATCTTTGATGTGGATGTTGAATAACAATTGATATTGTCTTTCCTGACATTTTTCATTATTGCTGTCTTATACAGCCTACTTCATGTATTAAAGCAATATTAAGTGTTTGACAGGGACAAATCCTCAAACTATCACATAAGCAATTGTTTCTGAAGTGTTTTAGCCCACTGCCTGTAAAACCTGTCCCAATAACTGCTTTTAAATATGATGGTATACTCTTTTTCTTGACTAGCTAGACAGTGTCTGAGCCTTGGTATAATACAATAGAGTCTAGGGGATATTAAAAATTGTTAGGTGGTTATGAAGTGTCATTTGATTATAAGCAACACAGTAGTGTTTTCTGAAGGTGACTTTTAATGAGAGAGGTCTATAAAAAGTTGGTTCTTATTATTCCCAACCTATAATACACATTTATAGCAAATATATCTACCTAGAAATGTTGAATCACCTGCAATTCTTGCATCTGAAAAGAAGGGAAAAAAATGTACAGAAGGTCTTTGTTATTTATGCAAAAGAATAAAGCAATCTGTAGCTGTATACAATGCTATAAAAAATACTGTAGCTAAGTCCCCCAGTTGTTACTGGAGAGAAATTCATGTAGATCTAAAAGCACCATGCCATTTCAAAGGACTGAGTCACTCCTGAGGTTTGATGTCTTAATCCACTAATAGAACAGTGTGCTGCTTTACCAAATATCCGCATAAATCCAGAACCTCTGGTCCCTAGATGACCTCAAGCTACCAAATGGGTAGGTAGAAAGGCAGCTGTAGTTCTAATTGAGCTGGTATACAGGGTTTACCCACACTGACACCATGGAAAGGCATGTGTACAGAAATCACAGAGCCTGGGAGTAAATTGTAACAGTGAGATAAAGTACTGCTCTCAAGATCTCACAAGTTTCTGTCATTTTTGTTGAACTATAAAACAGTGAAGCTGTAGCTGTCTCTGTTTACTTCCAATTTACTTGACAACCTTCAGTTTTCCGCAGTTCTGGAAGAATGTTTAACCAGCTTTTACTCCCTTATCATGACTACCACTAGCAGAGCCACCTCTAGGAACCTTCTTCAATCCCTTGTTTCAGATGATTGCTCTTTTTTATGAAAGAGTACATTGGTAAAGTTTTCTGTGGAGTGTCCCCCCCCCAGGGAAAATGTGCAATGATACACAGTTAGCCTGTCGTATAGCATGAACTGACAACAGTTTGCATAGGAGGCTCTATAAAGCAGTTGAGAGAGTACCTCTAGCAGTAAGCAGCATCACTGTCCAACTGCGTTGCATGCAGCTGTAATGCATTAGATATTTTTTATTGTCAAACAGAAGAGCTTGAAAGAGAACATTCAGCTATACAATTCTCTCCTACATAGAAACACACCTCTGTTGCACTCCAACAGGGAGCAAAAGATGTAATTTGACACTTTATCACCCTTTTGTCCTGCCCATGTGTGCAAAATAGTCATCTCCACTGCCACTAACATTTCTGCCAAACCAAGCCCAGGCATGGCTATGGCCACGTTGTCAGAACCTCTACAGGAGCAGGCATTCAAGCATACTTTGTTTTTGGCCAGAAGGCAGTCTTCTTAAGAAGCAGAGACAATTAAACCTTCAGCAACATTCTTAGAAGCTTCAAATTTTGTTCTTTCTTATCTCTGAACCCTGACTGTTGCTTTATTATTTCAGAGTTGGCCGTGGCCAAATACATGCTGCATATACTTCAGTCTGAAGTTCACACTGCCCTCTTTAGGACTCCATCTCCCTGACACTTCAACTCCAGTTCCACCAGGAGAGATTTCTTTCATGCTCTCCATTGCTCTGTCCCTGATGGGAATTCATCCACCACCTGGTTTCCTAACACCTTCCTTCTGAATTATTGAAATGAGGCTGCTTAGCCAGCTGAAACTTCTTTGAAGTATGGGAATATTTCAGATGTCAAGTCATGAGATTTCTTCTTCATTTTAGACTGCTGCTTGTGCTTGTAAAAATCTATGAACTACTAAGCATTGAGAGTCCATACACAGAACTTCTGGCACTGATTTTGCATTCCTACAGTAAATAAAGGAAGGGAAACCCAACAAAGATTACTGTAATGCATCCTTTGTGAAAATATTAGAAAGATTATTGTCTTTGGGGAATAGGCCACTGAAGTCACACTAATAGTCTTCTCTCTGCAGAAGTCATGATTTGACAGTAGAGGAAGGTTGACTAGCACCACATCAGAAAGATTGCAGCCACATGATGAAAGCATCCAGCCAGTATGTACTCATGCCACTACTTCATGTTTGTCTGAAGTTTTCTGATGGGTTAATATTGTGCTTGCAGGCTTTATGACAGATCCACCATTGCCTGTCTTCTTACAAACAGTAAATAATCCATTCTGCATAGTCTGACTTTGAGAGAAGTGCTAGTACATGCCCTCATGTGACCTGCACTGCTACTTTGTCTATTGGGGATCTAACAGTGCGCAATTCTGGCATTAAATACAGCTATCACTTCCTTCACTGGTTTGGGTCTTAATTATGTAAAACACAGAGAGTGTGTGACTGCTAAGCTCAGCAATTGAAAGTAAGAAACAAGCAGCAGGGCAGCATGTAAAAGAAATGCAGTCTTGCATTAACATGAACAAAGCAGTTGGAGACATCAGATTTTTCAAGAAGAGCAGCCAGGGAAATTCCCTAGGGCTCCAGGCTAATGGTGATCCTTTCAAAGCTGAATTTGGCAGCACTGCAGGATCACTGCTTGTTACACAAGGTGAAGCAGAGAGAGGGAAAATGGCCAAGCTATGACTCCTTCCTTAGGATCTCGCAAGTATGAGCTAGTTGCAGAAGCGAATTGCTCCTACTGGGTACCTGAGGTCCGATCCAGCATTAGTACAGCAACTACTACAGTTAAGCCCAGCTTCTGGAAATCACACTCCTCTGCTACAGCTGATTGTTTCCATATGCAAAAAGCAAGTGAGGGCCATGACACCTTACAGGCCTTGAATCACTGCTGTCAAAGACAAGGAGCCCAGATGTAGCACTTAATTTTGCACATGCCCCTTCAGAGGATCAGTGTACACCTTGCCGCATCGAACTGGGCTTACAGATTCATGGCTTTGCTGAGAAGATCTGTGAAAGGATGCAAACTGTTCCATAATTACTAAGATGCCTTGTAGAGGCTTGTGCTACTCAATGGCCAATTTATAACCAATCAGCCCTGTACAACAAGCAGCTCCACATACAATAACAGCTGATTCTGGCTGGCTCACAGCTCTTAGAAAGTACTTCCCTGCAGGATATAAAAAGGCATTTTTACAAGGCTATGTGGGCAAAAAGAATTCACAAGATCACCAATTTCAGAAACATCTAGAGCTGACATGAAAGGCTAAACAGATGGTGTGTAGCACAGAGTCAAAACCCTCCTAACTATGGACCTTTTTTCTAGATCCTCTGAGAAAAATGTGTGTGAGAGTTGTCTGCATAAAATCTGCACTGATTTTCAATGTTTTGTTTTAAGATCATTAAACCAGTATCTGTTAGCAGTGTGATGTTTTCAGGAAACACCTTTTGAGCATATAATTCTACCTTTGAAATGCTTAGAGGTATATGGAATTTGTGTGGCAGTAAGTACAGGTTAAACCCGGAGGTGGGTGTTGGTCCCTAATATAAAGTAATAGGATGAGAGGAAACGGCCTCAAGCTGTGCCAGGGGATGTTTAGATTGGATATTAAGAAATAAGTCTTTACTGAAAGAGTGGTCAGGCATTCCCGAGAGGTGATGGAGTCACTGTTCCTTGGAGGGGTTAAAAAAATGTGTAGACATGGCACTTTGTGACATGGTTTAATGGCCATGGTGGTGTTAGTCTGACATTTGCAGTCGATGGTCTTAGAGATCTTTTCCAATAAAAAAAAAAAGTGTATGATTTTATGATTCTATAAGGATGGGAATCTTCACCTGAGATAAATTTTGGGAATTTAATATTTGGCTGGATGAACCATGGGAATGTAAGGAAAGACACTATGATTTTTAATGTCTCATGCACTAATAGAGAAGGAATTTTTCATTTGTAAATGAGCTGCATTTTATCAAATTACCAGTCACTCTTTTTAAGATAAAATTGAGCCTGCGAGGCCCTTCAGCTAAAGGGGTTGAGAATAACACACAAACAGTGACTCTCCCTGATTTAAGTCAACAACAGAAACATTCAGGTAAAGGGGCGGGAGGAAGTATTGAACGGAGGCAGCATCAGAAATACACCCCAGGCTGACTTGGAAGTCACAGGCTGGCTTCGTATGTACTCTGTACAGAAAACTCTTGAAAGTTAGGAAAAAAGTCTGTAGTCTGTCTATTTAATACTCAACGGCCTTTGCAGAATTGATGTCAAAATGCCTGACCTGATCTGGAAGTTGATTTCCTGAACGTTCCACTATCTTGTTTTTCCTACTTACACTTTTGTCTAATGTTTTTTTTCAAGAGAAAGCACCTCTGAGCTGGAGAAAATAATTCCCTACTTGGAGACAATCAGAATGTGACAGCTTAGGTAAGCATAGTATGTTTCATTCTTCCAAATAAAAGCTATTTGTGAATTAGTTTCCCCAGGATAAAATGTGGATTTCACCCTTGAGCATCTAGGTTTTATGAACTAAATTTAATGTTTTAAATTTCTTATTATGTTTTCAGGTATTGCCTGGTTATTTTTTACCAAACATGCTGATAATTTTAAAGATAGTGGTTTCTGAGAAGTGAGGCTTTAATGAAGTGCAATTTTTAAAAAATATCCCAAGTCCAGTTCATCACAGGATGATGCAGTAAAGACAAATATTCAACCAACAATGAAAAGCTGAAGAAACAGCAATGTTTAAGTTCTACTGTATGCAGGGAAGTACATTAAGGCAGGTCTAAGAGATACTTTAATAGATTTAACATTAGCAATCTGACCTGGACTTGGTATAAATCAAATACCACTGCATTTCAACCTAATGTACACCCACCCATTCACTAGCTCTGTTCAGTGCAGATTATAAATATTAGTGAAGAGATCTCCATCTCTTGAAGAATCTCTCCACATACCCAGCAATAATTGAACAATTATGAGGACAGTCTGATTTCTGTAAATCACTATAACTTATAGATTTGCATTTGGGACTTGAGAAACATGTCTCAGCTAGTATGCAGCAGAAATTACTATGGGCTGTTGAAACACAAAGGGGAGAAAGAAAGAGAGAAGAAGAAAAGATAGAAGAGGAAGAAAGTCATAGACATGCATGAACAGGTCTAGAGAAAGGGCATGAAGATGATCAGGGGACTGGAGCACCTCCTCTGTGATGACAAGCTGAGAGAATTGCAGTTGTTCAACTTGAAGAATATAAAATTCTGAACAGATATTATAGCGGCTTTCCAGTACATAAAGGAAGTCTACAGGAAAGCTGCAGAGGGACTCTTTGTCAGGGGTTGTAGCGATAAGAAGAGAATTAATGGTTTAAAAATGAAAGAGGGTAGATTTAAATTAGGTATTAAGAAGAAATTCGTTACTGTGAGGGTGCTGAGGCACCAGAACAGGTTGTCCAGAGAAGTTGTGGGTGGGTGTCCCATCCCTGCAAGTCTTGAAGACCAGGTTGGACAGGTCTTCGAGCAGCTTGACCAAGTGTAGTGGAAGGTGACCCTGCCCATGGCAGGGAAGTTGGAAGGAGGTATCTTTAAGGTCTCTTCCAACCCAACCCACTCAGTGATTGTATAATTTTATACTATTTCTCTTTTGAAGTAGGAGGTGTATTTCTTATTTTATTTGAATACGGAAAGGATCTGATTTCATAAACATAAAATACAATCTGGATTTCTTTTAACTGTTTATTTATTGTATTATACTAAGATTATACTGGTACTTATTGAGCCTCAAATAGCTAGAATGCTACCAAATATTAAATTAACTTTGGAAATTGTTCTCTTTTTCTATATCTGTTAATTTCAAAAGTAAATTTACATAATTTGGGCTAATAATTCCTTATGCTGGCATCTAATAGTGTAACAATTCCTTTCACAGAAGGAGAGAAAAGTAACACACCCACCCCCACCCAAAAAATAAACCCCTCCAGGATGAGATAGAGTGACATAAGATAAGAGTTTAATACAAAGAAGATAGCATAAATTTATTATTACCTTCGCTTAGCCTATTTGCAGAAAAGGCTCAGCGAAATGCAGAACGAAAACCAGTGAGTTACCCAGTTCCCACATGTACCGCTACCATCCCTGTGGAAAAGAGACACCAATCAAAACCCAGAACCCAGAAGCAGCAACCAGAACAGGAAGCCTCTCGTGTTACAAGCTGAACTTCAAGCCCCAAGTTTGTAGATTTTATTCAGACTATAAATACAAGTACTTGTGCAATTAGCACTTAATTAACTATAGAGTAATAAATCCCATACATGAGTGTGGTGGCTTTGCTCCAGCCAGCAGCCAAGCACCCTCACAGTCTGCTTTCCTGCAGAGTGGCAACGAAACACAAGGCAAGTGAGAAAACTCATGGACAAAGACACAGACGTGTATTCAAATAAAACTATATTAGGTAGAGTCTTTCACATTTGCATAGCTTATTTCAGCCTAATTTACTGAAATGAATTTCATCAAGGCCATATTTTGAACAAGATTCAACTGTTCAAAATGAGTTTTGACATTCAGAAGTTCACCATAAAGCTCCATGATAAGTCTAGAGACTTTGTTAACAAGCATAATTAAATTACACCTAAAATGCATGAAGTTGTAATATAATCCAGTGAAACATAGGTGTTTAGGAGCCTCTAGCTACAGTTAAAAGTGTCAAAATATTATTTTCATAGGTTTTCTAATTGGTTTATAATATATGATCATAAAACACACACATTGCCAAGTGCAATTATGAAATTTGAACTTGAATATGAACTATGGCCATGTTAATCAGGTTAATGCAGATTGCAACACAGTTGTTGCGTATTACTATACCAAACATTCCTACAGTAAATATGCTGATAAAGAATGGCTGTCGAGATACTGCAGCTGTGGGCACTTTGTCCATGTTTTTCACTTAAGGCTCTGTGAGATAATACAGAGAATTAACCTTAGGAGATGAAATGAAAGAACTGGTGAAATCATGAGAAGTTTTTTAATAGGACACCTGGGAAGCAAGGACCAAAAAATTAATAGGATAAAGTTTTCTATGTGTGAAGATGCCGAAAGTCAAGCAGATAGAGTGGCTATTAATCTTAGTTACACTCTTTTAGCTGCTTTAGAACTTCTGCTGGCTAGATCTTCAGGCAGCTGCCCACAACAGCAAGAAAAGGAACTTCATTCTGTATTCAGTACTGTTCTGTGCTCTCTGAAAATGTCACAAGGAGATCTCCTTGCTGAGCAGCTGAGACACAGGAGCCCACCTTCACTGTGCAATAACTACTCATGTAGAGATGCTTTCACTTGGGCAGGTTGGGAGTGACAACTCAAACTGCGCAATCTGCGGTTCTATAGTTCTATAGATAGAATAGAATAGAATAGAATAGAATAGAATAGAATAGAATAGAATAGAATAGAATAGAATAGAATAGAATAGAATAGAATAGAATAAACCAGGTTGGAAGAGACCTTCAAGATCATTGCGTCCAACCTATCACCCAACACCACCCAATCAACTAACCCATGTAACCAAGCACCCTGTCAAGTCTCTTCCTGAACACCTCCAGTGACGGCGACTCAACCACCTCCCTGGGCAGTCCATTCCAATGGGCAATCACTCTCTCTGTGTAAAACTTCCTTCTGACCTCCAGCCTGAACTTCCCCTGGTGCAGCCTGAGACTGTGTCCTCTTGTTCTGGTGCTGGCTGCCTGGGAGAAGAGACCAACCTCTGCCTGTTTACAACCCCCCTTCAGGTAGTTGTAGAGAGCAATAAGGTCACCCCTGAGTCTCCTCCTCTCCAGGCTAAGCAGCCCCAGCTCCCTCAGTCTCTCCTCATAGGGCTTGTGTTCCAAGCCCCTCACATACTTTGTTGCCTTTCTCTGGACTCGTTCCAGCAAGTCAACATCCTTCCTAAACTGAGGGGCCCAGAACTGGACACAGGACTCGAGGTGCGGCCTAACCAGTGCAGTGTACAGGGGCAGAATGACCTCCCTGTTCCTGCTGGCCACACTGTTCTTAATGCAGGCCAGGATGCCATTGGCCCTCCTGGCCACCTGGGCACACTGCAGGCTCATGTTCATCCTACCATCAACCAGCAAGCCCAGGTCCCTCTCTGCCTGGCTGCTCTCCAGCCACTCTGACCCCAGCCTGTAGCACTGCATGGGGTTGTTGTGGCCAATGTGCAGAACCCGGCACTTGGATGTGTTAAATCTCATGCCATTGGACTCTGCCCATCTGTCCAGACAGATGTGGAAGCCGTGTGACAAAATATCTTAATAAGATCAATGTAAAGACTGAGGTAGACAGGAATATGAAGACAATTAAAAAGACTTTAGTGCTGAGGGCTTGGGGACACAGGTGGTCTCCTCCATCTCAGTGGCAGGGACACTCCCAAAGAGATTGAAAAAGACTCATGAGATTAATTTCTGGCTTTGAGCCTGGTGCCACCAGCAGAATGTTGTTTTTTTTTGATCATGGGTCGATTTACATGACACCAGGCCTGCTGGCAGCAGAGATGGTACACCTCACCCAAAAGGGGAGAGGGGCTTTATCATGAGACTTGGCTGGCCTCACTGACAGAGCTTTAGACTAGAATGGAAGAGGAAAAGGGGAAGGACTAGGCTTGCTGGAGAGAAGACTGCGACACCCGTGGGATGGTGGGATGGCTCCACTGCCACCTCAGGGGAGGTAAGGGATAATGGGCAACAAGATAAGGTGGATGCAAGGGCCATTGACAAGCTAGGACTCACATTAGTGCCTGGGAGTGATCAAGCAGGGAGCAGACCTCCCTTCCCAGCTTGAAGTGTATCTATGTCAATGCACAGAGCATGGGGCACAAGCAAGAAGAGCTGGAAGCTATCATGCAGCAGGAAAATTATGATATTATTGCACTGACAGACATATGGTGGGATGAATCCCATAGCTGGAGTGCTGTGCTGTAGACACTTCAGAAAGGACAGGCCCAGAAGGAGAGGCGGTGGGGTGGCCTTATATATCGGGGAGGGCTTTGACTATCTTTACCATGATGATGAAGGTGATGATAGGGTTGAACAGATGTGGGTACGCATCAGGGGAAATGCCAACAAGGCAGATGTCATGATGGGGATCTGCTATAGACCATCCAACCAGGATAAGGAGGTTGATGAAGTGCTTTATGGGTGCCTGGGAAGATCTTGGAATCAATAGCCCTTGTTCTTGTGGGAAACTGGAAATACAACACAGCAGGCAGGAAGCAGTCCCAGAGAATCTTGGCATGCATGGAAGATAACTTCCTTACAGAGCTGGTGAATGAGTCAATGAGGATGGCTCACTACTAGACCTGCTGCTTGTAAACAGAGAAAGGCTAGCAGGAGACATAAAGGTTGGTGGACATCTTGGACAAAGTGACCACAAGATGGTGGAATTTACAGTTCTCAGTAGGGTTAGGAGAGGGGACAATAGAAAGAACTCCATCCTTGGTCTTCTGGAAGGCAGACTTTGACTTGTTCACGAGACTGGTAGATGGTTTCCCTTAGGAGGCAGTCCTGAATGGCAGGGGAGTCCAGGAAAGCTGGACATTCCTCAAGAGGGAAATCTTCAAGGCACAGGAACTAGCTGTCCCTGTGCATCGGAAGGGGAGTCAGCAGGGCAGAAGATGAGGCTGGCTAAGCAGAGAGCTTTGGGGAGAACTCAGGAAGACAAGGAAAGTCTACTGGCTGTGGAAGGAGGGGCAGGCAGCTGAGGAAGAGTATAAGGATCTTGAAAGAGTATGTAGGGAGAAAATTAGAAAGGCCAAAATTCAACTAGAGCTCAACTTGGCCAGTGTCATTAAAGACAGTAAAAAGTGCTTTTGTAAGTATGTTAACAGTAGAAGAAGAGCTAGGGAGAACCTCCACGCACATGCTGGATTAAGGAGGGAACCTGGTGACCAAAGACAAAGAAAAGGCTGAGCTGTTGAATGGCTACTTTGCCTCGGTATTTGTCAATGACACCCTTTCGTCCATGAGGGAATGTTACAGTTTGAAACTAAAATTGAATTGTAAATAGATTTTTTTCCAAGGTTTCAGACGGTTCAAGAGGTATGGATTCCTCTGAGTTTACATTATAAGAATAATAAGTCCATCTTATTCAATTGGTCTGAAGAATAATAACAATAGATAAGTTAAAATATTTCCATTGGAGTATCAAAAACCTTGTATCTTGCAGCAGAGTTGTTTTGTGTGCTCTTGGCCGCTGGATCTTGCTGCTTCACTTGTGGGATTTGAGCTGTGCTATCTTCCTTCTGACCTTGGGCCTTTTCTATTTGGTTTCTGTAAGAGGTACAAGGGGAAGGGGGAAGCTGAGCTTTTTTGGGGGCCCTCTGTCCCTAAGTAGGGTCGGGGGGCGGGGGAAAGGGGAACTTGTATGAGCTGTTCACCTGTGTGTGTATATATGTATGTAAATGCATTTTGTACATATTTATTGCATTTTACACAGTTAGATTGTTATGGTTATTAATACTTAACAGTCACAACAATTAATAAAAATATTAATAATTTTATTTTTAAAAATCCTGTGGAAAATATTAATAAAACCTGTTTACTGGTTTGAAATATTTGGTTGTGGAAAAGTATCTCACAAGCAGGAACATGTAACGATTTAAACAATATTAGCAAAAACCAGAAGCAACAAACAATAATTTAAACTGCAAAGATAAAAACTTCAGCAACATGCCAGCTTTGCCCACAAGGGGAGTGGGGGCTCAAAGTAGTCCAATAGAGAAACTAGGGCAACAGACCTTTTAACAGATGCTTATAAAAGTCAGATTTGCTGGGTTACTCACTGCAAATCACCTTAGTCCAGTATATTCAGTTGTTGCATTTATAATCCCAAGAATATGTGGCACATTTGAATTCACACCGACTGGCAGTGGTGTCTGCATGCAGACGCTGAGGGGGAGTGCTTGTCCCTGCAGCTCTGGGCTTGACAGTTTTTGTAGCTTTGCCTGTTATGGAGGGGCTCTTCAGCTGCGATCTTTGCAGTGGCTCTTGTTGTTTCTTTCAATAAAACAAAGCTGTCCTGGGGTCTTGGCTCCCCTAGGGTTTGTCCCTTGGCCTAGCAAGACATGCCTGTCTGCTCCTGGGATTTTATGATGCATTACTGCAAGGGGCACTTGTGTCTTTCTGGGTAAACTGAGGCACAGCATGGATTCTGGGTTACAAGGTAAAGCAAGGCTTGGCTTCTCAGACTTGCAAAGAAAGGCTCATGGCTTCTCCCCCAGACCTTAGGCAAGACAAAGGACTCACTCTTTGGTCTGGATTTATAGATTTCTCGAGACAATGATGGCCAGTGGCAACAAAGATTAAGAGATAGAAACCTGATACTTTAACCTACAGAATCAGGTTTTCTCCACATTTGGCCAATGGCACACACACACCTGGCCCACCGTCTCCTGGAAAACCAGACCTCCTGGCTTCTGCTCCATTGTCTGGTTCAGGGCATATCTGAGGCTTTGTCCCTTCAGGGCAGATATTTTGTGGGTTTTTTTGGTAAATACAATTCCACTTTTTGCTTTCAAATTCTGAGTGTGGTGGTTTTGCTCTCTTAGGGCAGATTTACCAAAAGATAAATGCTTGGAGGATCTAATTAAAAACCATAACAGGGTTCAGTCCCTGGAACTGGAAAACAGGGATGGGAGCAGAAAGCAGCTCCTACAATCCAGGAGGAAGTGATCAATGACCTGTTGTGCCCCTTAGATGTGCACAAGTCTATGGGACTGGATGGAACCCACCCAAGGGTACTTAAGGAGCTGGCAGATGTGCTCACCAAACCACTTACCATTGTTTGTCAACAGTCTTGGCTAACCAGGGAGGTCCCAGTTGACTGGAGACTGGCAAATGAGATGGCCATCTACAAGAAGGGCTGACAGGATGATCCAGAGGACTACAGGCCTGTCAGTCTGACCTCAGTGACAGAAAAGGTCATGGAGCAGGTCATCCTGAGTGCCATCACATGGCACACACAAGACAACCAGGTGATCACTCCCAGTCAGCATAGGTTTATGAAAGGCAGGTCCTGTCTGACAACTCTGATCTCCTTTTACAATAAGGTGACCTGCCTAGCAGATGAGGGAAGGGCCATGGACATTGTCTACCTGGACTTTAGTAAAAGTCTTTGACACTGTCTCCCACAGCGTTCTCCTTCAGAAACTCATGGCACAAAGCTTGGTTAAGTGCATTCTGTGCTGGATAAAACCATGGCTGTGTGGCCAGGCCCAAAGAGTGGTGGCGAATGGAGTTAAGTCTGACTGGCGCCTAGTCACTAGTTGTGTCCCCCAGGGTTCAGTACTGGGGCCTGTCCTCTTTAATACCTTTATTAATGATCTGGATGAGGGGATTGAATGCACTCTCAGTAAATTTGCAGATGACACCAAGCTGGGTGGCTGTGTTGATCTGCTAGAGGGTAGGGAGGCTTTGCAAGGGCACCAGGCCAAGTGCCAGGTCCTCCACCTGGGTCAAAACAACCCCATGGTAAGCTACAGACTTGGGGATGTGTGGTTGGAAGCCTGAAACTCAATCAGGGACCTGGGGGTTCTGGTTGAGAGTCAATTAAATATGAGTCAGCCATGTGCCCAGGTGGCCAAGAAAGCCAATGGCATCCTGGATTGTATAGAAACACCGTGGCCAGAAGGAAGAGGGAGGTGATCATCCCTCTGTACTCAGCAGTAGTGAGGCCACACTTTGAGTGTTGTGTTCATTTCTGGGTCCCTCACTACAACAGGGACACTGAGATCTGGAGCATGTTCAGAGAAGGGCAATGAGGCTGGTGAAGGGCCTGGAACACATGGCCTGTGAGGAACATCTGGGAGAGCTGTAGTTGTTCAGCCTGGAGGAGGCTGAGGGGAGACCTCATTACTCTCTACCTGAAGGGAAATTGGAGTGAGGAGGAGCCTCTTCTCCTTAGTGTCAAGTGACAGGACTAGAGGAAAGGGTTTCAAGCTGTGCCAGGGGAGGTTCAGGCTGGATGCTAGGAAATACTTCACAGAGAGGTTATCAATCATTGAAATGGTTTGCCTGGGGCAGTGGTGGAGTTATTGGAAGTGTTTAAGAAGTGTGTGGACATGGTGCTTGAGGACATGGATTAGTGTTGACTCTTCACTGCTGGGTCAAAAGTTGGACTGGATGATCTTTGAGGTCTCTTCCAACTGGATGTTTTCTGTGATTCCTTGGTATTTTAGGGTAAACAGTGGAGTGAAGTGGAAGCTTTCTATAGTTCAGATTAAATGGAGAAAACAGTATTTGTTTTCAATCATATCATTCTCTCACAGTACAGCTCACTAAGAGCCAGGACAGGCAGTACTCTGTAGGAACTCTCTTAACCTCATGTTCTGAAGATGATGATCTCTGTCCGAACCCGTGCCAGTATGCTGAAATGGAAACGGAAGCTGTGTCTTACATTTCTCAAGCTGAGTGGAGCAGTCAATTTCAGGGAAGAGACACCAGTCCACATGAGAAAGTAAAGAACTTTGGTAGTATTATGCTACTCACCATTATCAGAAGTGACATACTCTTTTATACTCTCCCCAGGGACTAGGGCAAGCATTTCTTCATGGATGATATATTCCAGAGGTTGTCCTCAGCAAATTTTTTTGATGGCATTGTCTTCTCCATATGCTCTTTCTCCTAACTGTTATATCATTAGGGCATAATGCCCCTGCCTGGAAAGGTGTCCATGAACCTCCATGAATTTGAGTCCTACAATGCCAATCTGAGTGAGCTACTGTGACCGTTTGAGGCTGTGCCTTTAAGAAAGGGACAGTGCTGGGACACTCTGGCTGAATATTTTGTAAACAAAGAGAGGTCTAAATGAATTTCATTGGTAGATTGGTAGAATGCAGCTTTAAGTTTTAGTGCAGTTGGAATTTTCTCAGTTCGTTCCTTTCCTTCTCCCTTTCCAGCTTGTCTGCTTCTGGGCAACTTGCCGGAGTTCTGACCTTGGATAAGATAAGCACTAATCCTGCATTAATTCGCATGAGGCCTACTAAAACCTTTCTTCCTTAATAACTGCCTTTTCTCTCTCTAACCCCTTTTGGGAAGAAAGGGAGGTAGGGGGAGAGAGCGCGGTACAGGGGGGGGAACCCTCCTCTGTCCGGAGGAGGGAATTTTGTTCCTGTATTTTTTTTTCTTTGCTGTATATTTCTGTATATATATTCTGTATATATATTGTAAATACTGTATATATTGTGTATAGATAACCTGCATTTTCACATTGCTTGTAAATGTGGCATCCCTTTTGCTTCTCTGATTGAGTTAGCTGTGGGTTTTTCTCCTCTTTGTGGGGGAGGGAGAGTTAGGCCTTCTCTCTCAACCCACTACATTTTTTTTAATTGGCACCCAACGTGGGGCTAAAATAGCTTGATTTATTGCTTTCTTGAGTTGGACTAGCAAACATGAAGGTGCTTTGGATTTTAGAGCGTCTTTTATTTTCAGTTTTTGGGGTCCTGATCTACAAGTATTGTTTAGGTTTACATCTCGATCACATATTTAATGCAAAAATTCTATTTATGGTTCAGGTATAAAATTCAGCTTCTGTATGACTGCTGTCTGGGTTTTTTTCAGCTTAGTACATACAGAAATATAACTTCAAGCACTCTTCCCATTGAGATAAGGGAGTTTAAGATTCCAGTAGGTGAAAGAGTAATTTTAAGTGATGGCTGAGATCCAAAGGTGATTTATTTTATGTGTGTAATCCTGCTGCTGGTGATAACTACTGTCTATTTGTTGTATGCTTTGCGTTGGGAGAAAAAAGCATCTAAGGCCTGTTTCATTATAAAGCGGAGATCAAAAAGAAAGAAGCACAACTCTGGCTCTGTTCCAGAGACTTCTAGTGATGAGGAGAGTGGAGAATCTGTATCAGTTAAAGATAAAGCTAAAAAGTCTATCAGAAAGGCTGCTTTGAACGGTGCTGTTGCTGAATCTGGCAAGCAGCCAGGGGCTGTGGCAGCTCCCAACATGGCAGCTCCCCCGTCTTCAGCAGCAACCATTAACGAGGCAAAGTCATTTCCTCCTCCTCCTCCAGCAGGACCAGAAGCATCCTTCGCAGCAGCTGGTCAGTCTCAAAACCTGTCAGCTTCTGTTAAGGTGGCTGTAAATTCAAACACAGCTCCAATTAAGCAAGTAGCAGTCTTAACAACAAGGAGTGGAAAGGCCAAAGCTGATCCAGGAGCTGATGGGGAGGACAGCAAGGTACTTCTGCTGGGGAGGAAGAGAAAATTTGTCTTAAAAATATAGCTGAGTTATTGAGATCATCAGAGGATCAAGATGCAGTTCTTGGTAGGACAGCAGCTAGCAGTGGTGCTTCTCAGCTTAAAGGGATCCTTGAGAGAGTGACAGAAAGATTATTTGGACAACAAGTTGAGGAAGAGGAGGCAAAGGAAGAAGAAGATATTTCTGAATGTTCTTCACCTTGTAAAGAGTTTAGAAACGTGCACAAGGATTACATCAGAGCAGATAAGGAGCCAGTTCTAGCTTGGCTAGGTAGGTGTTATGATACAGGTGCTCCAGCTCTAATGGTCAGAGACAAGTCAGCAGCTCAGTTAGGAACTCTCTCGAAGGATAATGGAATAGATAGACATTTAGGCAAGGCTCTCGGTAAGGTTAATCTGTGGATACGCCTTTTAATGGCAGTTTTCCTGAGGTACCCTTCCCGAGATGATCTTCCATGGAATCCTAAGCCCTTGGACTACCATAGATGAGGGAATTAAGCACCTGAGAGAATTTGCTGTTAGAGAGCTACTCTATGGTGACCATGAAACTCTGAATCCTGATGACATTCCTGTAGGAACTGGTCTTGCTAAAAAGCTCATCAAACTTGCTCCTTCTAATTATGCAAACATTCTGGCAAGCAGAATTGTGGCAAGAAATTATGGTGGAGCTCCTCCTAGGGTTGGCCAATTCACTGATCAAATGAGACAATTGGAGGATAGCATGACACGTGTTTCTTTGGTTTCAGCCATTGAAACTCTGTCTGGTGAAATAAAGAATTGCATGAAAGAGCTGAAGGATGAATTTTAAAATACCATATGCCAATTGGCACAAAGAGATAATTCCAATTCTTCCTCCAGGTGGATACAAGTTTCATCTGTGAGGAATAGACGTCCTCCAAGGAGGTCATTCCAAAACAGATCAAAACAAAACAAAACAAACCACCAAGGCAATCACGTAGGACTATTTGGATAACTCTTCGTGATCAGTTTGGTGAGAACATGAACAGATGGGATGGTCAACCAACTTCTAATCTTTTCAGGAGACTGAGGGAACTCAAAGTGGCAGAACCCGAGGTAGCAACACCAGGAGGGTAGCTGTTACTTCCTCAGTTCCCCAGAACAACCCTAGTAGCTCCAACAGTGGCTCCAGTTATAGCACTGCACACTGTGCTCATTGCACATGTGGGCATATTCTCCACAACTAGGGATGCCCTGCCTCCCGCCACGGGGAGGAAAGGGATAATAGAGATAACAGAATCTATTGGGATGTGTACATCCAGTGGCCTGGTAGTTCACAATTTCAGAAGTACAGGGCCTTGGTTGACACAGGAGCTCAGTGCACCATAATGCCATCAAATTACCAGGGATCGGAGTTGATAACTATTTTGAGAGTCAGTAACTATTTT
The DNA here is from genome assembly GCA_011125475.1 of Melanerpes aurifrons. Classification (NCBI taxonomy): domain Eukaryota; kingdom Metazoa; phylum Chordata; class Aves; order Piciformes; family Picidae; genus Melanerpes; species Melanerpes aurifrons. The sequence goes on along the minus strand of WWNC01000081.1, from coordinate 951,849 downwards.
GGGAGTCACTGATGGATCTCAAGAGTTAAGTAAGGTGGAGGTTAATATTAGTCTAACTGGTAAACAGTGGAGGAAGCATACAGTTGTGACTGGACCTGACACACCTTGTATTTTGGGAATTGATTTTCTGAGAGAAGGGCGTTTCAAAGACCCTAGAGGTTACAAATGGGCTTTGGAGTAGGTTCTGTAGAAATTGATGGACAAAAACTGAAGCTGTCTGTTAGAGCTGAGCTTTCTGATGAATCTGCAGTTGTGGGACAACACAAGATACAGGACATTAAATTACCGGTTGCTTCTCAGACTGTGCATCACAGACAATACAGAACCAACCGTGACTCTTTGTTGCCCATTCAGAATCTGATTCATCAGTTGGAAAGTCAGAAAGTCATCACCAAAACTCATTCACCTTTCAACAGTCCAGCGTGGCCTGTGCGGAAGCATAATGGAGACTGGCATCTGACAGCAGACTAACGAGCCCTGAATGAAGGTGAAACAGCCTAAGCTTAAACAGCCTTCCCCCGGCATCAGGACTTCCTCCCTTAAAAAAAAGAGGAGGGTAATTGTTATTGGCGATTCCCTCCTGAGGGGAACAGAGGGCCCCATATGTCGGCCAGACCCTACTCACAGGGAGGTTTGTTCCCTTCCAGGAGCCATGGTTGGAGGTGTTACCAGAATACTGCCTGGTATGGTGCAGCCCTCTGACTATTATCCCTTGATTGTTATGCAGTTAGGGAATGATGATGTTGCAACCAGAACTCCCAGGGCTATCAAAGATGACTTCAGGGCCCTGGGAGATCTGGTTGAGGGATCAGGGCACAAATAATTTTTTCATCTATACCCTTAGTTGCAGGTGGGAATACCATAAGGAACAGGTCAGCAGCTGAAGTCAACAAGTGGCTTAGAGGCTGGTGCAGGGAAAAGAATTTTGGGTTTTGATCTTGAAAAACTTTCTGCTGCACCAGGCCAGCTGGCAACAGATGGAGCACATCTGTCCCAGAGGAGGGTAAGATCAGAGTGTACGAGAATGGCCTATCCCTCAAAGGGAAAAAGATTCTGGGGAGGGAATTGGCAGGTCTCATAGATAGGGCTTTAAACTAGTTTCGAAGGGGGAAGGGGTTGAAACCAGTCCTCCCAGGCTGGGGTCTGGGGGTGATAAGCCAGAGCAAGAGGTGAAACCAGCAGCCCGGCTGAAGTGCATGTACACTAATGCACGAAGCATGGGCAACAAACAAGAGGAGCTGGAAGCCTTGCTGCGGCAGGAAAGTTATGATGTAGTTGCCATCACAGAGACGTGGTGGGATGACTCACATGACTGGAGCGCTGCAATTGATGGCTACAGGCTCTTCAGGAGAGACAGGCAAGGAAGAAGGGGTGGAGGGGTGGCCCTTTACATCAGGAAGGCACTAGATGCCATTGAGACGGAGATTAGGGACGATCGGGTTGAGTGCCTGTGGGTAAGAATTAGAGGGAAGGCCAACAGGGTAGACATCCTTGTTGGAGTCTGTTATAGACCACCCAACCAGGAGGAGGATGTTGATGAGTCATTCTATAGGCAGCTTAAGGCTGTCTCAAGATCGTCTGACCTTGTTCTCATGGGCGACTTCAACTTGCCTGATATCTGCTGGGATCTTAACATAGCAGAGAAGTGGCAATCTAGGAGGTTCTTAGAATGCATGGAGGACAGCTTCTTATCCCAGGTGCTGCGAGAGCCTACCAGGGGCAAGGCTATTGTGGTGGGTTGGAAGGGGTAAGGCTAAGAAGCCTCTTCCCTCCCCCCTGTAAGGTAAAAGGGAAAGAAAAATTGAAGGGAAAGGAAAAAAAACTCACCAGCTGAATTAGCAAAGCAGTGGAGCTTATATTTACAAAGCAGTGTAGGATTTTGCAGGGGGATATTTACAAATTTACAATATCTACAATATATACAAAGATATACAACAGAGTAACACAGAAATGAGAGTAACCCCTCTCGGCCGAGGGGTTCCCCACCTCCGCTCTCCCCTCTCTCCCCCCCCTTTCCCCAGAGTAGTTCGGAAAAGAGGGAGAAAGAGAAAGAAAGAAGTTAAAAGCAGTTTGTGTTAATTGGAAGCAGTTAATACAGACCTGGCTTTTCTTATCTTCAAGGCCGAAGTCTTGGCAGAAAGCCCAGCACAGAAAAGAGTTGCTGCCCAAAGGAAAGGTGGAAGCAAGACTGACAGAGAAGTGTTGGAAATGCTCATTTCACTCCCAGTTCAGAGGGTGCTTCCTCCCACTCGTCCAATGAAATTAGTTTAGACTATTCCTTCCGTTTACCAACTTCCGTCCACCATATTCCCTTTCTTAAGGGGGCAACGTCAACCGGCCACAGTCCACCCCTTCTAAACAATTTCATTGGCTGTTCACACTGTCCATCCAATCCAAAATGATATTTACAGTTCGTGAGTAAAGTTCATAGTCCATTCCGGCTATGCTCAGATGTAGATGATTCAAAAGTCCAAGAAAATCAGAAAATGAGAAAAATGGAAAACAGTTCATTTCTTCGCCGGCGAAGCAAAGAAAAGGGAAACAGGGATTCTCAGGGTCTCTTAGTTGACTCAGGGCTCTCAGGGATCTCAGGGTTCGTGCACCGTAGATTCCTCGTTGATTCTTCTTCTGGACGCAATGTAGCTGTACAACAGTTTGAAATTAACCTCTTTCTGCTAAAGTTAAATTTCTTTGTGGAATACACTGAATTTCACCATTCTCTTGCATTACCCAATAAGTGTGACCTGGACCTTCAGCTGAAACCATCCCTCGGACAGGTTTAGCCTCTCCTGAGGGTGAAAATACCCAAACAGTTTTACCTAACAGATTCTTCTCTCTAACAACAGGAACTCTATCACCTTCTACTTTCTGTAGCAAATCTGAATGTGCAGGTCCAGCTCGGTTCACTGAACCTCTACTATTTACCAGCCAGGTTGCTTGTGCTAAATGTTTTTCCCAGTTTTTCAAAGATCCACCCCCCATGGCTTTAAGAGTGGTCTTCAACAAACCGTTGTAGCGTTCAATCTTCCCTGAAGCTGGTGCATAGTAGGGAATGTGGAATATCCACTCAATGCCGTGCTCTTTTGCCCATTTCTTTACAAGGTTGTTCTTGAAATGAGTTCCGTTGTCTGGCTCAATCCTCTCTGGAGTTCCGTGTCTCCACAGGATTTGTCTCTCCAGACCGAGATACAGGACATTAAATCGCTAGTTGCTTCTCAGACTGTGCATCACAGACAATACAGAACCAACTGTGACTCTTTGTTGCCCATTCAGAATCTGATTCATCATTTGGAAAGTCAGAAAGTCATCAGCAAAACTCATTCACCTTTCAACAGTCTAGTGTAGCCTGTGTGAAAGCAGAATGGAGACTGGCATCTGACAGTGGACTACCAAGCCCTGAATGAAGTAACTCCACCTATGAGTGCAGCAGTACCAGACATGATGGAACTCCAGTATGAGCTGGAATCCAAAGAGCCCAAATGGTATGATACCATAGACATTGCTAACGCATTTTTCTATATTCCCGTAGCAGAGGAATACAGGCCTCAGTTTGCTTTCACCTGGAGAGGAATCCAGTACACAGATTGCCAATGGGCTGGATCCACAGCTCAAGCATCTGTCATGCAGTAATCCATGATGCTCTGGAGAAAGGTGGTGCTCCAGAACACATCCAGTTCATCGATGATATCATCGTCTGGGGTAAAACTGCTGAGGAAGTCTTCAAGCAAGGTAACAAAATCTCCAGACCTTTTCCCCACCTGAAAACAAGGAGGATTGAAGGTTTATTTTCTTTACCCCGTTTATCATGAGACTGCTGACAGAACTGAATTGCTGCAAACTCTCCTGCCTTTTCTCCTGCAGCTGAGGCTGTCTGTCTTCCTTTGCATTTCTATCTCCATGTGTGTGCATATGTTCATATGTTTGAGTACACGTGCACCCATTCCCACTGACATCCGTCAGAAGATACTGTTCTTGAACAGAAAAAAACATCATAACCTATACCATACGTTGAGTCACTTACCTCTGCCTCTGGAGGAGTTTATGTGCCTTGACAAGGTTTTATCTGTTTTTAGTGGCATGGTTGATGACAGGCCATGCATACATCAGGATGTGGCCCTAGTTTCTTGTATCCATGAGGGCAGTCACCATGACTGTCGCACAGTCAGAACAAGTTAATTCAATGCATGGAGAGAGAGATGCAGACTGTAATAAAATCAGGCCTCTGGAGAGGGTGCTGTCAGATAAACATGTACTGGCAGCTGCCCCAGCTGCTACCTTCTGTCTGTGAGGATGTGATCTGACGGGTGGCTGGCTTTTTCACTTGGAGTTGGTTGGAAAGCACACATGTTAATTTTCTGTCTGTGTAGTGGAGCTGGTAATACTGCTTGCTGCAGTGCTTGAGATACCACATCATGCCTCCCACCTTGGAAGACTGAGGCAGGAGGACGTGTTTATTGGGGTGCTCAGGAGAATGTGGAAGATCAGGGTGCCCTTCCTCTGTGACTTTTGGGATGATTCTCCTCCAGGTTTTCTTACCATGTTCTTCACTCATATTTACTTCATTCTGCATTTTTCTCTCTACTTTTGATGGGAGGTTGGCATTTCTGGCAGCTAACTGCCTTTAAAATTTTAGGACTATTGATTCAGTTAACTTTTGTCTGTGTGTATGCATGCATACTGTATCACAGAATCACAGAATGATAGGAGATGGAAGGAACCTCGAAAGGTCATCTAGTCCAACCCCCTGCCAAGGCAGGATCATCTATACCAGATCACACAGGAACACATCCAGGCAGGTATATATACTATGTATACGTATGTAAGCACACATAGTTTAGTGAAGGATTTTCAATAGCATAGCATAGCATAGCATAGCATAGAATAGAAGAGATAAACCAGGTTGGAAGCGACCTTCAAGATCATCGTGTCCAACCCATCATCCAACCACCTAATCAACTAAACAATGCAATCAAGCACCCTATCAAGTCTCCTCCTAAACACCTCCAATAATGGTGATTCCACCACCTCCCCAGGCCGCCATTCCAATGGGCAATTACTCTCTCTCGGTAGAATTTTATCCTAACATCCAGTCTGAACTTCCCCTGGCACAGCTTAAGATTGTGTCCTCTTGATCTGGTGCTGGCTGCCTGAGAGAAAAGACCAGCCCCCGCCTGTCTACAATCCCCAACTTCAGGTAGTTGTAAAGAGCAATAAGGTCTCCACTGAGCCTCCTCTTCTCCAGGCTAAGCAGGCCCAGCTCCCTCAGCCTCTCTTCATAGGGCTTGTGTTCCAAACACCTCACCAACTTTGTTGCCCTTCTCTGGACATGCTCCAGCAAGTCAACATCCTTCCCAAACTGAGGGGCCCAGAACTGGACACAGTACTCAAGGTGTGGCCTAACCAGTGCTGAGTACAGGGGCAGAATGACCTCCCTGCTCCAGCCGGCCACACTGCTCCTGATACAGGCCAGGATGCCATTTGCTCTCTTGACTGCCTGGGCACACTGCAGGCTCATGCTCAGCCTACCATCGACCAGTACCCCCAGGTCTGCAAATTTATTGATAATGGACTCAATGCCATCATCCAAATCATCAATAAAGATGTTAAAGAGCATGGGGCCTAGCACTGATCCTTGGGGCACACCACTACTGACTGGCCACCAGCTGGATGTGGCACCATTCACCACCACTCTCTGGACTTGGCCTGCCAGCCAGTTCTTAACCCAACGCAGTTTGCTCCTGTCCAAGCCACAGGCTGACAGCTTGGCCAGGAGTTTGCTATGGGGGATGGTGTCAAAGGCCTTGCTGAAGTCCAGGTAGACTAAATCCACACCCTTCCCCACATCTACCAGGTGGGTCAGCTGATCATACAAGGAGGTTAGGTTGGTCAGGCAGGACCTGCCATTCCTAAATCCATGCTGGCTGGGCCTGATCCCTTGGCCATCCTGTAAATGCAGTGTGATTGCACTCAAGATGATGTGTTCCATAATCTTGTCTGGCAAAGAGGTCAGGCTGACAGGTCCGTAATTCCCTCGTTCGTCCAACCGGCCCTTCTTGTGGATGGGCATCACATTGGCCAGCTTCCAATCTTCTGGGACCACTCCAGTGAACCAGAACTGCTGGAAAATGATGGAGAGCAGCTTGGTCAGCTCATCTGCCAGCTCTCTCAGCATCCTGGGATAGATCCCATCTGGTCCCATGGACTTGTGAGGATCCAAGTGGCTGAGTAGATCTCTAACTACCTCCTCCTGGAACACAGGGGTACTATGCTGCTTCCTGGCTCCTTCTGCCAGCTCTGGAAGCCACCTGTCTGGAAGACATTCTGTCCTGCTAATAAAATTTGAGGCAAAGAAGGTGTTAAATACGTCTGCATTTTCCTCATCTTTTGTTACTATGTTCCCCTTCATATCCACTAAGGAATGGAGATTGTCCTTGCCCTTCCTCTTGCTATTAATATACTTACAGTAGAATTTTTGTGGTCCTTCACAGCAAAAGCCAGTCTAAATGGGCTTTTGCCTCCCTTATTTTCTTCCTATAAGACCTAGCAACATCCTTAAACATTCTACAGATTGCCTCACCTTTCTTCCAAAGATGATACACCCTCTTTTTTCCCTTAGTTCATTTAGAAGCCCATTGCTCATCCAGGCTGGCCGTCTGCCCCAGCGGCTCATCTTCCAGCACATTGGCACAACCTGTTCCTGTGCCTTCAATAGTTCTTTCTGGATGTAGGTCCAGCTCTCCTGGACCCCTTTGTTTTTAAGTACTGTTTCATAGTTTCATAGTTTCATAGTTTCATTCAGGGTTGGAAGGGACCACAAGGATCATCTAGTTCCAACCCCCCTGCCATGGGCAGGGAAACCCCACACTAGATCAGGCTGGACAGAGCCTCATCCAGCCTGCTCCCAAACACCCCCAGGGACGGGGCCTCGACCACCTCCCTGGACAACCCATTCCAGGGTCTCACCACTCTCATGGTGAAGAACCTCCTCCTCACATCCAGCCTGAATCTCCCCACCTCCAGCTTCATTCCATTCCCCCTAGTCCTATCACTACCTGACATCCTGAGAAGTCCCTCCCCAGCCTTCCTGTAGGCCCCCTTCAGATCCTGGAAGGCCACAATTAGGTCACCTCAGAGCCTTCTCTTCTCCAGACTGAACAGCCCCAACTCCTTCAGTCTGCTCTCATAGGAGAGGTGCTCCAGCCCTCTGATCATCCTTGTGGCCCTTCTCTGGACACGTTCCAGCACCTCCACATCCCTCTTGTAATAGGGGCTCCAGAACTGGACACAGTACTCCAGGTGGGGTCTCACCAGGGCTGAGTAGAGGGGGAGGATCACCTCCCTCGACCTGCTAGCCACACTTCTCCTGATGCAGCCCAGGATCTGATTGGCCTTCTTAGTTAGTTCCTTGAGTAAGCCAAAGTCCACCCTCCAGAAGTCCAGGGTGGAGGTTTTCTTGCTGCCCCTCTTAGATTGACTGCATACTGAAAATTCAATTATCTCAGGGTCACTGGACCCCAGACAGCCTCCGACTACCACATCTTCCACCAGCCCTTCCCTATTTGTGAAGAGGAGGTCAAGCAGAGCCTTACCCCTGGTAAGCTCATGCAGCACCTGGGATAAGAAGCTGTCCTCCATACACTTGAAGAACCTCCTAGACTGCCTTCTCTCTGCTGTGTTGAGTTCCCACCAGATATCAGGCAGGTTGAAGTCGCCCATGAGAACAAGGTCTGGTGATCTTGAGACAGCTTTTAGCTGCCTATAGAATGATTCATCAACTTCTTCATCCTGGTTTGGGTGGTCTATAACTGAGTCCAATCAGGATGTCTGCCTTGTTGGTCTTCCCTCTAATTCTCACCTACAGGCTCTCAACCTGATCATCCTTGATCTCTCATTTCTTGGTGTCTAGAGCCTCCCTGGTGTACAGGGTAACCCCTCCACCCCTTCTCCCTCACCTGTCTCTCCTGAAGAACCTGTAGCTGTCAGTTGCAGTGTTCCAGTCATGTGAGTTGTCCCACCACTTCTCTGTGATGGCAACTGCATCATAATTTTTGTGCTCTAACAAAGCTTCCAGCTCCTCTTGTTTGTTGCCCATACTTCGTGCATTAGTGTACATGCACTTCAGCTGGGCTACTGGTTTTACCCCTGGGTCCAGCTTACCACCCCAAAACTCCTGCCTGGGGGACTGGTTTCAGCCCCTTCCCCTTTAAAATCTAGTTTAAAGAGCTGTCAATGAGACCTGCCAACCATGCCATAAATAATACCATAAATAAAACAATAGTAATAATCTTCAACAGACAAATGAAATTTCTCTTCACTGACATATATGAGAGGCTCCAGAACTGGATGGTAATGGACACTCCTGGCTATAAAATGTCTAGAGGCAAATAATCAAAACAGTAAGTCTTGGTAACACTTGATTTAGAGACTGATATTAGTATGCAAAAACTCTGGGATAAAATATATGAAAGGAAGGAAAATCACCATGCTTTTATTTCCTCCTGCTCTCTTGACTAAAATAAACATAATCAATAAATATCACAGTATCACAGTATCACAGTATCACTAAGGTTGAAAGAGACCTCAAGGATCATCGAGTCCACCTGTCAACACAGGCCTCATGACTAGACCATGGCACCAAGTGCTACATCCAATCCCCTCTTGAACACCTCCAGGGATGGTGACTCCACCACCTCCCTGGGCAGCCCATTCCAATGACAAATGACACTCTCTGTGAAGAACTTTCTCCTCACCTCGAGCCTAAACTTCCCCTGGTGCAGCTTGAGACTGTGTCCCCTTGTTCTGGTGCTGGTTGCCTGGATGAAGAGACCAACCCCTTCCTGGCTACAACCACCTTTCAGGTAGTTGTAGAGAGCAAGAAAACAATGACTTCTGCCAAGAAAATAGTAGAAATGCTACCTGCACAGTTGGCTTGTGCTTAGTAGGAGTAGGAAGCTTGGTGGAGATACTGTACATGTAGAAGCAGGCAGAGCTCTGGCTGTTTTTTGGGATACAGTTTAGGGAGAAATCTGATCCATGCATGCAATTGTACTGTCTTCTCCTGTAGTGCAACACCTTACATAAATTGAACCAGAAAAGCATTCTAATGAGCTAAAGAACATGTCTATATAACCAAATAATACCTCTTCCGTCATAAGCTGTTCTGTAGTTGATTGACTTGACTCAGGAAAAGGTCACTTTCATTTCTCTGTTTTTTGGCCTGGGTGAGACAGTAGAAAGGAAAAAGTGGGAACAACATCCAGTGGAAAAAGTCTTTGTCTGAATTTCATTGTCCTTTCTTGTAGCAATTCCTGAGTAGTAAAACCAGAGAGAGAAAATATAAGTTACTTTTAATTTATTTATTACAGAAACTGAATTTAGATAAATCGGATTTGAGATGCCCATGTCTGAGAATAATTCTAGAATAACATATTTAGAAATGGGGACAAACCCCAGTGTTTTAGGAAATGCATATTGAGTTGACTCATTGCAGCTGAATTCTACTAATTTGGGAACAAAGCAAAGGAAATACCATTTCATACCATGTTAATTAAAACTGCAAACTCTTTGCTATAAAGATGATGTTGAAACCAAGGTTATTATGAGTCACAATAGGGTAGGACACTGACAGCCAACAAGAATACTGATAATTGCTACAACTGATAATCATGAATACTTCAGAAGATTTATTAACCTGAGAATTTCCCATTTCTTATCTCATACAACTAAAGAATAGGACACACATTGCTTGTAGTACCATTAAGAGTCAGGAACAGGATAACAGATTATTTGGATTGTGTGTTCTGACCCAGCTGGACAACCAGGTCCTAAAATGGATTTGGGCTTTGCCTTTTTATGGGAGCATTGGAATGGAGATATGAGGTCTTGGTTTCTTCCTGAGAGCAGATTGTTAAATTCTTGTCAGTCAGTTGAACACCAGGGGTGTGCCACTGCTCTGGTTTTCAGGACTTTTGATTCTCCTTCTTGACATTTTTTAAGGAAAGTGTCCATAACAAGTTCAAGGTCCTTCATTTTCTGAGTGAACTTGGGAGTTCATCACTCTTACACTTAGCAACTCTGAATTTCAGTTGTCAACTCATTGGCTGGGCATGAAACCCTTTTTTCAAATTAATCTGTGCATTTCTTACACAGGACCATCACCTGTCCAAAAAAGGCAAACATCACTGAGGGTCAAAGTCCTAACATAATTTTTGATGATAGCTGGAGCCAAAACATGCCTGCAATACTAGAAAATTCTGTACAACTCCTCTCATCTCTAAATACTTGGAGATGGAAAGTGTGGTACAGGAAAGCTGACAGGAGACTGACAGAAACCGGTCTCAGACAGATACTTGCCTGGGAAATGGCTAGTGCAAGAGCAACTTAACAGACGGTATCATTTTAAATATGACTCTGTGCTACTAAAAATATTTGTTGACTGTTAAGTATAGTTAGAATGTTATGATTCCTTACCATTGTCATATGATAAAAAGCATGTGCATTAACACATGAAATATCAATCTCATAGTATGACAGCTGGAATGGATTCCAGCTGTGATTATATATTAGTTGTTTACAATAAGGAACAGTTTTATTGGGCTAAAGGAGTGCAATGTCTCCTTTGAAATTTCAGGCTTTGAAATTTCAGAATAATTTTACAGTAGGTTTTTTAATCACTTTTAATCACTTATCTATCTTTAGAAAATTTATTGTTGAAATTGATAACATATTTATAGTATTTAAAACTTATACTTCTTCAATGCATGTTCATTAAGGGATTTGAAATCCCTTGAAACATTCTAGCTTCTGTGCAGTTGCTTAGGTAGTGAGACATAACATATAATTCTGTGGCAGACATGTAAGATGTGCTGAACTAGAGGGGCATCATACATTGATGCTTAAACTGCACGTTGTAGACTCCTTCAATAACTCATTGCTCTATGAATTTTACTGTTGTTTGGGTGAACTCTATAAAGTTCATTGTCTGCTGCTTTTCTCTTCAGTAAGGCATTCTGGTAAGAGTAGGCATATATAATACAATGCTGATTTGTTCTGGTAGTGCTTTCAATTTTGGGGTAAATTAATACAATTTTATTAAGTCAGTTTCCCTCAGATTTCCCATCTTTTCAACAAGGACTATTGCAGAAACTACTTGGATTTATACTAGGGGCTCCAGTCTTACATTTTTTTTGCTGACTGTGAAGAACTTGCATTAATTTTTGTTCCTGTCTCTGTATTCTCTGCATCTTTTTTTTTTTTTTTTTCCATAAAACGTGGTTCAGGTTTCCTTGTTATAAAGTCAATGCACTTATTTTTCATTTCCACTGTTGTTTGAAAGCATATTCATCCACATCAGGGATGAGCTGATCAGCCATGAACAGATGGCATGCCTGCCTCACCCCCCCCCGAGCAGCCGCCTCTGCTGACAAAGATGGTCTGCATGTCCTCAGCTGAAAGATCAGGGGAGAACGGAGAGAACCATTGAATATTTCATCTGACATGAAATGAAGTAGTGATTTTACAACTTACTTATGGTGATTAAATTGATTCCCTTCATATATATTCATTACTTGACTATTTCGTATTTTGGCAAGGAGTGACAGCATAGGTTGGAGCCTGACTTTCTCCCTCCAGTTCTTTCATGCAAGTGGCTGCCCCTCTTGCCCTATTCCCAAGGAGTGTAGAGAGGTATTGGCTCAAGTTTCAATTTCTAAGAGCAGGGAGATTGCATAATTTTGACTAATCTGATAGCATATCCTGGTTGACAGATATTTAGCCAAATTTAGGTGACAAGTCTGAGTGCTGTGTTTTATTTTCTGTTGTGTTGGGGTTTTTTTGTGTTTGTTGTTTCCACCCCCACCCCCCTTGTAACCCCTAGAGATGTATGAAGCACTCCTGAAATGTGGTGATCTGAATAAAAATACTCTGACACATATTCACTACTGTCTTGTCAGTACAGATAAAGTTTCAGTTGATCAAAACACCCCTGCAGGCAGGAACAAGACAGCTTTTCTCTCCAGTCTGCAACTGAAAAGGCTTTAACAGAGTTGAGGTCAGTAACTCAACACTGGCTATTACCAGGCGGAGAGGTTTTGTTTAGCACTTATCTAATTTTTCAGTCATGTGGTTTGGACTCTGGATGGAAGGATGATGATGAAATCTTCCACAAGGCTTGCCACTGGGCTGCACTTAGTTATGTGTGGGATGAATCTACAGGAGTGTAGAAAATCTGGTTTAGCAGCACTATTCACTGCTAGTGTTCCTGGTGCTGGTTTTATGGATGTAAAAGGTCACATGTCGTCAGACCAGTCAGCCATTCAACTTGACCCTGCAGCAATCAGTGAGCCAGTGCCAACTGCCTGATGATCTCTTCTCAGTGTCCATGGTGGGGATGGCTAAGATGTTCAGCATAAGAAATATGGCTTTTCTTTCACAGAAAATTTTCTATTGTGATTCATAACCCCTTGAATATGTTGATGTCTGTCAGCTGTGCAGAAAGAATGACTGTAACATCAGCTTACACTGTGTGAAAAGACAGTGCTTTAGAGAAAGGCTAAAGTCTTTGCTTAGATCACAGCCACTCTTCACAATCCAGATGCAGAAGGAAACAGAACCATCCTTACTTAGAGAAAGAATAGAAGAAATTAAAATTAGGATTGTGTACTGTCTCTTTTCTTGACATGAAACAAATAATGTATGATCATCTCCTTCTTACCTGGAGTTTAGACTATCACCATGTTCCAAGTGCACCAGAGGGTGGCTTGGGAAAGAAAACAGTAGAACAAGGAAATATTGTGTTGAAGGTTGGAAGGGTAAGGCCAAGAAGCCTCCTCCCTTCCCCCTTGTAAGGTAAAGGGAAAGAAAATTGAAGGGAAAGGGGAAAAAAAAACTCACAAGCTGAATTATCAAAGCAGTGGAGCTGTACATTTACAAAGCAATGTAGGATATGCAGGGGAATATATATAAATTTACAATATTTACAATATATACAAAGATATACAATAAAGTAACACAGAAATGAGAGTTCCCCCTCTGCCAAGAGGGTTCCCCACCTCCTCTCTCCCCTCTCTCCCCCCTTTCCCCAGAGTAGGTTAGAAGAGAGAGAGAGAGAAAGAAAGAAGTTAAAAGCAGTTTTGTGTTAATTGGAAAGCAGTTAATACAGGCCTTATATCTTATCGGTTTCAAGGCCGCAGTCTTGGCAGAGAGCCCAGCACAGAAAGCTGCTGCCCAAAGAAGAGGCAGAAGCAAGACTGATAGAAAAGTGCTGGAATGCCCAGTTCACTCCCAGTTCAGAAGGTACTTCCTCCCACTTCACCAATGAAATTAGTTTAGATTATTCTTTCCGTTTACCAACTTCTGTCCACCATATTCCCTTTCTTAAAGGCACAGCCTCAACCGTCACAGTCCACCCCTTCTAAACAATTTCATTGGCTGTTCATACTCTCCATCCAATCCACAACGATATTTACAGTTCGTAAGTAAAGTCCATAGTCCATTCTGGCTATGCTCAGATGTAGATTATTCAAAAGTCCAAGAAAATCAGAAAATGAGAAAAATGGAAAACAGTTCATTTCTTCACCGACGAAGCAAAGAAAAGGGAAACAGGGATTTCCAGGGTCTCTTAGTTGACTCAGGGCTCTCAGGGATCTCAGGGTTCGTGCACCGTAGATTCCTCGTTGACTCTTCCTCTGGACGTGATGTAGCTGTACAACAGTTCGAAATTAACCTCTTTCAGCTAAAGTTAAATTTCTTTGTGGAATACACTGAATTTCACCATTCTCTTGCATTACCCAATAAGTGTGACCTGGACCTTCAGCTGAAACCACCCCTCGGACAGGTTTAGCCTCTCCTGAGGAAGAAAATACCCAAACAGTTTTACCTAACAGATTCTTTTCTCTAACAACAGGAACTCTATCACCTTCTACTTTCCGTAGCAAATCTGAATGTGCAGGTCCAGCTCAGTTCACTGAACCTCTACTATTTACCTGCCAGGTTGCTTGTGCTAAATGTTTTTCCCAGTTTTTCAAAGATCCACCCCCCATGGCTTTAAGAGTGGTCTTCAACAAACCATTGTAGTGTTCAATCTTCCCTGAAGCTGGTGCATAGTAGGGAATATGGAATATCCACTCAATACCATGCTCTTTTGCCCAGTTCTTTACAAGGTTGTGCTTGAAATGAGTTCCGTTGTCTGGCTCAATCCTCTCTGGAGTTCCGTGTCTCCACAGGATCTGTCTCTCCAGACCAAGAATGGTGTTGCGTGCAGTTGCATGTGGAACTGGATAAGTTTCCAACCATCCAGTGTTTGCCTCTACCATAGTAAGCACGTATTGCTTACCAGAACGAGAATGTGGTAGAGTGATGTAGTGAATCTGCCAAGCTTCACCATACTTGTACTTGGACCATCTGTCACCATACCACAAGGGCTTAAGTCGTTTTGCCTGCTTAATAGCAGCACAAATGTCTCAGCGTGATAGCATCCATGGAAATGTCTATGGATCTGTCACGAGCCCATTGGTATGTTGCATCTCTGCCTTGATGTCCTGACGAATCATGAGCCCACTGAGCTAAGAATATCTCACCTCGGTGTTTCCAGTCGAGATCAAGATTAGAGTCCATGTCTACTTCAGAAACTCTTGCAGCCAGATCTGCCTGATGGTTGTGTTGCTGTTCCTCAGTAGCTTTGCTCTTAGGAATGTGAGCATCGATGTGTCTCACTTTCACTGGAATTCTCTCGATTTGATCAGCAATGTCCTGCCATAGGTCAGGTGCCCAAATGGGTTTTCCTTTTCTCTGCCAACCATTCTTCTTCCAGTTCTTTAGCCAACCCCATAGAGCATTTGCTACCATCCATGAGTCGGTGTAGAGATAAAGCTTTGGCCATCTCTCACGTTCAGCTATGTCGAGAGCTAGCTGGACAGCTTTTACCTCTGCGAACTGACTGGATTCTCCTTCTCCATCTTTCACCTCTGCAACTCGGCGTGTTGGACTCCACACTGCAGACTTCCACCTTTGCTTGTTTCCAACAAGACGACAGGAACCGTCTGTGAACAAAGCATATTTCTTTTCATCATCAGAGAGGTCATTGTAAGGAGGAGCTTCCTCAGCACGAGTTACTTTCTCCTCTGGAGTTTTAGCACAGTTGATGCCTTCAGGCCAACTTGAGATCACCTCCACTAGACCAGGTCTTTCAAGATTTCCCATTCGAGCTCTCTGTGTTATCAGAGCCATCCACTTAGACCACGTTGAGTCTGTGGCATGATGTGGTGTGGAGCCTTTGCCTTTGAACATCCAATTCAAAACTGGTAATCTGGGAGCTAGAAGAAGTTGTGATTCAGTTCCAATCACTTCAGAAGATGCTTTTACTCCTTCATAGGCAGCTAGAATTTCTTTCTCTGTTGGAGTATAATTAGCCTCTGAACCTCTGTAACCTCGACTCCAGAAACCAAGAGGTCGTCCACGTGTCTCACCTGGAGCTTTTTGCCACAAGCACCAGGTTGGACCATTGTCACTTGCAGCCGTGTACAAAATGTTCTTAATGTCTGGACCATCTCGGACAGGTCCCAGACCCATTATCACAGTATCACAGTATCACACGAAATTTAACGCATCCAAGTGCCATGAAATTTAACGCATCCAAGTGCCGGGTTCTGCACATTGGCCACAACAACCCCATGCAGTGCTACAGGCTGGGGTCAGAGTGGCTGGAGAGCAGCCAGGCAGAGAGGGACCTGGGGTTGCTGGTTGATGGTAGGATGAACATGAGCCTGAAGTGTGCCCAGGCAGCCAAGAGGGCCAATGTCATCCTGGCCTGCATTAAGAACAGTGTGGCCAGCAGGAGCAGGGAGGTCATTCTGCCCCTGTACACTGCACTGGTTAGGCCACACCTCGAGTCCTGTGTCCAGTTCTGGGCCCCTCAGTTTAGGAAGGATGTTGACTTGCTGGAACGAGTCCAGAGAAGGGCAACGAAGTATGTGAGGGGCTTGGAACACAAGCCCTATGAGGACAGACTGAGGGAGCTGGGGCTGCTTAGCCTGGAGGGGAGGAGACTCAGGGGTGACCTTATTGCTCTCTACAACTACCTGAAGGGGGGTTGTAAACAGGCAGAGGTTGGTCTCTTCTCCCAGGCAGCCAGCACCAGAACAAGAGGACACAGTCTCAGGCTGTGCCAGGGGAAGTTCAGGCTGGAGGTCAGGAGGAAGTTTTACACGGAGAGAGTGATTGCCCCTTGGAATGGACTGCCCGGGGAGGTGGTTGAGTCGCCGTCACTGGAGGTGTTCAGGAGGAGACTTGACAGGGTGCTTGGTTACATGGGTTAGTTGATTGGGTGGTGTTGGGTGATAGGTTGGACACAATGATCTTGAAGGTCTCTTCCAACCTGGTTTATTCTATTCTATTCTACAGTATCACTTAGGTTGGAGAGGACCTCGGGGATCATCGAGTCCAACCTATCAACACAGACCCCATGCCTAGACCATGGCACCAAGTGCCACATCCAATCTCCCCTTGAACGCCTCCAGGGTCGATGACTCAACCACCTCCCTGGGCAGCCCGTTCCAATGCCGAATGACTCGCTCGGTGAAGAACTTCCTCCTCACCTCGAGTCTGAACCTCCCCTGGCGCAGCTTGAGACTGTGTCCCCTCATTCTGGTGCTGGTTGCCTGAACTACCTCTTGGTTGCTTGAACTACCTCTTGCATTATCTGGTCAAAGGCTGCTTGTTGTTCAGGTCCCCAGTGGAAATGGTTTCTCTTTCGAGTCGCATCATATAGAGGTTTCACAATCTGACTGTATCCAGGAATGTGCAGTCTCCAAAATCCCACTATCCCCAAGAAACGTAAGGTCTCTTGCTTGTTTGTGGGATTTGCCATGGTAGAGACTCTATTTACCACATCCACTGGAATGTGTTGGCGTCCATCCTGCCACCGCACTCCCAGAAACTGAATCTCTGTGGTAGGTCTTTTCACCTTGTCTTGCTTGATGGCAAAACCTGCATTCAGAAGAATGTCAATGATTTTGTTACCTTGCTTGAAGACTTCTTCAGCAGTTTTACCCCAGACGATGATATCATCGATGAATTGGATGTGTTCTGGAGCACCACTTTTCTCCAGAGCATTGTGGATCACTGCATGACAGATGCTTGAGCTGTGGATCCAGCCTGTTGGCAGTCTGTTGAAAGTGTACTGGATTCCTCTCCAGGTGAAAGCAAACTGAGGCCTGCATTCCTCTGCTATGGGAATAGAGAAAAATGCATTAGCAATGTCTATGGTAGCATACCATTTGGGCTCTTTGGATTCCAGCTCATACTGTAGTTCCATCATGTCTGGTACTGCTGCACTCATAGGTGGTGTTACTTCATTCAGGGCTCGGTAGTCTACCGTCAGACGCCAGTCTCCATTCTGCTTCCGCACAGGCCACACTGGACTGTTGAAAGGTGAATGAGTTTTGCTGACGACTTTCTGACTCTCCAACTGATTCTGAATGGGCAACAAAGAGTCATGGTTGGTTTGGTATTGTCTGTGATGCACAGTCTGAGAAGCAACAGGCAATTTAATGTCCTGTATCTTATGTTGTCCCACAACTGCAGATTCATCAGATAGTTCAGGTCTAGCAGACAGCTTCAATTTTTGTCCATCAATTTTGTATTGAAGCTACTCCAAAAGCCCATTTGTAACCTCTAGGGTCTTTGAAACGCCCTTCTCTCAGAAAATCAATTCCCAAAATACAAGGTGCATCAGGTCCGGTCACAGCTGTATGCTTCCTCCATTGTTTACCAGTTAAACTTATATTAACCTCTACCTTACTTAACTCTTGAGATCCACCAGTAACTCCCAGAATAGTTATAGACTCTGATCCCTGATAATTTGGTGGCATTATGGTGCACTGAGCTCCTGTGTCAACCAAGGCCCTGTACTTCCGAAATTGTGAAGTGCCAGGCCACTGGATGTACACATCCCAATAGATTCTGTTATCTCTGTTATCCCTCTCCTCCCCCTGGCGGGAGGCAGGGCACCCCTAGTTGTGGGGAACATGTGCACATGTGCATTGCACATAGTTTGCAGGGTTCTAACTTTGCATGTTATAACTGGAGCCACTGTTGGAGCCACAAGAGTCGTTCTGGGGAATGGGGGAAGTAACAGCTACCTTTCTGGTATTGCTACCTCGGGTTCTGCCACTTTGCTATTCCCTCAGTCTCCTGAAAAGATTAGAAGTTGGTTGGCCATCCCAGCGGTTCATGTTCTCACCAAACTGATCACGAAGAGTTATCCAAATAGTTCTATGTGATTGCCTTGGTGGTCTGTTTTGGAATGACCTGTTTTGGAATGACCTGTTTTGGAATGGCCTGTTTTGGAATGACCTCCTTGGAGGATGTGTATTCCTCACAGATGAAACTTGTATCCACCTGGAGGGAGAATTGAAATTATCCTTCTGTGCCAATTGGTATATGAAATCTTTCAGATCCTTCATGCAACTCTCAATTTTTCCAGACAAAGTTTCAATGGCTGAAACCAAAGAACCACGTGTCATGCTATCCTCCAATTGTCTCATTTGATCACTGAATTGGCCAACCGTGGGAGAAGCTCCACCATAATTCCTTGACACAATTCTGCTTGCCAAAATGTTTGCATAATTAGAAGGAGCAAGTTTGATGATCTTTTTAGCAAGACCAATACCCACAGGAATGTCATCAGGATTCAGAGTTTCATGTTCACCATAGAGTAGCTCTCTAACAGCAAATTCTCTCAAACGCTTAATTCTCTCATCTATGGTAGTCCAGGGTTTAGGATTCCATGGAAGATCATCTTGGGAAGGGTATCTCAGGGCAACCGCCATTAAAAGGCGTATCCACAGATTAACCTTACTGAGAGCCCTGCCTAGATGTCTATCTATTCTATTATCCCTCGAGAGAGTTCCTAACTGAGCTGCTGACTTGTCTCCAACTGTTAGAGCCAGAGCACCTGTATCATAACACCTACTAAGCCAAGCTAGAACTGGCTCGTTATCTGCCCTGATGAAATCTTTACGGACATTTTGCAATTCCTCGCGGGGTGACGAACACTCTGAAATATCATCTTCTTCTTTGTCTCCCTGAACTTTTTGTCCATATAATCCTGCTGTCACTCTCCCAAGGATCTCTTTAAGCTGAGAACCACCTTTGCCAGATGCTTTCCTAACTTCATCTCCATCCTGCATTGATCTCACTAGGTTAGCTAGATCTTTTAAACAAACCTTCTCTTCCTCCTGAGCAGGATTTTTTAGAGTAGAGGGTCCCTCACCAGGATCAGTCTCCAGCTCTTCTTCTCCATCTTTGGCTTTTCCACCTCTAGTCTTTAAAGGTGTCTTAACTGGAGCTGTGTTTGAATTTACAGCCACCTTAATGGAAGCTGACAGGTCCTGAGATAAATCAGCTGCTGGGGCAGTGACTTCCGGTCCCACCGAGGGAGTGGGCGGAAGTGACGTTGCTCCGTTAATGGCCGACGGAGAAGAAGAAGGAGGAGAAGGAGTAGGCGCCATGTTGATACCAGCTGCCGCCCTTGGTAGCTTGCTAGAATCAGCAGCAAAGTAATTTAGAGCAGCCTTACCAATTAACTTTTTAGCCTTCTTTTTAACTGACAGAGAGTCTCCACCTTCCTCATCACTAGATGACTCTGGGACTGATCCAGAGCCATGGCGTTTTCTTTTTGATCTAGTTTTAATAGCAACACAAGCTTTGGATATCTTTCTCTCTCGCCGCAGAGAGAACAGTAAATATGCAATTACCATCACCAGCAATAGATTTATACACATCACATAAATCACTTTTGGATCCCAGGCATCACCTAAAGTTACTCTCTCCTCAGGCGGAATCTTAAAACCCTTTATCTCAATTGGGAGAGTGGTGGAGGTAACATTTCTGTATCTCACTGGCCATAAGAAATCCATGCATTTTCTATACCATAGTCTAACTCTATACATAACCCACATATAAATTGTCCGCACCAAATATTTGCCCAGGTAATCCAAAATCAAACCCAAACAATATCTGTAAACCAGAGCCCCAAAAATTGAAAAGAATAATCGCTCCACAAACCACAATACCTTCATGTTTGTTAATTCAGCTAGAAAACACTAAATCAATCAAGTAATAAATAAAACTAATTATCTGCCCCACGTTGGGTATGCCAAGAAAAAAATGTCGAGGGTTGGAAGGGTAAGGCCAAGAAGCCTCCTCCCTTCCCTCTTGTAAGGTAAAGGGAAAGAAAATTGAAGGGAAAGGGGAAAAAAAAACTCACAAGCTGAATTATCAAAGCAGTGGAGCTGTACATTTACAAAGCAATGTAGGATATGCAGGGGAATATATATAAATTTACAATATTTACAATATATACAAAGATATACAATAAAGTAACACAGAAATGAGAGTTCCCCCCTCTGCCGAGGGAGTTCCCCACCTCCTCTCTCCCCTCTCTCCCCCCTTTCCCCAGAGTAGGTTAGAAGAGAGAGAGAGAGAAAGAAAGAAGTTAAAAGCAGTTTTGTGTTAATTGGAAAGCAGTTAATACAGGCCTTATATCTTATCGGTTTCAAGGCCGCAGTCTTGGCAGAAAGCCCAGCACAGAAAGCTGCTGCCCAAAGAAGAGGCGGAAGCAAGACTGATAGAAAAGTGCTGGAATGCCCAGTTCACTCCCAGTTCAGAAGGTACTTCCTCCCACTTCACCAATGAAATTAGTTTAGATTATTCTTTCCGTTTACCAACTTCCGTCCACCATATTCCCTTTCTTAAAGGCACAGCCTCAAACAGTCACATACTGATAGCATTTCTCAGAAGGCAAAGTCAGGAAACATCCTCAGGAGAATGGCTCGGTCTCTCAAGTGCCAGAATTTGAGACCTTTCAAAGAAATAGATGCTGGAATGATAGTAGTAAAGAGATGCAGGAGAAAGAGAAAATAATGGCTGTCTAGAGAGCATAAGAGGAAAATAGTGATTAATTTAAGCCAAGCTTAATTAGACTCTACTCTCTCCCTCCAGATCCCCTTCACAGAATCAAAGAATAATTTTGGCTGGAAGTGTATTAAGTCCAACTGTTAACCTAGCACTGGCAAGTCACCACTAAAACCTCTGTTGGCATCACATCTATACATCTTTGTAATATCTCCAAGTGATGGTAACTCTGCCATTTCCCTGGACAGGCTGTTCCAATGTTTAACAACTCTTTTGGTGAAGCAATTTTTTTTGATATCCAACTTACTTCCCCTGATTGATGCGCAATTGGACACTTAATGTGATTAACTTTAAACTCTTGGGAACACAAATGAGCCTTAAACGGAGTCAAACATCAAACCAGTTTATTTGGCAGACTACAAGTGTGAATAGAATAGAATAGAATAGAATAGAATAGAATAGAATAGAATAGAATAGAATAGAATAGAATAGGACCAGATTGGAAAAGACCTTCAAGATCATCGAGTCCAACCTATCACTCAACACCATCTAATCAACTAAACCATGGAACTAAGTGCTCCATCCAGTCTCTTTTTAAACACCTGCAGTGATGGTGACTCCAACACCTCCCTAGGCAGTACATTCTAATGGCCAATCACTCTTCCTGTGAAGAATTTCTTCCTCACATCCAGCCTAAACTTCCTCTGGCACAGCTTGAGACTGTGTCCTCTTGCTCTGGTGCTGGTTGCCTGGGAGAAGAGACCAGTCCCCACCTGGCTACAACCTCCTTTCAGATATATGGTGATTCAGCAGTGGTGATGCAAACAGGGAGCAGGAGCGGGGCCATCTGGGATAGGAGTTCTGTATTTGGGACAGCTTCTGTCTCTCTCTCCATCAGGCAGGACAGTATCACAGTATCACAGTATCACTTAGGTTGGAAAGGACCTCGGGGATCATCGAGTCCAACCTATCAACACAGACCCCATGCCTAGACCATGGCACCAAGTGCCACGTCCAATCTCCCCTTGAACGCCTCCAGGGTTGATGACTCAACCACCTCCCTGGGCAACCCGTTCCAATGCCGAATGACTCGCTCGGTGAAGAACTTCCTCCTCACCTCGAGTCTGAACTTCCCCTGGCGCAGCCTGAGACTGTGTCCCCTCGTTCTGGTGCTGGTTGCCTGGGAGAAGAGGCCAACCCCTCCTGGCTACAACCACCCTTCAGGTAGCTGTAGAGGGCAATGAGGTCACCCCTGAGCCTCCTCTTCTCCAGGCTAAACAATCCCAGCTCCCTCAGCCTCTCCTCATAGGGCTTGTGTTCAAGGCCTCTCACCAGCCTTGTTGCCCTTCTCTGGACACGCTCAAGTGTTTCGATGTCCTTCTTAAATTGAGGGGCCCAGAACTGGACACAGTACTCTAGGTGCGGCCTAACCAAAGCAGAGTACAGGGGCACTATGGCCTCCCTGCTCCTGCTGGCCACACTATTCCTAATGCAGGCCAGGATGCCATTGGCCCTCCTGGCCACCTGGGCACACTGCTGGCTCATATTCAGGTGGCTGTCGATCAGCACACCCAGGTCCCTCTCTGTTTGGGAGCTCTCCAGCCACTCTGACCCCAGCCTATAGCTCTGCATGGGATTGCCATAGCCAAAGTGCAGCACTCGGCACTTGGACTTGTTGAATGCCATCCCATTGGACTCTGCCCATCTGTCCAGTCGGTCGAGGTCCCTCTGCAGAGCCTTTCTACCCTCTAACTGACTAACATCTGCCCCTAACTTTGTGTCATCTGCAAACTTGCAGATGACAGACATGACAGACAGGACATGGCTGGGCAGTCAGGCAGTGAGCTCTCTCCTTCTCTCTCCGTCCAGAGCATGCCAGGGCAGGAAGGCAGGAGGGTATGGAAGGCAGGCAGGTATAGAAGGCAGGTCCTAGCAGTGGCTCCTCACAGCAGGCAGTAACCTCCACAGTAGACTTCCTGCAAACAGTTCTCAAGCAGTTCCCTTAAGCAGCCCCCTTAGAAGTCTCCTAAGCAGTTCCCCCAGGCAGCCTTTATAGTTTCACACCTTGCTACCAAGCAGCAGCCACCTGCCTTGATGGGTCAGCAGAGCATGCACCTAGCGCAGTCTCCAGGGGATTCAAATTTGCCCTCTCCAGGATTCCAAAACCAGCCCCTGCCTCCAGAGATTTCTGCTGCCTTCACTGCAAGGGAGTCCTCAGGCTCCTAAAGTCCCACCAAGGGTCACCCGAGTTGAAAAGTATCTTATTTGACCCCAGGAAGCCAAGTGCAAAGCTCCCATGTACCAAATGATTATCCCAAATTATTCTCCCAATGATGCTGAGCCCCCTTAAAAGGGGCATGATCACTTTTCTACTCCTGTTGGCCACACTAGTCCTGATACATACCAGGATGCTGTTGGCCTTCTTGGCCATCTGAGCACACTGCTAGCTCATGTTCAACTGGCTGTCAGCCAGCATCCCAGGGTCCTTTTCTGCTGGGCAGCTTTCCAGCCACTATGCCCTAAGTCTGTAGTATTGCTTGGAGTAGTTGTGACCCAAGTGCAGAACCCAGCATATGGCTTCATGAAGCCTTATAATGTTGCCCTTGGCCCAACATTAGCCTGTCTAGACTCCTTTGGAGAGCCTTCCTACCTTCAAGCAGATCCACACACCCTCCCGATGTAATGACACCTGCAAATTTACTGAGTATGCACTTGATCCATTCATCTAGATCAAAATATTAATGAGAATAGGCCTCTGTACTGAGCACCACTTGCGTCAAACCATCAGCTAGAGTTAACTCCATTCTCCACAACTCTTTCGGCCCATTCTTCATTCACATGAAAATAAAGAAGTACTTGGCTTGTCCCATAATGCTTAGTAATATGATGATTTACATTGGAATGTAGTTACATTCTGGATAGCTAAAGCTTAGGCTTTAGCCTAAGGAGAAACTCCTAAGAGAAGAAACTCAAGGTAGAGTCAGGTATTTTTTGTTGCAATTCTACATATTTGAAAAGACTATAATAGTTCTCGTTTCCTTAGTACAGTAGGAGCTGGACAGCAGGAGCCAGCCTCTTTGCTTATGGTTTTATCACCTTCCTAGCCATTGTTCAGCTCCAAAGTCTACTTTCTATCAGCTTTTTCTCAGGGTTGTGTTGTTGTTATGACTGTGGCTGTGGCTAGTGATTTAGATTTTGCTCTTCTTTTGTTCTTTGTCCCTCTGGTCTTTTAGCATCTTTGTTACTGACAAGGAAAACTTTTGAACATATTTCCCAGTGAATCACCTTCACTCACAAAACAAGCAGGAATTAAAAGGTTCATTGTGTACAGAGATTCATCAAAAAATTTTCTATTCTGTTCAAAAAAAGCAAAATATTTTTGTGGTCCACGGTTATTTCTTAGCTCTCTTTCAGGCTTTATTGTGCAACATCAGACAGGATGCTTGATGTGGCTGTTGTGTTTCCTCCATTTCTGAAGGCCAGGAAGGGGTGAGGTGGCATAATTTCACAGTCCATGGAGGTCTTTAAAAAGTCAGGCTGGAAATTAGTGCAGAATACGAAAGCTGCTACATAGGTAGGAAGAGGTTCTGAAGGTGTGAACACTAGGACCACAAGAATAGCAGAAACCCCTTCTGCATCAAACAGATTACCTCAGGGGACTGCAATGAGCATGACCTTGACAGGAGTATGCAACTCCATGAAAATTGTGCTCAAAATAACAATCATACACTGGCCAGTTTATTGCAAGAACTAAGTGAAAATGCACACTAGATGGGCAGTAGATGAATTTGTAAAATGCTGTCCTGATGAACTTTGTCTCTTATAAAAAAGATGCAAGTTTGTGAGAGTTTATACAGTGACTAAATTAAAGAAGATATCCTGTATTGAACAGATATGTCTGATGTCCTTTTCTCATAAAAGTTGCTGATGAATCAGTTTTATGCTGGTATTTTCTTTCCTTGTTAGACATGCACCAGTATAATTTCCTGACTGCACACATCCGCCCCAGTGTTTTTTTGTTTTTGTTTTTTGGTTTTTTTTGTCTTCATAAATTAAAGAAAGAAAAAGATACTGTTTTGATTGCTGCTATGAAAAGTACAATAAAGCTGATTATTATTCCCCCCCCCCCCCATAATTTCTGTCTTAGAGTTCTATTACTTTACCAAGAGAAAAAGAATGAAGTGGAAGAGGAAAATTTGGTCAGGAATTATTTTAGTGGTTTTGGTATTTGTCAGAGTAGATTTTGCAGTTGTGCAGGCTGTGTTTGTTGTTATACTGGAGAAATGGAATAAAACATCCACTCAGTTTCTTTTCCTGCTATTTAATCCTGGTGTGGTGGGTGAAAGGGTAAGGCCGAGAAGCCTCTTCCCTTCCCCCTTGTAAGGTAAAAGGGAAAGAAAAATTGAAGGGAAAGGAAAAAAAAACTCACCAGCCGAATTAGCAAAGCAGTGGAGCTATATTTACAAAGCAGTGTAGGGTTTTGCAGGGGAATATTTACAAATTTACAATATCTACAATATATACAAAGATATACAGCAGTGTAACACAGAAATGAGAGTAACCCCCCTCGGCCGAGGGGGATCCTCACCTCCGCTCTCCCCTCTCTTCCCCCCTTTCCCCAGAATAGTTCGGAAAAGAAGGAGAAAGAAGAAAGAAAGAAGTTAAAAGCAGTTTGTGTTAATTAGAAGCAGTTACAGGCCTGGTTATCTTATCAAGTCTTCAAGGCCGGAGCCTTGGCAGAAAGCCCAGCACAGGGGAGCTGCTGCCTAGAGAAGATGCGGAAGCAAGAGTGACAGAGAAGTGCTGGGAATGCCCACTTCACTCTCAGGCCAGATAGTGCTTCCTCCCACTCAACCAATGAAAATTAGTTTAGAGTATTCCTTCCGTTTACCAACTTCCGTCCACCATATTCCCTTTCTTAAAGGGACACCGTCAACCGGGCACAATCCACCCCTTCTAAACAATTTTTATTGGCTGTTTATACTGTCCATCCAATCCAAGATGATATTTACAGTTCGTGAATAGAGTTCATAGTCCATTCCGGCTATGCTCAGATGTAGATGATTCAAAAGTCCAAGAAAATCAGAAAGTGAGAAAAATGGAAAACAGTTCATTTCTTCACCGACGAAGCGAAGAAAAGGGAAACAGGGAAATCTCAGGGTCTCTTAGTTGACGCAGGGCTCTCAGGGATCTCAGGGTTCGTGCACCGTAGATTCCTCGTTGATTCTTCTTTTGGGCGCGATGTAGCTGTACAACAGTTCGAAGTTAACCTCTTTCAGCTAAAGCTAAATTTCTTTGTGGAATACACTGAATTTCACCATTCTCTTGCATTACCCAATAAGTGTGACCCGGACCTTCAGCTGAAACCACCCCTCGGACAGGTTTAGCCTCTCCTGAGGAAGAAA
This sequence comes from Melanerpes aurifrons, assembly GCA_011125475.1. NCBI lineage: Eukaryota > Metazoa > Chordata > Aves > Piciformes > Picidae > Melanerpes > Melanerpes aurifrons. Next base: position 925,531 of record WWNC01000081.1, on the reverse strand, counting down.
ATACCCAAACAGTTTTACCTAACAGATTCTTTTCTCTAACAACAGGAACTCTATCACCTTCCACTTTCCGCAGCAAATCTGAATGTGCAGGTCCAGCTCGGTTCACTGAACCTCTACTATTTACCAGCCAGGTTGCTTGTGCTAAATGTTTTTCCCAGTTTTTCAAAGATCCACCTCCCATGGCTTTAAGAGTGGTCTTCAACAAACCGTTGTAGCGTTCAATCTTTCCTGAAGCTGGTGCATAGTAGGGAATATGGAATATCCACTCAATACCGTGCTCTTTTGCCCAGTTCTTTACAAGGTTGTTCTTGAAATGAGTTCCGTTGTCTGACTCAATCCTCTCTGGAGTTCCGTGTCTCCACAGTATCTGTCTCTCCAGACCGAGGATGGTGTTGCGTGCAGTTGCATGTGGAACTGGATAAGTTTCAACCATCCAGTGTTTGCCTCTACCATAGTAAGCACGTATTGCTTACCAGAACGAGAACGTGGTAGAGTGATGTAGTCAATCTGCCAAGCTTCACCATACTTGTACTTGGACCATCTGTCACCATACCACAAGGGCTTAAGTCGTTTTGCCTGCTTAATAGCAGCACAAATGTCACAGTCATGGATGACTTGCGTAATAGCATCCATAGAAATGTCTATGGATCTGTCACGAGCCCATTGGTATGTTGCATCTCTGCCTTGATGTCCTGATGAATCGTGAGCCCACCGAGCTAAGAATATCTCACCTCGGTGTTTCCAGTCTAGATCAAGATTAGAGTCCATGTCTACTTGAGAAACTCTTGCAGCTAGATCTGCCTGATGGTTGTGTCGCTGTTCCTCAGTAGCTTTGCTCTTAGGAATGTGAGCATCGATGTGTCTCACTTTCACTGGAATTCTCTCGATTCGATCAGCAATGTCCTGCCATAGGTTGGCTGCCCAAATGGGTTTTCCTTTTCTCTGCCAACCATTCTTCTTCCAGTTCTTTAGCCAACCCCATAGAGCATTGGCTACCATCCATGAGTCGGTGTAGAGATAAAGCTTTGGCCATCTCTCACGTTCAGCCACGTCGAGAGCTAGCTGGACAGCTCTTACCTCTGCGAACTGACTGGATTCTCCTTCTCCATCTTTCGCCTCTGCGACTCGGCGTGTTGGACTCCACACTGCAGCCTTCCACCTTCGCTTGTTTCCAACAAGACGACAGGAACCGTCTGTGAACAAAGCATATTTCTTTTCATCATCAGAAAGGTCATTGTAAGGAGGAGCTTCCTCAGCACGAGTTACTTTCTCCTCTGGAGGTTTAGCACAGTTGATACCTTCAGGCCAACTTGAGATCACCTCCACTAGACCAGGTCTTTCAAGATTTCCCATTCGAGCTCTCTGTGTTATCAGAGCCATCCACTTAGACCATGTGGAGTCTGTGGCATGATGTGGTGTGGAACCTTTGCCTTTGAACATCCAATTCAAAACTGGTAATCTGGGAGCTAAGAGAAGTTGTGATTCAGTTCCAATCACTTCAGAAGATGCTTTTACTCCTTCATAGGCAGCTAAGATTTCTTTCTCTGTTGGAGTATAATTAGCCTCTGAACCTCTGTAACCTCGACTCCAGAAACCAAGAGGTCGTCCACGTGTCTCACCTGGAGCTTTTGCCACAAGCACCAGGTTGGACCATTGTCACTTGCAGCCGTGTACAAAATGTTCTTAATGTCTGGACCATCTCGGACAGGTCCCAGACCCATTGCTTGAATTACCTCTTGCTTTATCTGGTCAAAGGCTGCTTGTTGTTCAGGTCCCCAGTGGAAATGGTTTCTCTTTCGAGTCACATCATACAGAGGTTTCACAATCTGACTGTATCCAGGAATGTGCAGTCTCCAAAATCCCACTATCCCCAAGAAACGTAGGGTCTCTTGCTTGTTTGTGGGACTTGCCATGGTAGAGACTCTGTTTACCACATCCACTGGAATGTGTCTGCGTCCATCCTGCCATCGCACTCCCAGAAACTGAATCTCTGTGGTAGGTCCTTTCACCTTGTCTCGTTTGATGGCAAAACCTGCATTCAGAAGAATGTCAATGATCTTGTTACCTTTCTCGAAGACTTCCTCAGCAGTTTTACCACAGACAATGATGTCATCGATGAACTGGATGTGTTCTGGAGCACCGCCTTTCTCCAGAGCATCGTGGATCACTGCATGACAGATGCTTGAGCTGTGGATCCAGCCCATTGGCAGCCTGTTGAAAGTGTACTGGATTCCTCTCCAGGTGAAAGCAAACTGAGGCCTGCATTCCTCTGCTATGGGAATAGAGAAAATGCATTAGCAATGTCTATGGTAGCATACCATTTGGCCTCTTTGGTTCCAGCTCATACTGTAGTTCCATCATGTCTGGTACTGCTGCACTCATAGGTGGTGTCACTTCATTTAGGGCTCGGTAGTCTACTGTCAGACGCCAGTCTCCATTCTGCTTCCGCACAGGCCACACTGGACTGTTGAAAGGTGAATGAGTTTTGCTGACGACTTTCTGACTCTCCAACTGACGAATCAGATTCTGAATGGGCAACAAAGAGTCACGGTTGGTTCTGTATTGTCTGTGATGCACAGTCTGAGAAGCAACCGGCAATTTAATGTCCTGTATCTTATGTTGTCCCACAACTGCAGATTCATCAGAAAGCTCAGGTCTGGCAGATAGCTTCAATTTTTGTCCATCAATTTCTATTGAAGCTACTCCAAAAGCCCATTTATAACCTCTAGGGTCCTTGAAACGCCCTTCTCTCAGAAAATCAATTCCCAAAATACAAGGTGCATCAGGTCCGGTCACAATTGTATGCTTCCTCCATTGTTTACCAGTTAAACTTATATTAACCTCTACCTTACTTAACTCTTGAGATCCACCAGTGACTCCCAGAATAGTTATAGACTCTGATCCCTGACAATTTGATGGTATTATGGTGCACTGAGCTCCTGTGTCAACCAAGGCCCTGTACTTCCGAAATTGTGAAGTGCCAGGCCACTGGATGTACACATCCCAATAGATTCTATTATCTCTGTTATCCCTCTCCTCCCCTGGCGGGAGGCAGGGCACCCTAGTTATGGGGAACATGCGCACATGTGCATTGCACATAGTTTGCAGGGTTATAACTTTGCATGTTATAACTGGAGCCACTGTTGGAACCATAAGAGTCATTCTGGGGAACTGTGGAAGTAACAGCTACCCTTCTGGTATTGCTACCTTGGGTTCTGCCACTTTGCAATTCCCTCAGTCTCCTGAAAAGATTAGAAGTTGGTTGGCCATCCCAGCGGTTCATGTTCTCACCAAACTGATCACGCAGAGTTATCCAAATAGTTCTACGTGATTGCCTTGGTGGTCTGTTTTGGAATGACCTGTTTTGGAATGACCTGTTTTGGAATGACCTCCTTGGAGGACGTGTATTCCTCACAGATGAAACTTGTATCCACCTGGAGGGAGAATTGAAATTATCCCTTTGTGCCAATTGGGATATGGAATCTTTCAGATCCTTCATGCAATTCTCAGTCTTTCCAGACAGAGTTTCAATGGCTGAAACCAAAGAACCACGTGTCATGCTATCCTCCAATTGTCTCATTTGATCGCTGAATTGGCCAACCGTGGGAGAAGCTCCACCATAACTTCTTGGCACAATTCTGCTTGCCAGAATGTTTGCATAATTGGAAGGAGCAAGTTTGATGATCTTTTTTGCAAGACCAATACCCACAGGAATGTCATCAGGATTCAGAGTTTCATGTTCACCATAGAGTAGCTCTCTAACAGCAAATTCTCTCAAGCGCTTAATTCCCTCATCTATGGTAGTCCAGGGTTTAGGATTCCATGGAAGATCATCTCGGGAAGGATATCTCAGGGCAACCGCCATTAAAAGGCGTATCCACAGACTAACCTTACCGAGAGCTCTGCCTAGATGTCTATCTATTCCATTGTCCCTTGAGAGAGTTCCTAACTGAGCTGCTGACTTGTCTCCAACTGTTAGAGCTGGAGCACCTGTATCATAACACCTACTGAGCCAAGCTAGAACTGGCTCCTTATCTGCCCTGGTGAAATCTTTACGGACATTGCGCAATTCCTCGCGGGGCGAAGAACATTCCAAAATATCATCTTGCTCTTCATCTCCCTGAATTCTTTGCCCATATAATCCTGCTGTCATTCTCCTAAGGATCTCTTTAAGCTGAGAACCACCTTTGCCAGATGCTTTCCTAGCTTCATCTGTATCCTGCTTTGATCTCACTAGGTTAGCTAGATCTTTAAAACAAACCACCTCTTCCTCCTGAGCAGGATCTCTTAGAGTAGAGGGCCCCTCACCAGGATCAGTCTCCAGCTCCTCTTCTTCTCCATCTTTGGCCTTTGCACCTCTAGTCTTTAAAGGAGCCACCTTAACTGGAGCTGTGTTTGAATTTACAGCCACCTTAATGGAAGCTGACAGGTCCTGAGACAAATCAGCTGCTGGGGCAGTGACTTCCGGTCCCACCGAGGGATTGGACGGAAGTGACGTTGCTCCGTTAATGGCCGATGGAGAAGAAGAAGAAGAAGAAGGAGTGGAAGAAGGAGTAGGTGCCATGTTGATACCAGCCGATGCCCTTGGCAGCTTGCTAGAATCAGCAAAGTCATTTAGAGCTGCTTTACCAATTGACTTCTTAGCCTTCTTTTAACTGACACGGGTTCTCCACAGTCCTCATCACTAGATGACTCTGGGACTGATCTCGAGCTACGGCGTTTTCTTTTTGGTCTAGTTTTAATAACAAAACAAGCTCTGGACACCTTTTTCTCCCGACGCCAGGAATATAGAGAATACACATTAGTTATCACCAGCAGCAGAATTATACACACCAAATAAATCACCTTTGGATCCCAGGCATCACTTAAAGTTACTCTCTCCTCCGGTGGAATCTTAAAACCCTTTATCTCAATTGGGAGAGTGGTGGAGGTAACATTCCTGTATCTCACTGGCCATAATAAATTAATACATTTTCCATACCATAATTTAACTCTATACACATAACCCACATATAAATTGTCCGCACCAAATATTTACCCAGGTAATCCAAAATCAAACCCAAACAATATCTGTAAACCAGAGCCCCAAAAATTGAGAAGAATAATCGCTCCACAAACCACAAGACCTTCATGTTTGCTAATTCAGCTGGAAAACACTAAATCAATCAGGTAATAAATTAAACTAATTATCTGCCGCACGTTGGGTACGCCAATAAAAAAAAATGTGGTGGGTGAAAGGGTAAGGCCGAGAAGCCTCTTCCCTTCCCCCTTGTAAGGTAAAAGGGAAAGAAAAATTGAAGGGAAAGGAAAAAAAAACTCACCAGCCGAATTAGCAAAGCAGTGGAGCTATATTTACAAAGCAGTGTAGGGTTTTGCAGGGGAATATTTACAAATTTACAATATCTACAATATATACAAAGATATACAGCAGTGTAACACAGAAATGAGAGTACCCCCCTCGGCCGAGGGGGATCCTCACCTCCGCTCTCCCTCTCTTCCCCTTTCCCCAGAATAGTTCGGAAAAGAAGGAGAAAGAAGAAAGAAAGAAGTTAAAAGCAGTTTGTGTTAATTAGAAGCAGTTACAGGCCTGGTTATCTTATCAAGTCTTCAAGGCCGGAGCCTTGGCAGAAAGCCCAGCACAGGGGAGCTGCTGCCTAGAGAAGATGCGGAAGCAAGAGTGACAGAGAAGTGCTGGGAATGCCCACTTCACTCTCAGGCCAGATAGTGCTTCCTCCCACTCAACCAATGAAAATTAGTTTAGAGTATTCCTTCCGTTTACCAACTTCCGTCCACCATATTCCCTTTCTTAAAGGGACACCGTCAACCGGGCACACCTGGACATGATCAGGGGTGGTATATTTTTCAGTTTACAGCAGCTCTGACTCTCCATAAGCATTTATGGATTTATTGGGCAGTCAGCACATGGATCATAGGAACACAAGCAGGGATCTAGTCATATTCTCTTTTTCTCTGTTTTCATATCTTACCTTTGATGCTGAGTGTAGAATAGCGAAGAGCTTCAGCTTTGGGATATCAGAAAACTGCCTTCATATAGATGGAATTTTTATATTCATGCTGTGTGATGTTGCACTAAGCTTATGCTAATGCTGTGTTTTAAATCTGGTCCTGAGAGTTGATCGTATGCATAATTTTTAAGAAAAGATAAGCGTGTTATTGTGACCGGTTGATGTTGTCCCCTTAAGAAAGGGAATATGGTGGATGGAAGTTGGTAAATGGAAAGAATAATCTAAACTAATTTCATTGGTGAAGTGGGAGGAAGCACCTTCTAAACTGAGAGTGCAGGAGGACTATCCTGGGCACTCCTGCACTCTATCTTTAGTCTTGCTTCCGCCTCTTCTTCGTGAAGGAGCTCTCTCTGTGATGGGCTTTCTGCCAAGGTTTCGGCCTTGAAGACCTGATAAAAGGCCGGTATTAACTCCCTTCCAATTAACACAAACTGCTTCTAGCATTTTTTTTTCCTCTCTTTTCTTTCTCTTTCTATCCCACTCTGGGGAAAGGAGGAAAGAGGGGAGAGCGGAGGTGGGAAACCCCCCTCAGCAGAGGGGGGAACTCTCATTTCTGTGTTACTTTATTGTATATCTTTGTATATATTGTAAATATTGTAAATTTGTATATATTCCCCTGCATATCCTTCATTACTTTGTAAATATATAGCTCCAATGCTTTCCTAATTCAGCTTGTGAGTTTTTTTTTCTTTTCCCTTCAATTTTTCTTTCCCTTTACTTACAGGGGGGGAGGGAAGAGACTTTTTGGCCTTACCCTTCCACCCCACCACATTTTTTTTAATTGGTGTACCCAACGTGGGGCAGATAATTAGTTTTTAATTTATTACTTGATTGATTTAGTGTTTTCCAGCTGAATTAGCAAACATGAAGGTATTGTGGTTTGTGGAGCAATTATTCTTTTCAATTTTTGGGGCTCTGGTTTACAGATATTGTTTGGGTTCGATTTTGGATAACCTGGGTAAATATTGGGTGCGGACAATTTATATGTGGGTTATGTATAGAGTTAAATTATGGTATGGAAAATGTATTAATTTACTATGGCCAGTGAGATACAGAAATGTTACCTCCACCACTCTCCCAATTGAGATAAAGGGTTTTAAGATTCCGCCTGAGGAGAGAGTAACTTTAGGTGATGCCTGGGATCCAGAGGTGATTTATTTGGTGTGTATAATTCTGCTGCTGGTGATAACTAATGTGTATTCTCTGTATTCCTGGCGTCGGGAGAAAAAGGTGTCCAGGGCGTGTTTTGTTATTAAAACTAGATCAAAAAGAAAATGCCGTGGCTCTGGATCAGTCCCAGGGTCACCTAGTGACGAGGACTGTGGAGAACCCGTGTCAGTTAAAAAGAAGGCTAAAAAGTCAATTGGTAAAGCAGCTCTAAATGACTTCGCTGATTCTAGCAAGCTGCCAAGGATGGCGGCGGGTATCAACATGGCGCCTACTCCTTCTTCTTCTTCTCCATCGGCCATTAACGGAGCAACGTCACTTCCACCCACTCCCTCGGTGGGACCGGAAGTCACTGCCCCAGCAGCTGATTTGTCTCAGGACCTGTCAGCTTCCATTAAGGTGGCTGTAAATTCAAACACAGCTCCAGTTAAGGTGGCTACTTTAAAGACTAGAAGTGGAAAAGCCAAAGATGGAGAAGAAGAGTTGGAGACTGATCCTGGTGAGGGACCCTCTACTCTAAAAAATCCTGCTCAGGAGGAAGAGGTGGTTTGTTTTAAAGATCTAGCTAACCTAGTGAGATCAATGCAGGATGGAGATGAAGTTAGGAAAGCATCTGGCAAAGGTGGTTCTCAGCTTAAAGAGATCCTTAGGAGAATGACAGCAGGATTATATGGACAAAAAGTTCAGGGAGACGAGGAGGAAGATGATATTTCAGAGTGTTCGTCTCCACGTGAGTAATTGCGTGATGTCCGTAAAGATTTCACCAGGGCAGATAAGGAGCCAGTTCTAGTTTGGCTTAGTAGGTGTTATGATACAGGTGCTCCAGCTCTAACAGTTGGAGACAAGTCAGCAGCTCAGTTAGGAACTCTCTCGAGGGATAATGGAATAGATAGACATCTAGGCAGGGCTCTCAGTAAGGTTAATCTGTGGATACGCCTTTTAATGGCGGTTGCCCTGAGATACCCTTCCTGAGATGACCTTCCATGGAACCCTAAACCCTGGACTACCATAGATGAGGGAATTAAGCGTTTGAGAGAATTTGCTGTTAGAGAGCTACTCTATGGTGAACATGAAACTCTGAATCCTGATGACATTCCTGTGGGTATTGGTCTTGCTAAAAAGATCATCAAACTTGCTCCTTCTAATTATGCAAACATTCTGGCAAGCAGAATTGTGTCAAGGAATTATGGTGGAGCTTCTCCTACGGTTGGCCAATTCAGTGATCAAATGAGACAATTGGAGGATAGCATGACACGTGTTTCTTTGGTTTCAGCCATTGAAACTTTGTCTGGAAAAATTGAGAATTGTGTGAGAGAGTTAAAAGATGAATTTAGAAATTCCATATCCCAATTGGCACAAAGGGATAATTTCAATTCTCCCTCCAGGTGGATACAAGTTTCATCTGTGAGGAATACACGTCCTCCAAGGAGGTCATTCCAAAACAGGTCATTCCAAAACAGGTCATTCCAAAACAGACCACCAAGGCAATCACGTAGAACTATTTGGATAACTCTTCGTGATCAGTTTGGTGAGAACATGAACCGCTGGGATGGCCAACTGTGGTGGGGTGGAAGGGTGAGGCCGAGAAGCCTCCTCCCTTCCCCCTTGTAAGGTAAAAGGGAAAAAAAAATTGAAGGGAAAGGAAAAAAAACTCACAAGCTGAATTAGCAAAGCAGTGGAGCTTTATATTTACAAAGCAATGAAGGATATGCAGGGGAATATTTACAAACTTACAATATCTACAATACATACAAAGATATACAACAGAGTAACACAGAAATGAGAGTAACTCCCCCCGGCAGAGGGGGTTCCCCACCTCCGCTCTCCCCTCTCTTCCCCCCTTTCCCCAGAATGGGCTAGAAAGAGGAAGAAAAGAGAGAAAAAAAAATGTTAGAAGCACTTGTGTTAATTGGAAAGGAGTTAATACAGGCCTTATCAGTTTTTCAAGGCCGGAGCCTTGGCAGAAAGCCCAGCACAGACAGAGCTGCTGCACCGTGGAGAGGTGGAAGCAAGACTGACAGAGAAGTACTGGAAATGCCCATTTCTCTCCCAGTTCAGAAGGTGCTTCCTCCCACTTCACCAATGAAATAGTTTAGATTATTCTTTCCGTTTACCAACTTCCGTCCACCATATTCCCTTTCTTAAGGGGGCAACGTCAACCGGTCACACCAACCAACTTATAATCTTTTCAGGAGACTGAGGGAATTGCAAAGTGGCAGAACCCGAGGTAGCAATACCAGAAAGGTAGCTGTTACTTCCCCCATTCCCCAGAACGACTCTTGTGGCTCCAACAGTGGCTCCAGTTATAACATGCAAAGTTAGAACCCTGCAAACTATGTGCAATGCACATGTGCACATGTTCCCCACAACTAGGGGTGCCCTGCCTCCCGCCAGGGGGAGGAGAGGGATAACAGAGATAACAGAATCTATTGGGATGTGTACATCCAGTGGCCTGGCACTTCACAATTTCAGAAGTACAGGGCCTTGGTTGACACAGGAGCTCAGTGCACCATAATGCCACCAAATTATCAGGGATCAGAGTCTATAACTATTCTGGGAGTTACTGGTGGATCTCAAGAGTTAAGTAAGGTAGAGGTTAATATAAGTTTAACTGGTAAACAATGGAGGAAGCATACAGCTGTGACCGGACCTGATGCACCTTGTATTTTGGGAATTGATTTTCTGAGAGAAGGGCGTTTCAAAGACCCTAGAGGTTACAAATGGGCTTTTGGAGTAGCTTCAATACAAAATTGATGGACAAAAATTGAAGCTGTCTGCCAGACCTGAACTTTCTGATGAATCTGCAGTTGTGGGACAACATAAGATACAGGACATTAAATTGCCTGTTGCTTCTCAGACTGTGCATCACAGACAATACCAAACCAACCATGACTCTTTGTTGCCCATTCAGAATCAGTTGGAGAGTCAGAAAGTCGTCAGCAAAACTCATTCACCTTTCAACAGTCCAGTGTGGCCTGTGCGGAAGCAGAATGGAGACTGGCATCTGACAGTTGACTACCGAGCCCTGAATGAAGTGACACCACCTATGAGTGCAGCAGTCCCAGATATGATGGAACTACAGTATGAGCTGGAATCCAAAGAGCCCAAATGGTATGCTACCATAGACATTACTAATGCATTTTTCTCTATTCCCATAGCAGAGGAATGCAGGCCTCAGTTTGCTTTCACCTGGAGAGGAATCCAGTACACTTTCAACAGACTGCCAATGGGCTGGATCCACAGCTCAAGCATCTGTCATGCAGTGATCCACGATGCTCTGGAGAAAGGAGGTGCTCCAGAACACATCCAGTTCATCGATGATATCATCGTCTGGGGTAAAACTGCTGAGGAAGTTTTCGAGAAAGGTAACAAAATCATTGACATTCTTCTGAATGCAGGTTTTGCCATCAATTGAGACAAGGTGAAAGGACCTACCACAGAGATTCAGTTTCTGGGAGTGCGGTGGCAGGATGGACGCCGACACATTCCAGTGGATGTGGTAAATAGAGTCTCCACCATGGCAAATCCCACCAATAAGCAAAAGACCTTACGTTTCTTGGGGATAAAGGGATTTTGGAGATTGCACATGCCTGGATACAGTCAGATTGTGAAACCTCTGTATGATGTGACTCGAAAGAGAAACCATTTCCACTGGGGACCTCAACAACAAGCAGCCCTTGACCAGATAAAGCAAGAGGTAATTCAAGCAATGGGTCTGGGACCTGTCCGAGATGGTCCAGACATTAAGAACATTTTGTACACGGCTGCAAGTGACAATGGTCCAACCTGGTGCTTGTGGCAAAAAGCACCAGGTGAGGACACGTGGACGACCTCTTGGTTTCTGGAGTAAAGGTTACAGAGGTTCAGAGGCTAACTACACTCCAACAGAGAAAGAAATTCTAGCTGCCTATGAAGGAGTGAAAGCATCTTCTGAAGTGATTGGAACTGAATCACAACTTCTCTTAGCTCCCAGATTACCAGTTTTGAATTCGATGTTCAAAGGCAAAGGCTCCACACCACATCATGCCACAGACTCAACGTGGTCTAAGTGGATGGCTCTGATAACAGAGAGCTCGAATGGGAAATCTTGAAAGACCTAGTCTAGTGGAGGTGATCTCAAGTTGGCCTGAAGGCATCAACTGTGCTAAACTTCCAGAGGAGAAAGTGACCCGTGCTGAGGAAGCTCCTCCTTACAATGACCTTTCTGATGATGAAAAGAAATATGCTTTGTTTACAGACAGTTCCTGTCGTCTTGTTGGAAACAAGCAAAGGTGGAAGTCTGCAGTGTGGAGTCCAACACGCCGAGTTGCAGAGGCGAAAGATGGAGAAGGAGAATCCAGTCATTTCACAGAGGTAAAAGCTGTCCAGCTAGCTCTCGACATAGCTGAACGTGAGAGATGGCCAAAGCTTTATCTCTACACCGACTCATGGATGGTAGCCAATGCTCTATGGGGTTGGCTAAAGAACTGGAAGAAGAATGGTTGGCAGAGAAAAGGAAAACCCATTTGGGCAGCCAACCTATGGCAGGACATTGCTGATCGAATCGAGAGAATTCCAGTGAAAGTGAGACACATCGATGCTCACATTCCTAAGAGCAAAGCTACTGAAGAACAGCAACAAAACCATCAGGCAGATCTAGCTGCAAGAGTTTCTGAAGTAGACATGGACTCTAATCTTGATCTCGACTGGAAACACCGAGGTGAGATATTCTTAGCTCAGTGGGCTCATGATTCATCAGGACATCAAGGCAGAGATGCAACATACCAATGGGCTCGTGACAGATCCATAGACATTTCCATGGATGCTATCACACAAGTCATCCATGACTGTGACATTTGTGCTGCTATTAAGCAGGCAAAGCGAATTAAGCCCTTGTGGTATGGTGACAGATGGTCCAAGTACAAGTATGGTGAAGCTTGGCAGATTGACTACATCACTCTACCACGTTCTCGTTCTGGTAAGCAATACGTGCTTACTATGGTAGAGGCAAACACTGGATGGTTGGAAACTTATACAATACAATACAATACAATAAACCAGGTTGGAAGAGACCTTCAAGATCATCACGTCCAACCTATCAACTATTATCCAGTTCCACATGCAACTGCACGCAACACCATTCTCGGTCTGGAGAGACAGATCCTGTGGAGACACGGAACTCCAGAGAGGATTGAGCCAGACAACGGAACTCATTTCAAGAACAACCTTGTAAAGAACTGGGCAAAAGAGCACAGTACTGAGTGGATATTCCATATTCCCTACTATGCACCAGCTTCAGGGAAGATTGAACGCTACAACGGTTTGTTGAAGACCACTCTTAAAGCCATGGGGGTGGATCTTTGAAAAACTGGGAAAAACATTTAGCACAAGCAACCTGGCTGGTAAATAGTAGAGGTTCAGTGAACCGAGCTGGACCTGCACATTCAGATTTGCTACGGAAAGTAGAAGGTGATAGAGTTCCTGTTGTTAGAGAAAAGAATCTGTTAGGTAAAACTGTTTGGGTATTTTCTTCCTCAGGAGAGGCTAGACCTGTCCGAGGGGTGGTTTCAGCTGAAGGTCCAGGTCACACTTATTGGGTAATGCAAGAGAATGGTGAAATTCAGTGTATTCCACAAAGAAATTTAACTTTAGCTGAAAAAGGTTAATTTCAAACCATTGTACAGCTACATCGCGCCCAAAAGAAGAATCTATGAGGAATCTACAGTGCACGAACCCTGAGATCCCTGAGAGCCCTGAGTCAACTAAAGGACCCTGAGATTTCCCTGTTTCCTTTTTCTTTGCTTCGTCAGCGAAGAAATGAACTGTTTTCCATTTTTCTCACTTTCTGATTTTCTTGGACTTTTGAATCATCTACATCTGAGCATAGCCAGAATGGACTATGAACTTTACTCACGAACTGTAAATATCGTTTTGGATTGGATGGACAGTATGAACAGCCAATGAAATTGTTTAGAAGGGGTGGATTGTGACCGGTTGACATTGTCCCCTTAAGAAAGGGAATATGGTGGACGGAAGTTGGTAAACGGAAAGAATAATCTAAACTAATTTCATTGGTGAAGTGGGAGGAAGCACCTTCTAAACTGAGAGTGCAGGAGGACTATCCTGGGCACTCCTGCACTCTATCTTTAGTCTTGCTTCCGCCTCTTCTTCGTGAAGGAGCTCTCTCTGTGATGGGCTTTCTGCCAAGGCTTCGGCCTTGAAGACCTGATAAAAGGCCGGTATTAACTCCCTTCCTATTAACACAAACTGCTTCTAGCATTTTTTTTTCTCTCTTTTCTTTCTCTTTCTATCCCACTCTGGGGAAAGGAGGAAAGAGGGGAGAGCGGAGGTGGGAAACCCCCCTCAGCAGAGGGGGGAACTCTCATTTCTGTGTTACTTTATTGTATATCTTTGTATATATTGTAAATATTGTAAATTTGTATATATTCCCCTGCATATCCTTCATTACTTTGTAAATATATAGCTCCAATGCTTTCCTAATTCAGCTTGTGAGTTTTTTTTTCTTTTCCCTTCAATTTTTCTTTCCCTTTACTTACAGGGGGGAGGGAAGAGGCTTTTTGGCCTTACCCTTCCACCCCACCACAGTTATTTTATTGCAAAGTGATCTAGTTGGTTAAAGCACTATAATGGGGTAACCTTCCTGTTTCCCCCCAACACAGAAGTGAGGGAAAAGTAACACACAAAACCCCCTCAGGGTTGAGATAAAGAGTTGAGATAAGAAGAGTTTAATATAAATAAGATAACATAACACACAGTTATGTTAGTTAATAATACAATGCATGATTACCTTAGCTTAGCCTATTTTGCACACAAGAAGTGAGGGCAGCATAAAGCAGAAAACAGAGCTAACCAACTCCCAACTGTCTTGCCTCAGTCCTCGCAGAAAAAAGACAACAGCCAAACTCCTGGAGCTTAAAAGCAGAAACTGGAACAGGAAGCCTCTCATGTTACGTTCAGAACTCCAAGGCCCATGTTACTTTGCTACAGCCAGCATATTCCTTTTGAAGATGGCATGAAGCAGAATGGTGTTGAGTAACAGCAGCAAATAATCAACCCATCAACCCATGACATCAAGCTGGGGGCAGATATTGATCTGTTAGAGGGTTGGAGGGATCTCCAGAGGGACCTTGACAGGCTGGACAGATAGGCATAGACCAACAGCATGAGATTTAACACATCTAAGTGCCGGCTTCTACACATTGGCCACAACAACCCCATGGAGTGCTACAGGCTGGGGTCAGAGTGGCTGGAGAGAGGCCAGGCAGAAAGGGACCTGGGGATACTGGTTGATAGCAGGCTGAATATGAGCCAGCAGTGTGCCCAGGTGGCCAAGAAGTCCAATGGCATCCTGACTTGGATCAGGAATACTGTGGCCAGCAGAAGTAGGGAAGTCATTCTCCGCATGTACTCAGCACTGGTTAGGCCACACCTTGAGTACTGTGTCCAGTTCTGGGACCCTCAGAAAGATGTTGAGTTGCTGGAAGGTGTCCAGAGAAGGGCAACAAAGTTGGTAAGATGTTTGGAGCACAAGCCCTACAAGGAGAGGCTGAGGGAGCTGGGGTTGCTTAGCCTGGAGAAGAGAAGGCTCATGGGAGATCTTATTGCTGTCTACAACTACTTGAAGGGAGGTTGTAGCCAGGCAGAGGTTGGTCTCTTCTCCCAGGCAATCAGCACCAGAACAAGAGGACACAGTCTCAAGCTTTGCCAGGGGAGGTTTAGGGTGGATATGAGGAAGAAATTCTTCAAAGAAAGAGTGATTGCCCACTGGAATGTACTGCCCAGGGAGGTGGTGGAATCACCATCACTGGAAGTGCTTAAAAAGAGATTGGATGAAGCACTTAATGCCATGGCTTAGTTGATTAGATGGTGTTAAGTGAGTGTTAGACTTGACAATCTCAAAGGTCTTTTCCAACCTGGTTAATTCTGTATTCTGTATTATTGTTTAAAACAACTAGCATCACTGTAACACTATAACTGTAATAAAGACAGTGATAACATTATGAAGTTTTCCTTAAGCCACAGACATGACACACTTGAATTAGTGGGAATAAGCTGGCCAATCACTGCTGAAGCCTTACAAGAAATTAATGGGTTGTTCAATTTATATTCATGTACAATGTGGTACATGTGCTGAGACTGTTCACGAGGAGGGCTAGACCTGAGCTTGTTTTAGTCTTGTTGGAAGGTGGTGTGCTGTTTTTTTTCTTGTTTGTTTGTTTGTTTTTGTTGTTGGGGTTTTTGTGTGTTTAGTTTTTGTAAAGATGATTATTTTATTTTATTATTTTTATTTTATTTTTAATTAAAAATAAATTTGGAAGCTATTTCTTTTTTAGGAATTGAACCTTTAGTTCTTAACTTCCTGCCAGTAGCCATCTTAGTCCACCTATTCTGACATACAGGCATACTTTGCCTTTTGGTCTTCGAATTAGTACCAGTAGTTTAAAAAGAAGCACTCAATGAAAAAAATGGAATATATCTTATAGTCCTTGAGGACAAATTCTTTAACACTGGAAAGGATGGAGATTTTTTTTTTTATTTTATTTTTTGTCTTGAGTAGCTTAAAAACATGTTTGAAAGCTATATTAATTACTTGAACACAGATTCTGTAAAGCTCCCTTGATGAAACAAACCCCTCTTTCTCTCAATTGTTCACTGTTTGAAATATGTTTCTAGCTGAAAACAACACTACCATAAAAATAAACAACCAAAAAATAACACATTAAGAATAGAATATTACTGCAGGAATGAAACTCTCTTTCTGGCTAACAGGGCTATATTTTCCTATGCAAATGCAGCCAAGCCCAGAAATTAGCAATGACTGCTAAATTAACAGACTTGAAGAGCTTGGCTGGTTCTAATAGGCAGTCAAATGGTCTTGTTACATTGTAATGGTGCCAAGCTAATTGAAGTGATTACTGTTGCTCATAAGCAGCCCTTTTGAAGTAGAAGTCTTTTAAATTATCCATAGACGTTAAATGTCAGACACTATTGTGTAATTATACTTTGTAAACGCTGAATGTCATAAGGCATCACAGGTAATTGAGGTTTACAGAGAAGAGATTTATCTAAACCTAATTGGGCATCAACTCTTTGTCACTGTCTCTGAACCTAATTGAGCATCAAATTTTTGTGCCAGGGGACACTCCAACACCTCATCTCAGCCCTCACCACTTCACTGTCATCAGGGATATACATATTACAGCAAATCAGACCTTCCAAGCCCAAGACCTTTCACATTCCAACCTCTGAAGTGCATCACTACAGGAAATGGAAATTTTAACAGGAAGCCAGAGTTTGCATGTCACATGTGCAGGCCCTCTGAAGCTAAAGAAGATCTTGCAGGTCACCTGTATTCTGGTTTCAGCTGTAACCACCAAACCACTGTGGCCATCAGTGGAAGCTTTGAAGAGAGTTAAGGAAATGTGTAGTTGGTGGTTTTTGTTTTGGTTTGGTTTTTTATTTCTATTGGTGTTCTTAGGAGAGATGGAATTTCCAGATGAACTTTTGGATTGTACTTCAGTCATTTTACTAGTAGGTGACTATTAAGCTCCAGGAGACTTCCAGGTAGAGAGCTGTGTACAGAAATGTCCGGTGATGATCATTCATATATAGTGATTGCATTGGTATATCCGAGTTTTGCGTCTGTCTCCTTGATGATTTGTATCTTTCCCCCCCCGAAGATTCAAGAATGGCTGTTTTTCAGTATTTGTCATCAGTTGTTGGTATACATTTCCAAAATCATTCTGTTTGGCATACCTGAGTCCCCTTATTTTATAGAGTCTGATCCAAAGTTCATTGAGGTCATCAAGTCCTTTGCCGCTGGCCTCAGTGCATTTGGTTTGCAAGCCTATTGAATCTATCTGTTAGAGCCTGTGGTTTACTTGTTATAAGACAGACCCAGAAGCTGCTTAGTGCTGCCACTTTTGTGCAATTTTGTGTTACATGCTGTCCTGCATGCTTTAATCAGGTGCTAAGGGGTAGCAAGTGTTGAAAGCACTCACTAAAGGTAATGATCTTATATCTTTATTTTATTAGTTAATTTTAATAGTATATTGTGACTGTGGAAGAAATTAATGGATTTGTGGGATGAAACTCACTGTATGATTGTGTTTTTTAGGGAAAAGGTCCGGAGATTTTCTGAGAAAACATTTGATCTGAGAAACCAATTCCATTTTCAAAGGAAGAGTTCTTACTGGTTATTCTAAATAGTGGCACTGGGTGGTTGTGGTTTTGTTTTTTTTTTCCCCGCCCATATTTTTATTTATTCAGAAAACCCTAAATACTTATCAGACAGAGGAATAAAACAGAAACTGTTCACCCAGTTGGGAAAAAGGTATTTATGCTGTGATGGCTTTGCTTCAGCAGCTCAGACCCTTTTTTACGTCATCCCCCTACTTCCCCAGCCTGTGCACAGCCTGAAGTACAGCTCATTTCTGACAGAAGGAGAAAAAGAAAGAACACTAATCTGACTAGTTTTGAAATAAAATATGGAAAGTTATTCTGTTTATAGTGTAACAAATATTTGAGGTGTGTAAATAGACTTATAAAGGAAACTGACATGGAAATAGGTCCCTAGATTATAAGAACTCTTTTTTATCCTCTCTATTTGTTTGTTTGGTTTGGTTTGGTTTGCTTTGGTTTGTTGTTATAAGGATGGTATAATTACTTTCCTTTACCTTTACTATATATTTACATTTAGAAAGATGAAAGAATACCAATTTAACTTCTGGACAAATGCACTGTATTAAATTTTCACAGAAAGTGACCAAAATAAAAAATAATCATAGAATCATAGAATCAGTAAGGTTGGAAGACACCTCAAAGATCATCAAGTCCAGCCTGTCACCCAAGACCTCATGACTGCGAAATCATGGCACCGAGTGTCATGTCCAATCCCCTCTTTAACACAACAACAACAATAATAATAAATACTGTGAAATGTATTAATGTATTAAGTTCATATCCAATTATATATGAGATCTATCACTTTGATGTTTGATTTAGTCATATTGTCTATCTGTTTGACAGCCTCAGACTTCCACTTTCTTGCATAAAATCATATACATGTCCTTTTCCAGGATGTGCTGAAGACTGTTGTCAAAAGGGCATTTCACTCTCAGCTGACTGCAGAAGTCCCGATATGACTGCTAAAAATACCAGAAAATGAAATTGAACCTGATGGTTCTGCTATCCCCAAAGGGCAGATAAACTGATTTCACTCAAAGGCAGAACACACTAAACCACAGCATTAGCAACTTGCCAGGTCAGTGCTTATATTTGTCATGAGTAGGAAGGAGAAATGTACATAGATCTGGTGGGTAAGACAGATTTGAGCAGAAGAAAATTGGTGCTAACCATAGAGACTAACAATAATCTACATTTGGCAGAGACGAAAAATAAATGACAAAGCAGAAGGAAGAAGAAAAAGAAAAGCATAAAAATATGTCTTTCTTTTTTATTATTTTTTTTTTTTAAATTTTGGGACTTAACCTCCTTTCATGATCTTAAATTTAAATGAAATTAAATTAAAAGTTGTATGTGTTTATTAAGGTGATGAAGTGCTGGAAAATGTTAGAGATTTTATCTCTTCTTTTTTAACAAATTAACACAATCTGCATTTATTCTGGGGAAGCAAACATAAAAAACCCTCAAACAGATATTCTAGTGAACAATCTTGATAAAGAACCAGAAGTATATTTCTCTGAATATGGCTGAATATCTGAAAGTATTAATTTTGAACAGATAGCTCTTTACCCCTAACAGATTCAAAATAACAAGTTTTTCATTTGATGTGTATCCAATAGGACCAACATTTCATGCTGTTAATCTGGAAAGGTCTGGCCCCTCCCTGCAATGCTGCACCTACATGGGATATGAAGCACTATGATTTTCAGAAAGTGTAAAAGGGCACCATTGTTTTTAAGCTACTCAATGTAATGAAAGAATAGAATTGTGATAGAAGAGTCATACCATGGTCTTGCCTGATTTTAATTGTTTTTCCTTATAATACTTTGACCAATTTTTAAAAAATATTTTACTCTTTTTAAAATGAGTGTAACCTGCATAACACTTCAGTTTCTGTCATCTGAGTTATTTGGTCTCTTTATTTACAATGGAAGTAGCAGTGTCTACATTTGTATTAAATATTGAATGTTAGACACTGCATAGGCTTGAAAGGGTGGCTTGCTCATGCTTATAAATGCCAGCTCATGCAACTCTTTTATGTCCACTGTGTATTCCTACTGCTCTGTATCAGACTGTAATCATCAAAATTAATATCCCTGCTGCAGCAGTCTGGGACACAGTGGTAGTAGTCCTGTGAAAGCTAAATATTTCTGTCAACTAATACTGAATAAAACAGCTGCAGTAATTGGAGATTTCCTACAGAATTGTTTTCACCTGACACTGATTCCTGCAAGGGCTACATGTACTGCTCAGTCAGACGGTGTGGAAAAGCAGTGGACCTGAGAAATATTAGTGCTTGTGAGCTGCTTTTCTTTTCTGTGCTTGGTGTGTAATGCTACAGGAGTGGTAGTCTGTTTATATAATCTCTTTTCTCCCCTCATTGGTATGTAATTCCCAAGAGACAACCTGGATATCGTACTTTTTTATTTTGCCTTTATCACTTGCTCTTTTATTTGCATTCAATAATTTGCTTTTGTTTTATTTACTATTTTATAATGGATTTTTTTAAAGATATATTAATATTTCATAAATGAAATATGCTTAAATGTTTAAAAATGTTTGGTTTGTTCTTTCAGTAAACAATTTTATTACTACAATAACACCGTCCAAAGCATTTGCTGGACAGGACCCACACATCCAAGCTCTATTATTACAAAGACTCCTAGCTATTTTCACAGGGCAGATTACAATTCCCTGGGTCAGGCTGACCTCTTCCATAAGAGTTATCTAGGCTTCATACTGTGCAGTCAGACACCGACCTTGCACTATTCCTTTGGAAACAGTATCACTTTACTGCCTGCAAAATGTATATTAGAAATCCCTTTTTTTTTGTTTTCTTGATGCTTTTACCAGTAACATTTTTCTTATTCTCTCTTTTGCAAAGCACCCTTGGCACTTGTGAAGTGAAGCAATACTGGCTTGTCTTTTGGGCTTTCAGATGCTTTCATGGATTTGGATGCTTTTGTCACAAGCTACATGGGCCATTTCTGAGGCTCTTGGAGGCAAAGGATAGTGCCATACCCCAGCAGCAAGTCTGACTTTGCTTGGGCTATGTTGTAGTTCAGCCACATGAATGATGCTCTTTGATCCTACTGGAGGCTTGTTGCTGCCCAGTATAAAACAGCTGACTCCTCTTCTGGAGAATTATTCTCCCTGTGTATCCTATCAGTACAACCAGTGTCGTAGTTTGGGCTGGGTGCCCTCTGCTACAGGGGTGTTTCCTGTGTCCAGAAGTCCAGCCCAGTGATGCCGAATTTTGCCCCAAAAGGTGAGAATAACTGCCTAAGAGACCCAGTTTAAGTCAGATAGACAGGAGGTATTTTTATTGGCAACGCGTTGGAGAAATCACTAAATGGATTTCTGCCTTTCCCGTAACAAAAGCATGCCTTTTATACAGCTTTGGATGTAGTATTGCATCAGATCTTATGCATAATCATATCTTTGCATACATATTCATGTGGGGCATGGTGTAGGCGGAGCGTGGGCGGGGACATCTCTTTTGAGGATCTTCTTGGTGGTCGTTCCAGTGGCCTTCATCATGGGCAGGGGTTTCCTGATGAGTCTTCCTCCTTAAACTTTTGAACTCCTTTCCTAATTTGGTCAATTCCCGGTGTGCCTGGCTTGGTTCCGCTGACAAGGCTCTGAGTGTTAGTTTGGCCTTGTTGGCTCTGAATGTCAGTTTGGCCTTGTTGGCTCTGAATCATGCTTACCCTAACAGTTCTTGTCAGTCTTTATTCCTTATCTTCTTTTTCTGTCACAGTGACCCATGCCTCAGCCGATTTATTGCTTTATCTGGTTCATGCTTTCGAAAGCTATCTGTTTTGGGGCTTCATTTCCCCCCTTTTTCTTATGACTGACGAATTCTTTCGTCAAATTCTAATCCTATAGGGCGCTGGTACACTCGTACCATAGCCCAAACCATTTGGGTCCTCTTTATTATGATTCTTAGTCTCCACCACATACAAATAATTTCATTCAACATTACTTTAGTTACTTCTCTTTCCTTATTTGTCCTGCAAGGGAATGCTTCAGGCCACCCAGAAAACGTATCAGTTAATACCAACAAATACCAACACCCCCCTTTTTCTTGGGAGTTCAGAAAAATCAATTTGCCATAGTTCACCTGGGAATTTACCTCGATTTATGGTTTGTAAATATTTATGGTTTGTAACTATTGGTAAAGCGGATCTAGACCCCAATGGGCTTTCTCATGTTCTGCTTTTACAAACTGCCACATCACGTTTCCTGGTATTACTAACTGTCCTGTTTCCAATTGACCCCAACCATTTTCTAATATTTTACCCTTATTTCTTTGAATCCATCTATGATCTGATTCCTGGTAATCTGGCTGGATGTTGATATCCAGCTCTCCTGGTATTAGGGCCGTTATTTCCACTGCCCTAGTCCTCGTGGCAGCCAATTTAGCTTCTACATCTGCCTTCCTGTTTCCTATTTCTGGAATAGTGTTACCTTTCAAATGTCCCTTACAATGCATTATGGCCACTTGTGCTGGGAGTTGGACCGCCTCTAGCAATCGCAGAACCTCCTCTGCATGTTTGACCGTTTTTCCTTGAGTAGTCAACAGTCCTCTTTCT
The DNA here is from genome assembly GCA_011125475.1 of Melanerpes aurifrons. Lineage (NCBI taxonomy): Eukaryota > Metazoa > Chordata > Aves > Piciformes > Picidae > Melanerpes > Melanerpes aurifrons. The sequence goes on along the minus strand of WWNC01000081.1, from coordinate 903,558 downwards.
TTCCAAATGGCTCCATGAGCATGTACAATGGAAAAAGCATATTTAGAGTCTGTCCATATATTAATTTGCATGTTCTCCGCCAATTCCAGGGCTCGAGTCAGAGCTATCAGCTCTGCCTTTTGAGCTGAGGTCCCTGCAGGCAAGGGGTTCGACTCAATTACCCTTTCTGTAGTAGTGACTGCATAGCCAGCCATTCTTACTCCTTTCTTCACAAAGCTGCTGCCGTCTGAGAACCAGTTATCCGCATCTTCGAATGGCTCTTCTTTGAGATCCGGGCGACTGGAGTAGACTGCTTCAATTGTTTCCAAGCAGTCGTGTTCGATGGTTTCTGCTGGGTCTCTTCCTTCTAGAAATGAAGCTGGGTTCACAATGTTAGTTACCTGAATGGTTATGTCATCTGATTCAGCCAGGATGGCCTGGTATTTTAGGCATCTGGAAGGCGACAGCCAATGGTTGCCTTTCTGTTCCAGCACGGCTGACACAGTGTGAGATACTGACACAGTGTGAGATACTAACACAGTGATCTTTTGACCCAACGTGAGCTTCCTGGCCTCTTCTATGTTAATTATTACTGCGGCCACTGCCCTCAGACAGCCTGGCCATCCTTTACTTACTTCATCCAATCGCTTGGAGAAGTATGCCACAGCTCTCTTGTGTGGTCCCAATTGCTGTGCTAGGACTCCTAGGGCCATCCCTTGTCGCTCATGGGAGAACAGCCAGAATGGTTTCAATACATCTGGGAGACCCAAGGCCGGTGCTCTCATTAGCTCCAGCTTCAACTTCTTGAAGGCCCCTTCTGCCTCGGGAGTCCAAACTAGGACGTTCTTCGTTTCCTTCAACAAATCATAGAGTGGTTTAGCAAGTATCCCGTACTGGTAGATCCATAGCCGACACCAACCTGTCATCCCCAGAAAGGTGCGCAGATCTCTCACCGTCTGTGGTTTGGGTATCTGGCAGATGGCTTCTTTCCTAGCTGCTCCCAGGGATCGCTGTCCTCTGGAGACTTCGTATCCCAGGTACACCACTTCTTTTTGCACCAGCTGTGCTTTCTGTTGAGAAACTCGATATCCACTTAAACCCAGGAAATTTAACAAGGAAATAGTCCATTCAATGCATTCTTCCTCTGTTACTGTTGCTATTAGGAGGTCGTCTACATATTGCAGAAGGGTACCATCTCCCAGCGGCCTTTCCCACTGTTCTAATTCTTTGGCTAACTGATTCCCAAAAATCGTGGGGGAATTGTACCACCCTTGGGGCAATACCGTCCAGGTAAGTTGAGTCTTTCTTCCTATAGCTACAGATTCCCACTCAAAGGCAAAAATCTTTTGACTCTCAGGAGCCAAGGGAGGGCAGAAGAATGCGTCTTTTAAGTCTAATACGGTGAACCAGGCCAAATTATTTCCTATTATTATTATTTCCTACCATGATCCCTTTCACCACTATAAATTATACGGCGGGGTCTGACACTTCCCCTTTCCTTCCTCTCTGCCACCCGGTAACTGGGGGAGAGATCTCCCAGTCATGGGCCTGGTTAGGCCCAAGGCCACAGGGGGATGGGCAGTCTCAGATCTGGCCAGCTGAGACTAGCCTAGCGGTAGCGGGGGGGGTGGGGGGAGGGAAGGAGGAGCCCTGGGGGTTTTGGGTGCACCCTCAGGTGGGGATGTGATCTCTCTGGTCTGTTTTGGGGTTCTTCTTGTCACTGTGTTTCTAGTTCTCTGCACGCACTCACTGTTTTCTATTTAAACTTTCCATCACTTTTGCAATCTGTTTGTCTGAGCTGTTATTTCTGCGCGTGGTGGGGAAGGGGTTTGCCCCAACCCATTACAAACCAGAATCAGCATCCAGGTGATTTTAGTTCAGTAATAAATCATGATATGTTGCTAGAAATCATTGTCTTCTGAGTGAGCTGATGGTGAATATTCATGTGAGTATAGCTGAAAATTCAAGTGGGGGAGGATCTGATGCATGGATCCTGGATATCTCTTTCCAATATTGGTTTACGTTTTCTACAGCTGACTCCTAATTTGATAAGTTCATTTGGGAAAAGAGCTGCTTGAGACCAGGATCGGCATGCTTTAGCTGAGAGGTGCTCTATTTCAGTTTCTTTTTGGGGCTTTTCAGGGTGGGAGGACCTCAGCAGACAGTGAGGACTGGCAGGGTTGGCTTCTCACATGTCTTCTCGGGAAGGTGACATCAGCCCCGAGAAATTTAAATGAGGGAGAGCAAGGATAAGTGACTGCCATTTGGCAAGAGAGCTTTCTGGCTGGATTGCAGCTAGCAGCACATGGCAGGTCAGCCGACAGAGTGCAGAAGCCTCTGCAGTAGCTTGGGCAGAATACAGTAGTAAGGTGGAATGTATATATTTTAAAACAAACAATAAAACCCCCCAAACTTAATTTCACCTGCCTGAAGAGATTCAGCCATGGTAATGACTCAGTGAAAGGCTGCTAGAAAAATGGTAGGTGCCCAGACAGAGCCGGTGCACAAGCACTCAGGTGTCCAGGCTGCTAGCTGCAGAGAGTGCTAGAGGCTGGCACTTGGAAAAGAGGGAGAAGGAGACAACACCTGTGTGAAGTGTGACCAAGTGAATTATCTTCTCAATCTGGTGGCGGAGCTAAAGGACGAAGTATCAAGATTCAGGACTATAAGGGAATGTGAAAGGGAGTTACATATGTGGGAGCAGGCTTTGCGGACACCCTGATGAGGAAGGCAATGCATGAAACAGGGGGGAAAGGGTACAGGTCCCCGTTAGGAGAAGCATGGACATTCATCCCAGCCCTCTTCACTTCCCCCACTGCCCTTGTACAATAAGTATGAGGCCCTGCAGGTTGAGGGCAATGTGGATGAGAAGACAGAAGAGGAACCATCAGGAACCATTTGCCTACAGCAAATCAGTTCCCACCAAACATCAGGACTAGTACCATAAAGAAAAAGAGGAGGGTAATTGTTCTCTCCTGAGGGGAACAGAGGGATCTATATGATGTCCTGACTCATCCCACAGGGAAGTCTGCTGCCTACCTGGGGCCTGCGTAAGGGACATTGCCAGCAGTCTGCCAAAGATAATCCAGCCCTCTGCTGGTAAACCAAGCTGGCAGTGATGAGATTGATAAAAAGGATAATCAAAAGACAATTCAAGGCCCTCGGACAATTGGTTGATGGGGCAGGAGCTCAAGTAGTATTCTGCTCAGTTCCTTCAGTGGCTTGGGTGTACACTGAAAGGAACAAGTGAACCCATGTCGACAACAAATGGCTTACGGGATGGTGCCAGCAGCAGAATTTTGTGTTCTTTGATAAACGGATAACTTGTACTGCACCTGTTGTGCTGGACCTAGACGGGGTGAATCTACCTAAAAAGGGCAAGAGGGCTCTAGCACAAGAGCTGTCAGAGCTCATTGGGAGAGCTTTAAACTAGGTTTGAAGGGGGTAGGTGATGAAACCAGTCTCTCTGGAGAGGAGAGAGAGGGACATAAACTAGAATTAGATGAGAAATCAGCAGCCCAGCTGAAGTGCATGCACACCAATGCATGCAGTATGAGTAACAAACAAGAGGAACTGGAAGTCTTGGTTCACCAGGAAAACTATGATGTAGTTGTGTTGTGGTCTATAAAAAGGATATATTAATGTTTAATAAGTGGAGCGATTAATAAAAATATTAATAATTTTATTAATCACAAAAATCCCTCAAAAAACACAAATTAAAACCTATTTACAGATTCGAGGTGTTTGGTCATGGAACAGATACCTCACCAGCAGGAACAAGTAACAATTTAAACAATATGCACAAAAATCCAGAAGCAACAAACAGCACTTTTTAAAGAAAAGAAACCTCGGCAATGAAGCCGGCGATTGCCCACAATGTGGGGGGAACTCCAGAATTCCCTAAGGCAACAGACAGTATCACAGTATCACAGTATCACAGTATCACTAAGGTTGGAAGAGACCTCAAGGATCAAGTCCAACCTGTCAACACAGACCTCATGACTAGACCATGGCACCAAGTGCCATGTCCAATCCCCTCTTGAACACCTCCAGGGATGATGACTCAACCACCTCCCTGGGAGGCCCATTCCAATGATGAATGACTCTCGCTGTGAAGAAGTTTCTCCTCAGCTTGAGCCTAAATTTCCCCTGGTGCAGCTTGAGACTGTGTCCTCTTATTCTGGTGCTGGTTGCCTGGGAGAAGAGACCAACCGCTTCCTGGCTACAGCCACCTTTCAGGTAGTTGTAGAGGGCAGTAAAGTCACCCCTAAACCTCCTCTTCTCTAGGCTAAACAATCCCAGCTCCCTCAGCCTCTCCTCATAGGGCTTGTGTTCAAGGCCTCTCACCAGCCTCGTTGCCCTTCTCTGACACATTCAAGTGTTTCGATGTCCTTCTTAAATTGAGGGGCCCAGAACTGGACACAGTACTCAAGGTGCAGCCTAACAAATGCAGAATACAGGGGCACAATGACCTCCCTGCTCCTGCTGGCCACACTATTCCTAATGCAGGCCAGGATGCCATTGGCCCTCTTGGCCACCTGGGCACACTGCTGGCTCATGTTTAGGCAGCTGTCAATCAACACCCCCAGGTCTCTCTCTGTTTGGGAGCTCTCCAGCCACTCCGACCCCAGCCTGTAGCTCTGCATGGAGTTGTTGTGGCCAAAGTGCAGCACCCAGCACTTGGACTTCTTAAATGTCATACCATTGGACTCCGCCCATCTGTCCAGTAGGTCAAGGTCCCTCTGCAGAGCCCTTCAACCCTCTAACTGACAAACATCTGCTCCTAACTTGGTGTCATCTGCAAATTTGCTGATGACTGACTCAATCCCCTCATTCAGATCATCAATGAAGATGTTAAAGAGGATTGGGCCCAACACTGACCCCTGGGGGACACCACTGGCACCATTCAGCACCACTCTCTGGGCTTGGGCCTCCAGCCAGTTCCTAACCCAGCACAGAGTGTTGTGGTCCAAGCCATGAGCTGACAGCTTAGCCAGCAGTTTTCTGTGGGGGATGGTGTCAAAGGCCTTGATGAAGTCCAAGTAGACTACATCCACAGGCCTCCCCACATCCACCAGTCGGGTCACCTGATCATAGGAGATCAGGTTGGAGAGGCAGGACCTGCCCCTCCTAAATCCATGTTGGCTGGACCTGAGCCCTTGGTAATCCTTCAGTTGTACAGTTATTGCCACTTGGATAATCTGCTCCATCGTTTTCCCTGGTACTGAGGTCAGGCTGACAGGCCTGGAGTTTCCAGGTTCCTCCATCTGATGCTTCTTGTGGAGGAGGACCACACTGGTCAGTTTCCAGTCATCTGGGACCTCTCTGGTGAGCCAGGACTGGAGGAAAATAATGAAAAGCGGCTTGGCCAGCTCATCTACCAGCTCTCTCAGCACTCTAGGATGGATCTCACCTAGGATGGATCGCACCCTAGGATGGACCTTCAATAGATGCTTATAAAAATCAGATATTGCAATTACTCACTGATCCTGATACCTGGTGGCACATGTTAAGATCTAGACAAACCAAAATGGTGTTGACCACGTGGAAACTGCAGGAGCGACATTTCACATTCTGTTGGTGTCTGCAGCTTATTACTGCAGCAGGATTTGTTCCCAAAAGATTTGTAGCTGAAAGCTTTGCAGAGAGGAGGTTTCTCGGCTGTAATCCTTTTGTAGCAGCGCTTGCTCCTTTCTCCAGTCAAATGAAACTGTCCCGGTGTGGTGGTTTGGAGAGAGAAGGCCCAGCTTCCTCTCCTCCACAAAGAGGAAGAAAAGCCACAGCTAACCCAACTGGAGAAGAAAAAGGGAATGCTATATTTTACAAGCAATGTGGAAGATGCAAGATATGTACACAATATACAGTATTTACAATATATACAGAAATATACAGCAAAGTAAAAAAGAAAAAGAATACAGGAACGAAATTCCCTCCTCCAGTGGAGGGTTCCCCCTGTACCCCCTTGTCTCCCACTACCTCCCTTTTTCCCAAAGAGGGTTAGAAAGAGAAAAAAGGTAATTATTAATAAAGCAGAATCTTAGTAGGCCTCATGCGAATTAGTTGCTTATCTGTTCAGGGTTGCTCTGGCAAGGAGCCCAGAAGCAGGCAAGCTGAAAGAAGGAAGGAAAAGGACAAACTGACAAAAGTTCCAACTGAACTGAAAACTTAAAGTTGCATTCTACCAATCTACCAATGAAATTCATTTAGAATATCTGATTGTTTTTGTTATTACTCCAAAACATTCAGCCAGAGTGTTCCAGCATTGTCCCTTTCTTAAAGGCACAGCCTCAAACGGTCACACCCAGGGACTCAGCTCCTCTGGGGTTTCGCCTCTCAGCCCAGCAAGACATGTGTCTGTCCTCTGGGCTTTACAATGCTGAAAATAGAGAGGGGTGTTTGCTGTCTTGTCTGGGTAAACTGAAACACAGTTCAGCTTCCAAGCAGAGCTTGTAGTTCCTTCCAGAGTGTGGACAATTGCTCTGGCTCTTTGGGCTGGTACTTATAGATTTCCTGAGACAATAATGGCCAGTAGCAACACACATCTAGGGATAAAACCTGGGTATTGCAACCTATAGAAAGCCTTCTTTCCAAACGTGGCCAAAAGCACACCCACCTGGCTCATTCTGGCTCTGAAACATGTTCAGGCAAGCCTAAAGAACCAGATCTACTAACTTCTGCCTCATTGTCTGACTCAGAGCAATTTTGAGGCTTTTTTGCCCATTCAGGACAAGTTGCCATTACAGAAACATGGTGGGAAGATTCACATGGTTGGAGTACTGAACTGGGTGGTTACAAGCTCTTTAGGCAAGAAAGGCAAGGGATAAGAGGAGGAGTCGTCGTCTCTCCATATTAGGGAATCTCTTGATGACACAGAGCATGAAGCAGAGGATTAAAGGATTGAAAGCCTGTGGGTTAAAAACAGAGGGAGGGCTAGCAAAACTCACATCCTGGTTGGAGTCTATTATAGACCACCCAACCAGGATGAAGAGGTTGATGAAATATTCTATAAACAACTGGAGGCTGTCTCAAGATCATCAGAGCTTGTCCTTGTGGGTGACTTTAACCTGCCAGATATCTGCTGGGAACTTAGCAGAGAGGAGGCAGTCCAGTAGGTTCTTAGAGTGTATGGAGGACAGCTTCTTGATGCAGCTGTTATGTGAGCCTACCGGGGGTCAGGCCCTGCTTGACCTGCTATTCTCACATAGAGAAGGGCTGGTGGGAGATGTGGTTTCTAGGAGGCTGTCTAAGGTGCAGAGACCATGAGATAGCAGAGTTTTCAATATGCAGGGAAATAAGGAGGAGCAATAACAGAACCCTTACTTTGGACTTCTGGAGGGCAAACGTCAGCTTATTATAAGCAACTAATTTGGAGAGTACCCTGGGCAGCATCCCTTAAGAATAAAGGGGCCCAGGAGGGAAGGTGCAGGAACAGGCTGTGCCCATGTGCCTGGGAAGGTAACCGAACTGGATAGGCAATCAGCTCTTGAAAGAATTAAGGGGAATAAAGAGGGTGTATCGCCTTTAGAAAGGGAGGGAGGAAACTTGTGATATGTCTAAGGATGTTGTTAGATCATGTAGGAGAAAAATTAGAGAGGCAAAAACCCAGTTAGTACTTAAGCTGGCCACTTCTGTGAAAGACAAGAAAAAGCATTTTTATAAATATATTAATGCTAAAAGAGGGGCAAGAAGAACCTCCACTCCTTATAGGGCCTGGAGGGGAACATTGTAACTAAAGATGAAGAAAAGGCTAAGGTGCTAAATACCTTCTCTTCCTCCACTGTCATCAGTAAGGCAGGAGGACTTCAGGATAACTGGCCACCTGAACTGGTAGGTGGGGTCAAGGAGCAGTATAATCCTCCTGAAATCCATGAGGAATTAGTTAGGGGCTTGCTGAGACACTTGCATACTCACAATTCCATGGGATGAGATGGGATCCATCCTAGAGTACTGAGAGAGCTGGCAGATGAACTCTACATCATTCTTAAGCAGTCCTGGCACACTGGAGAGGTCCCAGATGACTGGAAACTGGCAAGTGTGATGCCCATCCACAAGAAGGGTTGAATGGAGGAACTTGCAAACTACAGGCCTGTCAGCCTGACCTCAGTGCCAGGAAAAATGATGGAGCAGATTATCTTGGCGGCAATTACTGTGCATCTGAAGGATGGCCAAGGGATCATGTCCAGCCAACATGGATTTAGGAAGGGCAGATCCTGCCTCTCCAACCTGATCTCCTATGATCAGGTGACCTGCCTGGTGGATGTGGCGAAGATTGTGGATGTAGTCTACCTGGACTTCAGTAAGGCCTTTGACATTGTCCCCCACAGCAAACTCTTGGCCAAGCTGTCAGCTCATGGCTTGGACAGATTAACTCTGTGCTGCTTTAAGAACTGGCTAGATGGCCAAGGCCAGAGAGTGGTGCTGAATGGTGCCACATCCACCTGGTAACCAGTCACTGGTGGTGTCCCCCAGGAATCAGTGTTGGGCCCCATCCTATTCAGTGTCTTGACTGATGAACTAGATGAAGGGATTGAGTCCAGCATTAGTATGTTTGCAGATGACACCCAATTGAGAGCAGATTTTCATGTGTTAGAGCGTAGGAGGGGTCTCCAGAGCAACCTTTACATGCTGGACAGATGGGCAGAGTCCAACATGAGGGCATTCAACAAGTCCAAGTGTCGACTGCTGCGCTTTGGCCACAGCAACTCCATGCAGTGCTACAGGCTGGAATTGGGGTGACTGGAGAGCAGCCAGGCAGAAATGGACCTGTGGGTACTGGTTGATAGTAGGCTGAACATGGCCAGCAGTGCCCAGTTGGCCAATGACATCCTGGCCTGCATCAGGAATAGTGTGGCCAGCAGGATCAGGGAAGTCATTGTACACCTGTACTCAGGACTGGTTAGGCTGCACCTTGAGTACTGTGTCCAGTTCTGGGCCCCTCAATTCTGGGCCCCTCAATTTAAGAAGGACATTGAGACTCTTGAACATGTTCAGAGAAGGGCAATGAGGCTGGAGAGAGGTCTTGAACACAAGCCCTATAAGGAGCAGCTGCAGGAGCTGGGGTTGTTCAGCTTGGAGAAGAGGAGGCTCAGGGGAGACCTTATTGCTCTCTGCAACTACCTGAAAGGAGGTTGTAGGCAGGTAGGGCTTGGTCACTTCTCCCAGGCAACCAGCACCAGAACAAGAGGATGCAGTCTCAAGCTGTGCCAGGGGAGGTTAGGCTTGAGGTGAGGAGAAAGTTCTTCACAGAAAGAGTAATTTGCCATGGGAATGAGCATCCCAGGCATGTGGAGGAGTCACAGTCCCTGGAGGTGTTCGAAAGAGGACTGGACGTGACACTTGAACCCATGGTTTATTTGGTCATGAGGTGTTGAGTGATAGGTTGGACTTGATGATCTCTGAGTTCTTTTCCAACCTCATTGATTCTATGATTCTAAGTCTTACGGTTGATGCATGCAATATACTACAATGAAGATACTAGGAATAGATTAAGTAGGTTGAATAGATTGACTCGATTCTACCACTAAACATAAAGCTGAGTTTAAACTGAAATCAACAACACATTTTCCTGAACATGGGTAAAATCACAGCATGCTCAAACACCCTTGACAAGTAAATATGTTATTTGAATAGATTAGATTAGAATGGAATGGAATGGAATGGAATGGAATGGAATAGAATAGAATAGAATAGAATAGAATAGAATAGAATAGAATAGAATAGACCAGACCAGGTTGGAAGAGACCTTCAAGATCATCACGTCCAACCTATCATCCAACACCACTTAATCAACTGAACCATGCAATCAAGCACCCTATCAAGTCTCCTCCTAAACACCTCCAATGATAGTGACTCCACCACCTCCCTGGGCAGCACATTCCAATAGGCAACCATTCTGTGTAGAACTTCTTCCTAACCTCCAGGCTAAACCTCCCCTGGCGCAGCTTGAGACTGTGTCCCCTTGTTCTGGTGCTGGTTGCCTGGGAGAAGAGACCAACCTCTGCCTGTCTACAATCTCCCTTCAGGTAGTTGTAGACAGCAAAAAGGTCTCCCCTGAGCCTCCTCTCCTTCAGGCTAAGCAACCCCAGCTCCTTCAGTCTCTCCTCATAGGGCTTGTGCTCCAAATCCCTCACCAACTTTGTTGCCCTTCTCTGGACACACTCCAGCAAGTCAACATCCTTCCTAAACTGAGCAGCCCAGAACTGGACACAGGACTCGAGGTGTGGCCTAACCAGTGCAGTGTACAGGGGCAGAATGACCTCCCTGCTCCAGCTGGCCACACTGTTTCTGATGCAGACCAGGATGCCATTGGCCCTCCTGGCCGTCTGAGCACACTGCAGGCTCATGTTCAGCCTGCCATCAACCAGTACCCCCAGGTCACTCTCTGCGTGGCTGCTCTCTAGCCATTCTGACCACAGCCTGTAGCTCTGCATAGGGTTGCTGTGGCCTATCATCGATCAGTACCCCCAGGTCACTCTCTGCGTGGCTGCTCTCCAGCCATTCTGACCACAGCCTGTAGCTCTGCATAGGGTTGTTGTGGCCAATGTGCAGAACCCGGCACTTGGATGTGTTCAATCTCACACCGTTGCCTTTTGCCCATCTGTTCACCCTGTTGAGCTCCCTCTGAAAAGCCCCTCTAGTCTCCAGCAGATCAACATCTGCCTGCCCAGCTTGCTGTCACCCACAAATTTACTGATGATGGACTCAATGCCATCATCCAGATCATCAATAAAGATGTTAAAGAGAATGGGTCCAGCACTGATCCTTGGGGCACACCACTACTGACTGGCCGCCAGCTGGATGTGGCACCATTCACCACCACTCTCTGGGCTCGGCCCTCCAGCCAGTTCCTAACCCATCGCAGTGTGCTCCCATCCAAGCCATGGACTGACAGCTTGGCCAGGAGTTTGCTATGGGGGACAGTGTCAAAGGCCTTGCTGAAGTCCAGGTAGACTACATCCACAGCCTTCCCCACATCCACCAGGTGGGTCACCTGATCATAGAAGGAGATCAGGTTGGAGAGGCAGGACCTACCCTTCCTAAATCCATGCTGGCTGGGCCTGATCCCTTGGCCATCCTGGAAGTGCTGTGTGATTGCACTCAAGATGACCTCTTCCATGATCTTGCCTGGCACTGAGGTCAGGCTGACAGGCCTGTAATTCCCTGGCTCATCCAACCGGCCCTTCTTGTGGACGGGCACCACGCTGGCCTGCTTCCAGTCCTCTGGGACATCTCCAGTGAGCCAGGACTGCTGAAAAATGATGGAGAGTGGCTTGGTCAGCTCATCTGCCAGCCCTCTCAGCACCCTAGGATGGATCCGATCAGGTCCCATGGACTTGTGGGGATCCAAGCAGCTGAGGAGATCTCTAACTGCTTCCTCCTGGAACACAGGGGTACTATGCTGCTCCTTCTGCCAGCTCTGGAGGCCAGCTGTCTGGAAGACATTCTGTCCTGCTAATAAAATTTGAGGCAAAGAAGGTGTTAAGTACCTCTGCCTTTTCCTCATCCTTTGATACAACATTTCCCTCCATGTCCACTAAGGAGTGGAGGTTGTCCTTGCCCTCCTCTTGCTATTAGCATATTTATAGAAGGATTTTTTGTTGTCCTTCACAGCAGAGGCCAGTCTAAGCTCCAAATGGGCTTTTGCTTCCCTTATTTTCTTCCTATAAGACCTAGCAACATCCTTAAACATTCCTTGGGTTACCTCACCTTTCTTCCAAAGATGGTTCACCCTATTTTTTTCCCTTAGTTCTTTTAGAAGTTCATTGCTCATCCAGGCTGGCCGTCTGCCCTGGCGGCTCATCTTCCAGCACATTGACACAGCCTGTTCCTGTGCCTTCAATAGTTCTTTCTGGATGTAGGTCCAGCTCTCCTGGACCCCTTTGTTTTTAAGTACTGTTGCCCAAGGAACCTTCTTAGTTCCTTGAGTAATCCGAAGTCTGGCCTCCAGAAGTCCAGAGTGGAGGTTTTCTTGCTGCCCCTCTTATATTGACTGAGTACTGAAAATTCTGTTATTTCATGGTTGCTGGACCCTAAACACCCTTTGACTACCACATCACCTGTCAGCCCTTCCTTATTTGTGAAGAGAAGGTCAAGCAAAGCCTTACCCCTGGTAGGCTCATGCAGCACCTGGGATAAGAAGCTGTCCTCCATACACTTGAAGACCCTCCTAGACTGCCTTCTCTCTGCTGTCTTGAGATTCCAGCAGATATCAGGCAGGTTGAAGTCGCCCATGAGAACAAGGTCAGGTGATCTTGAGTAAGCCTTTAGCTGCCTATAGAATGATTCATCAACAACTTCGTTCTGGTTGGGTGGTCTATAACAGATTCCAATCAGGATGTCTGCCCTGCTGACCTTCCCTCTAATTTTCACCCACAAGCACTCAACCCGATCCTCCCTGATCTCTCGCTCAATGGCATCTAGTGCCTCCCTGAAGTACAAGGCCACGTCTCCACCCCTTCTCCCTTGCTTGTCTCTCCTGAAAAGCCTGTAGCCATCAGCTGCAGTGGTCCAGTCATGTGAGTTGTCCCACCACGTCTCTGTGATGTCAACTACATCATAACTTTCCTGCTCTAACAAGGCTTCCAGCTCCTCTTGTTTGTTGCCCATACTTTGTGCATTAGTGTAACATGCACTTCAGCTGGGCTGCTGGTTTCAACCCTGGGTCCAGCTTATCACCCCAAAACTCCTGCCTGGGAGACTGGTTTCAGCCCCTTCCCCTTTCAAATCTAGTTTAAAGCCCTATCAATGAGACCTGCCAATTTTCTTCCTAGAATCTTTTTACCTTTGAGGGATAGGCCATTCTCATACACTCTGATCTTTCCCCTCCTCTGGGACAGATGTACTCCATCTGATACCGGCTCACCTGGTGCAGTAGAAAGTTCTCCAAGATCAAAAACCCCAAAATTCTTTTGACTACACCAGCCTCTAAGCCAGTTGTTGACTATAGGTGCTGACCTGTTCCTTATGGTATTCTCTCCTGCAACTAAGGGTATTGATGAAAAAATTTTTTGTGCACCTGACCCCTAAACCAGGTCTCTCAGGGCCTTGAGGTCATTTTTGATAGCCCTGGGATTTCTGGTTGCAGCATCATCGTTCCCTAACTGCGTAACTATTAAGGGATAGTAGTCAGAGGGCTACACCAGGCTAGGCAGCCTTCTGGTAACATCTCTAACTCGAACTCCTGGGAGGCAGCAAACTTCCCTGTGGCCAATATATGGGGCCCTCTGTTCCCCTCAGGAGGGAATCACCAATAACAACTACCCTCTTATTAGTTGATTCCTACAGTTATTGCTTAGTTGCTAATTAAAACAAAACAAACCAAACAAGAACTAAAATGGGAATTACAGAAACTGATAGATACTTGAGTATTTAGGTTGACTTGGTACAAAGTCAGGAAGAGTACAGATGGTTTACAGACATGGTTGACATCTAGCTCATCTGGGATCACTTTCTTTTTCAGAGGAAAAGAAAATAAGCTGAGGTATAAGCAGGGTAAACCATTGCCATCTGGGTCAATTATTGTGGTAACTATAAAGCAGCCACTCCATACATCCTTGGTTCATCTTTCCTGTTTCCTCACTTATCAAATATTTATTGTCAACAATGGGCAGTTCTATTTGCACACATTGCAATTGGATAATGAGATAGTCAGGTTTACTTCTGTTATTGATAGTGAGGGTTGATTGTATGAATAATTTCCTACTTTTGTAAATGGGAATTGAATTATTAATGCTTCATTTAGGCAGTGGTATAGGTATTACTAATATATTTCCATGGCTGCACGTTAGTAGTAGGAGCCAAGACAATAGTTGCAGGCCTATATCTTCTGTCTAGAGTGGAAATTAGAAATCAGTTCCCAGGAATACAGTGATTATGGACTTACCACTATACAAATATTTCAGAATTTGTCCTGATAACTTTGTAGCAGATACCATTGCTAGTAGACAAAAGACTACATTTCAGTAGTCTGAACTAGAAACATTTTGCTTATTAAGACCAGATGTCCATCAAAAAAAGACCAATACAGAAATGGGTAATGAAACCATGGTTGATTAACAATCATTAATTAATTTTTTTTTGATTGTTTTCAAAAAGTCTCTGGTATCTTCAGGCAATTTGTCTGAATTTTCCTGACAGACTAATTTTGAGCTTCTTAAAACTTGAGTGACCCTCTTCTGATATAGTGATCTGAGTTTCTGCAATTCAGGTTCTGTGATTTTTTAAAAAATTAAAAATAATCATTAAAAAATTGTCCACATCCAACTCCACATTTTAAGAGTGTAATGTACACAGATACAAATGGCATCTGACATATTTTGAAAGAGGATATTTGAGAGAAAGGAAATGGCTGAGATTCCCTTCTAGCGCTCCAACATATGACATTGTCTTCTCTGTCCTGTTTTTCAGTTCTTCAGGAGCCTCAAATTCCCTCCTGCTTTACCTAATCCCAGTTCCACCAGTGCATGAAGTGTAGCAGTTCCTGCCCTATCTGCAAACCACTCCTGGCTGTATCGTGAATCAAGTTCTTGGGGAGATGCCTGTAGTGTATTAAGAGATGAACACAATATATGTGTCTCTTCTCAGATAACAGTCAATAAATTTTAGAAATGTGCTGCTTTTAAGTCTCCCTGCCTTGCCACTGTTTCTGAACCAAGAGGTGACAGGCAAGAACCATTGCTAAAAGTTTTGTGCAGTATTTCTGATGATCGAGTACTGAAGAGATCAATAATGCAAAGAGAAAAAGAAAAAACAGGGTAAAGCAGATCTCAGGCCAATTATTTTTCTACAAAATACTTTATGTGACAGCAGCAGCAGCCCCCAAAGGGCATCATGTAACAACAGAGCCTAATTAGAATGATTTCAGTGTAATCATTAACTTGCATCTAACACCTATATGAGTATTTATATTTAAACTAAAACATGACCTGCATGGTGGAGAGGCCTTGTAAACTGTCCGTGAAACAAAAAATGTGACAGTAAAGGTCAGAGCTGTGGTCATTTGAATTTCAAGCAGAGAGCAGGCTCCACAGTCAGCATATAAAGGAAGAGTGGTGGATCTTTTCCTTGGCTCTCCTTCCCAACAGAGGCAGTTGGAGAAATCCACTAGGACTAATTACTAGGGTTGCAAAACAGGTATTGTTCTTTTGTCTCTCCTTCTGACCTGGTGAAATGCAAAGGTCCTAATTACATTGTGTCAAAGATGTGGTTTTGTTTTTCACTGTCACATGAGCGATGGTTGCAAGCTAAGAAAGCCAAGTGGCACCTTACATCTCTCTCTAGCCACCTGCTGACAGCTTCCTTGCTCCTTGTGCTAATGACATCACCTTGCTTCAGAAGCAAGGGAGGGAGCGCTTTCTAATAAACTCTTCTTACAGAAAGAGTGATGTTAATACTTCATGTTACACTGGGCCACATAAAAGCATCTATCAAATAAATGAGTTTTGGCTGGATTTGCAAGTCTCTGGTGAAATTAAGAGGGAAAAATTGTAAAACATTCAATGGAAAAAATGTGTGAAAACGTTTTTAAGGAAAACATTTAAAAAGTCAGGAGACAGACATCATAATAAAAGAAGAAAATCACAGGAAGTGTGTTATTTATTAATGGTCAAACACTGAAAAGAGCTCTGTAAGCAGCATTAATCTGCTCTTTTAAAAATCCGTGAAAGCAAGTGTATTGGATTAATTTAATTTTTCCATTTTGTGACTTTTAAAGTGCTATATACACACAGAGAGCTTTTACACTTTGGGGAATTGACAAAGCTGTAACATTTAGCACAAAAGCATTGCTATACTGAATCTTTTTTTGTCTTTATTTTTCTTCACACCCTCTTGAATTTGTAAATTTTCTTTGCAAGGTTATGTATTTTTCTCTTTTGTCTTCACAGTTTTTTTGGATACCTCTTTTTTACCTTTAAAAAAACTCCTTGCATACTTCTCTCTTACTTTTGTCTTTCATTTCTTGTGTGCCTTCTTCCTTGAACTTTGAAACAGAATTAGTGCTTGTGAAGTGACATTGCACCTCATAAAGAAGTATTTGATGAGTCCACAGAATAAGAAAAATCAGTAGCAGATCATGAACAAGAAATTTATTTCCTTTCTTTCATTATTCCGTTTCTTTGCCATCAGAGTAGTTTTGACTTCAAAGGGCAGATGACCAATTGTGTACACATTAATTATACATTTAATTGTATCTCAGCTGATTAGTCTCAGGAGAACAGATTGTATGTAAATTGGCACAAAGAATATGTATTATGCTGTGGCTGGGAAACACTTCAGCGCTAGAGATGTGTAGCTGTGTGGTGGTTTTAGGCTATGCCTTTAAAATTCAGTTACAGGTTTTGAGCAGAAAAATAGGAAAATATAAATAAAACACTATTGTGTGTAAAAAGGAAAACAAAATATTATTCTGAACAAATTCCTTCAGTAAAAATCTGGAATATCTGGAGCTGTACCATAACAATTCTTCCCTTTTTCTCTTCTGATCTTGGCTGTTTTGCTTTGCTTGGGAGAGATAACCTGCTTATTGGGTGGCTTTGGCTAAGTCTAATCCACTGCTTTTCTCTCCACTCCTCTCTTTTGGGACAGGGGTTTGGGGATGTGGGGGGCAGTGGAATGGCTTCTCTGTTCTCTTGACCAGGCAGGTTTTTGTGCTGTTTGATAATTGCAAATATCTGTATAATATTGTTAATTCTGTGTATTTTGTATATATTTATTGCATTCTATTGTAGAGTGTAGATTTTGCTTGTAAATACAGCTTCATTTGCTTCTAACTGAGTTGGTCTGGCAAAGTTAACGATGGAGGGGAACTTCAACCCACTACAAGCTGTTTGATGGTTTTGGATGTGCTAATGACAATGGGAGAAAAGGGCAGGCACGCACAGCTCATTATTCAGTTTATTCACCTGTTCTCTTTCCAGAAGAATTTCTTCTGAACACAATTCCAGTATGCTTCATGCCATGTCCAGAAGGGCTATATACATAGCAAAATCTTTCTTGATGTCAGTGTAAGTGTACTGATTTTCAGTGCTGAAATTCTTGTGCTCCTAGCAGACAAAGTAAACAAAAATTGAAGACAAGTTAAAATGTTCCAAACTATTCCCATTCCTTGCTTCCCCAACATGATGTGACCACCTGTGAAATCCGTAAAAACATATTATGGTGTACTGGTTTTAGCTGACTGGTATCATGAGCAGGCACAGGAGATGGGCTTGAAACCCTTTGGTGGTGCAGTAGAAGCTGGGCCTGGTACTGCTGAGCAGGCTGTGGACAGAGGCAGAGTGTTAATGCCATGCTGACAGTCATGTTCACTGCAAAACGCAAGGGCTGGCTGGGGATGAAACTGATTAATGGGACCTGGAGTTCATCCTATGGTTTGTAAAGTTTCCTGTTCTAGCTTTTTCCTTGTTTCCAGGCTGATGTGCTTCCCATTTTCCTTGGTTTGCACATGGTGTGTGCTTCATGTTTTGTCTGTTCTCCTGCCTGCTGCATACACCAATATTTTCCTTTGTATTGTCATTATTTTTTGTTTTGTTCCCCCTGATTATCTCAGCTTCTGAGAGTTTTCTGTTATCTGCCTTCTGGATCCCCTTTCTCCATGTCCCATCCAGTGGGAGTGGGAGCGTAGGGCTGCAGTAGCAGTTCAGAGATTCTCTCTAACCATAACAGTTTGTTGTTTGTTTGGTTGGTTGGTTTGTTTGTTTGTTTTATTCCCCTTTCCCTTCTTCCCACTCATTCTTGATTTTGAGAAGTGAGTCTTATTTATAGCAGACTGTGTTAAACCAGGACATATGGGTTTGGATGCAGTATCTGCTGTGATAGAACACTGAGGAACATTAAAATTCATATGGAAAAAAACCCAAACCATTTCAAAAGAATTTATTTTCTCTGTGCCTGAAGATCCATTACAGATCCTCAGCTATTGCATGTCTAAATTAGATACATTTTGCTAACTGATTTTACCCAAAGTAGATTTTTTTTCTCAAATAATTGACATCCAAATAAATTGGTAGCTTTTTCTTCTTTCTGTCTTAATTTTTTTTCCTTCCACTTGTGCTGGAGTACTTCATGGCCATGAAAAGGTATGACATCTGAGAGGATTTAAGATCTGGTGATAACTACTGCAGTTAAATTAGACTAACCTCATACAAGCCTACTAAATGGCAGCAAATATTTGGTACTGTCATGTGGTTTAGAACCTGACGTGTGATTGCCATGGTCTATTTTTGTTTGGAGACTGACTTTCATGTAGTTGCAAATGGGTGAACTTCAAAAAACCTCTTTGGAGTTTTCATATTATGTCTTCAGTCTTCTCCTGGCACATCTAACCTGCTTCTACCACTGCAAAACTTCAAAACTTCCGATGAAAACACTCCCCAAAGAAGGACGTATCTTTTCTAAAACATCTTTGCTTTTTTTTTTTTTCTGTGCTAACAGAATGTCATGAGGACCAGTAGTCTTTAAACGACTCAGTTATTTCTTATAAATGCCATCTTTAAGTACTAGTTAAGTCAACAAGACATTTGCACGTTCCTTGTGAAATTGGCATTTGGAGTTTTATGAATCTATTTTAATGATTTTATTTTCCTGAAACTTTTAGAAATGCAGACTCTGAAGTAAATAACTTGAAATATATGCCTGAGATTAATTCATTTTGCCTACCAAGAATGTTTGTATTGTTACTATTAATTTTGGTTACAGTGTTGAGATTGAACAGCCAGTTTCTGAAAAGAGAAATAAGTGTGGGGTAAAGTTCAAAGGAACCTTGCAGAATGTCATGCCTCTAAGATTTTTCTGCAGCTTTACTGTGAGTGGAAAGAGCCAGGGCAATCCTGCTTTATTTACTCGACACAAAAATATTTTATCTATGTATATGCATATCTATATCTATATCATCTATATCTATATCTATATCTGTATCTGTATCTATATATCTCTCTATATCTATCTCTATCTCTATCTATCTCTATCTCTATATATACCTACATCTCTTTACCATCTATATCATCTATATATTTATATCTATCTATATATCTCATATAACATGCAGAGGGATCTGGATAGGCTGGATAGATGGGCAGAGGTCAGTTGTACGAAGTTTAACAAGTCCAAGTGGCAGGTCCTGCAGCTGGGTTACAATAACCCCAGGCAATGCTACAAGCTTGGGGCAGCACCTGGGGGTGCTGCTTGACAGATAGCTGAACATGAGCCAGCAGTGTGCTCAGGTGGCCAAGAAGGCCAATGGCATCCTGGCCTGTATGAGGACTAGTGTGGCCAGCAGGAGTATGGAAGTGATCTTGCCCCTGTGTTTGGCATTGGTGAGAGTGCACTGAGAACACTACATTGAGTTTTGAGCCACTCACTACAAGAAAGACATTGAGATGGTAGAGCATGTCCAGAGAAGTACAACAAATCTTTTCAAGGGCCTAGAGAACAAGTTTTATGATGACCACCTCAGGGAACTGCATTTGTTTATTTTAGAGAAGAGGTAGCTGAGGGGAGACCTCATTACTTTCTACAAGTACCTGAAAGGAGGTTGTAATGAGGTGGGTGTTGGTCTCTTCTCCCTAGTATCATGTGATAGAATGAGAGGAAATGGCTTCAAGTTGCACCAGGGAAGGTTCAAACTGGATATTAGGAAAAAGTTGTTTACTGAAAGAGTGATCAGGCATTGGAATCGGTTCCCAGAGGTGTGGTGGAGTCACCGTCTATAGATGTGTTGAAACAACATGTAGACATGGAACTTTGGGACATGGTTTAATGGCCATGGTGGTGCTGGGTTAATGGGTGGACTTGAATATCTGGGAGGTCCTTTCCAACTGAAACAATATTATGATTCAATTATTCTGATAGATCAGTCATTTGACAATCCTAAGGATGAAGATACTCATTGCCTTACACAATTTTTAATGTTGTCATTCTGCCTTATGCTTCTTATTGCAAACTGAAGAAGGGAATTTAATAAAAGGGTACACAAGTTCTGTAAAATGTATTACTTAATATAAAATAATGTATTAAAAAAATTCTTCTGCAAAATTTTGTACTAAGGTCATCAGGTGCAACTGAGATTCTGTTAGAAGCATTTCACTGGTTTTCTGCTTAGGCACATTTCTGTGGAAATAATCTATTTAGTTCTATTTTGTTGCTGATTGGAAGGCCAGTTTTATGTGCCTTCGGTACAGTCTCCATGGTGGTGTTGATAGAGGTCTGTGACCTAGGATTTTCTTATGTCATGTTCCACTAATAAGACTTGATTTCTCCTTCAATCTAGTATAAATTCATTAAACAATGGATGATACTAATGAAACTAATGTGAAGCTGTGACAGAGTACTCTTTGATTTTATTGGAGACTTAGATCAGCGAAAATCACAGAAATATCTTACCTTCAGAATGTACTGCACATATCTGGTGGTGGGTCACTCTGGCTCCTGCCTTATGTAGTGTCTTAAAAAGAATAAGGCAGTTGTCAAATTCATGGTATTTTAGTGTGAATATCAGTATCAGAGCTTTAAAAACAGGACTGCAGCATTACCACTGCTGAGACAGGAATCAAATAAACTAGCTTTGGACACTGAATGTTTTGGCGTGTACTACCATAAGGAAAGTGAGATTTAAGGTGCTGTACTTGGGATGATTTTCAGTATTTCAGAAGAATGTCAGTCTAATTAAATGGGCTACATTTCTGCCTATATTTTTTAAAATCAAAGCACAATTTGCAAAACATTACAATGATGTTGCTTTTAATAATACTCTCTACATTTTAGGAATTTTTTTTTTAATTATTGCTTTCCTTAAAAATCAGTTTAGAAATAATGGCAGCAGCCTCTACAATCACTCATTTCAAAACACAGACAGAAGAAAGAATCTGACCTATTCTTTCCTTTCCTTGTCTTGCGTTCATCACTCCTGTGGTATTAATGGATTCTTGCTGTAAAATAGATTGATTCCTCACTCCCAGGTAAGTTATTAAAAAAATGGTTTTAAATCATTTTGTCTTCCCATTTCTGAAATATAGATTTCACTTTAATCTTTCCTGCATTACCAGCAATAAAAAGGCCATAATTCGTGAAAAATGAACTTTTTCTTCAATGTGTTCTCTGATAAGTGGAATTTCTGTTCCTTGATCACTTGTCCCACACTTGTCAAACCAGTATTCACTACATCATGAAGAGTTTGTATTTATCTCTGTTGCATAGACACACAAAGATTAAAAACCATGCTAGGGTCTAGCCTCTCAGTTATTAATAAATTCCCTTTTTTTTTTCGTTAAGGTGGCACTGGCATTTGATCATTTACTGAGTACATGGGTGTATCCTCTTGTCAGTATGGCAGAGAGCAAACTTCTGTGTCTTTGACGCTTCATACTGAAGGTCAGGCAGGTAGGATGGGTTCAAAGAAAAGGATTCTCTTCTGTTAATGCTGGTAATTTTCCTGACATGTTCTTGGAAATAAAACAATTCCAAGACATTCCAAGGTAGCATACATTCACCACAGCAGAGCAATAATTGCTGATTGACAGCCGCCTAAATATGAGGCAGCAGTGTGCCCAGGTGGCCAAGAAGGCCAATGGCATCCTGGCCTGCATTAGGAAGAGTGTGGCCAGCAGGAGCACGGAAGTCATTGTGCCCCTGTACTCTGCATTGGTTAGGCCGCACCTTGAGCACTGTGTCCAGTTCTGGGCCCCTCAGTTTAAGAAGGACATTGAGACACTTGAACATGTCCAGAGAAAGGCAACGCAGCTGGTGAGAGGTCTTGAACACAAGCCCTATGAGGAGAGGCTGAGGAAGCTGGGATTGTTTAGCCTGGAGAAGAGGAGGCTCAGGGGTGACCTCATTGCTGTCTACAACTACCTGAAGGGTGGTTGTAGCCAGGAGGGAGTTGGTCTCTTCTCTGTGGTGGGTTAACACCCTTTTCTGAAAACAAAAAAACAAAGCAGGGTGGAGGGCTTGCGGGTACTTTACCCTCCCTGCAGGGTGTTTTCCCCTGGGAAGCTGAGTCTGTTCCACTCCCCGCTCTCTGCCCAGCTAGGGTATAAAAAGCCGGACATTTCAGCTGTTGGTTCTTCTTTTGGCTGCTGCCTCTGCTGGATGAGAGCTACTGCAGCTGCCCTGTGCTCCTCAGCCACATGGCCGGACCTGATCCTTCTCTCTGCTGCTTCTGTGTCTCCTTAGAGAAAGACTGGTTTTGTATTATTCTTTTCTGTCCCCCTCCCATCCATCCTTGTTCCTTGCCCTTGTGAACCTTTCCTGTTATTGTTATATATATTGTTTAAAGAAAACTCTTCACCTCTCTATTTCCAAGCCAACTCCAGATTATTGTTTAGTGGATTTGCTCCTTACCCTTTATTTTCCCTCTCTGTTTGGAGGGAGGAGGAGGGAGTGGGGGAGAGATTCTCAGCCTTTCCATCTGGGCTTTTAACTCCCAGTTAAGGCTCAAACCACTACATTCTCCCAGGCAACCAGCACCTGAACAAGGAGACACAGTCTCAAGTTGTGCCAGGGGAAGTTTAGGCTCGAGGTGAGGAGAAAGTTCTTCACAGAGAGTTATTAGTCATTTGATTGGGCTGCCCAGGGAGGTGGTGGAGTCACCGTCCCTGGAGGTGTTCAAGAGGGGATTGGATGTGGCACTTGGTGCCATGGTCTAGTCATGAGGTCTGTGGTGACAGGTTGGACTCGATGATCCTTGAGGTCTCGTCCAACCTTAATGATACTGTGATAATTAATCTAATAATACAATGTATGATTGCCTTCACTTAGCCTATTTGCAGAATCAGCATAGTGAAATACAGGAAAAAACCCAGCACAAAACAGAAAACCAAACCCAGCAAGTACCTGACTTTCACCTGTCTCACCACCATGCCTGCAGAAAGGAATCAACACCCAAGACCCAAAAGCAGAAACCAGAACTGGAAGCCTCTCATGTTGCAATCTGAGCTTCAAGCCCCGTAACAATTTGCTCCAGTTAGCACTTCGATTTTTCAAAGCTAGCATGACTGCAACATAACGGCAGCAGATTCAACTCAGTCCATGACACATATGAAAGTGGTATATAATATTTTCCTATACAGAGATTAAAATATAATATTTTCCTATGTGTATAGTCTTATAGTTATATAGTTATACATTGCAACAGGTTAAGGTGAACCCTCCACACTGAGATAAAAAGTTTTATTTAGCAAATATTTAGCAAATATATTTATATTATAATAATACAATGCTGTAATGATTTAATGCAAGGGTTAACCTGCCTACTCCCCCAACACCAAAGTGAGGGAAAGAATTCAGAGCTGATATAAAGAGTTTTCATGAGATACGATGAGCACAATGCACAATTACCTTAGCTAATAATCTAATTAATCTAATAATTTATAATACAATGCATGTCTAATAATACAATGCATGATTAAGTTAGCCTATTTGCAGAAGAAGCAGAGTGAAATACAGGAAAAAAATCAGCATAAAACAGAAAGCCAAAAGCAGGAGCTACCTAACTCCCTCACGCCTTGCCACCATTCCTGCAGAAAAAAGACAACACCCAAAAAGCTGGAACCCAGAAGCAGCAACCAGAACAGGAAGCTTCCCATATAGCAAAATGAAATTCAAGCCCCATCATAATTTTCTCCACTTTCACTTTTTGAAACTGGCTTGACTGCAGCACTGTGTGAATAACAGCAGCAGGTTCAATTCAATCCATGACAAATGTGCAATCACCTTAGCTAACAACATAATGCACAAGTTCCTTAGCATAGCCTATTTGCAGAAACAGAAATGCAGTACAAACCAGGAAAGCAATAGTATAAATCACAAAACCAGGAAACTAGGCAATTCTTGCCCATCTATCCAAAATTCCCACTGGAAAGACATAATACCCAAACCCAGGAACCCAAAAGAAACAACCGGAACAAAAAGTCTCCCAAGTTACAATTTGAACTTCAGGCCCCATAACACTTTGCTTCAGCCAGTACTTTAATTTTGAAGCTGGCATGAGGTAGGATGGTGTCTCAATACAGAGAGGGAAAGAGACTCAGTTCTTTTGAATATTCCCGTGTTGTGAAATTAGAGGCACAAATGAGGCTATGATATCAACATCTAGACTATTTATTACATAAAGAAAGTGGATGGATCAGAAGGGCAGAGAGAGAAAAGAGAGAGAGAGAACAGGAAAGGAATTATTTTACCACACCCCTCACCCCCCCAGGACAGTTTGAGTCTGTGGAGGAAAGGTGCTGGAGAAGATATTGGGTCTGTAGAGAAAGGGGGCTGAGGTTTTGGCTGTAGAAGCAATGTTGTCCCCTGGGCAGCCTTTTCAGCTCCATGAGTTGCAGCAGGCAGAACTTGCAACATGAAGAGAGGGTTCCTCTTGCTCTACTTCTTCCAGGCTCCATGGTGATGTCTCTGTCATTTTTTCTTCTCCTCATATTCTTTCCATTTTTTTTCAGAGCAGCATTGCTACAGGCTTTTCCTTGGTGAGGAAAGGTGAAGCAACCCATGAAGAGTTTAAGGATGTTGCAAGGTCTTGTAGGAAGAGAATTAGGGTGGTAAAAGCACATTTGGAGCTTAGACTGGCCTCTATTGTGAAGGACAACAAAAAGTCCTTCTATAAATACATTAATAGCAAGAGGAAGGGCAAGGACAACCTCCACTCCTTGGTGGGCATGGAGGGGAATGTTGCAACAAAGGATGAGGAAAAGGCAGAGTTACTTAACACCTTCTTTGCCACAAATTTTTACTAGAAGGACAGAATGTCTTCCAGACAGCTGGCCTCCAGAGCTGGCAGAAGGAGCCATGGAGCAGCATAGTACCCCTGTGTTCCAAGAGGAAGCAGTTAGAGATCTCCTCAGCTGCTTGGATCCCCACAAGTCCATGGGACCTGATCGGATCCATCCTAGGGTGCTGAGAGGGCTGGCAGATGAGCTGACCAAGCCACTCTCCATCATTTTTCAGCAGTCCTGGCTCACTGGAGATGTCCCAGAGGACTGGAAGCAGGCCAGCGTGGTGCCCGTCCACAAGAAGGGCCGGTTGGATGAGCCAGGGAATTACAGGCCTGTCAGCCTGACCTCAGTGCCAGGCAAGATCATGGAAGAGGTCATCTTGAGTGCAATCACACAGCACTTCCAGGATGGCCAAGGGATCAGGCCCAGCCAGCATGGATTTAGGAAGGGTAGGTCCTGCCTGACCAACCTGATCTCCTTCTCTAATCAGGTGACCCACCTGGTAGATGTGGGAGGCCTGTGGATGTAGTCTACCTGGACTTCAGCAAGGCCTTTGACACTGTCCCCCATAGCAAACTCCTGGCCAAGCTGTCAGTCCATGGCTTGGATGGGAGCACACTGCGATGGGTTAGGAACTGGCTGGAGGGCCGAGCCCAGAGAGTGGTGGTGAATGGTGTCACAACCAGCTGGTGGCCAGTCAGTAGTGGTGTGCCCCAAGGATCAGTGCTGGGCCCCATGCTCTTTGACATCTTTATTGATGATCTGGATGAGGGTATTGAGTCCATCATCAGTAAATTTGTGGATGACACCAAGCTTGGGGCAGGAGTTGATCTCTTGGAGGGTAGAGAGGCTCTGCAGAGGGACCTCAGCAGGCTGGACAGATGGGCAGAATCCAACGGCTTGAGATTTAACACGTCCAAGTGCCAGGTTCTGCACATTGGCCACAACAACCCTATGCAATGCTACAGGCTGGGATCAGAGTGGCTGGAGAGCGGCCACACAGAGAGGGACCTGGGGCTGCTGGTTGATGGTAGGCTGAACATGAGCCTCCAGTGTGCCCAGGCAGCCAAGAGGGCCAATGGCATCCTGGCCTGCATGAGGAACAGTGTGGCCAGCAGGAGCAGGGAGGTCATTCTGCCCCTGTACACTGCACTGGTTAGACCACACCTCAATTCCTGTGTCGAGTTCTGGGCCCCTCAGTTTAGGAAGGATGTTGACTTGCTGGAGCGTGTCCAGAGAAGGGCAACAAAGTTGGTGAGGGGCTTGGAACACAAGCCCTATGAGGAGAGGCTGAGGGAACTGGGGTTGCTTAGCCTGGAGAAGAGGATACTCAGGGGAGACATTATAGCTCTCTACAACTATCTGAAGGGAGTTTGCAGCCAGGTGGGGGTTGGTCTCTTCTCCCAGGCATCCAGTATCAGAACAAGAGGACACAGTCTCAGGCTGCACCAGAGGAAGTTCAGGCTGGAGGTCAGGAGGAAGTTCTACACAGAGAGAGTGATTGCCCATTGGAATGGGCTGCCTGGGGAGGTGATGGAGTTGCCATTGCTGGAAGTGTTCAGGAGGAGACTTGACAGGGTGCTTGGTTGCATAGTTTAGTTGGTTGGGTGGTGTTGGATGATAGGTTGGACACAATGATCTTGAAAGTTTTTTCCAACCTGGTCTGGTCTATTCTATTCTATTCTATTCTATTCTATTCTATTCTATTCTATTCTATTCTATTCTATTTTCTCATGTTTTCCTTCTCAGCAGCATTGTCCTCCTGTGTTTTACTTCATCTGTGTTTTCCTTCTGCTGAGCCAGTCATTGCTCAAGTCTTTTATACAGTTTTTAGTCCTTAGGTATGTGTCCAAGTATTATTCCCCAGGAAATATTCATGTGTTTTCCTTTGTGTTTGGACAGGGGTCTGGAGGAAGCGGGGTGGGGGACTCTGCCTCCTCCATCTCCATTTACCTGCTCACACACCCAATACACATCAGGGGCCAGGTGGTGAATCCATTGTCTCACCAGCCTCCCTTTCAGGGGTACCTGATGGGTGGGGATGATCGTGTCAATGGCAGTGGCCCGTTGTTTTCAGGCCAGCTGCAAAGGTGGTTTTATTTCTGTTGAGTCACATCAGGAGAGATATGATTTAGTCTCTCACAGATGGTTCTTAATAACAGCAGCAAATTTAAATTCAACCCATGACATATCTCTTTGTGACTGTGATCTTACTGGATCATACTAGAATCTTGTGTTAAGATCGTGGGCACTTCCTGTTACAGAATCACAGAATTATTGAGACTGGAATAGACCTCTGAGATCATCGAGTCCAGACTATGACCTAACACCACCACATCAACCAGACCATGTCACTAAGTGACACATCCAATATTTCCTTAAACACCTCCAGGGACAGCTACCACCACCTCCTTGGGTAGGCCATTCCAGTGTCTAATTACCCTTTCTGTGAGGAAGTGCTTCCTAACATCCAACCTAAACCTCCCCTGGTGCAGCTTCAGGCCATGCCTTCTCATCACAAATTGCATGGGAGAAGAGCCTTACTACAATTTGTAGAGTGTGATAAGGTCCCCCTGGAGTCTCCTGCTCTCCAGGCTAAACAACCCCAGCTCCCTCAGCATCCCCTCATAAGTCTTCCCCTCCAGTCCCTTCATCAGTCTCATTGCTCTCCTCTGGACCCACTGTAGCACATCAGTATCTTTCTTGAAGTGAGGGGCCCAGAACTACACACAGTGCTCGAGGTGAGGCCTCACCAGTGCTGAGTACAGGAACAGAATTTCATGCCTAGTTCTGCTGGCCACGCTATTCCTGATACAAGCCAAGATACCATTGGCCTTCTGTGTCACCTGGTCACACTGCTGGCTCATGTTCATCCAGCTGTCAACCAGCACTCCCAGGTCCCTCTGCCAGGCCACTTTCCAGCTGCTTATCCCTCAGTCTATAGTGCTATGTGAGGTTATTGTGGCCAAAGTGTAGGACCTTGCATGTGGCCTTGTTAAATCTCATACTGTTGGCCTCAGCCCATCAACCCAGCCTGTCCAGGTCTCTCTGAAGTGTCTCCAGCAGATCAACACTGCCCCCCAGCTTGATGTCTTCTGCAAATTTACTGATGGTAGACTTGATCACCTCATCCAAGTCACCAATAAAGATGTTGAATAGAACTGGCCCAAGTACTGATCTCTACGGGACACCACTGGATACCTTTAGAGCTGTCAGGGTGGTTGCTTCAAGCCCAAACTCTCCAATTTGTTTTAGTTTTTTGGTTGTTTATTTATTTTAAAATAATCTTTCCAAAGCTTGCTGCAAGGTTAGACAGAATACCTCTTCCCAAGTTAATTAGCCACTCTGAGAAAGTATCAAGTTGTCTCAGTATCCTCAAATTTTGTAATTTGGACTTGCTTGAATTTAAATTAGAAGGACAAAATTTGACACAATTAAAGTCTATATAGGATAGCTACTAAAAAAGTGTTAGCATAATGCAGAATATGTTTTGAACTATATTCTTGAAAGAGATGGAGAGACACAGAATTTTATTAGATGCAGATAATATTAGGAAAGTTATTGCTTTGTGAAGGTTCTTAATGAAGTGGATTTCGTTTGATGAAGGAGCAGCACATGCCTTCATTTTCACAGAGAATAGCTGACCACTGATCATTTTAGTACAATTCACTTATATGTGTGTAACAGTTTTAAGCTGTGACCTTAAGGAAAGGACAGCTACTGAATACTCTAGCTGAATGTTTCGGTGTAAAAAGGAAAACAAAGATAATTCTAAATGAATTTCATTGGTAGATTAGTAGGAATCTAACTTTAAGGATTTTAGTCTGAGTTCAGTCAGTCTGTGTAGCTGCTTTCTGTCTTTTCTGTTCTTGGCCGGTGCTGAACTTTGACTAATGAGATAAGAAACTAACTTTTTTTTTCCTCCCTTAACAACTGCTTTGAGCTAAGAAAATTTCCCTTAATATCCATTTTTCTCTTTAATCCTTTCTGGGAAAAGGGGAGGAAGGGGGAAAGGGGAATTTTGGGGGAACCCTCCTCCATTGGGAGGGAGTTTCTATGTTACGTTCTTTCCTGTATATTTTTCTATATACTGTATATTGTGTATATATTAATTTAATTTCAGTCTGCTTGTAAAAATACAGCCTTTTCCATTTGCTTCTCTGACTGAGTTAGCTGTGGTTTGTGTGTGTGTGGGTGAACTGAACTTTTCTCACTACCACAATGTGTAAAAGTGCTTACAAAGTGCTTGTTTGCTTAATACAGAAAGTGTGCAAAAGTGACCAAAGAAAATGAGATAGGATTGAAGTTGGAAATTGGAGGTGGCACTCATGAATAATGTATGAAACAGTACAGTATAAAGCTGGAATAGGCTGCCCAGGGATGTGGTGGAATCACCATCCCCGGAGGTGTTCAAGAAATGTGTGGAGGTGACACTTCTAATGTCAATGACTGGACTTGATGATCTCAGAAGACTTTTCCAACTGAATCAATTTTACAATTCTATGATTCTGTCATTTTCTGGCATATGTTTGTACTATGCCAGCCAAAATATTTCAAGTCTGCTGTGTATCTGCTCTCACAGAAAATCAGCACTGCCTGTAACTCTACCACCCTCCCAATAATAAGAAAGAAAAGGATGACTCTTAAAAATGGAGTCCTATTAAAATCTGAGCTGCCCTCTTAAATTCCAGTGTCACTCTGCACCTGTCCTGGGTACTTTATATCTCCTTTTATGATCAGGTGACCCACCTGGTAGATGCGGGGAAGGCTGTGGATATAGTCTACCCGGACTTTGTATCATAGTATCGTAGTATCATAGTACCACTCAGGGTTGGAAGGGACCACAAGCATCATCTAGTTCCAAACCCCTGCCATGGGCAGGGACACCCCACACTAGATCAGGCTGGACAGAGCCTCATCCAACCTAGTCTTAAAGACCTCCAGGGACAGCGCCCCAACCACCTCCCTGGACAACTCATTCCAGGGCTTCACCACTCTCATGGTGAAGAACTTCCTCCTCACATCCAGCCTGAATCTCCCCACCTCCAGCTTCATTCCATTCCCCCTAGTCCTATCACTACCTGAGATCCTGAGAAGTCCCTCCCCAGCCTTCCTGTAGGCCCCCTTCAGATCCTGGAAGGCCACAATTAGGTCACCTCGGAGCCTTCTCTTCTGCAGACTGAACAGCCCCAACTCCTTCAGTCTGTCCTCATAAGAGAGGTACTCTAGCCCTCTGATGGTACTCGTGGCCCTTCTCTGGACACACTCCAGCACATCTATATCCCTCTTTTAATAGGGGCTCCAGAACTGGACTTCAGCAACACCTTTAATATTGTCCCCTACAGCAAACTCCTGGCCAAACTGTCAGCCCGTGGCTTGGATAGCAGCACTTTGTGCTGGGTTAGGAACTGGCTGGAGGGCCAAGGACAGAGAGTGGTGGTGAATCATGCCACATTCACCTGGAGGCCAGTAACTAGTGGTGTCACCCAGGGAACCATCCTGTTCACTACCTTAATTGATGATCTGGATAACGAGATTGACTCTATCATTACTAAGTTTGCAAATGACACCAAGCTGGGGGCAGGTGTTGATGTGTTAGCGGGTAGGAGACCTCTGCAGAGGGACCTTGACAGGCTGGACAGATGGGCAGAGTCCAAGGGCATGAGATTTAACACATCTAAGTGCTGGGTTCTACACATTGGCCACAACAACCCCATGCAGTGCTATGGGCTGGAGTCAGAGCGGCTGGAGAGCGGCCACACAGAGAGGGACCTGGGAGTACTGGCTGAATGTGAGTCAGCATTGTGCCCAGGTGGCCAAGAAGGCCAATGGCATCTTGACCTGTATCAGGAATAGTGTAACCAGTAGGAGCAGGGAGGTCATTGTGTCCCTGTACTCAGCACTGATTAGGCCACACCTTGAGTCCTGTGTTCAGTTCTGGGCCGCTCAGCTTAGGAAAGATGTTGAGTTGCTGGAAGTTGTCCACAGAAGAGCAACAGAGCTGGGGAGGAGCCTGGAGCAGAAGCCCTGTGAGGAGAGGCTGAGGGAGCTGGAGCTGCTTAGCCTGTAGAAGAAGAGACTCAGGGGAGACCTTATAGCTCTCTATAACTATCTGAAGGGGGTTTGCAGCCAGGTGGGGGCTGGTCTCTTCTCCCAGTCAACCAGCACCAAAACAAGAGGACACAGTCTCAAGGTGTGCCAGGTGAGGTTTAGGCTGGATGTGAGGAAGAAGTTCTCCACAGAAAGGGGAGCTGGCCATTGGAATGTGCTGCCCAGGGAGGTGGTGGAGTCACCATCATTGGAGGTGTTTAGGAAGAGACTTGATGGGGCTCTTGGTGCCATGGTTTAGTTCATTAGATTATGTTTGATGATAGGTTGGACTCTATGATCTCAAAGGTCTCTTCCAACCTGGTTAATTCTATTCTATTAATCAGGTTCATCAAGACCAAGTGCAGGGTACTGCACCTCAGTTGGACCCACTCTCATTATCAATACAGACTGGGGGATAAGGTGATAGAAAGTAGCCCTGAGGAAAAGGACTTCAGGGTGCTGGGGCTGATAAGCTGGACATGAATAGACAGCATGCTTGCAGCTTAGAAGTCAGATCACATCCTGGGCTGCATCCAAAGAAGTGTGGCCAGCAGGATGAGAGAGGTGATTCTGCCACTTTGCTCTGGTAAGACCTCACTTAGAATCCTGCATCAAACTCTGAAGGCCTCAGTACAGGAAGGATATGGATCTGAGTGAAGCCTTCAGCTAGTGTTGAAACCGGGAGTATATTGAACTGATAGAACAGGTCCAGAGGAGGGCCATGAAAATGATCAGGAGACTGGAGCACATCCCATACGAGAACAGGCTGAGGGGGCTGGGGTTGTTCAGCTGGGAGAAGAGAAGGCTCTGAGGAAACCTAATTGCCACCTTCCAGTACTTGAAGGCCCTGCAAGAATGCTGGAGAGGGACTGTTTACAAATGTGTCCAGTGATAGGATGAGGGACAATCATTTAAAATTAGAGAAGAGAAGATTGATCTAGTTGAGGATGATCTTGATCACTGCAGGGGGATTAGATCTTTAGAGGCTCCTTCCAACCTGGGTGATTCTATGATTCATCTTTGTCTTAAAGTTTCTACATAACCTTGTCACGCATTTAGAGATTTTTCAGGGTAAATTAGACACCTGCTTCACTCTAAAAATCTGCTTGCATGTCCTGTGCTGGTCAGCTCTCCTATTGACGTTTTCATCTTAAAGTTCCCTCACCCTGATCACTATACCTGTCCCTCAATGCTTCTAATTCAGGAAGAGAAAGACATCTTTTCAGACTCTTGTCTTCTTGATTTCTCTGATCATAGAATCACAGAATGCTAGGGGTTGGAAGAGACTTCCAGAGTTCATCAAGTCCAAATCCCTGCAAATCAAGACCACTTACAGCAGGACACACAGGAATGTGTTGTTCATTTCCACTTCCTTGCCACAGCACTGCAGTTTTTCAGACCTGTCATTTGTTCTAGTACTTATTATTTCAAAATAATGATTTAGTTCTTGTCAGCAGCTGTTGTAGTAAGGTGTTGTTTGGGTCACCATTTGTTGTAGTATGAGTGTAGGTGTTCCATCACCCTAGAACACAGCTTCCAGGCCAAGATGTTAGCAGGCAAAGACATTTATTGCATTACACAGCAAAATTATATACTCTATCAGAAGGCATAGGTGACACAAGTTAATTGGTTATTTTCTGCTGGTGTGTATGTAATTAAGGCATATAAGAGGTTAAAAAAACAAAACAATATTCTAACACATCCAAACAAATTTTGCCAAGTTTCTCCCTTCAGTTACAAGATATTTACATCCTTTTCTAAGTCAGAGACCATACATAGCCTTCTCTAATTCAAG
Organism: Melanerpes aurifrons; assembly: GCA_011125475.1. Lineage (NCBI taxonomy): Eukaryota > Metazoa > Chordata > Aves > Piciformes > Picidae > Melanerpes > Melanerpes aurifrons. Next base: position 870,987 of record WWNC01000081.1, on the reverse strand, counting down.
CAGAGGCCAATTTTCCCCTACATTTCCCAGTTACTGCTAAGGTGTGCATTCCTAACTCAAGGGCAAAACAGCTGCTCCAAAGATATCCAAAAACAACCTTCGCCATCTTGCAGGTGCACTGTGATTGCCCCAAAGATGATCTGCTCTGTAATCTTGCCTGCACTGAGGTCAGGCTGACAGGCCTGGAGTTTCCAGGTTCTTCCATAGAGCCCTTCTTGTGGATGGAGATCACATTGGCCAGTTTCCAGTCATCTGGGACCTCTCTGGTGAGCCAGGACTGGTGGTAAATGATGGAAAGGGGCTTGGCCAGCTCATCTGCCAGCTCTCTCAGTACCCTAGGATGGATCCCAGCCATTTTGGCTACAGAGAGGATTGGGACCAGCACCTGGGACCACTGCGCTTGAACCAAGAGCTTTCTCCCTTGCTTTTTGCTTTCTTTTTGGGGCTTTGTGGGTTGGGAGGACCCCTGGTAGATGGTGAGGTCCAGCAGGGTCGTCCTCTCGTGAGCCTGCTCAGGATCAGGATCGTGATGTCAGCTGAGGGAAGTTCAAAACCCGCCGGAGTTGTACACGCAATGCCATTTTGGCTGCAGAGCCTTCTGCAGCTCAGATAAATTTCAGAACTTTGTTGGATTATAATTTCTTTTTTAAACTATCAAAAAAACCCTGAACCATGGTTTTCACTCAGAAAAAGCCTATCAGAAAACCAGTGTGTACCCACACAGAGTTGGTGCACCAGCACGCAGGAGTCCAGGCTGATGGCTGCAAGAGTGCTGGAGCCTGGTACACTTGGAATGGAGGGCGAAGGAGAAAACAGCTGTGTCAGGTGTGACCAGGTGAACTTTCTCCTCAATCTGGTGGCACAGTTGAAGGATGAAATGGCTGAGCTGAAGGATAAATTATCAAGGCTCAGGCTCTGCAGACCTCCCCTGCTGAGAGAAGCATCCCTGGAAACAGGGAGGGATGGATACAGGTCCCTGTTAGGGGTAGCAAGGGAAATCCATCTCGGCCCTCTCCTCTTCTTCGATTGCCCTTGCATAATAATTATAAGGCCCTGCAGGACGAGGACAATGGGGATGAGAGGGCTGAGGAGCAGCCATCTGGGGAGATGCTTAAGGCCAAGTAATCCCCACCTACTATCACGACTAGCTCCACAAAGAAAAGAGAATGGTTATAGTTGTTGGGGACTCTCTCCTGAGGGGTACTGAGGGACCCATATGTTGTCCCAACCCATTCCATAGGGAGGAGGTGTGCTCCCTAGCTGGGGCCTGGGGAAGGGACATCACAAGGAGACTCCCAAAGCTAATGCAGCCCTCTGACTATTACCCATTGCGGGTAATACAAGCTGGAAGTGATGGAATTGACAAGAAGGGCACCACGATGATTAAAAAAGAATTCAAGGCCCTCAGACAATTGATTGACGGGTGTAATGGGTTGGGGCAGACCCCCTCCCCACCACGCGCAGAAATAATGACTCAGACAAACAGATTGCAAAAGTGATGGAAAGTTTAAATAGAACAGTGAGTGCGTGCAGAGAACTAGAAACACAGTGACAAGAGGAAACCCCAAAACAGACCCAGAGAGATCCCATCCCCCACCTGAGGGTGCACCCAAACCCCCAGGGCTCCTCCTTCCCCCCCCCACTGCTAGGCTAGTCTCAGCTGGCCAGATCTGAGACTGCCCATCCCCCTGTGGCCTTGAGCCTAGCCAGACCCATGGTCGGGAGATCTCTCCCCCAGTTACCAGGCGGCGGAGAGGAAGGAAAGAGGAAGTGCCAGACCCTGCCGTGAGACTTATAGTGGTGCAAGGGATCATGGTAGGAAATAACCTAATTTCCTGTGTCCACCCACTGGGCTGGACTTCTAGACACAGGAAACACCCCTGCAGCAGAGGACACCCAGCCCAAACTACGACAACGGGGCAGGAGTGCAAGTGGTGTTCTGCTCAGTTCCCTTAGTAGCAGGGGAGTACACTGAGAGGAACAGGAGAACCCATGCCATCAACAACTGGCTCAGGGGGTGGTGCCAGCAACGGAATTTTGGTTTCTTCGATCATGGGGCAACTTTTACTGCACCCGACCTGCTGGGTCCTGATGGGGTGCATTTATCTAGAAAGGGCAAGAGGGTACTAGCACTAGATTTGGCAGGGCTCATTAAGAGGGCTTTAAACTAGGTCTGAAAGGGGTGGGTGAGGAAGACAGTCTCTCTGGAGGGGAGACAGTGGGATACAAATTAGAGTTAATTGAGAAATAGAGAGCCCAGCTGAAGTGCATGTACACCAATGCACACAGCATGGGAAATAAGCAAGAAGAGCTGGAAGTCCGGGTCCACCAGGATGACTATGATACAGTTGCCATTTCAGAAACATGGTGGGATAACACACATGAATGGAGTACTACACTGGCAGGTTACAGGCTCTTTAGGAGAGACAGGCGAGGGAGAAGAGGAGGAGGGGTGTCCCTGTGTATTAGGGAGTTGCTCTTTGCCACAGAGCTTGAGGTGGAGGATGAAAGGATTGAGAGTCTGTGGTCTAAACTCAGAGGGAGGCCTAAAAAATCTGACATCCTTGTTGGAGTCTGTTATAGACCACCCAAGCAGGATGAGGAAGCAGATGAAATATTCTAAAAGCAATTGGAGGCTGTCTAAAGATCATCAGATCTTGTCCTTGTAGGTGACTTAACCTGCCAGATATCTGCTGGGAACTCAATTCAGCAGAGAGGAGTCAGTCCAGAAGATTTCTGGAGTGCCTGGAGGACAGCTTCCTGATGCAGTTGTTAAGTGAGCCTACCAGAAATCAGGCTTTACCTGACCTGCTGTCCTCAAATAGAGAAGGGCTGGTGGGAGATGTGATTGTGGGAGGCTGTCTAGGGTGCAGCGATCACGAGATAGCGAAGTTTTCAATATGCAGGGAGATAGGGAGGAGCACCAACAGAACCTTCACTTTAGACTTGGGGAGGGCAACCTTCAGCCTGTTTAAGAAACTTATTTGGAAAGTTCCCTGGGTAGCAGCCCTTAAGAACCGAGGGGTCCAGGATGGTTGGACCTATTTCAAATAGGAGCTCTTGAAGGCACAAGAACTGGCAGTTTCCATGTGCCAAAAGATGAGCCGGAGGGGAAGGCGACCGGCCTGGATGACCAAGAAACTCCTGAAGGAATTAAGGGGAAAATAGAGGCTGTGTCGCCTTTGGAAGGAGGGGAAGGCAGCTCCTGATATGTTTAAAGATGTTGTTAGACTATGTAGGAGAAAAACTAGAGAGGCAAAGGCCCAGTTAGAACTTAAGCTGGCCACCTCTGTGAAACATAATAAAAAGCATTTTTACAAATATATTAATGCTAAAAAGAAGGTCAATAAGAGCCTGCACTCCTTATTGGACCTGGAGGGGAACACTGTGACTGAAGATGAGGAGAAGGCTGAGGTCCTGAACACCTTCTTTGCCTCAATTTTTAACAGTAAGGCAGGAGGAGTTCAGGACAAGTGGCCTCCTGAGCTGGGTGACGGGGTCAGGGAGCAGTGTAATGCCCCGGAAATCCATGAGGAATTAGTTTGGGACCTGCTGAGCCACTTGGATACTCACAAGTTCGTGGGACCGGAAGAGTTCTATCCTAGGGTGCTGAGAGAGCTGGCAGATAAACTGGCCAAGTCTCTCTCCATCATTTTCCAGCAGTCCTGGCTCACTGGTGAGGTCCCAGATGACTGGAAACTGGCCAATGTGACCCCCATCCACATGAAGAGTTGGATGGAGAAACCCGGAAACTCCAGGCCTGTCAGCCTGACCTCAGTGCCAGGGAAAATGATGGAGCAGATTATCTTGGTGGCAATAACTGCAAACCTGAAGGATGGCCAAGGGCTCAGGTCCAGCCAGCATGGATTTAGGAAGGGCAGATCCTGCCTCTCCAACCTGATCTTCTTCTATGATCAGGTGACCCACCCGGTGGATGTGAGGAAGGCTGTGAATGTAGTCTACCTGGACTTCAGCAAGGCCTTTGACACCATCTCCCACAGCAAACTCCTGGCCAAGCTGTCAGCTCATGGCTTGGACTCTGTGCTGGGTTAGGAACTGGCTGGAGGGCTGAGCCCTGAGAGTGGTGGTGAATGGTGCCACATCCAGCTGGCAGCCAGTCACTAGTGGTGTCCCCCAAGGATCAGTACTGTGCCCCATCCTCTTTAATATCTTCATTGATGATCCGGATGAGGGGATTGAGACAGTCATCAGCAAATTTGCAGGTGACACCAAGTGGGAGCAGATGTTGATCTGTTAGAGGGCAGAAGGGCTCTGCAGAGGGACCTCAACTGACTGGACAGATGGGCTGAGTCCAACAGGATGGCATTCAAGAAATCCAATTACCGGGCGCTGCACTTTGGCCACAACAACCCCATGCAGAGCTACAGGCTGCAGTCGGAGTGGCTGGAGAGCTCCCAAACAGAAAGAGTCCTGGGGGTGCTGATTGACAGCCACCTAAACATGAGCCAGCAGTGTGCCCAGGTGGCCAAGAGGGCCAGTGGCACCCTGGCCTGCATTAGGAATAGTGTGGCCAGCAGGAACAGGGAATTCATTGCGCTCCTGTACTCAGCACTGGTTAGGCCATACCTTGAGTACTGTATCCAGTTCTGGGCCCCTGAGTTTAAAAAGGTCATTGAGACACTTGAACATGTCCAGAGAAGGGCAATGAGGCTGGTGAGAGGCCTTGAGCATAAGCCCTATGAGGAGAGGCTGAGGGAGCTGGGATTGTTTAGCCTAGAGAAGAGGAGGCTCAAGGGAGACCTTATTGCTGTCTACAACTACCTGAAGGGTGGTTGTAGCCAGGAGGGAGTTTTTCTCTTCTCTCAAGCAACCAGCACCAGAACAAGAGGGCACAATCTCAAGCTACACTAGGGGAAGTTAAAGCTTGAGGTGAGGAGAAAGTTCTTCAAGGAGAGAGTAATTCATCATTGGAATGGGCTGCCTGGGGAGGTGGTGGAATCATCATTCCTGGAGGTGTTGAAGAAGGGATTGGATGTGGCACTTGGTGCCATGGTCTAATCATGAGGTCTGTGGTGACAGGTTGGACTTGATGATCTCTGAGGTCTCTTCCAGCCTTGGTGATTCAGTGATTCTGTAATTCTGTGATCAATGCCTTCTCTATATTAAGCAGTAAACTATGAAGATACTCGCAGGTTTCTGCTTCACACACCTCTGGAAGACTGTATCAAGCTAGAAATTTCTATATCCCTTCTTGTCACATCTTCCTTTATTAGCTGCACATGTAGTTCTCTGGACTTCCTGTATCTAATGTGCTGTTGGAAATGTCTTTATTTTAGTTAATACTTGCTGGAAAGGAGTGTCCTGGATGAGGCATTAACGAGACAGCTGAATCTTTTTTGAGCCACTGCCCCTCTCTCCTCCCTCTCTGTTGCAAGGTCTGGATTGAGGTTGAGGAGCCTAATAGGCAGGCACCCTTAAGGCTGCCTGGAGTGGAAACTGATCCTTGAGCCTCATGTTTCAGAGAGGCGACTGAACGTGTCAGACACCATGAGAGAAGGCGTGTGCAGTTTACTCACCACATAAACATTTTGAGTTGATTGGTGGGATTTGAATGGCTAATGTGCCATTGGGCTGTTCCGTTTTCAAAAAGGGAATTTATAGGGGGAGACCTCCTATACTTTTTTCGCGTTACACTCATAGCTTGCATGTTTGTTACTCTCTTATCTCTCTCCCCCAATTGTTAATGGGATTCAAGGTGGCAACAAGCTCCCCACTTGCTTTTCTTCGGGACAATTAACTTCTTTTGTTATAGTAGCATCATGCTCCAGTTAGACCTCCACTACAGCAGCCTGCCCTCTCATTTCCTCTAAATCTGTGAATACTGCCCTTTGGACTATAACTACAAATTCAAACACCTCTTTATTCAGCAAAGGTTTAGGTAGTTAGCAGCTCTGCGGTTTGTGAGTAAAATACGCTATTTTACCTGGTTATTTCTGAGGTATATAGCTTGTTACCTCTTGGTTAACTCTGTTGTGAACTTTATGGTGGTTCATCTATACCACCCGAGGCAGTATTGCTATTTAGTTTCATGTGCATAGGGAGACTCCAGTTTGTTCCTCTGTATTCCAAGTTTTGACTGTTCTAGAGTGTTACTCTACTGTTTATTAGCCTTCTACCATGTGTAATCAACCTGTCATCGACTGGGCAAATGAACCTGAATAAAATTGGCTTGGGGAAACATTTTTTTATATTTAATAAACAATATTCATATTTTATCATATTTCTGGCCAATAAATTCATAAACTGCAACAAGGAGATCCTACATGAGAGGATTAATGAAAGGATGAAACAGACTCTGAAGGAAACCAGCATCCTTTAATATGCAAACAGTGGCAGCATTATTATTACAAAAAAATGATTCTGTATGATAGCTGATCCATGTGGTCTACAGACGTAGCCGGACTTTGCTGGAGAACATTTTCCTGCATATGTCAGAAAAAATAGAGGGGAAATAATGAAGCATGAATTTCACCTTGGAAAATGCAGATAGTATATAAAATTATTTTTAATTATAGATACATATATTGTTCAGCACATTCCTTCTAATAGGCTGGGAACTAGAGCCACTGCTACCTTAATAAGTGAGTTGGATTTGTGTCTGGCAGGAGTTTGGTATTACAGGAAGGGCTGCAGTGTGGTTCCAATAAGAAAGTTCTACAAGGTTCCTGTGAGAGACTGAATCTTGTCTCTTTATGTGACTCAACAAAGATAAAATCACCTTTGCTGCTGGCCCAGACAATGAACCTAGGTCACTGCCATTGATACCTTCTGGAATATGCATAAGACAAGATATCTCCACCCATCAGGTACCCCTGAAAGGGAGGATGGTGAGACAATGGATTCATCACCTGGCCCCTGATGTGTATTGGGTGTGGGCAGGTAAATGTAGATGGAGGAGGTGGAGAGTCCCCCCCGCCCCTTCCTCCAGACCCCTGTCCAAACACAAAGGAATACACAGGAAGATTTCCTGGGGAACAATACTTGGACACTTACCTAAGGACAATTTCCTGGGGGACAATACTTGGATACATTCCTCTCACACATTTTTTTCCTGTTTGCTGATAAGATGCTGCACTAAACTTCAGAAGATAAGATGGCTCTTTTAAAGGAAATAGATACATCAATCAATTCAGTCAACATCTCACTACATTTCTAGCATACCTTTTCATTCTGTCTGAATTTACAAACCTTCCTCTTAATTTTATAAAACCTCAAGAATATTAGAGGAACAAGAGTGTTCAGAAGTGTTTGCTTTTCCATTATTTTTAGCTGCAATCTTAGCTGGCACTACCTTTCAAAATTTAAGTATTAGTTTCTTCTTTTGTTTTAAAGAAGACCTATTACTTTTGTGTTGTTTTCCTTTTATTTTTCTCCTCTAATAAACTAGTTGATGACTATGTGCTAAATTTTCCAGTCTGAGAGGAAACAGGAACACTGATAGATCTCCAAGATCAGACATGCTTGATCATACATGAGGTTTTATATTATTATATGTTTTGGAGTTGTTTTGTGTTGGATGGGTGCAGCAGAGATGAACTTGTACAGAACTCTCTCAGAAATCAAGGCTAACACTAAGCAGTTGTCAGTGGAAGGAAATTATTCCTGGAATTTGTTCCAGTTTTTCTTGAGTCCTGTAACACCTGAGGCTGTTAATTTCTCTCATTTTTTCTGTGCCTCTGTTCAAGTGACAGTTGTGACAATGACAATTCATATAAAATAATGTCTACTTTTGTTTGTTACTTTCCTTGGGAAGAAAGCCTGATATGACTCATGATGTTTAGAGGCTCAGTTGTTGTGTGTCTGTATTACAGTGTTATTTCTTCTCAAATCATAAAGTGTTTGGTGTTGGTAATGCCATATCCAGGATAAATCTAATAATTGTAACATCCTTTCTGAATTCTTGATCAGGATTTTGTCTAATACTATGTAAGCATAAACTCCATAGAAAGCAAGAGTCACCTATATCACCAACGATTTGGGGCACAAGGTATTATGTGCTTTAAAGCATGTCATTTTTTTTCTACAAAACAATTTTGCATGCTATTGATTTCAGAGCTACACTGCTGTTTGGGTTCATCTTCTTTTTTGCTCTCTTTTTTCAAAGAGTATTCAAGGACATTATGGACACCCTAGATCTGAGGGGTAAGTCACAACTTGTAAAGTACTTATACAAGTAGCAGCATCTGCTATTTGCTATTTTCTTTGGATTCGGCTTTGAACAGGCAGAAATTTACACATGGTGATCTCTTTGGATATTGGCTTCTGAAAATAATGCCCCTTGAGGTTTGAATAAAGGATGATTTAAATATGTGCTTATGTTCTTCAACGGGATAGTTTCCTTTGGAAATGTGGTTCTCCTGCATTGCATCAAGGTTCAGTTCTGTTACGAACCCTGTTCATCTCCCTACATATGAGTTTTACACCAGCAGATCTCCAGTGACTTGAGTAGAGACATTAATAATCCTGAATGGTCAAACAGGATATGCAAGTCTTCATTTATTGGATTATGTATGAGCAAGGAAACAGAACCCAGTGCGTGGCTGAAGAGAGGAGGCAGCTTGAGGAGCGCAGCTCTGGGAGTTTGCTTTTGGCTTTGCTTCCCTTGCTTTTCAGGCGGTAAGGGGCTGGTGGCTCAGGACTTCCTGAAGAGAGGAGGAGGGGCAGCGGGCTCGAGTTGCTTCGGTGCCTGAGGGCAGTGACGTAGCTGGGGGAGGGGTTGCCGCGGAAACCGTGCGCAAACCAAACAGAACCCAGCATGTGGCTGAAGAGAGGAGGCAGCTTGAGGAGTGCAGCTCAGCCTTCTTACTGACAGGAGGAAGAAAAGAAAAAAAAAAAAAAAAAAAAAAAAAAAAAGCCGGGTGGAGAGGGTGGTTACTGCAAGATAGTTACTACTAGAGCAAAGGCTAACAGAAGAACAGTGGGCACCCAAACAGAGACCACTTACAAGCATGCAGATGTTCAGGTAGATGGCTGCAGTGAGTGCTGGAACTTGGCACTCGATATGGAGGATGGAAAGAACAACTCCTGTGTTAGGTGTGAGCAGATCAGTGATCTGATGAGCATGGTGGTCAAACTAAAAGAAGAGGTGGAAAGGCTAAGAGCTGTAAGAGATGGCGAACGGAAAATTGACTATTCCCATAATGTAACCTCTTCTAAACCAGAACAGGGGGTAACTCTTAGTGGAACAGGGAGTTTGATACCTTCCCAGCAGCAAGACTCTCAACCTCCCTGTAGTAACCCATACGAGCAGGGCCAATGGGAACAGGTCTCTGCCCGACGGAAGAAGTGCAAACGAAGGAAGTCTGCTCCTGTGAGCAGCACGCTGCCTACAGTGCAATTAAAGAACAGGTATAAAGCTCTGCAGGAGGAACAGGTCATTGGTAAGGTTGAGGACTCAAGAAGGTCAGAAGCTGCATCAATGACAGGTTGCCTCAGGCCAGCCATCAAAACTTAGCTAGAAAAGAAACCTCGCAGGGTCATCATTATAGGAGACTCCCTGCTGAAGGGAACAGAGGGCCCAATATGCAGACCAGATCCATTTTATAGAGAGGTCTGCTGCCTCCCTGGTGCCCAAGTAAAAGACTTTGTAGATAAAATTCCCAACCTTGTGAGTCCTTCAGACTACTATCCATTTCTGGTCTTTCAGGTGGGTAGTGACAATGTAACAATGAGAGGTTTACAATCTATTAAAAAAGACTTCAGAGCCTTAGGGCAACTGCTAAAGGGATCAGGGGCTCAAGTTGTGTTCTCTGCTATCCCTCTAATGTCAGCAATGGATGAGGGAACACTGAGGAAGGGTCGACAGGTCAATTCATGGCTCAGGGGCTAGTGCCATTGACAGGGCTTTGGGTTCCACAATCATGGATTGCTTTTCAAGGCACCAGAGTTGAAAACAACTTATGGGACACACTTGTCCCAGAGGGGGAAAACAATCCTGGGGCAGGAATTGGCAGGGCTCATTGATAGGGCTTTAAAGTAGATTTGAAGGGGGAAGGGGTTAATAGTCTCCTGCTGGCAGGTGACAAACAGAGGGGCAGCTCACCAGCAGCAGAGAGAAGGAGAGCTGGTAAGGGCTCTCAACTTGCTGCCCTGAGACAAGCCACGAATGATCCACCAGGACATTCTGTGGAAACTGAGGGGAACTGGCACAAGAGGAGGACAGGGCCAGCCCAGCTGAAGTGCTTCTATGCGAATGTGTGCAGCTTGGGCAACAAACAGGATGAGTTAAGGGCCACTGTGCTGCTGGGATGCCACGACATAGTGGCTATTACTGAAACTTGGTAGGATTATTCCCATGACTGGAATGTAGGGATAGATGGTTATAAGCTCTTTAGGAAGGATAGGCAGGGAAGGAGAGGAGGAGGCATTGCCCTCTATGTCAATAACCAGCTGGAATCAGTGGAGATATTACTGTGGGGGTCTCCTACAGGCCACCTGACCAGCAGAACCAAGCAGATGAGGCCCTCCACAGGCAAATAGAAGCGGCTTCCAGGTCACAAGCCCTGGTCCTCATGGGGGATTTCAACCACCCGGACATCTGCTGGAGGGACAACACAGCAAGGCACCATCAATCCAGGATGTTCCTGGACTTCATAGAAGACAACTTCCTCCTCCAAATGGTAGAGGAACCAACAAGAAATGGTGCTGTGCTGGACCTTGTTCTCACCAACAGGGAAGGGCTGGTAAGCCATGTGAGGCTCAGAGACAGCCTTGGCTGCAATGACCATGAAGCAGCTAAATTTAATATCCTCAGGGCAATCAGGAGGAAGTATTCCAAGCTTACAACCCTAGACTTTAGGCATGCAAATATTGATTGCTTCAGGGATCTGCTAGCCAAAGTGTTGTAGGACAAAGCCCTGGAGGGAAGAGGGACCCAGGACAGCTGGTCAGTATTCAAGGACCACCTCCTCTGTGTCCAGGAGCTCTGTATACCAACAAAGAGAAAAGCAGGTAAGAATGCTAGGAGGCCTGCCTGGATGAGCAAGGCGCATGGTCACAAGTGATGAGGAAAAGGCTGAGGTATTAATAGCTTCTTTACCTCAGTCTTCACTGCAAGGGCCTCTAGCCACACTCCTGATGTTATGGAAGACAATGCCAGGGACGAGGAGGAAGAACTGCCCATTGTCAGTAAAGATCAGGTTTGTGATCACCTGAAGAACCTGAAAGTGTTCCAGTCCATGGGACCCAATGGGATACACCCACAGGTACTGAGAAAACTGGCAGATGAGGTTGCTAAACCCCTCTCTATTATATTTCAAAAGTCATGGCAATCTGGGGAAATCCCCACAGACTGGAAAAGGGGAAACATTGCCCCCATCTTCAAAAAGGGTGAGAAGGAGGAACCAGGGAACTCCAGGCCAGTCAGTCTCACCTCTGTGCCTGGAAAGATCATGGAGCAGATCCTCCTGGAGTCACTACTGACTCAGAAGAATAGTGAAGAGGTAATTGGGAACAGTCAGCATGGCTTTGCCAAGGGCAAATCCTGCTTGACCAACCTGGTGGCCTTCTATGAGCAGGTGACAAAATTAATAGCTGAGGGGTGAGCAACTGATGTCATTTACCTGGACCTGAGCAAAGCCTTCGACACTGTCCCACACCACATCCTGGTCTCCAAACTGGTGACACATGGGTTTGATGGGTGGACCACTAGATGGATAAGGAACTGGCTTGATGGCCGCACCCAAAGAGTAGCTGTCAATGGCTCCATGTCCCAGTGGAGGCCAGTGACAAGTGGAGGCCCTCAGGGTTCAGTCCTGGGACCTGTCTTATTCAACATCTTTGTCAGTGACATGGACAGTGGCATTGAGTGCACCCTCAGCAAGTTTGCTGATGACACCAAGCTGTGTGGTGCAGCAGACACGCTGGAGGGAAGGGAGGCCATCCACAGGGATCTTGACAGGCTGGAGAGATGGGCCCAAGCCACTCTCATGAGGTTCAATAAGAGCAAGTGCAGGGTCCTGCAAGTGCAGGGTCGAGGCAATCCCAGGCACAAATACAGGCTGGGCAGTAACTGGCTGGAAAGTAGCCCTGAGGAGAGAGACTTGGGGGTACTGGTGGACAAAAAGCTCAACATGAGCTCTCAATGTGCACTTGCAGCCCGCAAAGCCAATCAGATCCTGGGCTGCATCAGGAGAAGTGTGGCTAGCAGGTTGAGGGAGGTGATCCTCCCCCTCTACTCAGCCCTGGTGAGACCCCATCTGGAGTACTGTGTCCAGTTCTGGAGCCCCTATTACAAGAGGGATGTGGAGGTGCTGGAGTGTGTCCAGAGAAGGGCCACGAGTACCATCAGAGGGCTGGAGCACCTCTCCTATGAGGACAGACTGAAGGAGTTGGGGCTGTTCAGTCTGCAGAAGAGAAGGCTCTGAGGTGACCTAATTGTGGCCTTCCAGGATCTGAAGGGGGCCTACAGGAAGGCTGGGGAAGGACTTCTCAGAATCTCAGGTAGTGATAGGACTAGGGGGAATGGAATGAAGCTGGAGGTGGGGAGATTCAGGCTAGATGTGAGGAGGAGGTTCTTCACCATGAGAGTGGGGAGACCCTGGAATGTGTTGTCCAGGGAGGTGGTTGGGGTGCCGTCCCTGGGGGTGTTTAAGAGCAGGCTGGATGAGGCTCTGTCCAGCCTGATCTAGCGTGGGGTGTCCCTGCCCATGGCAGGGGGGTTGGAACTAGATGATCCTTGTGGTTCCTTCCAAACCTGAATGATAGTATGATACAATGTACTGTAATCTCTTTCACAAACGCCAGCATAACTATATGCTGCTGATCTACAGCTAGCAAAGGCATATTCAGGTGTTCTGAGTCACGTGACAAAAGCTACTTGTATTTTTCGTTCTTTCATTGCTATTTGGTCTAGGGTATTTGGTACCATGGTTTGGTTGATTAGATGCCATGGTTTGGTTGATTAGATGGTATTGGGTGGTAGGTTGGACTCAATGATCTCGGAGTTCTTTTCCAACCTGGTTAATTCTCTTCTCTTCTCTTCTCTTCTCTTCTCTTCTCTTCTCTCTTCTCTTCTCTTCTCTTCTCTTCTCTTCTCTTCTCTTCTCTTCTCTTCTCTTCTCTTCTCTTCTCTTCTCTTCTCTTCTCTTCTCTTCTCTTCTCTTCTCTTCTCTTCTCTTCTCTTCTCTTCTCTTCTCTTCTCTTCTCTTCTCTTCTCTTCTCTTCTCTTCTCTTCTCTTCTCTTCTCTTCTCTTCTCTTCAATTACAATTCGCTCCTAAAGAAAAACTGTATTCAGAGATGGTCTGCTCACTTCAGATGTGATTCTGCCTTTTTTTTAGTGAAGCAGATGACATCATGGGGGAGTTGGTTCTAAACCCAGATAAAGATAAATGTCAGATTTCACTTCACTGGCGACAAGAATTGGCCCTGTGTGCTGAACCTGGTTTGTAAAATGTGGAAATACTCAATAAAGCAGAGCATTGGCATATTTTTCAAATTAAGATCACAGTGAAAATGAATACAGTGCACTCTGGTTATTTAACTAAACAAATATGATAAATTCTATCTCCTTTTGATCTCAGTACACTAAGAAGGAAGACAGAGCGGCTGGATGTCTTAACAATGTTGATTTTTCATACTCAATAAAAGGTTCCCAGAATTGCAAATATTTAGAGTATATGTTCTGGTGTAGTCATTTCTCCATTTCTCCATGAGCACATTTTCTCTGTTTAGCAGGACTCCTTTTCTGTGTTCTTACACCATCTCATAACTGTTTGTGCACCTTTTTTTTTGTTGGCCTTGTTTTGTTTTGTTTGGGTTTTTAGCAGCAAGTGACCATCATTCTGAGCTGTTCCTAGAAGGAAAATGCAGTGTAATGGTGTCAGGCTCTCTGTGATGGACTTTCTCCTAAGAAAATTCTAAGTACACTTGAAGTGGAACTGATTCTTTCACACTTCTATTTCACATATTAGTTTTTTATCTTTTTTTTTTTTTTTTTTTCTGTTCCCCCTCCCAGATATACATTAATCTGTGGGCCACAACATTTGCTTCACCCTGTTTCTATTTCCTGAAGACAAGTAGGGTGTGAGCTGTTTCCATTGTCAATAACCTAAGGTGAGGGAGGAAGAGGCAGGGCCATGAGGGAGAAGGGAAATGAATTTGAAAACAAAGCAAGTCCTAGGAGAGAAAATATTGAAATTAATTTGAACATATATACATGCTGGGATTAATTTTTTTTAGCAAGGACAGGAGAAAAGCAGGTAGAAGAGAGACAGAGTCATGAACAGAAAAGCAAAAAAATTCTAGATAGTTGTGAAGGAAAAATTATGGCAATTAATAAAAGGAGTGTAATGAGTAATAGAGAAAATGAAAATAAAACTCCACAACAACAGGAAAAATGTGATGGACATTTAGGACTTTTAATTTTCTTCTATTTTATTGGCAGATATTATTGAAAGGCTCTAGGAAGGAGGTCAGGTTAGATCCCTGTGTTCTGATTACTAAAGTCAATACTGTTGACTATTTGTGGTAAGTTGAAAGACCAATTCCCCCACCACAGGCAAAAATGAGACTCAGACAAACAGATTGCAAAAGTGTTGGAAAGTTGAAATGGAAAAGCAGTGAAAATTTTTACAGAGAACCACAAGCACCGTGACAAAAGAGAGATCCCAAAGCATACCCAAAACCATCACATCCCCACCTGAGGGCACACCCAAAACTCCCAGGGCTCTTTCTCCACACTCCCGCCCCCTCCACCAGCCTTGGGCCTAGGCAGGCCTAAGAGAGGCTGCGAGGTGGCTCACCCCATTACCAGGTAGTGGTGAGGGAAGAAAGAGGAAGTGCAGAACCCCTGCTGATGTCTTATAGGGGAGCAGGGCATTATGGAATGAAATACCTGGCTTTCTGTGCCCACCCACTGGGCTGCACCCTTTTGGGACATCACAGGTGTGGCTTGTGCAGTGGCATTGGGTGTGTGTGTGTGTGTGTGTGTGTGTGGTGGCACCCAGCTTGAACCATCACACTATTTCCCTGTGTAGCAACTGCATTGGTTAACTGGCATTATTTACTATTTTGAGTTGTATTTTAATGACATAACCACTTATATTTCATTCTGGTTTTCAGGGTTCATCTTCCTTTGACAGCCCTAACAAGACTCCAAAATGACATTATGAAGCAGTCATGCAACACTGAATTACTTTTAAAAACTTGCCACGTATAACGTTATATGCACTTGTCAAAGCAGCTTTAGGGGGTAGATCATGAATGTAATATGTATAAAAATCGATAGCAGGCTTAAAAATGAATGTTGAGGTTGTTACTTTGCAAGTCTTTACCATGAGTTTTGTAACCGAATAAAAAGACTTAAGAAATGTGTTGACTCTGTCTTTCTGTGAAGCCTAGAACCTGGAAGAAAAACACACTTCACAGTTATTAGTTGCAAAGTTGTTACTATTTTCATACCCATATCTATATTTTTAAGACTCTTGATTTTCACCAATTGGGTTAGCAATACATAGCAGTAGCAAAATAAAAATAGCTCATTGCTCTGTAGTAGATAGCCTGTGGCAAAGTGCAAATTTAATGTTAGCCAAGTCCAACTCATCCAGCTGGGTCTAAATTAGTACTAATCATCTACCAGGGACTTGGAGCTGATTACAACTCATGCCTAGTTTATACATCCAGATTTCCTTTGCAGGGGTGCAAGGTGGAGTGAGGGGCTGGGGGCTGATAGGGAAGGTAATAAAAAAATCAGATACAGGAATTTAGTTTGGAGTTAGTAGTTACCTGTGTCATACTGTCCTGAAGGGACAAAAAAGCCTCAAAAATGCTCTGAACCAGACAATGAGGCAGGAGCCAGTAGGTCTGGGTTTTCAGGTTTTTCGGGTCTGGTTTTTCATTGCCCAGGCTTGCCTAAACATGTCCTGGAGCCCGAGTGGGCCAAGTGTGTGTGGCCTTTGGCCACGTTTGGAGAAAAACCCTTTCTATAGGTCACAGTGTCAGGGTTATATCCCTCAATCTGTGTTGTTACTGGCCATTATTGTCTCGGGAAATCTCTAAGTACCAGCCCAAAGAGCCAGAGCCTTGCCTTGCAATTGTCCACACTCTAAAAGGAATCACAAGCCTCACTTGGAAGCTGAACTGGGTTTCAGTTTACCCAGACAGGACTGCAAAGACCCCTCGTGGCATTACCATTGTAAAGCCCAGGAACAGACACTTTCAGTACTCACTTTCAGTATGACACCAGTCTTGCTGGGCCGAGAGGTGAACCCCAGGAGGAGCCGAGTCCCCAGGACAGTTTTGTTTGATTGGAAGAAGCGAAGAGTGCCACTGTGAAGAATTGCAGCAGAAGAACCTCTTTTCTACAAAGCTTTCAGCTACAAAGCCTTCGGAAGTAAATCCTGTCTCAGCAATAAGCTGCAGACACCAACAAAAAGTGAAACTGTGCTCCTGCAGCTTCCATGGGGTTGACGTCATTTTGGTTTTGTCTAAATCCTAATGTGTGCCACAAGGTATCAGGATCACTGAGCCATTAAAATACCTGATTTTTATAAGCAGCTATTGCAGGTCTGTTGCCCCAGGGAATTATGGAGTTGTGGTTCCCTGTCCCCACTGTGGGCAATCGCCGGCTTCATTGCCGAGGTTCCTTTTCTTTACAGTTTAAAGTGCTATTTGTTGTTTCTGGATTTTTGTACATATTGTTTAAATTGTTACTTGTTCCTGCTGGTGAGGTATCTGTTCCACGACTGAATATTTTGAACCTGTAAATAGGTTTTATTAATATTTTTCATGGGATTTATATGATTAATACAATTATTAATATTTTTATTAATAGTCCTCCTTACTGAGTATTAAATAGCCTTTTTACTGATCATAACACATACATATGGGTTGTGTCAGAGCTTCAGAAGTGTTCTGAGGGTTTTTCTCTTCATATTCCTTCTCTTCACCATTGCCCTCTGGGGAGGTATGTCTTTTTGCATACCAGTAGGACCTTTACCTAAATGTTATAGTCCACTTTCCACTTTGGAAGATACCACTCATGTTATAAAAATAGATGAATCTTAAGAAAGTGTACCTTAGGTCACTGGATCTTTTTGTGTTGCACTTACTGCAAATTAATAAAATCATAGAATCATAGAATCATAGAATTGATAAGATTGGAAGAGACCTCAGAGATCAAGTCCAACCTATTACCTAATGCCTCATGACTAACTAAACCATGGCTTCAAGTGCCACGTCCAATCTGTGAGAAATGAACTCACTGCTGAAAATTTATAACCAGTTTATTATAAAATAAAGGCAACACAGTGCTGGGCGCATAGCGAGTTTGCTAGAGGCGCACCCTAACAGCACGAGGTGAACTTATATAGACGGCAAACATACATATTAATATATTAAAGTGTACATATTCATATATTCCCCAGCACGCTCCCACCCCTCTCCATCAGGACAGACAAAATCTGCACCCTTGACCTGGCCAGTCTTTAGACCTGTTGGCACCTCCCCTTTCTCTCCCAATACCCCAGACAATACAGACCCATCAGCCCAACGATCCAGGCACAACGATGGGGCCCACCCGGTCCCTAGCAATTCCCCTTGCGAAAGCCAAATATTATAACCAGTTTCTCACAAATCCCCTCTTGAACACCTCCAGGGACGGTGACTCCACCACCTCCCTGGGCAGCACATTCCAATGGCCAACAACCCTTTCTGTGAAGAACTTTCTCCTCAGCTCAAGCCTAAACTTCCTCTGGTGCAGCTTGAGATTGTGTCCTCTTGCTCTGATGCTGGTTGCCTGGGAGAAGAGATCAACCCCCACCTGGTTACAACCTTTCTTCAGATAGTTGGAGAGAGCAACAAGGTTTCCCCTGAGCCTCCTCTTCTCCAGGCTAAACAACCCCAGCTCCCTCTGTCTCTCCTTGTAGGGCTTGTACTCAAGATCTCTCACCAGCCTCGTTGCCCTTCTCTGCACACATAGCATCTCAATATCCTTCTTAAATTGAGGGGCCCAGAACTGGACACAGTCCAGTGGACAGGCAATGAAAGAATTCAGATCTGGTGCTGAATTTCTAAATAATTAGAATAGCATTTAATCCTCTGAGCTTATAGCAAATACTTATTTCATTGTACTACCTCTTATTTGAAGGAATAACCTTCACATTATACCTCAGGACTTCTCTGCCCCACAGCACATGGTGCCCAAAGTGTTGATAATCTCCAGTGCTACTACCAACCTTAACTAGCTACGATAATGTCAAAAGATTCTAGATTTACAATTACTTTACATAAAATAGTACTTCAGGTTTTTTTCTCCCATTTCTTTGCTTTAAATGCTTTATTACAGGAAATTTTTGGGGGGATTTTGTTTGTTTGGTGTGGTTGTGGGGTTTTTTGTTTGTTTATTTGTGGTTTTTTTTTCCTAAAGAGAAAATATGGATGTAATAAAAAAGGTCTGACACTTTTCTCATTAAATCTCTTTTTTTACTGAGGGACTCAGCTGTTCATTATTGACTTTTCTTAGTTTTGAATGTGTCTCAGACTTATATAACTTGAACACTTCTCCCTCTCTCCCTCATCTGTTTATGTGGAGGAAAGTATACAAAAATAGTTGGAGGAAAAAAGAGACACCTTCCTGCTATCATTTACAATAATTAAAATCTTACAAAAATTTTATTGGTAGTAGGTAATTAAGCATCAAGCTGACTCTTTTGGTGGTGACTATGGGGACTGGTTTATTCAGAGAAAATGATGCATAGGAAGTAGCCAGAAACAACCATAAGCCAAACGGGATACTGAGAGAAGATCAAAGTGGTACAATAGGCTTACAGTGTAGAAAGAGTCCTCTGTAACTGCTGAAGCTGTTGCCTGGAAGAAAAACTACTTCTGTTGTTCCTGACAAGAAACCAAATGTGAAGAGAAAAAAGACTTTGGTGTATCTCCTCTGGAATTTGTGATCATTTGTTTAATTCTTCTGGATGTTCTATTATTTCAGAAAGGATGGCAATCCTTTGACAATCCATTGTCAAAGAATGGTAGAGATTTTGTTTGTTTATATATTTGGTTGGTTGGTTTGTTTTGCTGGTTTAGGTGGGAAATAAAATGTAAGGGATATTGCCAGAAATGTAGTAGTAGTGCAGTAAGTGCAGACTAATTATTCAGAAGCTGGTTTTTTTAGTGACAGCTGCCATCAATGCTCGTTAGAAATAACCAGACCCTTGCACTGTTTATAGAGCAAGGATTAAAAAATTTGAATGGGATAATCCTAAAACCTCACACACATTTAAATACATCCACTTGCATGAGTACTCATTGTGTTCATTTAAAGGCTTTCAGTTCTGATTGTTCTGGTGCTGTACCAAGACTCCTAAAATAAAGTTCTATTATCTTATAAGTACTATTATTGGAAAACATGTCATTGCTATGTATGTCCTTTATGGAGAATATAATTTAGATAGGATAGTATCTGCTATTCTTTAAGTATATAAATTTTGCAGGTTAATCATAATGATAGTGCATAGTTTCAAATGATGACTTTTTTTCCTTTTTTTTTTTTCCCCCAGCTTCCTTTAAAGTCAGGAATTCTAACTCTGTGAATAGACTTAGATTATAAATATTATTCAAATAACTTTATATCTTACAAGTCTTCTTTAATGCTCTGTTATTAAAATATTATGAAAAATTAAAGAGCTCTGAATAAATATGCCTGCATGGATAAATTTACATTAATATGAGATGATTAATTGCAAGTTACTACCCCATTCAGAAAAAGCATTTTAGGTTGCATAGTGAACGGAGTGCAATGATAATTCTGCAATAGTCCTCTGTTGAGGCAATTGAAAGCTATACACAACGTGCTATTATACATTTCGGAGTTGTGCTTATTATAATCATGATTCTGAACTCCCATTCAGTTGTGCTCTCTCCTCACCACATGATGTCACTATACAATCCAGGATGATTTTAGCCTTTGAAAATTTTATATTTTTTTTAAAGTTACACTGACTGCTTGACTTTCTTTTTACCAATAGGGAAGGGCTGGTGGGAGATGTGGTGGTTGGAGGCTGTCTGGAGTCCAGCGACCATGAAATAATTGAGTTTTCAATATGCAGTCAAGCTTAGAGGGACATCAACAAAACCTCCACTCTGGACTTCTGGAGGGCGAACTTCAGGTTACTTAAGGAACTAACTCAGAAGGTACCTTGGAAAACAGCCCTTAAAAACAAAGGGGTCCAGGAGGCCTGGACCTACTTCAAAAAGAAATCTTGAAAGTACAGGAACAGGCTGTGCCAATGCGCTGGAAGATAAGCTGCTGGGGCAGATGGTCAGCCTGGATGGGCAATGAGCTTCTGGGCAAATTAAGGGAAAAAAAGAGGGTGTATCATATTTGAGGGAAGGTGAGGTAACCCATGGAATGTTTAAGAATGTTGCTAGGTCATGTAGGAAAAAAATTAGAGAGGCAAAAGCCCATATTGAGCTTTGACTGGCCACTTGAAGGATTGGTTGTCTTCCAATAAAACTGGCCTCCTTAGCTGGCAGATAGAGGCAGGGAGCAGTATAGTTCCCCTGTGATCCAGGAGGAAGTAGTTATAGGCCTGCTCAGCTGCTTAGATCCCCACATGTCCATGGGACCGGATAGGATCCATCCTAGGGTGCTGAGAGAGCTGGCAGATGAGTTGGCCAAGTTCTATTATCTTATAAGTACTATTATTGGAAAACATGTCATTGCTATGTATGTCCTCTATGGAGGATATAATTCAGATAGGATAGTGTCTGCCATTCTGTAGGTATATACATTTTTCAGGTTAATCGTAATGATAGTGCATAGCTTCAAATGATGACTTTTTTCCCTTTTTTTTTCCCTGCTTCCTTCCATCATTTTTCAACAGTCCTGGCTCACTGGAGATGTCATAGATGACTGGAAGTGGCCAACGTGATGCCTGTCTACAAGAAGAATTGGTTGGATGAGCCAGGGAACTACAGACCTGTCAGCCTGACCTCAGTGCCAGGCAAGATTATGGAAGAGGTCATCTTGAGTGCAATCACACAGCACCTACAGGATTGCCAAGGGATCAGGCCTAGCCAGCATGGATTTAGGAAGGTCAGGTCCTACCTGACCAACCTGCTCTCGTTCTATGATCAGGTGACCCGCCTAGTGGATGTGGGGAAGGCTATGCATGTAGTCTCCCTGGACTTCAGCAAGGCCTTTGACACCATCCCCCACAGCAAACTCCTGGCCAAGCTGTCAGCCCGTGGCTTGGATAGCAGCATTCTGCGCTGTGTTAGGAACTGTCTGAAGGGCCGAGCCCAGAGAGTGGTGGTGAATGGTGCCACATCCAGCTGGCAACCAGTCACTGGTGGTGTCCTCCAGGGGTCAGTGTTGGGCCCAATCCTATTTAGTATCTTTATTGATGATCTGGACAAGGGGGTTGAGTCCACCATTAGTAGGTCTGCAGATGTCACCAAGTTGGGGACAGGTGTTGATGTGTCAGAGGATAGGAGAGCTCTGGAGAGGAAACTTGACAGGCTGGACAGATGGGTCCATGGGTCCAACATGATGGCATTTTTGCCAGTCCAAGTGCCAGGTGCTGCACTTTGGCCACAACAACCCCATGCAGCACTACAGGATGGGGACAGAGTGCCTGGAGAGCAGCCAGGCAGAAAGGGACCTGGGGGAGCAGTGGCTTACAGCAGTGTGCCCAGGTGTTCAAGAAGGCCAATGGCACCCTGACCTGCATCAGAAATAGTGTGGCCAGCAGGAGCAGGGAGGTCATTCTCTCCCTGTATGCTGCACTGGTTAGGCACACCTTGAATACTGTGTCCAGTTCTGGGCCCCTCAATTTAGGAAGGATATTGAGATGCTGGAACATGTCCAGAGAAGGGCAATAAGGCTGGTGAGAGGTCTCAAGCACAAGCCCTATGAGGAGAGGCTGAAGGAGCTGGGGTGTTCAGCTTGGAGAGGAGGAGGCTGTCTACAACTACCTGAAGGGTGGTTGTATGCTGGTGGGGGTTGGCCTCTTCTCCCAGCCAAATAGCACCAGAACAAGAGAACCCAGTCTCAAGATGCACCCAGGGAAGTTTATGCTGGATATGAGGAGAAAGTTGTTCACAGGAAGAGTAATTGTCCTTTGCAATGTGCTGCCCAGGGAGATGGTGGAATCACCATTCCTCAAGGTGTTAAAAAAAATATTGGATGTGGCACTTGGAACCATGGCACTTTAGTTCTCATGAGATGTTAGGTATTGGGTAATAGGTTGGACTTGATGATTTCTGAGGTCTTTTCCAAACTGGTTGATTCCATGAGTCTATTCACAACTTGAGGTGGAAGATGAGGTAGTTGAGAGCCTGTGGGTCAAAATCAGAGGACAACCTAACAAGTCTGACATCCTGATTGGAATCTGTTACAGACCACCCAACCAGGATGAGGCGGCTGATGAGTTGTTCTACAAGCAACTGGAGGCTGTCTCAAGATCATCAGATCTTGTCCTTGTTGGTGACTTCAACCTCCCAGATATCTGCTGGGAGCTTAATTCAGCAGGGAGGAGGCAGTCCAGAAGATTCCTGGAGCGAATGGAGGACTGCTTCCTGACACAGCTGTTAAGCGAGCCTACCAGGGGACAGGCTCTGCTTGACCTGCTGTTCTCCAATAGGGAAGGGCTGGTGGGAGACGTGATCGTGGGAGGCTGCCTAGGGTGCAGTGACCACAAGATAGTGAAGTTTTCAATATGCAGGGAGATAGGGAGGAGCACCAACAGAACCTTCACCTTGGACTTCCGAAGGGCGAACTTCAGCCTATTTAAGAAACTTGTTTGCAAAGTCCCCTGGTACCAGCCCTCATGAACCAAGGGTTCAGGAGGGTTGGACCTACTTCAAACAGGAGCTCTTGAAGGCACAGGAATTGGCGGTTCCCATGTGCCGGAAGGCAAGCCGGCGGGGAAGGCGACCAGCCTGGATGAGCAAGCACCTCCTGGAGGATTTAAGGGGGAAGAGGAGGCTGTATCACCTTTGGAAGGAGGGGAAGGCTTCTCGAGGTATGTTCAAGGAAGCTGTTAGATTATGTAGGAATAAAATTAGGGAGGCTAAGGCCCAGCTGGAACTGAAGCTGGCCACCTCTGTCAAAGACAATAAAAAGCATTTTTATAAATATATTAACAATAAGAAGAGGGGCAGGAAGAACCTGCACTCCCTAGTGGACCTGGAGGGGAACACGGTGACTGAGGATGAGGAGAAAGCTGAGGTCCTGAACACCTTCTTTGCCTCAATTTTTAACAGCAAGGCAGGAGTTCAGGATGAGTGGCCTCCGGAGCTGGGCGATGGGGTCGGGGAGTAGTGTAATGCCCCGGAAATCCATGAGAAGTTAGTTCGGGACCTGCTGAGCCACTTGGATATTCACAAGTCCATGGGACCTGTTGGGATCCATCCTAGGGTGCTGAGAGAATTGGCAGATGTGCCAGCTAGGCCACTCTCCATCATTTTCCTCCAGTCCTGGCTCACCGGTGAGGTCCCAGATGACTGGAAACTGGCCAACGTGGTCCCCATCCACAAGAAGGGTCGGATGGAGGAACCTGGAAACTACAGGCCGGTCAGCCTGACCTCAGTGCCAGGCAAAGTGATGGAGCAGATTATCCTGGCGGCAATAACTGCGCACCTGAAGGATGGCCAAGGGCTCAGGTCCAGCCAACATGGATTCAGGAAGGGCAGATCCTGCCTCTCCAACCTGATCTCTTTCCATGATCAGGTGACCCGCCTGGTGGATGTGGGGAGGCCTGTGGATGTGGTCTACCTGGACTTCAGCAAGGCCTTTGACACCGTCCCCCACAGCAAACTGCTGACTAAGCTGTCAACTCGTGGATTGGACCATTACACTCTGTGCTGGGTTAGGAACTGGCTGGAGGGCCGGGCCCAGAGAGTGGTAGTGAACGGTGCCACATCCAGCTGGAGGCCAGTCACCAGTGGTGTCCCCCAGGGATCAGTGCTGGGCCCTGTCCTCTTCAACATATTCGTTGATGATCTGGATGAAGGGGTAGAGTCAGTCATCAGCAAGTTTGCAGATGACACAAAGTTAGGGGCAGATGTTAGTCAGTTAGAGGGTAGAAAGGCTCTGCAGAGGGACCTCGACCGACTGGACAGATGGGCAGAGTCCAATGGGATGGCATTCAACAAGTCCAAGTGCCGAGTGCTGCACTGTGGCTACGGCAATCCCATGCAGAGCTATAGGCTGGGGTCGGAGTGGCTGGAGAGCTCCCAAACAGAGAGGGACCTGGGGGTGCTGATCGACAGCCACCTGAATATGAGCCAGCAGTGTGCCCAGGTGGCCAGGAGGGCCAATGGCATCCTGGCCTGCATTAGGAATAGTGTGGCCAGCAGGAGCAGGGAGGTCATAGTGCCCCTGTACTCTGCTTTGGTTAGGCCGCACCTTGAGTACAGTGTCCAGTTCTGGGCCCCTCAGTTTAAGAAGGACATTGAAACACTTGAGCGTGTCCAGAGAAGGGCAACAAGGCTGGTGAGAGGCCTTGAACACAAGCCCTATGAGGAGAGGCTGAGGGAGCTGGGATTGTTTAGCCTGGAGAAGAGGAGGCTCAGGGGTGACCTCATTGCCCTCTACAACTACCTGAAGGGTGGTTGTAGCCAGGAGGGGGTTGGCCTCTTCTCCCAGGCAACCAGCACCAGAACGAGGGGACACAGTCTCAAGCTGTGCCAGGGGAGGTTCAGACTCGAGGTGAGGAGGAAGTTCTTCACCGAGCGAGTCATTCAGCATTGGAACGGGTTGCCCAGGGAGGTGGTTGAGTCATCGACCCTGGAGACGTTCAAGGGGAGATTGGACGTGGCACTTGGTGCCATGGTCTAGGCATGGGGTCTGTGTTGAAAGGTTGGACTTGATGATCCCCGAGGTCCTTTCCAACCTAAGTGATACTGTGATACTGTGAAGACACTGATGGTGTCCAGAAGCAGAAAGCTTTTGGAAGAGATCTTGTGTGTTTTGGTTTTTGTCTTTCATTTGTTTGTTTGTTTGTTTTGTTTGGGTCATGTGTGTGCGTGTCCCCCTCCCCTCCCTCTCAGTCCCCCTCCCCCCCCCCAAAATTCTTGGACAGATTTATACCAGAGGAAAATGTAGAACTACACAGGACTATGCAGACTATTAGGTCTAAATAAACCTCGTTTATTTGGCTTTACAAGGCTTTCCATTTCTGCAACACATTCATCACAATTCATGAAAAGGTGCTGGCAAGCAAACACAAGTTGATAGTGGAAAAACTCTTCAAATGCAAGAAGTCCTAGTGAGGTCAAGTTTCTCACAATTTGCTTTGTGCAGAAGCAGTCAATGATAAACACGGGCTAAATCTATAGGAGGTAAATCAATTAATTCTGTTTACAAACCATGTGCCTTCTGCTTACTTTTGTGTAACTACAATAAGGAACTTAAAAGCAGGGGAATTGGGGTGTTAAAAAATCAAACACATTAAGCAGTAATTTTTGTATTTGTGATTTGACTGCACTTTGAATGAGTGCCTAACACATTTTTTGCAGTACTGATGAATCATTTCTCTGAATGTGTTTTTCTGGAACTCCTTTCATAAATTTTTTAAAATATGCAGTAAGCATCACATGAAATCTCAGAAAAATCTGTCAGTATTTATTCTACTTCTTGTACATGATGACTGATCATTCTGTCAGATTGCTCTGACTACCTGGTTCTCACCTCTGCTCTTCAGACCCATACCATGGTTTGTTTTCCATTGCTACGGGCAATTCTCCTTTGTGCTTCATCTGATCTTTGGATACGAGTTTTGGCTGAAGTTTTCTTAAGCCAATGTTTTTTGAACAGTTGTGTGTATCTCGTATATCAGAGTTGTGAGTTAAAACTGGTTAACCAACCAGAAAGTTAGATATACGTGGCAATGTTATAGGACATGTTTAATTGTGTTTCTTGTGATGGAAAGAAAAATTTATTGATAGGATATGATGGCTTCCAAAAGTAAAGCTATTGGTACAGAAAAGAGTGTTACAAAGTAAGTTCTTAGCACAACTATTCCTTCCTATGGGAAAATTATGATGATTTCATATTTTCAGCAGATAGCCATGCTGTCTGCATTAATTATTACAGAGAGGTCTGCATACCCATCTTCATTAATCCCTTTTTTGTCCTGAAGGCAGAATGGCTTTGGAAAACTTGTGACTGAGGGTGAAGAAACATCTCTGGAAGTAGCCCAGGACTTAAGGAATGAAACACTTAAAATTATCAGTAGAAATTTGGGGTTGAACCTCCATGTGCAGGAAGCTTTTTAATTCTTGTAGTCTGAGGGCATTAAATGACACGAATCACTCCTTCCTGCTTGGCATGAAGATGTTATGATCCAATTGAGTAGAGCTTTTCAAGACTGCTGCTGTTTCAAATGCAGTAATCAAAAAAGCAAGTCATAAATGTGTGGACTGGTTGTTATCTGACTGTATAGGAACAAGCACAGCATTTTAGCTAGCCATAGAGAACGACTTGTTTATTTATTTGTTTAGTTAAGTTAGTTAGTTAATTTGTTTTGATAGTAGGGCAAGATATGGAAAGAGCAGGTGATAGATTTGAATTTTATGTATTTCCCACTATAGAAGTTTAAAAAGAACAACAGTAGGTACTGCAGATAATCCGCTGTACAATATCAAAATCTTTTGTCATATAAATGAAAATACTCTTGTTAATATATTGGTACACAGGTGCACAGTAGTGGTCTCTGGAGACAGAGTGTACTTGGAAGGGTGTAGCTAGTACTATAACCTTAAGTAGATCCAACAGTGGATTCAAGCAGCAGAGGAGATTATTCCACCTTTGGTAATAGCTGGTATGAGTAAAGCAGTATGAAAAACTGCCTCTGGTTCAAGTAATTTCAAAGTTAGTGACTTCCAGACATATAATTCAGGATAAAAATCCAGCTAACAACTGTATGAATTTCATAGAAAAGCCATGAATGACTAAATGATGAACTTTGCAATGATACGGTAATTCCACATGAGGGACTTGCACTTTAACTGTTGTAGCACAATAATAAAAACTATCATTACTGCTGTAGCTCATAACTAAGATGTTAAAGAACCAGTTTTAAAGGTATTTCGTCAGACTCATCCACGATTTAATACATCACAATATGATTAGTTCTTTTTTGTTAAAGGACATAGAACTCTCACACACATTTGTCAAAGAAGTTGACTTAGCTATTATACAGTATGAAGCAGCCTAGTATGTTCACTAATTTTAGGTCCTTTCATATAGTCTTGCAAAGACAAAGATATTTTTGTATAAACTGGATTGAAACTTGTGTCTTAGAGTGTGCTCCAAATATATGCCATCTTTGTATTAAGGTATAAATGTCAGAAAAGGATGCTATGGATACATTTACATTTTATTGTTCAAAGCCCATCTTTCATTGTGGAAATAATATTGTCTTTATTATAGAATTTGATTTAAAATAAGAATCTTGGAGACTAGTAAGAGTTAATAGATGAACAGAGGTAAAGTATTTGCTCTGGGTAATAAGGTTCTCTTCAGAGTTTATGGATACCCAAAATGTTATAATAGCACAGGAGCAACTGATGTGCGTAAGTCATATGAAAACATTGATCATTTAGAGAACAAACTTTTTACAGGTGAAAATTAAGTTATATTTATGGGCCCAGTTTCAAAAAACTGATTTATAATAAAACAAATATTGAATGAAGTCTTCTGAATTACACAGTGGTAAACTGCTAAGAGATTAAAATAATTTGGGCTGATAACCACCAACATGAGATCCAAAAATATATCTGTTTATTAAGGAAAACATAGCAAAATGTCTTTCGGAAGCTGGTAGATATAATTCTTCTCCTACTGTTTTGAATGCTGATAAACATATGAAGCATGTGGTGTTTTATAACTAACACATGCTGTATCTCTTGGTCTCAGTACTTTTAGGAGGAGAACTGTTAAGACAGTTTAAGGTTAGATGGATAGTATTAACAGCCAATGTAATTGTCTAGAAGGGGTGGATTGTGTTGGGTTTAGGCTATGCCTTTAAAATTTAGTTACAGATTTTGAGCAGAAAAGTAGAAAAATATAAATAAATCACTATTGAGTGTAAAAAAGAAAACTAAAGATTATTCTAAAAATTCATTGGAGGAATATCTGCTATAAGACTAGATGTACCAAAACAATTCTTTCCCTTTTCTGATCTCTTCTCTGCTTGCTTTGCTCAGGAGAGATTAACCTGCTTTTTGGCTGACCTTGGCTGTGTTGTTTAGTCAAGTCTAACCCATGCTGTTTCTCTTGGTTTCAGTCCCTCTAGGAGGAGAAGTGTTAAGAGAGCATAGTGCATTTGATTTTGTTGTTGTTGGTTGGTTGGGTTTTTTTAAGCGCATTGAGCTACGCATTTGCATAAAAGAAGGCAGATTAAATATGTTCTTCATTTAGAGTGGAAAATACAAATGTTTGGAATGACCTTTAGTTTTTGTGGGATTTTGTTTCATAGATGGGCCTGTCCCTTAGGAATCTGTTTTAGGATGGCTTCTGGTAGACTTTAGTTTAACCAATTGTTACTTTGCCACAAATTAGCATAACACTGACCTGCTCAATAGTTTGGGCACCAGAATCCTATCTGTGGGCAAAAAGACAACAAAGAAGCATAAAACTCTATGTATAATTCCCTGACTAATTTCACTCTGTTTTTCAAAACCCAGTCCCCACCCCTCACCCAAATTTCTTAGAAGTATGGAAAGTTCCTGCTAGATTATTTTCTCTGCTTTGCATTCTTCATACAAGCCCTCATTCTTTGTACAAGTCAGAAATCAGAATGCACATTTGGTAAGAACAATGTTTTGTTTTGAAGTTGTCTAAAAGGGAAATGGCTTAGGGTATGGTCAATGTGAATTAATTTAGTCATGGGTCATTGGCCCAATCCTACAATATGAAACCCCTAAGGTGCATCAACTTGACCTAGATTACAAAGTTGTTTTAAAACAATTTACAGAATCACAAGATGTTAAGGGCTGGAAGGAACCTTGAAAGATCATCCAGTCAAACCTCCCCCCTGAAGAGAAGGATCACTTATACCAGATCACACTGGAACGCATCCAGATGGGTCTTGAATATTTCCAGAGAGGGAGACTATGCAACTCCTATGGGCAGCCTGTTCCAGTGTTCTGTCACCCTCACAGTGAAAAACTTTTTCCTCATGTTTCCATGGAACTTCCTATGCCTCAACTGCCACCCATTGCCCCTTGTTCTGTCATTGGGCATCAACAAGAAAAGCCTGGCTCCATCCTCTTGGCACTCACCCTTTACATATTTATAAACATTAATATAGTTACTCCTCAGTCTCCTCTTCTCCAAGCTAAAGAGCCCCAGCTCCTTCAGTCTCTCCTCACAAGGAAGATGTTCCACTTCCTTAATAAATTTTGTGGTTCTGTGCTGGACTCTTTCAAGCACTTTCCTGTCCCTCTTGAACTGAGGGGTACAGATCTGGACACAATATTCCAGATGTGGCCTCACCAGGGCGTAATAGAGGGGGGCAGAGAAACTCTGTTGGCCTACTAACCACCCCCTTCTAATACACCCCAGAATGGCATTTGCCATCTTGGCCATAAAAGCACATTGCTGGCTCATGGGCAACCATCCATCCACCAGGATCTCCAGGTCCTTTTCCCCTTCGTTGTTCTCCAGCAGGTCAGTCCCCAGCCTAAATTGATACATGAGATTGTTCTTTCCCAGGTGCAAAACTCTACACTTGCCCTTGTTGAGTTTCCTTAACTTTCTCCCTGTCCAAGTCTCCAGCCTAATTCTCACTGAACAGTAGCACAACCCTCTGGTGTGTCAGCCACTCCACCCAGTTTAGTCTCATCAGGAAACCTGATGACAGTGCACTCTGTGTCCTCATCCAGGTTGTTCATGAATATATTGAAAAGTACCGGTCCCAGTTCTGACCTCGAGGTACTCTACTAGATACAGACCTCCAACTAGATTCCATCCCATAGACAACAACTCTCTGACTTCTTTCCTTCAACCAGTTCACAATCCACCTCACTGCATGATAATCTAGAACACATTTCCTCAGTTTTGCTGCAAGGATGCAGTGGGAGATGGTGTCAAATGCTTTACTGAAATCAAGGAGTCAGTAAAAACAGGTTTCTACTGCCTCCTTCCCTCTGCATGTCTGCTGCCTTCTTCCCTTTCCACTTCTGGTGACCAACATTCTCATAATTGAAAACATAGTTACACAGGCCATACACACGTTACACAGTGGCCCTTTTCTCAAGGACTTCAGGAGACCAAGAATAAAAACACTTACAGTATCACAGTATCACAGTATCACAGTATCACAGTATCACAGTATCACTTAGGTTGGAAAGGACCTCGGGGATCATCGAGTCCAACCTTTCAACACAGACCCTATAACTAGACCATGGCACCAAGTGCCACGTCCAATCTCCCCTTGAACGTCTCCAGGGTCGATGACTCAACCACCTCCCTGGGCAACCCGTTCCAATGCCGAATGACTCGCTCGGTGAAGAACTTCCTCCTCACCTCGAGTCTGAACCTCCCCTGGCGCAGCTTGAGACTGTGTCCCCTCGTTCTGGTGCTGGTTGCCT
The DNA here is from genome assembly GCA_011125475.1 of Melanerpes aurifrons. Lineage (NCBI taxonomy): Eukaryota > Metazoa > Chordata > Aves > Piciformes > Picidae > Melanerpes > Melanerpes aurifrons. The sequence continues at coordinate 840,422 of WWNC01000081.1, read as the reverse complement.
GGGAGAAGAGGCCAACCCCCTCCTGGCTACAACCACCCTTCAGGTAGTTGTAGAGGGCAATGAGGTCACCCCTGAGCCTCCTCTTCTCCAGGCTAAACAATCCCAGCTCCCTCAGCCTCTCCTCATAGGGCTTGTGTTCAAGGCCTCTCACCAGCCTTGTTGCCCTTCTCTGGACACGCTCAAGTGTTTCGATGTCCTTCTTAAACTGAGGGGCCCAGAACTGGACACTGTACTCAAGGTGCAGCCTTACCAAAGCAGAGTACACGGGCACTATGACCTCCCTGCTCCTGCTGGCCACACTATTCCTAATGCAGGCCAGGATGCCATTGGCCCTCCTGGCCACCTGGGCACACTGCTGGCTCATATTCAGGTGGCTGTCGATCAGCACCCCCAGGTCCCTCTCTGTTTTGGAGTTCTCCAGCCACTCTTACCCTAGCCTGTATCTCTGCATGGGATTGCCGTAGCCACAGTGCAGCACTCGGCACTTGGACTTGTTGAATGCCATCCCATTGGACTCTGCCCATCTGTCCAGTCGGTCGAGGTCCCTCTGCAGAGCCTTTCTACCCTCTAACTGACTAACATCTGCCCCTAACTTTGTGTCATCTGCAAACTTGCTGATGACTGACTCTACCCCTTCATCCAGATCATCAACGAATATGTTGAAGAGGACAGGGCCCAGCACTGATCCCTGGGGGACACCACTGGTGACTGGCCTCCAGCTGGATGTGGCACCGTTCACTACCACTCTCTGGGCCCGGCCCTCCAGCCAGTTCCTAACCCAGCATAGAGTGTAATGGTCCAATCCACGAGCTGACAGCTTAGTCAGCAGTTTGCTGTGGGGGACGGTGTCAAAGGCCTTGCTGAAGTCCAGGTAGACCACATCCACAGGCCTCCTCACATCCACCAGGCGGGTCACCTGATCATAGAAAGAGATCAGGTTGGAGAGGCAGGATCTGCCCTTCCTGAATCCATGTTGGCTGGACCTGAGCCCTTGGCCATCCTTCAGGTGCGCAGTTATTGCCGCCAGGATAATCTGCTCCATCACTTTGCCTGGCACTGAGGTCAGGCTGACCGCCTGTAGTTTCCAGGTTCCTCCATCCGACCCTTCTTGTGGATGGGGACCACGTTGGCCAGTTTCCAGTCATCTGGGACCTCACCGGTGAGCCAGGACTGGAGGAAAATGATGGAGAGTGGCCTAGCTGGCACATCTGCCAATTCTCTCAGCACCCTAGGATGGATCCCAACAGGTCCCATGGACTTGTGAATATCCAAGTGGCTCAGCAGGTCCCGAACTAACTTCTCATGGATTTCCGGGGCATTACACTACTCCCCGACCCCATCGCCCAGCTCCGGAGGCCACTCATCCTGAACTCCTGCCTTGCTGTTAAAAATTGAGGCAAAGAAGGTGTTCAGGACCTCAGCTTTCTCCTCATCCTCAGTCACCGTGTTCCCTCCAGGTCCACTAGGGAGTGCAGGTTCTTCCTGCCCCTCTTCTTATTGTTAATATATTTATAAAAATGCTTTTTATTGTCTTTGACAGAGGTGGCCAGCTTCAGTTCCAGCTGGGCCTTAGCCTCCCTAATTTTATTCCTACATAATCTAACAGCTTCCTTGAACATACCTCGAGAAGCCTTCCTCCTTCCAAAGGTGATACAGCCTCCTCTTCCCCTTAAATCCTCCAGGAGGTGCTTGCTCATCCAGGCTGGTCGCCTTCCCCGCCGGCTTGCCTTCCGGCACATGGGAACCGCCAATTCCTGTGCCTTCAAGAGCTCCTGTTTGAAGTAGGTCCAACCTCCTGAACCCCTTGGTTCATGAGGGCTGGTACCCAGGGACTTTGCAAACAAGTTTCTTAAATAGGCTGAAGTTCGCCCTTCGGAAGTCCAAGGTGAAGGTTCTGTTGGTGCTCCTCCCTATCTCCCTGCATATTGAAAACTTCACTATCTTGTGGTCACTGCACCCTAGGCAGCCTCCCACGATCACGTCTCCCACCAGCCCTTCCCTATTGGAGAACAGCAGGTCAAGCAGAGCCTGTCCCCTGGTAGGCTCGCTTAACAGCTGTGTCAGGAAGCAGTCCTCCATTCGCTCCAGGAATCTTCTGGACTGCCTCCTCCCTGCTGAATTAAGCTCCCAGCAGATATCTGGGAGGTTGAAGTCACCAACAAGGACAAGATCTGATGATCTTGAGACAGCCTCCAGTTGCTTGTAGAACAACTCATCAGCCGCCTCATCCTGGTTGGGTGGTCTGTAACAGATTCCAATCAGGATGTCAGACTTGTTAGGTTGTCCTCTGATTTTGACCCACAGGCTCTCAACTACCTCATCTTCCACCTGAAGTTCTGTGGCAGAGATTGACTCTCTAATATACAGAGCCACCCCTCCTCCTCTTCTCCCTCGCCTGTCTCTCCTAAAGAGCCTGTAACCCCCCATTGTAGCACTCCAATCATGGGTGCTGTCCCACCAAGTTTCTGAGATGGCGACTACATCATAGTCTCCCTGATGGATTAGGACCTCCAACTCCTCTTGCTTGTTGCCCAGGCTGCGTGCATTGGTGTACACGCATCGCAGCTGGGTTCCTGACTTCTCAACTGACCCTACCTTGCGCCCTACTCTTACCTCTGCAGAGGGACCGATTGCCTCACCCACTCCCTTCAGACCTAGTTTAAAGCCCTTCTAATGAGCCCTGCCAACTCCAGTGTCAGGACTCTCTTACCCCTTCTAGATAGATGCACCCCATCAGGACCCAGCAGGTCAGGTGCAGTGAAAGTTGCCCCATGGTCATAGAACCCAAAGTTCTGCCTCTGGCACCATCCCCTGAGCCAATTGTTGATGGTATGGGTTCTCTCATTCCTCTCAGTGTACACCCCTGCCACTGAGGGAACTGAGCAGAACACCACTTGAGCTCCTGCCCCATCAATCAATTGTCCAAGGGCCCTGAATTCCTTCATAATTGCCCTGGTGCCCTTCCTGTCAATCTCATCACTCCCAGTCTGTATTACCATCAGAGGGTAATAGTCAGTGGGCTGGATTAATTTAGGGATTCTCTTCGCAATGTCCCTAACCCCTGCCCGTGGTAGGGAGCAGACCTCCCTGTGGGATGGGTCAGGACGACATATGGGTCCCTCAGTACCCCCCAGGAGAGAGTCCCCTACAGCTATAACCCTTCTCCTTTTCTTTGTGGAGCTGGTTGTTATAGCTGGTGGGGACCACTTGGGCTTAGGTTTCCCCCCAGAGCTGGTCGTTACAGCTGGTGGGGTCCGCTTGGCCTTAGGCTCCCTGGATGGCTGCTCCTCAGCCTCAGCCCTCTCATCCTTACTGCCCTCAGCCTGCAGGGCCTCATACTTATTATGCAAGGGCAGCAGAGAAGGAGGAGAGGGTCGGGGTGGATTTCTCTTGCCACCCCTGGCAGGGACCTGTATCCATCCCTCTCCACCTCCAGGAACCCTTCCCTCAGCAGGGGAGATCTGCAGAGCCTTCTCCCACAAGTCTAACTCCCTTTCACTTTCCCTTATGGTCCTTAGCCTAGCTACCTCCTCCTTCAGCTCGGCCACTTCATCCTTCACCTCTGCCACCATGCTGAGGAGAAAATTCACCTGCTCACACCGGACAGAGGTGTCCTCTCCCTCCCCCTCCATTCCAAGTGCCAGGCTGAAGCACTCTCTGCAGCTGACAGCCTGGACTCCAGCATGTTGGTAAAACAGCTCTGTCTGGGCAGATGCTGCTTTTTTACCCCTTGTCCGAGTGACGACCATGATGCAACGTTTAAGGTTTGGGTTTTCTGTTTTTTTTTTTTTTTGGTCCTCCAGCTGCTAGACAGCTACCGAGCCAAAATGGCGCTGCGCGCACAGCCCGGGCGGCTTTTAAAACTGCCGCGGCTGACGTCAGGCTCCCGTGCCCGTGCAGGCTCTCGTGAGCACGATCCTGCTGGCTCCTCCCCCTACCAGCAGTCCTCCCGACCCGCGAAGCCCCGAAAGGAAAGCAAAAGAAAAGGAAAGCTTAAGCGGAGCGGTTCCGGACGAGCAGTCCTGATCAGCTACTGAGCCAAAATGGTGCCGCGCGCACAGCCCGGGCGGCTTTTAAAACTGCCGTGGCTGACGTCAGGCTCCCGTGACCCGTGCAGGCTCTCGTGAGCACGATCCTGCTGACTCCTCCCCCTACCAGCAGTCCTCCTGACCCACGAAGCCCCGAAAGGAAAGCAAAAAAAACCCCGAGAAACTCACAGCTTAAGCGGAGCGGTTCCGGACGAGCAGTCCCGATCAGCTACTGAGCCAAAATGGCTCTTGAAGCATGGTCATACCACAATCTGTCACAAACAACAAACTGCTGTATAGAGTTTAGTGTAATTTGCCCAGCTGATACTGCAGAATTTGTCACATACATTGCCACAGGTGTTCTATTGCATTGATTAATCATTGTATTAAATGATCTGAAATAAACTTCCTGTGCATGTTGGCATGTAACAATGTCACCTATTTGGTTCCAATGTTTAGTGCTACAGAAGTCCATTATAAATCAGCTGCCCATGGCAGGGGGGTTGGAACTAGATGATCCTTGTGGTCCCTTCCAACCCTGACTGATACTATGATACTATGTGTAATAATGGCATTTACCTTTGCTGACTTTGCTGTTTTCTTTCAAGGTGCGTCAGGAATTTGAAAATCTTATTCATGTTGCACACAACTTGTTAAGGTCTGAAAAAAGCCACAGTACCTAACTGAAACACTCTCTTCATCATTCTCTGACCACACTAGATGCTTGCAATTGTATCATTTAGCAAGCAGACTGTCATCTTTCTTTTCTCTTTGAGCAATCAAGCAGCTGTAGCAATAAGTCATTTTATGAGCAGTGAGAACCTGGACAAAACGGACCATTTGTGAAAGAGGACAAACACTCACAACAATCAATTCACAACCTTGACATTATTTTGCCCATTTGAACATTTCCCAGCAGGAAAGGGGTCATTTGGGCTGTACAAGATATTGTTGCTTTAAGTATGAGAAATTTGCTTAATTTTTGTACTACTGTAGGTGAAGATAAAATAAGAAGAAAAATAAAAAAGGAAAGGAAAGGAAAGGAAAGGAAAGGAAAGGAAAGGAAAGGAAAGGAAAGGAAAGGAAAGGAAAGGAAAGGAAAGGAAAGGAAAGGAAAGGAAAGGAAAGGAAAGGAAAGGAAAGGAAAGGAAAGGAAAGGAAAGGAAAGGAAAGGAAAGGAAAGGAAAGGAAAGGAAAGGAAAGGAAAGGAAAGGAAAGGAAAGGAAAGGAAAGGAAAGGAAAGGAAAGGAAAGGAAAGGAAAGGAAAAGGAAAGGAAAGGGAAAGGAAAGGAAAGGAAAGGAAAGGAAAGGAAAGGAAAGGAAAGGAAAGGAAAGGAAAGGAAAGGAAAGGAAAGGGAAAATAAAAGAGAGAAAAAGCACATGTACATAGCTGCCTTGGACTAGGAAATAGTACTGCTAAAATCTGAGTCTAGACTGGGATAGCATATTTTCATTCACTCACTTTCAGAATCACAAAATTATCTTCTGTTTAAATTTTCCCTTAGAATTTTCCCATTGATTGCTTTGACCAACCAGCTATTTATAATTCTGGAAATTGTGCTCCCTCAAACACGAGTATAAAATATGAATTAAATACACTGTGTGAATCCTTTTTCATTGTCTTGGGTGGATGAAGAAGAAGTGAAATGAAGCAAGTGGGGCAAGGAGATAGCATCAAATTTTGCTTAGTCAGCTGGCATGTTGCATTGCTAAACCCCTTGGGGGGTGGAGGTGAAAGCTGCAGAGCAATGGAGAGATCACTGTGTCTTAATAGATAACAGCTGTCTATTCAGAACTTTGTCAGAGGTATAGCAGGCATACCAACTCTTTCTTCAACATGTCAAAGAAATAGAGGCTACAACTAACCCTGATGGCAGGGAGAACACAAGGTCTAACAAAGGGAAAGATTTTGAAAGATTCTTGATCTGCAAGTAACATTTCTCTTTCACAGCTTAACTAACAACTCGTAGCTTGTCTAGCTGTTACAAAAACATACTTCATTTAATTGAAACATTGTAAAGCTCAATCACAAAACAGCTGATCAATAGAATAAGAATGTTTCAAAATGTGCCAACCGGAAAGGATTTTTCTAACAGTTTCAGAATAACAGGGTACCTCTCTATTCCTATCAGCAGTAGTTTATATACAGAATCATAAAGATTGGAAAGGACTTCGAAGACCATCAAGTCCAACCATCAAGCCAACACCCCCACCCCCACAAAATCATAGTTTCATAGTTTCATAGTTTCATTCAGGGTTGGAAGGGACCACAAAGATCATCTAGTTCCAACCCCCCTGCCATGGGCAGGGACACCCCACACTAGATCAGGCTGGACAGAGCCTCATCCAGCCTGCTCTTAAACACCCCCAGGGACGGGGCCTCAACCACCTCCCTGGACAACACATTCCAGGGTCTCCCCACTCTCATGGTGAAGAACCTCCTCCTCACATCTAGCCTGAATCTCCCCACCTCCAGCTTCATTCCATTCCCCCTAGTTCTATCACTACCTGAGATCCTAAGAAGTCCTTCCCCAGCCTTCCTGTAGGCCCCTTTCAGATCCTGGAAGGCCACAATTAGGTCACCTCGGAGCCTTCTCTTCTGCAGACTGAACAGCCCCAACTCCTTCAGTCTATCCTCACAGGAGAGGTGTTCCAGCCCTCTGGTCATCCTTGTGGCCCTTCTCTGGACACGCTCCAGCACCTCCACATCCCTCTTGTAATAGGGGCTCCAGAACTGGACACAGTACTCCAGATGGGGTCTCACCAGGGCTGAGTAGAGGGGGAGGATCACCTCCCTCAACCTGCTAGCCACACTTCTCCTGATGCAGCCCAGGATCTGATTGGCCTTGCGGGCTGCAAGTGCACATTGAGAGCTCATGTTGAGCTTTTTGTCCACCAGCACCCCCAAGTCTCTCTCCTCAGGGCTACTTTCCAGCCAGTCACTGCCCAGCCTGGATTTGTGCCTGGGATTGCCTCGACCCAGATGCAGGACCCTGCACTTGCCCTTATTGAACTTCATGAGGTTGGCTTGGGCCCATCTCTCCAGCTTGTCAAGGTTCCTCTGGGTGGCCTCCCTTCCCTTCTGCACGTCTGCTGCACCACACAGCTTGGTGTCATCAGCAAACTTGCTGAGGGTGCACTCAATGTCACTGTCCATGTCACCCACAAAGATGTTGAACAAGACAGGTCCCAGGACTGATCCCTGAGGGACTCTGCTTGTCACTGGCCTCCACTGGGACATGGAGCCATTGACAGCCACTCTTTGGGTGCAGCCATCAAGCCAGTTCCTTATCCATCTAGTGGTCCACCCATCAAACCCATGTGTCACCAGTTTGGAGACCAGGATATGGTGTGGGACAGTGTCGAAGGCTTTGCTCAGGTCCAGGTAAATGACATCAGTTGCTCTCCCCTCATCTATTAATTTTGTCACCTGCTCATAGAAGGCCACCAGGTTGGTCAGGCAGGATTTGCCCTTGGCAAAGCCATGCTGACTGTTCCAAATCACCACTTCACTATTCTTTTGAGCGAGTAGTGACTCCAGGAGGATCTGCTCCATGATCTTTCCAGGCACAGAGGTGAGACTGACTGGCCTGGAGTTCCCTGGTTCCTCCTTCTTACCCTTTTTGAAGATGGGGGCAATGTTTCCCCTTTTCCAGTCTGTGGGGACTTCACCAGATTGCCATAACTTTTGAAATATAATAGAGAGGGGTTTAGCAACCTCATCTGCCAGTTCTCTCAGTATCCATGGGTGTATCCCGTCGGGTCCCATGGACTTGAACACTTTCAGGTTCTTCAGGTGATCACGAACCTGATCGGCACTTACAATGGGCAGTTCTTCCTCCCCGTCCCTGGCTTTGACTTCCATAACATCAGGAGTGTGGCTAGAGGCCCTTGCAGTGAAGTCTGAGGTAAAGAAGTTATTAAGTACCTCAGCCTTTTCCTCATCACTTGTGACCATGTCACCATTTTCCTTTCTGAGGGGGCCCACACCTTCCCTAGTCTTCTTCTTCCCATTAATATACCTGAAAAAGTTCCTAGTGTTCCCTTTAATCTCCCTAGCTAGATTCAATTCAAACTCTGCTTTGGCTTTCCTAACCAGGACTCTTGCTGCTCGGGCAGCTTCCTTATATTCCCCCTGTTCTAGCTGTCCTTCTCTCCACTTCCTGTAGAGTTTCCTTTTAAGTAATAGTGTGTCCAGTAGCTCCTTGCCCAGCCAGGGAGGCCTCCTAGCATTCTTACCTGCTTGCATGTCCTGAAATTATATGCCTACATGTCTTTTGAACACCTTGAGGGGTAGTGACTCCACCACCTCCTTGGGCAGCCCATTCCACTGCCTGACCACTCTGTCAGTACAGAAATTTTTCCCTATATCCAATTTAAACCTCTCCTGGTGCAACTTGAGGACATTTCTTCTTGTTCTATCACTAGTTACATGAGAGAAGAGACTGGTGCTCACCTTACTGCAACCTCCTTTCAGATAGTTGTAGAGAGCAATAAGGTTCCCCTTCAGCCTCCTCTTCTCCAGATTCAACAATCGCAGTTCCTCATAAGACATTCTCTAGGCCCTTCATCAGCTTCATTACCCTTCTCTGGGCATGCTCCAGCAACTCAATGTCTTTCTTGCACTTCCCTGCACCTGCCGGCCGCACTATTCCTGATGCATGCCAGGGTGCTGTTGGCCTCCTTGGCTGCCTGAGCATACTGCTGGTTCTTTTTCAGGAAGCATCCCCAGGTCCAGCACCCCCAGGTCCTTTACCATCAGGCAACTTTCCGACCACTCTGCCCCAATCTGGTATCATTTCCTGGCATTGCTGCTACCCAAGTGCAGGACCTGGCACTTAGCCTTGTCAAATCTCATATGATTGACCTTGGCCCTCATCAGCTATATCCAACTATGCATTCAATGACAGTACTGCCATTCCTTCTGGGACTTTAAGACAAATGTTCCAGCATTCACTTCATACTACAGATGATGGGTGAAAACACACTGCAAACTTCACCACACCATGGGAGTCCAGTCTGCAATTTCTCATGCTCGACCTCTTCCATCTCCACTTATCATCCTCACTGCTCAAAGTGGCAGAAGATTTAATTGCCCCAGGGTAGTTGTAAGAGACTAAATCTTTTCTCTCTTGATGTGAATTAACAAAGATAAAACCACCTTTGCTTCTTGCCCAGACAATAGCTGATGTGTATTGGGCAGACACCACTGGATAACGACTCTCTGGAATGTGCATAGACAAGATCATCTCTGCCCATCAGCTACCCTGGAAAGGGAGGATGGTGAAAAGGACAATGGTTTCACCATCTGGACACATACCTAAAAACCTGTTTAAAAGCCCTGAGCAACTACTGGCTCAGAAGAATGAAAAGACCCAGGCAATGCCTCTCTGAAGAAAAACAAAGAAAATACCAGGAGAGAAAAGGACAGAGACATCACCATGTCGCCTGGAAGAAACAGATCCAGAGAAACCCTCTCTCCGTGTCCTAGGTTCTACCTGCTGCAACTTATGGAGCTGAAGTGGCTGCTGAGAGAAGGACTTGGACTTGGACTTTGGGATATCTCCCTCCCCTCCTCCAGTGGAGGACAGCACAGCCAACAAGGCAGCAACCTTCCTCCACAGACCCAAACTGTCTTGGGGGGTGGGAGGTGGTAATATCATAGAATCATAGAATCAGTCAGGGTTGGAAGGGACCACAAGGATCATCTAGTTCCAACCCCCCTGCCATGGGCAGGGACACCCCACACTACATCAGGCTGCCCAGAGCCTCATCCAGCCTGGTCTTAAACACCTCCAGGGACAGGGTCTTAACCACCTCCCTGGACAACCCATTCCAGGGCTTCACGACTCTCATGGTAAAGAACTTCTTCCTCTCCTTTGCTGTTCTCTCTCTCTCTTCTCTCTCTCTGTCTCTCTATTTTCTCTCTCTCCCCCTCTCCTTCTGATACAGTCACTTTATTCTGTTAATAAATAGCCTCACTGTTGATATTTTGGCCTCTTTTGTGCCGCTAATTTTGTAACATGGGAATATTCAAAATAAGTGAGTCTCTTACCCTCTCTGGACTGAGACAGTAGTGTTGTCCATTTTTTACTGGAGATTCAACTGCTTGCTTTCTGCTTTCAGATTAGGAGGAGCTGAGTAATTCATGCAATCTATACGATCTAGCAGTTCACTGTGTAAGCTGTGCCTTATTGATTTCTGCCATAGTTTCCGTAGCTGACTGAAGGATCAGGGATTCTGACAATGGCTAACAAGTTTAAACCATTAGTCCCATTTGTAGCAACGTAGTGAAAGGCTTGTCAATCTTAACATACCTTATACAGCAGCTTTTAGTGGATTTCTAGTCCCATTCATTTTGCCACAATGACCTCTGTAGTTAATGGTTGTTATTGGAAAGTTGTTTTTTGTTTTTTTTTTTTTCTTCAAAAGCTTTTCTTTCTTGTATTTCCTTTTTTATTTCTTTTTCTTTTTTCTTTCTTTCGTTGTTTTTTTCCCCAGAGCATGAAACCCATTTAGGTTGTGATGTTACAAAACACCAATGTAGTCAAATAATCTGTTGCTCTCCAGATAGAAAATACACATCCTTGTGTACTGTATGTTGTGTCTGATACTAAAAAGCATCTTTGTCAGTCAGGTGCCAGCAAAGTAATTAATTTTGAATAGAAAGGTTTTCTGAGAGCAGTATTATTACTTTAAATGATCATATTAAAAATTCTAACCCTCTTCAAGGTTGAGGATGTGCCATTAGTATAATTCTACCATATTGAGACCTTTCTTTTTCCCTTTCTACCATTCTTAGAGTAGTACTTTGCAGTTTTATTATATACACAGTAAAACGGCTTCCTTTAGATCAAACATGTGAGATTCCAACCACTGAATGGGCATTATGATGTTGATTTTTCAGAAGTATTAAAATTATATTCTAGAAACAGGCCCTATTATCTTTGTCTATGCTGTTCCCTTAGGTCACTCTCAAAGGTCACTCCAAAATTGGCCTGATGTTCCCCATCCTTGTCCTTACTGCAGGCCTAGAACTCTCAGGACTATTACAGCATTCATTACCGGGATTAGCCTTAGGCCAGAAATGTATTTAAAACAATGTTCGACTGAACAAACTGCACTTCCATAATCTTTGGTTTCTGAGCCAGCAAAACAAAAGAGATGGTAACTTTCAAGGTTCAGAGGATGAATCATCACATTCCAGAGCAAACCTGATGGGCTACAGACATCTATCTCAGTGCTAAGAGCTAGCTAGCTCATCTCAAGGATAACTGCTTAAATCCCATGAAGGCAAACACCTTAGCCACTCTCAGATTTGCTAACAGAAGCCTGAGACATCTGTAACTTGAACGCTGCAGAGGTTGATCACAGTATCACAGTATCATTTAGGTTGGAAAGGACCTCGGGGATCATCGAGTCCAACCTATCAACACAGACCCCATGACTAGACCATGGTACCAAGTGCCACGTCCAATCTCCCCTTGAACGCCTCCAGGGTCGATGACTCAACCACCTCCCTGGGCAACCCGTTCCAATGCCGAATGACTCGCTCGGTGAAGAACTTCCTCCTCATCTCGAGTCTGAACCTCCCCTGGCTCAGCTTGAGACTGTGTCCCCTCGTTCTGGTGCTGGTTGCCTGGGAGAAGAGGCCAACCCCCTCCTGGCTACAACCACCCTTCAGGTAGTTGTAGAGGGCAATGAGGTCACCCCTGAGCCTCCTCTTCTCTGGGTATGCATTGCAAGCACTTACTAGCAGACCATGCCACTGGCCAGACAAAATGTCAACCAGGTACCTAACTTCTAGATAAAAAAACCCTGCAGCTCCAAACTGACAATGTATCTGTTTCTAAATTCCCATTTTACTCTGTGGGTCCATTTTTACCTGTTCTGATTATCAAACCATTTGTACCATTTCTCTACTTCACCCATTCAAATGGAATAAACATTCAGTTCCCTGTACCTTTCTTCTTCACAAGAGTCTGTGGGGCTACAAATCTTCCAGATTATCTCATCCTAAGGATAACTTTCATCCCAGAAGTGCAGCTAAACAAGGTGCATTCAAATGTTTCCTGAAGAGGGCCTACACTTACTGTGATTATGTGCACAGACATTAATCTCTCCTGCTCCTGCTCTCAGAGTCCATCATGGGCCGCCAACAGTAGCTTAATCTGCTGCCTGCATCAAGTCTTTTTGATTTTATGTTCTGATGTACATCTCCTGGAGTCATAGATTTATGCGCCTAGATGTTGCCATTTGCCAAATGACTGACAAATCAAGAAGGATATTAGTTCAACTGTACCTTCTGACCCTGACAGATATTCATCAAGTGTTTTTTTTAGTAGCTCAGAATATGTTGACACTGTCTATTCTTGGCATCAGTATGAAAAGTAGCACTAGGAAAGCGTCAAGTTCCCTTACCAGACGGGGAATGCACATAGCTCCTCTGTTGCTGGTAGGTGCAAGAAGGCTTACACCAGGGGTGTCTGACATCAACCATGCACAAATGACAAACTACATTCCTTTCATTTGAAAGAAAATGTGTGTCCTTCTTTTGAAGTTCATTAAAACCTGCATAAACAGGAGGAAGGCTTACAGAAGGCTAGGATAAGGCCTCTCTACTGTCTCACAAGGAACTCCTTATCCTCAGCACACTAATCTGAAAGTCCCAAAAGACATTTCTACTCTGTACTTGAGGCTGTAGCACTCCTGCATGCCCTCATCACACTCAGACATTGCTATAAGTATCTTTTGATCTCTCTTGCTTCTCCCAATATCTGTGCTGTAGATGAAAATTTAGTTATGAAGTTGTTGCCCTTGCCAGTGCTGATGTATGCAGTGGCCCCAGATGCCAGCTAAGGCCCATGTATGAGAACCATAGAATCACAGAACGTATTGGATTGGAAGGGATCTTAAAGATCATCTAGGTCCAAGACCCCTGCCATGGGACACTTCTTACTAGATCAGGTTGGTCTAGCCCCATCCAACATAGTTTTGGACATTTTCACACCTGGAGCCTCTACAGTTTCTCTGGGCAGCCTGCCCCACTTCCTCACCATCCTCATGGTGAAAAATTTCCTCCTAATATCAGATGTAAATTTAGCTTCTTCCAGTTTGAAGCATACAACCCTCATCCTGTCACTACATGCCTTTGTAAAAAGTCCTTCTCTAGCTGTCCTGCAGACACCCTTCAAATACTGAAAGGCTGCTATAAGATCTCCCTGGCACCAGGCAAACAACCCAAACTCTCTTGGCCTGTCTTCACTGGAAGAAATGACAGTATTTCTTTGCTTTCCTTCTCCATCCTTATGGGCCTTCAGTCATGCAGCTCTTCCTTGCCCCTCTTTACTCTGAAGGACAGTTAGATTTTCAATGTCACCTCCTCCTGGGATAGGGTATGAAATGCTTCATAAGCTGGGGAGATATTTGGCATATAAGATATTTCTTTGGTTTAAATACAAGCTGAAAATGCTGTATGACCACTGCTTTGGCTTTTTTTTTGCTAAAAAAATATAATAATATGACTGTAATTCTTCCTGCAGAAGTTTATGTACTTAGTATTCCAGTTACAGAGGCTTATGTGAGCAGCTGGGACCCCAAAATCATTTGCTATGTGTGATTCTGCTTTTGGTGGTAATAAACGTATAGCTGTTAATAGCACTGTATCAAGAGAGATGTGCAGCGAATAGGTGTTATATTTTTAGATGCTGCAGAAGGAGGCATCGGAGGTCTAGTTCTAATTCGAATGCAGAAATTTCTAGTGTTGAGGAGGACACAGAAATAGGGCAAACAGCTGGAAAAAGGCAGGCAGGAATTAATGGGAAAGCAGCTCTGAGTGAGATTGGCAGTAGTACTGGGACCTTCTGTTAAAAAGGATCCTTCTCAAGATGGGGAGAAAGTCTGCCTTAAAGATACAGCTGAATTACTGAGGACATCAGTGGATAGTGGAGATGCAGGTCAAGATATGGGTTCTGGTAAATCAGGAACTAATGGAGGTGCTTCTGTACTTTAAGAGGTCCTATGGAGGGTATCAGCAGGATCATGGGACAGCAGCTACAAGAAGGTGAGGATGATGAGGATGAGGATGACACATAGTCAGCTAATGCACCCAGACAGGAGATTAGGCATGTAAGAAAGGATTACATTAGAGGAGAGAATGAGCCCATTCTGACAGGGTTAGGGAGGTGCTATGATACAAGTGCCCCTGATTTTGTGGTGGGGGATAAGTATGCATCCCAGATTGGAACCCTCTTGAAGGATACTGGAATAGATAGACATCTAGGCAGGAGTCTTAGCAAGGTTTCTCTGTGGACACACCTTCTACTGGCAGGTCTTATGAGGTACCCACTCAGGGATGATCTTCCATGGAACCCTAAGTCCATGGATGAAAGAATTAAGCATTTGAGAGAGTTTGTTGTGGGAGAAGTGATGTATGGAGACCATGGTACTCTGAATCCTGATGAAATTCCTGTGGGAACAGGTCTTGCCAAGAAGCTCATCAAACTTGCTCCTCCTAACTATGCTACTATTCTGGCCAGCAGAATTGTGGCAAGAAATTATGGTGGAGTGCCTCCTACCATGGGCCATTTCACTGACCAGTTGAGACAGTTGGAGAATAGTCTCACATGTGTTTCTTTGGTTTCAGACATTGAAACTCTCTCTGGTAAGATAAAGAATTGGATGAAAGAGCTGAAGGAGGAACTTAAAATTTATGTATTGGCATAAGGAGATAATTCCAATTCTTCTGCCTCCAGATGGATGGAAGTTTCAGCTGTTAGAAACAGGCCATTCCAAAACAGGTCAAATCAAAACAGACAGCAGGGGCAATCATGTGGAAGTGTTTGGATAACTCTGTGTGATCAGTTTGGTGAGAACATGAACAGATGGGATGGTCAACCAACTTCTGATCTTTTCAGGAGACTAAGGGAACTGCAGAGTGGCAGAGTCTGAGGTAGCAATACCAGAAGGGTAGCTGTTACTTCCACAGT
This sequence comes from Melanerpes aurifrons, assembly GCA_011125475.1. Lineage (NCBI taxonomy): Eukaryota > Metazoa > Chordata > Aves > Piciformes > Picidae > Melanerpes > Melanerpes aurifrons. The sequence continues at coordinate 825,406 of WWNC01000081.1, read as the reverse complement.
TTCCCAGGACAACTCTAATAGCTCCAACAGTGATTCCAATCCTGACACTAGATGCTGTGCCAACTGCCCATGTGGATGCAATCCCCACAATTAGGGGTTCCATGCCTCCCGCCAGGGGGAGGAGAGGGATAAGGGAGATAACAGAATCCATTGGGATGTGTACATCCAGTGGCCTGGCACTTGAAAATTTCAGAAGTACAGGGCATTGGTTAACCCAGGAGCTCAGTGCACCAAAATACCATCAAATTATCAGGGATCAGAACCTATAACTATTCTGGGAGTCACTGCTGGATCTCAAGAGTTGACTGAGATACAAGTTGACAAAAGTTTAACTGGTAAAGAGTGCAAGAAACATACTGTTGTGACAGGACCTGATGCACCTTGTATTTTGGGAATTGATTTTCTGAGAGAAGGGTGTTTCAAAGACCCTAAGGGTTACAAATGGGCTTTTGGAATAGCAACTGCAGAAACTGATGGAGAAAAACTGAAGTTGTCTGTTAGACCTGAGCTTTCTCATGAATCTGTAGTTGTGGGACAACACGAGATAGAGGATGTAAAGTTGCCAGTTGCTTCTCAAATTGTGCATTACAGAAAATATAGAACCAACCATGACCCTTTGGTACCCATACAAAACTTGATTCATCCATTACAAGGTCAGAATGTTGTCAGCAAAACTCATTCACCTTTCAACAGCCCAGTGTGGCCTGTGTGAAAGCAGAATGGAGACTGGTGTCTGACAGTTGATTTATGTGCCCTGAATGAAGTAACTCCACCTATGAGTGCAGCAGTACCAGACATGATGGAACTCCAATATGAGTTGGAATCCAAAGAGGCCAAATAGTATGCTATGATAGACACTGGTAATGTTTTCTTCTCTATTCCCATAACAGAGGAATTTAGGCCTCAATTTGCCTTTAGCTGGAGAGGAGTTCATTACACTTTTAACAGATTGCCTCAAGGCTGTGTTCACAGTTCAAGTATCTGTCATTCCACCAGGGCAGAAGGCCAGTCCGGTTGGACAATGAACTTCTGAAAGAATTAAGGGGAAAAAAGAGGGTATATCCCCTTTGGAAGGAAGGAGAGGTAAATCACAAAATGTTTCAGGATGTTGCTAGGTCATGCAGGAAAAAAGCTAGAGAGGCAAAAACCCATTTAAAGCTTAGACTGGCCTCTGCTGTGGAGGACAACAAAAATTCCTTCTACAAATATATTAATGGCAAGAGGAGGAGCAAGGGCAACCTCCACTCCTTAGTGAACATGGAAGGGAATATTGTAACTAAAGATGAGGAAAAGGCAGAGGTAGTTAACACCTTCTTTGCTTCAATTCCTAATAGCAGGATCGGTTGTCTTCTAGACAACTGGCCTCCTGAGCTGGTAGATGGAGTCAGGGTGCAGTATAATTCCTCTGTAATCCAGGAGGAAGCATTTAGAGACCTTGCTTAGCTGCTTGGATCCCCACAAGTTCATGGGACCAGATGGAATCAACCCTAAGGCGGTGAGAGAGCTGGCAGATGAGCTGGCCAAGGCACTCTCCATCATTTTTCAACAGTCCTGGCTCACCGGAGAGGTCCCAGATGACTGGAAGCTGGCTGACGTGATGCTCATCCACAAGAAGGGTCGATTGAATGAACCAGGGAATTACAGTCCTATCAGCCTGACCTCAGTGCCAGGCAAGATTATAGAACCGGTCATCTTGAATGCAATCACACAGCACTTACAGGATGGTCAAGGGAGGCTCAGACCCAGCCAGCATGGATTTAGGAAGGGTAGGTCCTGCCTCTCCAACCTGATCTCCTTCTATGATCAGGTGACCTGCCTTGTGGATGTGGGGAAGGCTGTGGATGTGGTCTACCTGGACTTCAGCAAGGCCTTTGATACCATCCCCCACAGCAAACTCCTGACTAAGCTGTCAGCTCATGGCTTGGACAGCAGCTCTCTGTGCTGGGTTAGGAACTGGCTGGAAGGCTGAGTCCAGAGAGTGGTAGTGAATGGTGCCACATCCAGCTGGTGGCCAGTCACTAGCGGTGTCCCCCAGGGATCAGTGCTGGGCCCCATCCTTTTCAATGTCTTTATCGATGATCTGGATGAGGGGATTGAGTCCTTCATCAGTAATTTTACAGATGACACCAAGGTGGTGTCAGATGTGGATCTATTAGAGAGTAGGAGAGCTCTGCAGAGGGACCTTGACAGGCTGGACAGATGGGTAGAGTCCAAGGGCATGAGATTTAACACATCTAAGTGCTGGGTTCTACACATTGGCCACAACAACCCCATGCAGTGGTATAGGCTGGGGTCAGAGTGGCTGGAGAGCAGCCAGGCACAGAGGGACCTGGGAGTACTGGTTGATAGTAGGCTGAACAGGAGCCAGCATTGTGCCCAGGCATCCAAGAAGGCCAATGGCATCCTGTCCTGCATCAGGAATAGTGTGGCCAGCAGGAGCAGGGAAGTCATTTTGTCCCTGTACTCAGCCCTGGTTAGGCCACACCTTGAGTCCTGTGTCCAGTTCTGGGCCCCACAATTTAGGAAAGATGTTGACTTGTTGGAAAGTGTCCAGAGAAGGGCAACAAAGCAGATGAGGGGCTTGGAGGAGAAGCCCTATGAGGAGAGGCCGAGGGAGCTGGAATTGTTTAGCCTGGAGAAGAGGAGGTTCAAGGGAGACCTTACTGCTGTCTACAACTACCTGAAGGGAGTTTGTAGCCGGGTGGGTTTGGTCTCTTCTCCCAGTCAACCAGCACCAGAGCAAGAGGACACAGTCTCAAGCTGCATCAGGGGAAGTTTAGGCTGGATGTTAGGAAGAAATTCTTCATAGAAACTGTTGTTGGCCATTGGAATGGGCTTCCCGGGGAGGTGGTGGAGTCATCATCACTGGAGGTGTTTAAGAGGAGACTGGATGAGGTATATGGTGCCGTGGTTTGGTTGCTTAGATGGTGTTGGGTGATAGGTTGGTCTTGATGATCTCAAAGGTCTTTTCCATCCTGGTTAATTCTGGATTCTGTATTCTGTAAGAAACAAAACCCTAAGTAGGGTTTTCCCAGAAAATGTTTTATTTTCTAATGTCTTTTGATAAGTGAACATAGAGCTCCTTTGATTGTCTCATTTTTCATAACAAATTCCTGCAGGAAAAACAAACAACATTTTATTACAATTTTCTTGGTTTTCTCCCTGGGCATTATTAATTATGCATATTTTTCAATTATTTCCTTTCATCTTAGCTATTTATGCTAGTTATTTAAAATCAGTTAGTCCGTATTAAAAAATTGCCACTTTCCCTAAAAATATTCTATCTGCCTGAGCAGTCAGTAAAATGAGGTAAAATAAAGGGTGCCCATTAATCTCTGCTGTTAATCACTTCATGGCCAAGACCAGATTATGCAAAATTTTGGGGTCTCAGATGCTTTCATGTTTTCACACAACTTAAATGCCTGACTGCTCTTGAGGACTAGGACTTTGGGCCACAAGACACAAGGACAGTTTCCTAGCTTCATAGTTGGACATCTAAAAGATAAACTGAATTTTAGGACTGTATAGCCAGTGTCAGGAGGATTTAAAGATGCTTATTACCTATGAAAAGCATAAAATCATATGAAGTTTAAATACTTAATTTTAAGCAGCCCTTCTTGAGAATGTTTGCTTTAACTTACTTGTACCTTGTCTCTGCTGTAAGAAGGATAATAATGCATTTCTTCCTCTTTGAAGAACACAGTTGAAATAGCTCAGGGAAAAATAATGCTCTCTGCAGTATAATACTGGGGAATGGGTCTGTTCTGTGAATAAACAGAAACTATTGGAAAAATGAGTGGCTATAGTTGTTTTAAAATGAAAAGACAAAAAAGCCCCACGAGGATTAAACAAAATTGGTCGAAGGAGGTCATAGCTAACATTATACACTGTCAAGCAGCAACTTTCATTTAAGCAGAGCATTCTTACTCAATTGCACGCAGAGCACAGTGAGACTAATCCAGTGCAAGAACCAGTTAGCACAACTCATTTTAACATTCATTGCTAATACCAAGAAATGCCCTTTAATACTTACCTGTCCACTATAATTTCCTTGCAAGCAATAAACCCCAACCTTCCAAAATCCTGGTAGTTTAAAATTCCATGACTTTGGTCCAAGGACTGAGAAAGCAGGTATTAAGGATTTCAGGCATGTCAAAATCTTCTCCCACTAAGAAGGTTTCTGTCATTCACAGTTGGGCACATTCAAGATTTCCTGTGTTACTTACCTTCATGCTGACAGTTTGAGTGTCTCCAGGGACTGTGGGATTTTCTTTCTTCTTTTTTGTTTTTTTTCTTTTCAAAATGTTTTGAGTGTCGGGGGAAATGAGGAGCAGTGGGAAGAAGTGAGAATGAGGTAGTATTTCAGTGTTTCAACTACTCTCTACTGAATTTCAAACAAAATATTGGCAATTTGTTAAGGCTTTCCCCCCTCACTGATATTTAAAAGCATTCAATTACTATTTTATAATGTGTCCAATGAGTTAAACCACCCCATGATATTAGAAAAATGTTATATATATAAATAAAATACATCAAAGCATTAAAAAGCTATTACACAGAACATAAAATGGCAGAATAATGATGGATCCTTCCATGCAGCAAACATATTCAAAAATATTATCTTCCTGGTAATGAAATGCCATCCATTTCATTTTAAGCTAAATACGTTAGACATATCAGTGGAGTCTGTGCTGACACAGCAGTGAGTTGAAATTGAAAATCTGAAATTATATATATGATTGGACACAGTGTTAAAGTAATTTATAGGAAAAACCACAAATGTGCTGGGTCTGCACTTTTTAGTGAACTCATTTTCGAGAATCAGATTGAGGAAAACTCTACCATTTCTAATGTGCAGTGAGAATGGCAGCTCGCCAAGGCCCCAATATATTCCATATGAGGGGCAGAAAAAACAGATGAGAAAGAAAGAAAGGCTAGGGGGACTTGATTCAAATTACAACAATTCTGCATAAGCCATCAAGAAAATGGCATTCGTTTTCATCTCTCTGACCTAATATGATATAGCAGCTGTAGGAACTGTATTAGCTATCAAGACAAGTGGGAGATAACGGGGAAACATTTAGAGAGGGACATCAAGATAAGGCTAATTTCAGCTTAGCTGCAGATGCTTCGCATGCTATGCCATGGAGAACAAAGTGGCAGCAGGAATCATTATGACAATCATTTGATACCCAAGGTTTAGGCTGAAATTCAGGTTCTACTGACTGGAATGAAGCCTCAGTTATACAAACACACACACTGGCATACATATAAAACCTACCCATCAATGCACATTGACAATTTAATTTTTTTTCTCTCTCTCTTGAGTAAGTATTTTATTCTTCCTGTCTGGCTCATCTTCAGTCAGCTAAAGAAAACCGAATAAATAGCAAGCATCAGAAAAGGTTTTGTGCAAAGATCATATCTCTATGCCTTACTTTCAAGTATCCTGTTTCTTGCATTTCTTTCCTGACTTCATAATGACGTAGTAATTTACTATTAATATTTTAACCTAGTCTCCTCATATAATTATTACAGTTCTTAAAGCATTAAACAACATTATGGCTATTTATTACTTGTTTATCAGAAATGAGGTCATTGGTGTGGTGTAAAATATAAAGTTAGATGGATGCCATAACCAAACAGCTACTTTCTATGCAGATCAGACAGACAAGCCATTTTCAGATTTTTTATTAATCTCTTATTTAAACTCCTGCAAATGCCCTAAATTAATCTGAATTTTAAGAGTACCATTCTCCTCATATTCTTCAAACATGTAGCAGTTTGGGCTGGGTGCCCCCTGCTACAGGGGATGCTTCCTGTGTCCAGAAGTCCAGCCCAGTGGGCGGACACAGGCAACCAGGTATTTTCTACCATAATTCTCTGCACCACTATAAGATCCAGTGAGGGGTCTGGCACTTCCTCTTTCTTCCTCCTCTGTTACCAGGTAACTGGGGGAGATGGGCAGTCTGAGATCTGGCCAGCTGAGACTAGCCTAGCAGTGGAGGGGGGGGGTGGGGGAAGAAGGAGCCCTGGGGGTCTTGGATGTACCCTCTTGTGGGGATGGGATGTTTCTGGGTCTGCTTTGGGATCTCTTTTGTCACTGAGCTTCTGGCTCTCTGTAAACATTCACTGCTTTCCATTTAAACTTTCCACCACTTTTGCAATCCCTTTGTCTGAGTCATTATTTTTGCCTGTGGTGGGGAGGGGGTCTGCCTCAACCCATTACAAAACATCATAGCAGTCAGAAAATAAGAAGAAATCATGGTTGGGACTCTGAAAAATATCTCACCTAGTTCCATTGAACCACTGTTCTTGTAAACATGAGAAAAAAATTCTTTATCTTTGGAAAGAGTAATCAAAAAGTGTATGCTCATTTGTTCATTATTTTGGATAGATGTAAGTGTTGTGTTATCCAATTATTGTCTGAATACAATAGCAAGTAAAGATTAATGATTATTTGCATCCTGTTGATGGAACATTGACAAGGTTTGTAGAAGCAACTCGCTGCAGTAACTGGTAAATCATACTCTGTTTATCTGAGGACCATGACTGAAGATTGTTGCCCATAGAGAAAGAAGTGTGCATACATTGCAATTACATTCTTGCCACCTTGTCTTCCCAGCACTTGGTTCCTTTGGTGTTGAGTAAATCCATTTCTACTCTCCTGGAATCCTCCTCCAGAGCAGTCAGTGATAATCAGTATATATTTCTTCCCTTGTCTCATTGGCAAGAAATGTTAGGACAAGACTTTAGTCTCTGTGAATTCTCATCAGATTTTCAGCTTTTGAAAGCCCCTCAGAGAATGATATTAGAAGGAAAAGAAAATTTCATCCCAAATAGCTCGTTCTCTAGTTTCTTTGGGTTTTTCTCTTTGCATCATGGACAAACTTCATGCTCCAAACAGAAAATTATTACACTTTTCAAGTATGAATCTCTACAATGTTCCCCTTGATCTCGTTGCTAAACCTTCAGAAGGGCTGATGTTGAACGGTGTCTTTTGCTAATTCTATAACACAGATTTGTGGGCAGTTCTCGCCTAAATATATATGTAAAGTTATTTTATAGTAGGACAATTATTCAACACTTTCCTTCTTATGTCTCTATCACCACCACTGACAAGAATATTTCCTCTTATACTTTAGTAACAATTCCTTGAATAGTATTTTTAGTGCTGAAGATATTTTGAAACAAAACCACTGCAAAGAGTGAGGAGTTAGTTTCCTCAGTCCCTCTTGGTTCTGATTACTTTTGTCTTAGAATATTTAAGAAGTGCCAGGACTTATACTCACTGCTACATTTACTTCTGAACTTGAAGGTACAATAACAGCATGGGGACCATTGCTCACAGCAGTTCACCTGGGTTCTTTCACTGAAATGCTTTCTGGATATATTGTCTGATGTCTGTAGCAGGAAGGATTGAAAAAAAAAGAGTTTCTTCCTGGTAATTGCTTACTAAACAGAAGCTGATGTCAAGAAGATAAAACTTAATGAATTATTACAAATCTGTAATCAAAATTTTACAGCATATGTATATGCCAGCATTTTACAGCATACGTATGCCAGCTGACCTGTGCACACAAGACATGGAGGACACCACCAAGAACTTTTGCTATTTATGGATTATCAAGTATGTTCTCCACTGGGAAATAGGAGGTCTCTCATTCTCTGTCAGCCTGGTGTTTGACTGTGAGTCTTCTATTCCTTCTGCTACTACTATCATATTCCACTTGGTCTGCAGGCTGAATATAAATACAATATTTCTTTGCTAGTAATAAATTTGCTGTGCAGAAGTCAACATTGGTTTAACAATCAGGGATCTTAATGAAATGCTACTCAGATCATTACAGTGAATAAAGCTGATGACTCACAAAATTAGACATTTTGGCAAATTAGTTAACGACTGATCAAACAGCCTGAACATATCTACTCATCAGGGGGATGTTAACAATGCTATGAAAAATTATTAAGAAGTATGCTAAGATGGCCTAGTGCAATCCCATATTACTGCCTGATCAGGCAAAGAACATAGAATTACTGTTGAAGTATCCAGATATGTAGATAGACTTAACTGTCTGTTAATCAATATTAACTCAGGACTTTTGATTTCTTAAATAACTGTTCCATTGGATATTAGTTTTAATTGCACTGTAAACCAACTGACAAAGTTTTTCAGACTGCAGATAATTATGGCATTGACACACATTAAATTAAGATTGTAAACATGTCCAAGCTATTTTTATATACGGAGATAAAACACAGATCCTAGTAAATTATTTGGAAGCCCTGAAACAACTACAGACAGTTGAGAATTGGAGTTTAGCCTCTGTGAAAAGAAGAGGCAGGACATTAAAGAGCATTCACATCTGAAATTGAATTTGTGTAGTGATAAAAAATTCCAGTTTGAACCCCAGGCAGATTCTCTTTGGAACATGAACTAGAACAGATTAGTCTATGCTACTTCTGAGTGATGACTTCAGCAAAATGGATCTGTGCTAGTGTTGAAGCAGGGAATATATTGAACTGCTGGAACAGGTCCAGAGGAGGACCGTGAGCATAATTAGATGGCTGGAGCGCCACTGCTATGGGGACAGGCTGTGAGAGTTGGGGCTGTTAAACCTGGAGAAGAGAAGGCTCTGGGGATGACCTATAGTAACCTTCCAGAAATGGAAGGTGGCCTACAAGAAAGCCAGGAAGGGACTTTTTACAAGGGGGTGTTGTGACAGGGTGAGAGGGAATGCATTAAAACTTGAGGAGTTTAGATTTAGACTGGATATTAGAAAGAAATTGTTTACAGTAAGGGTGGTGAGACACTGGAACAGTTTGTCCAGGGAGGTTGTGGATGCCCCCTCCCTGGAGGTATTCAAGGCCAGGTTGGATGAGGCCTTAAGTAATTTGATCAAGTGGAGGGTGTTCCTGCCCATGGCAGGTGGTTTGAACTGGATGAATTTAAAGGTCCCTTCTAGTCCAAACCATTCTAAAAATCTATGAATACAGGCAGCAGAACCATAGTGAGGCAAACGAGGAATCTCTGAACCACAGTGAATGGTAGCCTGCTTCTGACTACTCAGATCAGGTCTAAACTTTTACCACACTTAGGCTTTAACTACAGGTAAAAATGATAATTAGTAGCTTTACAGATGTACATTGCTACAGTCAGTTCAGAAATTGTTATTTTCTCACTGAAAATAAAGCCCCAAATTCCAGACCTTTCTGCTTCTTTCTTTCATGCATATGCAGTCTTCAGGCTGTGCAGCTACATGAATAATAATTTTACTCTGCCTCTTCAGTTGAAAGAACAAAAGTGTGTAGGTCATTAGATTGTTCACAGAACTGGATAAGCCTCTTTGCATCAGAGTACTTGTGAGCAGTGGGCTCAGAAAGTGGTTGACTCCTTTTTGCCCTCTCAGAATGGAATCTAGAAAGTCAGTTTTATCTAATACAAGAGAAATTAGGATTGTGCCCCAGTACTGAATTATTTGGAGGCAACTGAGTTATGAGCAGGGATGCGATACCAGAATCATGGCTTCTGGTGATTTATACATATACTGGTGGTTTTATCTGGTTTCCACACTTGTTTTGAAAAGCCTTGATGAAAGTTTTCTGTCTGGGATACATTTTTGTTGTCCAGGAGTGATCTCAGAGTGAATATTTGAGGTTCTGCAAAAATGCTGGGTCAGATCCTTTCTCCACTACACTGACAAATCCACTGTTATCCCATTGATTTCAAAGAAGTTACTGCAGGTTCACACTAGGGTGCATAGCTCAGAATGTTAGAACTTTGCTGAGATGAATAGTGTTCAATACAGATAAAAGTGACATCACAAGGCTCTATCATTTTCCTATTGTAAGTCACAACGCATGTGTATTCCTAGTTAGAATTTTTTCTGACGAAGACTGGCTTCATTAATGGTGCTGTGTTAGGCAGCCATATTTTTTCCAGTTTTGGTCTCAGGTTCAGTGGGGATTCTCTCAGAACATTGCTTTTGTACTGGACTTACTGTTGCCTCAAATCTGCATGTGATATCAGTGATTTCCTACACTTAGCCAAATCAATTGAGTTAATTAATAGTCAAGTAACTATTAACAGAGGTTTCTGATAATGAAGATGAACATAGACTGCAGGAAACTGATGAGGTCTTTGGGAATGCCTAGAGACAGCTGGAAAAAGGTCAAGTCCCTGCATCCACTTGGTAGACTGCCTTTTCTCACAGCAAATATATCGCCAAACAGAAATGCAGTTACTATTCATGACATTTCTATATTTTTCTTCTCCTAAGCTTATTTCAACTGTAAATAGTTAGGTAGTAAATGAGATAAACAGCCTTCTGGTGCAAGATTTATGGAGGATTTAAGGGGAAAAAAGAGGCTGTATCTCCTTTGGTAGGAGGGGAAGGCTTCTCAAGGTATGTTTAAGGAAGCTGTTACATTATGTAGGAAAAAAATTAGAGAGGCAAAGGCCCAGTTGGAACATAAGCTGGCCACCTTTGTGAAAGATAATAAAAAGCATTTTTACAGATACATTAACACTAAAAAGAAGGGCAGGAAGAACCTCCACTCCTTATTGGACCTGAAGGGGAACACTGTGACTGAAGACGAGGAAAAGGCTGAGGTCCTGAACACCTTCTTTGCCTCAAATTTTAACAGCAAGGCAGGAGGAGTTCAGGACGAGTGGCCTCCTGAGCTGGGTGACGGGGTCAGGGAGCAGTGTGATGCCCTGGAAATCCATGAGGAATTAGTTTGGGACCTGCTGAACCACTAGAACACTCACAAGTCCATGGGACCGGCTGGGATCCATCCTAGGGTGCTGAGAGAGCTGGCAGATGAGCTGGCCAAGCTGCTCTCCATCATTTTCCTCCAGGCCTGGCTCATTGGTGAGGTCCCAGATGACTGGAAACTGGCCAATGTGGTCTCCATCCACAAGAAGGGTAGGATGGAGGAACCTGGAAACTACAGGCCAGTCAGCCTGACCTCAGTGCCAGGGAAAATGATGGAGCAGATTATCCTGGTGGCAATAACTGTGCACTTGATGGATGGCCAAGGGCTTGCGTCCAGCCAACATGAATTTAGGAGGGGCAGGTCCTGCCTCTCCAACCTGATCTCCTTCTATGGTCAGGTGACCTGTCTGGTGGACGTGGGGAGGCCTGTGGATGTGGTCTACTTGGACTTCAGCAAGGCCTTTGATACCATCCCCCACAACAAACTGCTGTCTAAGCTTTCAGGTCGTGGCTTGGATCGCAACACTCTGTGCTGGGTTAGGAACTGGCTGGAGGGCCAAGCCCAGAGAATGGTAGTGAATGTTGCCACATTCAGCTGGCAACCAGCCACCAGTGGCGTCCCCTAGGGATCAGTGCTGGGCCCCATCCTCTTTAACATCTTCATTGATGATCTGGATGAGGGGATTGAGACAGTCATAAACAAATTTGCAGATGACACCAAGTTGGGAGCAGATGTTGGTCACTTAGAGGGTGGAAGGGCTCTGCAGAGGGACCTCGACAGACTGGACAGTTGGGCAGAGTCCAGTGGGATGTAATTCAACAAGTCCAAGTGCCGGGTGCTGCACTTTGGCCACAGCAACCCCATGTAGAGTTACAGGCTGGGGTCAGAGTGGCTGGAGAGCTGCCAAACGGAGAGAGATCTGGGGGTGCTGATCGACAGCCACCTGAATATGAGCCAGCAGTGTGCCCAGGTGGCCAAGAAGGCCAATGGCATCTTGGTCTGCATTAGGAATAGTGTGGCCAGCAGGAGCAGGGAGGTCATAGTGCCTGTGTACTCTGCATTGGTTAGGTTGCACCTTGAGTCCTGTGTCCAGTTCTGGGCCCCTGTCTTGGTCTGGAGAGGGAATGAGACTCAGTTCTTATAGAAAATTCCTGTATTGTGAAATTAGAGGCACAAATGAGGCCAAAATATCAACAGCAAGACTATTTATTACATAAATAAAGTGTATGTATCAGAATGGGAGAGAGAATAGAGAGGGAGAGAGAGAAGAGGGAGAGACAAGGAAAGGAATTATATTACCACACTCCTCATCCCCCCCAAGACATTTTGAGTCTGTGGAGGAAAGGTGCTGCAGGAGATGTTGGGTTGGTACAGGAACGGTGCTGAGGCTCTGGTTGGAGAAGAGCTGTGGTCCTCTGAGCAGCCTGGGTCTGTAGGGAAAGGGTGCTGAGGCTTTGGCTGGAGAAGAGTTGTGGTTCTCTGGGCAGCCTGGATCTGTAGGGAAAGGGTGCTGAGGTTTTGGCTGGAGAAGAGCCTCTGGGCAGCCTCTTTTCTCCGGAGCAACATTGTCCCGAGCTTTTCCTTCTCAGCGTCATGGTCCGTCTCCTGTGTTTTGCTTCATCTCTGTTTTTCTCCTGAGTTTTTCTTCCTTTAATCATCCAGTCCGGGAGACACAATCCCCCACATTTTTCTTCTCAATAGCCATTAGTGGCTCAAGTCTTTTATGCAGTTTTTAGTCCTTAGGTATGTGTCCAAGTATTGTCCCTCAGGAATTCCAGGGGCCAGGAAATCATCCTTAGGTAAATGTCCAGGTATCATTCCCCTGGAAATCTTTTTATGCATTTCTGTGTGTTTGGGCAAGGGTCTGGACGGAGGCGGGGGGGGGCTTCCGTCTCCTCAATCTCCATCTACATGCCCCCACACTCATTACACATCGGGAAACAGGTGGTGAACCCATTGTCTATCCTTTCCAGGGTACTTGATGGGTGGAGATTACCTTGTCCTGAAGGCATGACGGCTGGGTCATTGTTGTAGGCCAGCTGCAGTACAGTGTTATCACGATACAATCACGAGGTGATTTGCGTCCAGGATTGGTAGACAGGATTCCTACATGATCTTTGCACCTTCTTTCCAGTGGCTCTGCCCAACACATATCAGCTATTGTCTGGGTAAGCAGCAAGTGATTTTATCTTTGTTGAGTCACACCAGGAGAGCCAACTTTTAGTCTCTCACAGCCCCTCAGTTTAAGAAGGATATCGAAACACTTGAGCGTGTCCAGAGAAGGGCAACAAGACCAGTGAGAGGCCTTGAGCACAAGCCCTATGAGGAGAGGCTGAGGGAGCTGGGATTGTTTAGCCTGGAAAAGAGGAGGCTCAGGGGTGACTTCATTGCCCTCTACAACTATCTGAAAGGTGGTTGTAGCCAGGTGGGGTTTGGTCCCTTCTCCCAGTCAGCCAGCACCAGAGCAAGAGTACACAGTCTCAAGTGGCACCGGGGGAAGTTTAGGCTCAAGGTGAGGCAAAAGTTCTTCACCAAGAGAGTCATTAGTCATTGGAATGGGCTGCCCAGGGAGGTGGTGGAGTCACCATCCCTGGAGGTGTTCAAGAAGGGATTGGATGTGTTACTTGGTACCACGGTCTAGTCATGAGGTCTGTAGTGATAAGTTGGACTTGATGATCCTCAAGATGTCTTCCAACCTTGGTGATACTGTGATACTCTGATACTGTGATACTGTGAAAATTTAGACTGAGGCGAATCCCTTTCCTAAAGGTGTAAGCACTTTTGCTAGTACTAGTAACATGGATAGGTATCAGAGTTGTAAAAAGAAAGAAAGAAAAAACAAAACAAACAAAACAAACAAAAAAATGTAGGTGGTTCATTTTAGCTCGTAGTTAAAAAAAAAATAACCAACCATAAAACCTGATGTATTTTTCTGTATTCCTGAGCTGTTGCTTAGTGCCCTGGAAAAAAATAATCTATTTCTTTGCCCCGTTTAATAGTAACTAGAAATCCCAAATATGTTGTCCAGTAATACATGATAAGAGAGAGATGTTTTTCTGCAACTAAATGAAAAAAAATATTTGAAGCAAACCCAGATGTCATCACTTTGAAATCTAGATAAAGATGTGAAGTAGGATTTTCTCAAAGTTTCGTGGCAATTTGCATCATTTATGGGAGGCTCAAAATAATGCAAATTGCCATCAAGTAGGGCATTTCAGGCCATTTAAATGACATAAAGCTGCAGGAGAGATAAATTATTGTCATAGAACTTTGCATTCATATTGTGAGAAATGAAAGTAAACCAATCTCAATGGCTCCCCAGAATTACTGAGCACCATGCCAGACAGAAATTATTTCATTACAGTAATTCTTTGTTGCTGCCAAAAAAGAGGAAAAAGTAAATGAGAGAGAAATTCTTGTATTATATTGATCAGACTGAATTAAAATCTTACAGGATTTAAAAAACAAAAGAAAAAACCCCATATAATAAAAATGATAGTCTAAGAATACAGAACTAACATTTTCCAGGTTTTCCTGTTAATATTGGTCTTCTGATCTTACAGATGCTTTGTAACCTTCGTATCAGTGTCAGAAATTAATTTATGTGTATAACTGAGACAATAGATAATGTATTTTCATAGAATCATAGAACAGTTTGGATTGGAAGGGACCTCCAAAGGTCATCTAGTCCAACTTCCGCTGCAGTGAGCAGGGATATTCTCCATTAGATCAGGTTGTCCTGTCAAGCCTGACCTTGAATATCTCCAAGGATAGGGACTCAACTACCAACCTAGGCAACCTGTTCCTGTGTTCCATTACCCTCATGGAAAAGAACTTCCTCCTGATGTCCAGCCGAAATCTACACTTCTCTAGTGTGAAACCATTGTCCTATTGCTACAGGCCTTTGTAAGTAGTCCCTTTCCAGTCTTTTGTAGACCCCTTTACAGGCACAAGTCATTCACAACAGTCATCTCTTTTGTTGGACATTCCAGAGGGTCTTTTCACCATCTGCTCCCTGGGCAGCTGTTGTCTGGGTGAGGAGAAAAAATGATTTTATCTTTGTTGATTCACATGCAGAGAGGCAAGATTAGTCTCTTACAGGGGGTCAGTTATACTGACATCGTATCAGGACTTTCTCCTCTGTCTGGTATCTTCCCAGATGCTGTAACCCTCAGAGAGGGTTAGGCCCTCTCTCCTCTCATGCCCAGTTCACAGTCTGGAGCTTGCCCTTGGCTTGGAGAGGGCTAGGAGGCCTCTATCTTGTGTGTTCTGTTGCTAGGCGGTGGCCTTTCTGTGGCTCTTCTGGGATTCACTTCTCTTGGAGCTTTTCCTCTTTCTGCCTTGGTCCAGGTACAAGGCCTGGGTATAGTTGTTACCTGTTAGGACAAGCTCTTCAGCTGCTACTTGGGCAGCATTTGGCTCTTGTTGTTTTCTGGTCTAATGACACATTTGGCCATGCAAGAACATGAAACAAAGCAGAACCGTCTTCTAACACTTTTCTGTAAGAATTAACCTTGAGTCCACTATTTTCTCTGACTTTACCAATGTGCATTCTTTCTACTCTCTATGTGCTTCAAATATGATGCAAAATCCATATGCCTACAAATTAAAAAAAAAAAAAAAGGAATTTATAACTTGCCATACAATCTGTCCAAATCACAGTATCACTTCACTTAGGTTGGAAAGGACCTCGGGGATCATCGAGTCCAACCTATCAACACAGACCCCATGACTAGACCATGGCACCAAGTGCCACGTCCAATCTCCCCTTGAACGTCTCCAGGGTCGATGACTCAACCACCTCCCTGGGCAACCCGTTCCAATGACGAATGACTCGCTCGGTGAAGAACTTCCTCCTCACCTTGAGTCTGAACCTCCCCTGGTGCAGCTTGAGACTGTGTCCCCTCGTTCTGGTGCTGGTTGCCTGGGAGAAGAGGCCAACCCCCTCCTGGCTACAACCACCTTTCAGGTAGTTGTAGAGGGCAATGAGGTCACCCCTGAGCCTCCTCTTCTCCAGGCTAAACAATCCCAGCTCCCTCAGCCTCTCCTCATAGGGCTTGTGTTCAAGGCCTCTCACCAGCCTTGTTGCCCTTCTCTGGACACGCTCAAGTGTTTCGATGTCCTTCTTAAACTGAGGGGCCCAGAACTGGACACTGTACTCAAGGTGCGGCCTCACCAAAGCAGAGTACACAGGCACTATGACCTCCCTGCTCCTGCTGGCCACACTATTCCTAATGCAGGCCAGGATGCTATTGGCCCTCCTGGCCACCTGGGCACACTGCTGGCTCATATTCAGGTGGCTGTCGATCAGCACCCCCAGGTCCCTCTCTGTTTGGGAGCTCTCCAGCCACTCCGACCCCAGCCTATAGCTCTGCATGGGATTGCCGTAGCCAAAGTGCAGCACTCGGCACTTGGACTTGTTGAATGCAATGTATTTATTTAGATTTAAAAAGCTGATTCTGTATTCCAATAGATAGTGTTTTGGCCCCTTTCCTGTTCTCTTCACCTAAGAGCACCTTTTATAAAATTCCTGAACTTAGTATCATTCTTCGGTGCATGCTTCATGTCCTCTGTTCCAGGCAACGTTTACAGAGATCACATAATACACTGCTAGATATAGCCTGAATTCCAAACCAGTAATCAAACCACCAAAATTGAAATGTTTTTATGCTTACCTGGTAGTATAGCTGCTCACTTCAGTGTTGATAGAAATTATAATTTCTATGTTTTTAAAAACTCCAACTCTTGGATTTCCTTTTGCTGTTTTTAAATATGCAGAAAGGTTTGTTGGTTTGTTTGTTTAACTGCATAGCAACCTTAAATTTTTGCACTTCAGTGATGTTTTTTACATGCAGTAGCATATGTATGTTATAGCCATACAAAAAACCCCACGCTGCTCTTGCCTGTATCCTCTAGGGCACAAATGTTCTACAAGAATTTACTACAAAGTCTGCATGTTCTGTTGCTTTTGGGGTTTTCTTGCGTGATTCAGAAGTCATCTGTCCAGAGCCCTGGGTAACTGGCCATTGACAAAAACATCCAGAACCAACATGGTCCTTCTTGAGCAAGAGGCTGGACCAACTGACCTGTAGATGTTCCTCACAGTCTCAACTATTCTGTGACTCTGTGCTTTTATTCCTTGTTTATTGTAACAGTTCCTCAAAGAAAGCTGATTTGCATCCAGGATTGGTGGACAGGATTCTTTCCACCTTCTTTCCAGTGGCTCTGTTATCACTTTATCTTTGTTGACTCACATAGAGAGAGACAAACTTATTAGACTCTCACACCACCCCGTCAATCAAAGATAAAAGCAAGCAAGAAAGAAAAGAAAGGAAAGGAAAGAAGTTTTAAACAATTTTTACAATAGATATAAGTTTTGATTGGCTAATGGCACAAATCTGTTGTACACCATCATTAGACACAAACTGCATATTGGACACTACATGTTGAATCACTGTATGCAACAGGATTTATACAAGATTGACAATACTAAGAAAATATAACAAAATTAAACCAAGTAATTACACAAGGTGAAAGCATCCTTGTTCCTCCTGGAAGCCAGGAGAACAAACAAACCCATACCCCCCCCCCCACCCCGTCAGTCCTTCAGTTTGGAATTGAAGTGAGAGCTTCTGTCCAGATCTGAATGTCTGCGGGGTTATGGAAAGTACAGTCCTTGAAGAGATGTCTTCTGTGATGCAAAACTTGAGAAGAATTCCATATTGTAGCAAGACAAGTCCTTGTGACAATACATCAGGTAGTCTTTAGCATTAGAACTTAAATTTAGCATTAGAACTTAAATAAGAAACACAACCTTGAAACATACAAAACTGGAATTTCCAGGTTACCATTCAGAGCCACCCTCTCAGGTGATAATTACTTTGAATGGGCCTGTAAGTATCGTTGATTGTTTCAGGTTCTCTCAAAGCCAAGCTAAACACAAACAAAAGCCTTTTTCCAAACCAAGTACAATTTTTTGGTGATCTCCTGACTCATGCTTCATCCCCCAATTCACCACTGAGAAGTGAAGCCCTTGGTTGCCCTGGGGTGCATACCCCTCAATTCACCAAATGGTCCCACCAAGAGGGGAGCAGTGACCTCAGCCCTCTTTTTAGTCTCGGGCCAGCATTCCACAATGATTTGTAATTGCCTCGTGGCTACCCCATCAACCACTTCTTTTGGAATACCTTTCTTCTGACCCACTCCCCACCAATATTGTTGGGTATTCAAGTGTTCCCTGCCCCTAGCCAGGTGCCTACTAGGAATACGGCGCATCTGGCCCTGGGGGCTTCGTGGGTGAGTCATTTTCACATGTCTCAAGCCTCTAGTTTGAGGTTTTTTAATTTCCTCAGGTATATTATAGTGCCTAGCATAATCTAATAACTCCCTCCCCACGTCTTGCCATGTCCTGGAAGAAAGTGGGGTATTAGCTATTTCTTTTTGGAGCTGGATACTTCTTATTTTAAGCAAGTCAGGGAGACCCCTGATCAAAGGAATCATTCTGTTTGCATCCACCAGGAGACAAAGAGGGGATTCAAAATGATATTTTAGTTCCCTTTCATAAATCATCTGCAGGCATGCAGCCTTTTGCACATTCTCCGTTATCTGATTCATCCCTCCCTGCAGAGTTACAGGTTCACCCCTCTCCTTTGGATCAAACCCCCCTGCCCAATAGGCAGCCCTCTGAGTAAGGCTTAGGGGTCCACTTCTGGTTTTTGTAGTTAGAAAAACATTATCACC
Organism: Melanerpes aurifrons; assembly: GCA_011125475.1. Taxonomy (NCBI): domain Eukaryota; kingdom Metazoa; phylum Chordata; class Aves; order Piciformes; family Picidae; genus Melanerpes; species Melanerpes aurifrons. The sequence continues at coordinate 806,947 of WWNC01000081.1, read as the reverse complement.
CCAATAGCCCATGGCTTCAGCTTCTGTTAACAGAATCTGATCACCTCCAGATTTTGAAACTCGCCAGACATATTCCACCTCAGATTCCTCAGCAGAGTGTGCAAATTCTGCACGAATTTTGGCCAATTCAGTGTAGGAGAAAGGCGTTTCTTTGGTTGTGATAGTGGGGGTAACCTCCCCATCCTCATATAAAACTGCAGTTTTAATGAGAGGTCTGATATGCGCAGCAGCTTCCTTAGCCGCTGTCAGTTCTGCCCGAGGGTACCTAGGGACAGACTCCAAGTAATTCACACCCTGTTTTGAGTCCAAATACGAATTTTGCCTCCTCTCCTTTTCCAATTGAATTTTAAGATCTGCCACTACGTCTTTCAAAGTGGCAACATGGCTTTGTAGTGACGAAACTAAGTCCTGCAAAGAGGAAATAGTTTTATTCTCCTGCTCATGCCATTCCTCTTTCTCCTTCACTGAGGCAGCTAAACAGGCACCTAAAACTGCACAAATAAAACCTTTGCCTTTCCCGGCTTTTGCTCTGGCATTTTTCTGCAGGGCCACAATTCTATCAGCCACACTCTGGAAATTATGCCAATTTTCACGGGCCCAGTCAAGTACCTGTACAGATGGGTGGGCACCGTGAACTTCTAAAAGGTTAAAAAGCTGCTCACTCCGGGCCATCTCTTTTGTTTCACAAAGTATTTCTTAATAGGGCACCAAGTTTCACAGGGAAGTCAGATCAAAACACTGTTTGTACCAGCAAAATCTTCCCTGGAAAAACGTACACTTTTAAAAGGCTTACTCCAAAATAATCTTCTCCAGAAAAAATTCGCAATAGATTTCTCAGGAGAGGTCACACACAAGAAAAAACAACAGCAACCTGGGCTTCTTAAGGAAGTCACACTATTTCCCTGAGAGAACCCACACTTGCAAAAGCTTCTCAGCTTTTGTACCTCAAATTTTCTGTTACACTAGGACAACAACCCTGTGATTCTTAGGGAAGAGCCACTCTGTTTCCCTGAGAGAGCACACACCAGCAGAAGTTTCTCAACTTTTGCTTCAATACTCGGCTTCTCGGGAAAGCCACACTTTACGAATATCACCAAAACTGGGTTTCCAAAAAGAGGGTACTGAGAATTCTCGGGGAGGTCACACTATAAAGTCAACATTTGTACCCCAGATAATCTTCCCCGGGAAAGCACACAAATTTAAAGCAGGGTACAGAAGATTCTTGAGGAGGTCACACTATAAAACCAACAGTTGTACCCCAGATAATCTTCCCCGAGAAAGCACACACATTTAAGCCTTTTGAGAACTCCCACACAGTCTCTCTGAAATTTTCGCTTTGTCCTTCTCCGGCCACTTCCCTCTCGGGTGAGTGAAAACGTGAATCTGGACTCCACTCTCACTTCGTACTGGGAGTACGTCTCAGGCACAGACACATATTTCGGGGTTCTCAGAAATGCAATAATCTTTCTGTGATACTTTTCACTGCATGGAAATCCTGCCAACTACGCCATTAAAATGTCAAGGTCCAAAGACACTAAATGTCTCGGTCCGGAGACACAGTTCTTTTAAGTATTCCCGTGTTGTGAAATTAGAGGCACAAACGAGGCCAAAGTATCAACAGCTAGACTATTTATTACATAAATAAAGTGGACATACATAAATAAAGTGGACATAAGAAAGGGAGAGGGAGAAAAGAGAGAGAGAGAGACATACATAAGAAGGGGAGAGGGAGAAAATAGAGAGGGAGAGGAGAAAGAGAAGAGAGAAAGAAGAGGAAAGGAATTATATTACCACACCCCTCATCCCCCCCAAGACAGTTTGAGTCTGTGGAGGAAAGGTGCTGCAGGAGATGTTGGGTTTGTAGAGAAACAGTGCTGAGGCTTTTGCTGGAGAACAGCTGTGGTCCTCTGGGGAGATGTTAGGTTGATACAGGAACGGTGCTGGGACTCCTCTGGGCAGCCTGGGTCTGTAGAGAAAGGGTGCTGAGGCGTTGGCTAGAGCTGTGGTCCTCCGGGCAGCTTCTTTTCTCCGGAGCAGCATTGTCCCAGCTTTCTCTTCTCAGCGGCCTGGCCCGTCTCCTGTGTTTTCCTTCATCTCCGTTTTTCTCCCCGTTTTTCTCCTCTGTTTCTCTCTCTACAAACCAGTCTTTTGTAGTCTTTTAGTCCTTAGGTATGTATTCAAATATTGTCCCTCAGGAATTCCAGTGGCAGGAAATAATCCTTAGGTTCTGTGTATTGCTGTGTGTTTGGGCAAGATCCTGGCTGGAGGGGGGGTGAATCTCCGTCTCCCCCGTCTCCATTCAGACAGTCCCCCCACATTCCTTCACCCTGCCCAGGGTCCTTGATGGGTGGAGATTGTCTTGCCCTGAAGGCGTGAATGGCTGGGTCGTTGTAGTCCCGTGTTATCACGATGCAATCACAAGCTGATTTGCATCCAGGATTGGTGGACAGGATTCTTTCCACCTTCTTTCCAGTGGCTCTGCTATCACTTTATCTTTGTTGACTCACATAGAGAGAGACAAACTTATTAGACTCTCACATACAACCTAAAGACACATTTGGCCATGAAAGAATAGGAAACAAAGCCTTCAATGTACCAGGGAAATTCTGTCACAATCTGTCTAAGAAGGAAGTTCTATTAAAAAAAAATTATAAAAATGCATTTTTTTTAAATAAGCAAAATTTTCATTAAAGAGTAACAAAAGAAAGCCATTTTAGTCTACTTGGTAAATAACATTTCTAAGCACAATTTTTAAACATTTGTGACTTACAGCTTTAATACATAAAGAGTTTAAACTAAAAATAAAAGGAAAAATTCTTTAAATTTCACTGTTCTCTAATGTAAAACTATTAATTTGTATCCATAGCCTTAACTTTTTCAATTTATTACAGATTTGTTTTTTTTCATTCAGATTAGATGGAAGTCTGAAAGGACATTTGCAGGTGTTTTGTATTCTCTGCAAGGATATATTCTTTGGATGGGATATCTCAGATGGTCTGAATGTCAGTATCAAATGGAGAATTGAATTACAGGCAAAGAATTACTGTATTTATAAATTGTATAGCAATGATGTTTTTTGTTTTGTTTTCTTTCCTTCAGAACAGACCTAATTGTCCAGTAGAAATAAATTCTGAAGGCTATTATGCATGAAGGCAATGATTTTAGAGGAGTAAGAAAATTTAGACATGCCAAAATCCACCATTAATTCAACAAATTAATTTTGATATGCAAGTCATATGTTACCATATTTCACTAGAAAAATCCTGGGCAGTTAACAAACTGTAATAATGAGGTAGCAAGGTAGTCTCCTCTAACTGCATTTTACATAGTCATGGATTTTGCCCTGAAAGACTGTCCACTATTCCTATAAAACCCCTTTTCCTCATGAGATATAGGCCACCAGGAAATTACTATAGCATTTCCAGTTCCACGTTTCATCTAACTTACATATTTCCATGATATTTATTCTGTAAGAACAATTTTTTTTTAATATTTATTTTTTGTGTGGTGGTACTAATAATAGGATTTAATTTTCTACTTAGTAGCATTAATTATGTACCAAGGCTGTACAATTTCAAACTGGGTTTCAAAATTGTAATTTTCATGTGTTGTAACTGAATGGATTTCTCTGTGTTCTTCACCTCTAGCATTTTCAGGTGTTACTGAGTCATTTGTTTTATTGGGCCTTACTGAGGATTAGTGGCATGCTCTCTATGACTAAATTCAGGTGAACTGATCAGCAAGTCCAAATTGAAGAAACACCAGGGTAGCCCTTTTTTCACTACTGGTGGTGCATGCTATTGCCTCTTTCTGTCAGTCAGTATGGCTCCTTCTGAAGTAATACCTTATTCTGGAAGTCTTATGGGGTATAAGCATTATTATATTATTTGTATTTTTATTATTGTTACTTCCCCACACAATCCTGACGACACAAGGTTCCAATAGTATTTTGCAGAATCTGTTCCAATCCTTTCAATTCATTGGCTCTTTTAAGATGTCTTGAGTCATGCAAGAGATATCATCACTATCAAGGCAGACTAATCCCTTCATTTGAAGTCCAGAAAGCTGGATCTGAGACTATAAGTGCCTAGTTTGCCCCAGCCACCCTTTCTTCTCTAGCAATGGAGCATCTCCATGAAGTGCAGAAACAGAAACAAGGTGTCAGAAAAGTCTACACAACTGACATATTATCACCCATTCCTCATGACTCTGGAGGATTAAAGGTGTGTGAGCCCTTTTACAGGGTCTGACTTTACTGGTTTTACCGGTTTTACTAGTTTCCCTGAACCCAAGAGATTGATGAAAAATCTCCACTGAAGGCATTCTCTATTTCAAATAAAGACAGATCTGACTGAGATCCTTTGTAGTAGTTTGAGCCTTAACTGGGAGTTAAAAGCCCAGATGGGGGAAAGGCTGAGAATCTCTCCCCTACTCCCCCCTCCTCCCTCCAAACAGAGAGGAGGGAAAAAAAAGGGTAAGGAGCAAATCCACTCAACAATAATCTGGAGTCGGCTTGGAAGTAGAGAGGTGAAGAATTTTCTTTAAACAAAATATATATATATATATAAAACAATAACAGGAAAGGTTCACGAGGGCAAGGAATGAGGATGGATGGGAGTGGGACATGAAAAGAACAATACGAAACCAGTCTTTCTCTAAGGAGGCACAGAGGCAGCAGGGAGAAGGATCAGGTCCGGCCACGTGGCTGAGGAGAAGGAGGGCAGCTGCAGTAGCTCTCATCCAGCAGAGGCAGGAGCCAAAAGGAGATCCAACAGCTATGATGTCCTGCTTTTCACACCCTAGCTGGGCAGGGAGGAGGGAGTGGAACAGACTCAGCTTCCCAGGGGAAAACACCCTGCAGGGGAGGTAAAGTACCCACAAGCCCTCCACCCTGCTTAGGTTTTTTTTTTTTTTGTTTGTTTTCAGAAAAGGGTGTTAACCCACCACATCCTTTTTCCCCCTGAATACTCACATTTTCTCTTTTGACACGGACCTGTTGAACAATGGAAACAACACAGTTTTCAGTGAAAATGTAATGCGTATAAAGACCCAAACACATATGCTTGTATTGTGTTCTTGAAATGCCACTGCTCAGTGGTATAAGTCAAGATACAGAAAATAAACTGCTCCAGATTCATGGTACTGTGCATGTTGAATCAGGCCTTTATCTCCCTCTCTCTCTTTCTCTTTTTTTTTTTTTTTTTTTTTTTTAATGGAGATCCTTTGGACTGTCTTTTTCTTCTAATTGTGAAGACGGGCCTTGCTTTTTCAGTTGTACATTTTCCCTCTGTTTTATTGAGTGAGATAATTTCCTAATGCACTTGTAAGCATGAAGCTGGAATAAGGTATTTCATTATTGTACTTTTCTACAATTCAGGAATTTTTAATTACATGCAGTTCTATTGTATCATAAATCCCACAGGTCATGACTGAATTCAGGGATGAATTTTATTAAACACGGGTTCAGGTTTTAAAGGTAAACTTTGCTTAGAAGGACATTTTAATGGATGAGAATTAAAGGTAAATTTCTAGACCTGGTCACCTAGCCCAGGAAGAGATGACATAAACTGCAGAGTTTCTCATGTTTTTGTAGCAGTGGTGTCTCTATGCTCAGGCTTAATTTACAAAAGCCAGTCTACGTCCTTATAGTGCTGACCTGACTTCTGTTTTTACAGCTGTCTATTTTTGTACAAAGAAATGCTCCTGCAGTGATTGTGTGGAAGGTGTAAACTCTTTCAGTCTTTGATTTGTAAAGAGGTCTCTCTAGAATAAAGTGATATTATTCCTGAATTGAACTACAACAGCATTTAATATTCTATAATACAACTAACTATTTTGCATTCAGATATCTTTTATTTTCTAACAGACGTTATGGCACTTAAAATGAATATAGTTTTCACAGTGATAGTCTGAATATTATTATAATTAATTACTATTTTGTGTTTTATTATTTCACAAAATTCACAACAGTTCACTGCACTGGTGCAGACAGTTTTACAATTGAAGGTGTTTGCTTCTCTATTTCTTGCAGTCTGTTAAATATTTCTTATTCCTTCAGACTGCACTACAAGGACCATTTCACTGTCCCCTTTGGCTTCTGCATCTTGCTTCCAGTGTGAACAGACAGGTAGTAACCATTCAGCGGGGCCATTACCTCTTCTAAAGACTATTATCGAAATGGTCATTATACATAATGGAGATTATTACAGGCAGCTTGAGAGATTTTTTAGATACATCTCTACAGTAATAGGTGGCCCTTTTTAGCCTTACACATCAGTAGGTATAATATTAGAGCACAAAACATGTGGCAAATGTTGTTTTTTATTTAAAAAAAATTTCCATGACTGACTTCTGGATTAAAATAATTTATACAACATCTATGAACACTGCCTGTTGATAAGCATATCAATCTATAAATGCAAGAGTTACATGTTTAAAAGGAGGTAAAGTTTTTTTTTTCCCTAGAAGCTATGAAGTTATGAGTTAGAAAGAAATACTATATTACAGCTAAACCCCAATTTTTAAAGAATCTCAGCCTATTTCTCTATGGAAAAAGAGACCATATGAAACAACTACTTGTTCTTTTTACAGAAGCATTTATTTTCCAATTTATGGGGTTTTGTTTGTTTGTTTGACTGTTTTGTTTTGTTTTCCTTTAATTTTGGCATGTAACATCTTGGTTAATCTGAAGAGTATTTCCAGGAGATTTGAACCCAAATATTGAAGAGATGTGTCTTTTCAATATATTTCAGCAATTCTCTGATTTGATCCACAGCACTTACAAGAAAATTTTTTACAGCTTGCCTCTACACTAACATGGCATACTGCAAAGAGCAGCAACAAACAAGCCAAAGTGTATTTTCATCTCAGGTTTGGCACAACTGGTTTTTGAAGAAACGCCATTCAGAAGAATGGACTGGGTGGAGAGGGGGAAGAAATGGTGATAATTTTCCCAGTTTATTCTTAACTCTCATGTAGAAAAGACTTGCATTATTTATACATATCCTTTGAATTTTCAGTGTTTCGAGGCACTGATTCAGTGTGTTAGGTTTACTGGTAACTCTGTCTCTTTTTCTTTCAATTCTACCCTGTGTTCAAATCATAGTTCAAAGCAACCCTCTTCTAATAAGAACTGAGTAGATAAGGGATTATTATGTATTTTCCTTGTCTCGATTATCCCTGCTACACGTTGATTATATACCTTTCTTTTTAAAGAACCTTCTTTCTTTCTTTTGGGATATGTGCTCTGCCTCCTCTGCTTCTAATAATGGCACTTATCATTTGAAGGGAATGAAAAATGGACTTCTTACCTAACCTTTTATTTTCCTTCTCTGCCATACAGTTCATTCACCTCCTTTTTTCTCATTTTGTTGTAGCTATTCGGATATCTCCCAAACCCATTATATTTCTCATCACACAGTTCTTGCTGAAGCGACGCATCCTTCTCTAAGTCTTACTGTCTCTTTCTGACACAGCCTGAGTTAACAGGATAGTGCTGACCTTTAAAATGTGCATGAACAAGGCAGTGCAGGAGGAACAGGCAATAACAGCTGTAACCAAATGGTGATCAGAAGAGAGTTTCTGCCCTGAAATAAATTTTCCAGAATCCTGCTTGATGATGGATTTTTTAATCTATTCAGAGCTCTTTAATTTCCATTCATTATTCACCAGTAGACTTCTATAGTCAGACAGTTATGAAAATCTAAATGTGATCATGGCTTGCACAGAAACAAAGACTTATAACTTTTATTTTGTGGCTTGTGCAGTGCATGCAAATATGAACAAGACCATTTTAAGCAACGACAACCTGTGTACCATCTTGTGATTGCCAGATCAGCTTGGCGGAAGTGAATGGAGCTGTATTTAGAAGCAAAACTACAATCTAAATATTAAATGTAATGGATATGTACAAAATATACAATATATAGTATTTACATATATAAACAGCACAACGACTCTCCTGGACAAACCAGGGGGCTACTGATACGATTCCCCACTTCCTGCTCCCTTCCCTCCCTCCTGTACATAGGGCACGAGAAGAAAGGAGAAAAGCAGGGAGAGCTGTTGATACTTAGCCACCACAAAGCTATGCAGCCAAGGTCAGCAAAGCCAGCAGAAGCCAAAAGCTACTATCTGCTAGAGTGAAGGAAGTGAAAAGACTTTCACTTTGAGACCTGTTGCTTTATATCATCTGAATCTATGATTCCCCAGACAAGATGATAGCATAAGCCATGCATGATGGTTCAATCACATAATACTCTTACTGATTGCAAATTAATTCTTCCCCATCCCCTGGCCCACCAGTATATGTATTTTGGGACTTTTTCATAACTAGAACTAAGGAACTCTGCAAGAGAGCAATGGCATAAAACTTAAGGAGAATTTAACTGGGCTCTTTCTGAGAGCTGCTCCATACAGGTACAGAGAATATAGTTGCTGTGGCAGCTGGAAAATCTTAAACACACCCTTCATGCAACGCTTTTCATCACTAAAAAAGAATTACTTGAGATCTGTGATTTCTCTCAAGTGAAAAAGAAAAAAAAGTCAACAATAAATAATACCTGCATCAATTTATGATAGCCAAGAGGGACAGCCACATTTAAAATTACAGCTCCAAACCTTGTGTTACAGCTGTATCCTTTCTTTGCCTCCTTTGCAGCAATAAAATGTATGAGTAGAATAGGGGCAGTAATAGGAGGCTTCTTGTTAACTTTAATATTAACAAGATGTTTTTCCTATTGCCAGAATCTCCAAGAGGTTTAACGGCAGGGAATCCGAGAATAGTCACTTCACTTAACCAGTGGCTTATAGATTATTTGAAAGAGAGAAATTAAATGTAAAGTGGGAGGGGAGTTTAAATAGAAATAAGATTTTTAAAAAATTATTTATTAAATCTTTCCTATTCCATCAATTTGGCAGTTTAAGTCTGCAGGAAAAAGCATTTAACTGGTTGGACAGCCAAGCCACAGTGCCCCTTACACAGCGTTTAAGTTATGAGCTTAGCAGTATGTGAATTGCTTTGATAGTTTGCAGCATCCTTTGACTCTCATGGAAAAAAAAAAAAAGGAGAGAGGGGGAAGGAGAGAGAGAAAGCCTGCCAGCTATTCGTGAAGTAAATGTTCCCATTTCTTTTAAAATACAATAGCGAGTGTAATTTTGTCACATGCATCTGTTGCTATCACCTCTCACTTTGTACTGAAGTGCTCACCAGAGCATTTACAGAAGTGATTCTTCTTCCCACCTCTGACATCTGCCACTGAAAATGCTGCATTATTCATCAGCTTGCTAATGGCAGGTGATGAGATCTTTTCACGCTACATCCCTCTCAGTAGGTGTTTATTACTCTGTTCACCAGCAGCCCTGCTATTACTGCAGGGCCAGAAGAACTCTACATACTCGCTTGACAGGTAATGGGAAACGTGCTCTGCTCACTTGGCTCACAAGTGCAGATGAAGGTTATTACCAGGGCAGCTGTAATATCGTGGGTGCAAAGAAGTTGGTCACTTTAAGCGAACAGCTTAATTCTGGAAATCCATACAAATCATGTCAGCACTGTGATAATCCATCTTCTTTACCTTCTATCATTGCAACAGTAATCGCACTGTAATAATTTCCTCCTCATTCACCTGTGGTCTCTATGAATAACAGAAAGGGGGGGAGGGGGGCACGAGGAAGGAAAAGAAGATGATTTTGGCTTAGTGTCTGATGATCACACTAGTGAGGAATTTATCCCTGTCTAGTAAGCAAGATGCTGTCTTGTGTGTGGGTGCCTGCACAGGTGTGTGTGTGCATGACTGCATCTTCAGAGGGGGAAAAATCTTGCAACCCATACTGAATGTGTGTATTTAATTCAAAACAACACAGCAACAACCAACCAACCAAAAAAACTTACAGTTTGACAAGAAAAGGAAATATCTACTGATTTATTTGAAGGCTTATGACAAAAGTTATGGAACATAAATGTTCCAAAAACAGAGTAAGTTGAAGAAGAAGGAATTATTTTAACTCCAGAGAACTCAGTTTGCTAACAAGCTTTCCCTGGTGGTCTAGGTTTCTTGTTTAGATGAATTATACTGTCCTGAACAATCCATTAAAAAAATCACACTGCACCAGTGTCGTGGATATGCCCTCAGAAATGCGCGGCAGATCCATCAACGAAAATATAAGTTTATTTATATATATACAAACTCTGTAACGGGGTATTTACAATCGCCCCTCACAGGTATCAATATTCGGTTAGTGGAACTATCTTTACAGAATGTTATGTATGGGCATTTAAACCAAAATGATTCACAGAACTTAGAATCTAAACTGAGTCAGAGAGTGGCGGGGGAGGGGTTGGTCAGTGACCGGCAACCCTCCACCCGGAGCAATATAAATGCTATCCTAAACGAAGCTCTACAAAGGAGGGCTTGGCTTACTCAGACGCTGAGGAAGTCGTGGAGTCTTTCTTCAATAATGTTTATAATCCAGACAACGTGGCACGGATGTGCCGTAATACAGGAGGCAGGAAATGGCGCCGGCCGCGTGGCCGCACCGCGTGGCTCTGCTGTTCTCTCCCAGGATACAAAATTCCTCGCTCGGAGGGGGTGCCGTGGCAGGTCAGCAACGCTGGTTCACACGGTCTACCAGGTTTTCTCCGACGATGGATCGCGCAGCGGTTGATCCCACGGAGTGCTGTCCACGGCACTGCACACAGCTGGGTGACGGTGGCAAAAGGACCACGAGGCCTCCCAGAGCACTGGCTGGCACGCACGCACACACAGGCTCCAACACCGAGGTGGGGGGGCTCATTTGCCAAACGACCCCTATTTACCATTTGCCCCAGTGAATACTGGCCCAATAAGCACCTGTTGCCAACCCAAACATTAACCAATGAACTACTAGCTACCAAATATGGCCCTGAGTATATGCTGTACTTGGGGAAACAAACATATAGCCTGCCTCTAGTACTGCAGGGGTGAGACCACGCCCAGGTAGGCTGTTTACCTGGACTCAGTGGCGCCAGGATTCCCCCTGCTGCCTCCAGAAAGGGGGGGGGACAAAGGAGGGTTAGCACATACAGAAATATATCCTACCCAAATGTTTGGGGCACAATCCTGATGATAAGCATCCTTCACTACAACCAGGAATAGGTAGATTTTTTTAAATTTTTTTTTTTTAATAATTTAAAGACACAGCTTTAATTTCACATAGGGGGTAGAACTTTCTGCACCTAATGTTGCCTTTTCTAAAACAAAAGTTGTGCTGGGTATGCAGAAATCTCTCAATTCCCTTGAAACAGATGATGTGGAAAGGCACTGTCTTTTTTGGAACATATCCTCCCAAAAATGGAAGCTAGGAAGATTCTGAGAAAAGCAAAATTGGCTGCAATTTTATATGTGCTACAACTGCTGAACTACACCTGTTCTCCTGTTAGTACAGCCTGCAATAATTAAACAAAACTTTGACAGAATGAAATTATTCTTTTCAGCAGACTTTTATCCTTAAACTCCTGTTTCTTATTTCCATGAATTGAATTCAGGGTTGCTTGCTGTGCATAGCAGAGGGAAAATATGCTTTAGCAGGGGCTACTGAAGGTAAAAGAAAATAAGAACAATTCAGGTATCTGTTTTATTTTTCATCTCTCTGTTTTTGACAAATACCTTTATTGTTATCTGTTGACTTTCTACATCAGTCCAACTTACCAAATTTCTAGATAGGCTAATAAGCTACCATACGCGTTATTTGCAACTTCAAAAATAACACAGTCCAGCGATGAAGAGGAAAATATATGCACAAGGTAAGAGTTTTTAGAGCTGTTAATAGTTACCTATACAAGTAACTAGGATGGGGAGAGAACAGAATGATCTCATGACAGAGAAAAATGTATGTAGGAGTTTGTTTGTAACTGTGATTGAGGGCTGCTTTGTGCGAGGGAGACATGGTGGTGAGTGGCTAGATGTGTTTGTGGAGTTGTAACTGCAAAGAGTTAGTCCTTTCCTGGTATTTAGGCAGGGAAACAAAGTCAATCCTGGAAATGCAAAATATTTTTTGTGAAAATAATTAGTTGCCTTATATACTAAATTTTGATTTTGACCAAGTGATCTCTTCTCATTCCAGTAGTAGCAAAACCTGCTGGTTATTCCTGGCTCTTACTTCTCTGTTTTGGCATATGAAATTATTCCACTGTAGCTTTAGCTGAAGGGTTCAGTAATATGGTGACAGACTGAATAAGAAGAAATGTAATTCACTTAATATTTAATATGAATTCAATTCATAACAGGATGACAATATGGATGCCTTTGATATAATTGGAAATTATTATTTTCTTTTAAGTTTATATGATTGAAATGCCAGCAAAAGAAATTTCTATGTGCAAGCAGAAGATATATCATAGCTTTCTTATTGCATTCATGGTGATGTCAGCATTATTATTTAAATGTAATTGTGATAAAAACCTAAGTCCTTATGTTTGGCCTAGTAGGTGTTCAAGAGGAGTTATGTTTAAGAAATCACTCGGCTTACATTTGATAGTAACAAAAACACAGTAAAGGCCAATATTGTGCTAGAAGCACATCTAGAGAACATAATGCTGAACCCAAGAAAGAAAATAATGTCCTCCTCCTTACTCTAACATCCTCTTCAAAGTGATAGAAACCAATTTGGACATCTGAAGGCACTCTGGCATTTTAGGCACATGTAAATTTTTATCTACCAACTGAGATAAGAAGGGAGTAGGATAGCAAAAGGTAAAGAAAACTGCAAAATGATAACTATTAATGTTATTGTGTTATTAGCCAAAACCAAAAAAATTACCTACATAAAGCTGTAAGAATCATACACTCTGTATTCCTGCTTAGTATCAATTAATTAGATGTATTCTTAGTTACTGTCAACTTTCATTCCAGTTCTACAATAAAGAGTTTGTAGAATCTTATATCCATTCTGCTCAAGATGACATACAAGATGTCATGAAGATGACATAGTGAAAATGGTCAGAGAAAGACAAGAGTTTCTGTCATATGCAGGTATTCAAGTTTAGCATATTATTTTGGAATACTTTCGGACAGAGGAAGCAGCCAACACAGTCCTGCAGATGAATCATGCTTTTCTCTCTCAGCCTTCAATGTTTAGGTGAATGTTTAGGGCCTGTTATCACTTTGGCTCATGGAAATGGGAATATTTCCTTTCGAGTGAACTAACAGAAATTTTTAAGAATTTTTTTCTCTAACTGCATGGTAAGTATAGCTGCTTGAAGAAATTTCTCATCAAACTTTTCAGGAAAAATCTTTATTACAATGCACAAAGAATAAAAATCTCAAAATCTGTCATTTTTGGCAATGGAACATTTTGAGTTTTGATTGAATTCTTATGCTTCAAATTACTTGTTTTGTAATTTAAACTAATGCTCCAAAGGTAGAAAATAATGTGCTGATGTTGTCAAACAGTATCCTTATCCACCAGGCCCATATAGTTATCATAATTTTGTATGAACTTTTGCATTTCCTTGGGCTTGTTCTTCTTCTCAGAGCATCTGGGCCCCATACTCTCTAATATCTACATTGTTGATCTGGATGAGGGAATTGAGTCCATCATCAGTAAATTTGCAGATGACATGAAGCTGGGGGCAGGTGTTGATCTGTTAAGAGGATAGGAAAGCTCTGCAGAGGGACCTTGACAGGCTGGACAGATGGGCAGAGTGCAAGGGCATGAGATTTAACACATCCAAGAGCGGGGTTTAACACATTGGCCACAACAACCCGATTCAACACTACAGGATGGGATCAGAGTGGCTAGAGAGCAGCCAGGCAGAAAGGGACCTGGGGGTACTGGTTGATAGTAGGCTGAACATGAGCCTGCAGTGTGCCCAGGCATCCAAGAAGGCCAATGGCATCCTGCCTGCATCAGGAACAGTGTGGCCAGCAAGAACAGGGAGGTCATTCTGCCATTATATACTGCACTGGTTAGGCCACACCTTGAGTCCTGTGTCCAGTTCTGGGCCCCTCAGTTTAGGAAGGATGTTGACTTGCTGGAACGAGTCCAGAGAAAAGCAACAAAGTTAGTGAGGGGTTTGGAGCACAAGCCCTATGAAGAGAGGCTGAGGGAGCTGTAGTTTCTTAGCCTGGAGAAGAGGAGACTCAGGGGAGACCTTATTGCTGTCTACAACTACCTGAAGGGAGGTTGTAGCCAGGTGTGCGCTGGTCTCTTCTCCCAGGCAACCAGCACCAGAACAAGAGGACACAGTCTCAAGCTGCACCAGGTGAGGTTTAGACTGGATGCTATGAAGAAATTCTTCATAGAGAGTGATTGCCCATTGGAATGGGCTGCCCAGGGAGGTGGTGGAGTTGCCATCACTGGAGGTGTTTAGGAGGAGAATTGATGGGATGCTTGGTGTCATGGTTTAGTTGATTAGATAGTGTTGGATGATGGGTTGGACACAATGATCTTGAAGGTCTCTTCCAACCTGGTTTGGGCTATGCTATGCTATGCTATGCTATGCTATGCTATGCTATGCTATGCTATGCTATGCTATGCTATGCTATGCTATGCTATGCTATCTTATCCTATTCTATCTTATCCTATTCTATCCCAACCCCTCAAATATAACAGAAATTTCCATGAAACACACCTCAACTGTTAAGTTGTACTTTCATATGTGCAGGAACAATTTTTAGCCTGAAAAAACCCATTCCTTAAGCATTGACATCTGGCTGCTGCTGTAGTCCACACTGATAATCACTTTAGACTACAGAAGACACTGAATTATGTACAGCTGTTTTTAAGCTAACTATAGTTTGGATGGGCATTTCATTTACTCAGTGTTACTAGGACTTGTGATTTCCTCAGTTTGCTTTACGCAGTCATATATGTTTCATGAAAGTGAGTGCACAGGGTATATCTAAAACTATGGTGTTTTCCTGTCAATTCTTTGTCTTTATACACATTTTTGTGTAACAATGAGTTATACAGCAAGTAAATTATTTTAGAAATTGGAAGTGATTTTGGAGAGATGTGATTGATCACATTGATGATACAACTCTCAAGGACTTTGATGCTGAAGGATGGACTGTAAGCAATAGATTGATAAAAACAGAAATCAATTCACACAGGAAAATCTACACTCCTTTGTGGCAATGCCGATGAGCAGTGTGAGCAATCTGGCAGTGCAGGCCTAGAGCCTGACATGGTGGTAGGCCATGCTCAGCATAAGTTCAGAGACAGCTAGCAGTGTAGCAAAACAGTGCTGTGCCTGCAGCATGTAACTAAAACAGGGCACTGGTAGCTATAAACACAGAAAGTTATCTTGGGCCAACAGGACATGTACCTGCATCAACAACCTCGTGTCGTTAGTAGTTGGACCAATAATCTATAATAGTGCAAGGTGTGGTCACTCATAGGGAACCAATGAAGCCATGCCAACAAGGCACTCCGAGTTTATATAAGTTGTAGCAGTTCCCTTGCTACGCACTTCTGCCTTTCCTTTCCCTTCTTCTTCTATGCTCTACTTTACTGTGCTATACTCGCACCATAGGCCTGCTCCACAGTCCTGCAATACTGGAACAATAAAGGATCAACACTCGATCATATTGATCAGCTGTATTGACTCCAATCTCCGTTGTCGATATTCCTTGGGCACCGCAACTTGATTTCATGCAGCCCAAGTTCTGAGGAAGAGGAGAACTAGTACGTTTCTCACAAAGTTTAATGCTATATTATTTCCTTTTGGCATTACATGTTGACTATCTATATTTTAATGATTTATAGTGATTTATGGACTGTTACATAGCCATACTGAGAACTAATTGATTGTTGGTTTGGTTTTTTTGTTGCTGCCTTTTTTTTTTTTTTAAAGCTGCTAGTGAGATAAATGGAAAACGTCTACATGGGATGTACTATATAGTTAGTAAGATGGGGACTTAGTTATTGTTGCATGTGACTTACAAGCAGAATTTTGAAAAATGAGTGGATTTGAGTTGGTGGTGGTGTTTTACATGTGTGGCTTTTTTGATGCAAGTATTAGAGTGTGGGTTGTTGGTTTTTTTTATTGGAAAAGGAATCTTTCTCAAATTAACTCTGAAACTGGAAAATTTTGGATTGAAAAAGATGACAGCAATGCTGATGGCACTGCTCTGGAGAAAAGAGAGAAGCTTTGTCTGTGGCATTGATCTATACGCAGGCTGTCATGTTCGCCTTGTCTTGATGTCCTCAGGAGGACAGGGGTAGTCTTTTCCTTGGGATGGCAGTCAGGCAAGTTGTCGAGAGATGACAGTCAATAACCATGAACCCTACATTAAACAAAAGAAGTTGTTATGGACTATCTACAAAAGGAAAACAATGTTTTCTCATGAGGCACTATCCATCTTGGAACATTCGTGCACTTAATTTATGTCCTTTCTACCTACATCTAAGATGTCTTCATTAACAATCTTTCTCTTTTCTTTGCCTTCTAACACTGAAAGCTAAGTCTTTTGAAGTGTTTTCTGAGGAAATATACTGATATCCTGAAGATCAACATAGCTGACTGCTTCTGTACATCTGTATTTGTAGTTATATGATTCTTATAATTTTTCACCAGAGCACTTAACATATATTGCTTTCTCCTTTTGCATGTTGTAATCACTTGTATACCACATTTGTTGTTTATATACAGACACAAGCTACATTTCTTTTATTTCTAATGATTGTAGCACAATATAAATAACTTAATACTGAAGCCCGAGATTTGTTTAGGTCTGTGACTACATGTCTGTACACCTAGCTTTATTTGCATCATAACAAGCACCACTACATGGGTGGAAGTTGTCATAGTTCATAAAATGAAGCACAGTTATCAGTCTTTGATGGGGTAGGACCTTTCTGTTTCTCAGTTTGATGCCTCCAAAGTGAAGATTTTAGGCTGGATGCAATGTAGAACATATAAAATCTGCAGACTTTGGTCTGCAACCTAACATGTATTCTTCTGATTTCTTCTGAATATAAAACATTTCCTTGTCTTATCTGATAACAGCTACCTTACCTCCAGTATTTAGGAAAAATAAGCAAGCAAACAAATAAACACAATGAAAAAGGAAGGTTTTTTTCTTAAATTTCTCTTTTTGTTCACATATCTTCTTCTTCTCTCTTTCCCTCTCTCTTTTTTTTTTTTTTTTTTTTTTCTTCATTTCCCCTCCTTCTTTTTCTTATTCCTAAGCTTTTTTATATGATGAGTAAAAGCTCTGGAGAAGCAGGCTCACAGTGGCTGTCAAGTAGATTTTTTTCCCAGAGTAGAAGGTGCTGACAGACAAAAGAACTATGTCATGAAAAATTTATAACCAAATTTCCCACAATAGAAAAGGGGTAAAACCACCTCACACATTAAATACCAAATCTTCATGCATATCTGCTCTAGTGCAGATTCAATGGCAAAATAACTTTCAAAATGTTTTATGGTCCAGGGCAGCTGTAAAGTAGCCACGTTTGTCATTTTAGTAGACTAAAATCAGAATTATACTAATATTCAGTGTGATGACAGCAATATATTATCTTGTCAAGCAGGAGATCTGAGTTTGCAGGAATAGTTTGTTAGAGAGAGAAGCTGTATGAAGGATGCATTTAATTACATAAATAATAATAACATTAGTGATGAACTGTAAAACTAGTTTTACATGCTAGAATATGTATAATATGTAGATATACATATTTATATTCCTATTAATGTAAGAATATATATAAGCTTTCTTGAAAATACCAAAGTATATTCTAATCTTGGGTATTAAAGGAATTAGGTGATTTTTTTTTGTGATTTAATTGTTGCAAATTGCAATGATATTAGTATTTTTTCATTAGCCTAAAAAGATCAATTTTGAATGATACTGTCCAGTTCAGCTTATATTAACAAAAATTTTTTAAATCAGTAATGAAAATCGTTTTGTAATAAAAATTTTAACTGTTAGCTCTAACACAGAAAACAATTGCCACCAGTCAGTACAATAATTATTTTATGTCTCTCTATTTTATTTTATTTTGTTTTATTTTATTTTTAAAGAAATATTTCAAGATTGATGTATTGTTGCAGAAGACTTCCTATAGTAAGAAGGAACATTTTCTAGCAGAAGATATTCCCTTGGTAAAATTTCTTCCAACTTTAGAAGTTCATTAATGGGCTAAGGAAGAGCAGCAGTGAAATGAATGCATGAAAATTTCAACTGTGCTAACTACACCCACCTTTTCTTCCCAAAAAATGCAGAAAGAAAAATCTGATGATAATCTCTTCCAGACAGTTAAACCTCAGACCTTATTTCCAACACGATGGAGGTAACAAAAGGGTAGTTTAAGTTTAGATTATCCCTTCAACAGGAATATTAAGCACTAATTGCAGCATGTGATACTAGGTTTTAGGCAGGAAGCAGCAATCTCATTGAAGATTTCTAGTCCTTTGTGTCCGATGACAAGAGAATATTAAAACTTTTAAAAACTGCCTGTTTCCTTCTCGCCTCTATTTGATTGTATGTAACTTCTGTGAATTATCTCAAAGGAAGACACATGTATTTTCCCATTTCCTGTCTTTAGATTACAAAATTAGTTTTCTTTTTTTCTTAAGATGTAGTAGTATATGAAATACATTTATATTTAATAGTATATGGTGGAGCCATTCCCTCTCAAATACAAAATAAAATCTGAGGAACAATCCTCTCATAAAGTAGAAAACAAAATAAAGCAGGGATGTAATGGTTCCATTTTTATTTGTACATACAAACCTACTTACTTATGCATACATAATGTATTCCCAGATGCCCTGTCTACTCATTAGCTCACTAGTTTCTTGTAGCTATTGTAACAGCCGCGTTTCTACAGGACATATTGAATTTTGAAGAGGCCATTGGTCTTGCTCATCAGCAAACTAAGGCATTTCAAACAAGAGGAGGACTGGACAAAACCACAGCTAGGCTTCACAGAAAGATAGCATCAGCATATCAAGGATGCCAACTCTGTGGAAAAAGGACCCCTGTGACAGTTTTAGGCTGTGCCTTTAAGAAAGAGACAGTTACTGAAACACTCTGGCTGAATGTTTTGGTGGAAGAATGAAAACAAAGATAAGTCTAAATGAATTTCATTGGTAGATTGGTAGAATGCAACTTTAAATTTTTAGCTTCAGTTCAGTTTGAATCTCAGTCAGTTCAGTCTGTCTGTTTCAGTCTCTCTGAGCAACAGCTGTGTTCTACCTGTGCTGGACAAGTTGACCTTGAACTAACTGAGCTAACCAGATAAGAAACTAGTTCTTGCATATGCTTTGAGCTAATAGAATTTCCTCCTTAATAATTACCTTTTCTCTCTCTAACCCCTTTTTGGGAAAAAAGGCAGGTAGGGGAAGAGTGGGGTACAGTTGGGGGGACCCTCCTGGCTGGAGAAGGGAGGGGTTTTCTGTGTTACGTTCTTTGCTGTGTATTTCTGTATATACCATAAATACTGTATATTGTGTATATATTCATCTGCATTTAATCCTGCTTGTAAATATAGCTTATCCATATTCTTGCTTCTCTGACTGAGTTAGCCGTGGTTTCTTTGTGTGAGGGGGAGAACTGAACTTTCTCTCACCACCACAGACCCTCCCAAAAAAATTCTTATTTAATAGCAAATCTACCATACTATTCACTTAGATAGCTGTGCTTTTTTGAAATCAAACATTTTTGAACCTGCAAGTTTGAAGATTAAAAGTTGGTTAGTTTCCTTGGGAAGGGAAAAAAAAGGTTTCTGCTCTATTGCTGGACCACACTCTGCATTCAAGATAAATGGAAAAGAGGCTAAGGTGTTTTCATGCAAACATCTGCTATTGATTTAAAAATCCAGGCTGGCAAAATACAGAGTAGATATTTAAATGTGCATAGTGCATGAAATTATCTCACATTATGGGTAAGGCACGCCTTGTAGCAATTATGTCACTTATGCTTACAGTAATTGAATGTTGATGTGTGAGCACTAAGTTGCAATGATGTTCTTAACTAATGTACATAAATATTCCCTTTAAACTGTAATTGCACTTTGCCATAATTCTAGATGTGTTCAACTAGAAGTACACAGCTCTGTTACCTTAAGGAAAGATTACAAACCTCAGTCTGTCAGTAAATACTATGCTTAAGTTCTGTATTTTAAATTAAAGGGGAGAAAAAACCTTTTCTCATAGAGTTTCCAATATAGAGTCCTCTCAGATAAATGTGCATATTATGCCTTTAAAAGGACAGGAGTGAAGTGCAGAGTAAAGTAGTTCAGCCCACAAAGGCTGAGTATTCCAAATGTGAAGGGTTCAGTGTGACTTAATCTACAATTTATTTGCAGCAGACATTAATGCATAGAATAGTGATGATCATGGGGAAATTTGTCATGTTCTACCCATTTGGTGAACTCAAACCTTTTGTTAGGTTGATGGTTGAACACAATGATGACTTTAAACTAATACACGAAGCAAGTGTATATTAAGTTTGATGATAATACTAAAGTAGTTAGAGATGCTAAGGATTCCCTCAAGGGTAGAGAGATGTTATAGAAGGATCTGAACAGACTAGAGAGCTGTGCAACCACCAGTTGAACCCAACAAAATAATACAAAAGGAGCAAATGTGCTCCTTTAAGAAGCACACCACCCACAGTACCCTTGCAGAACAGGTATGAAGTTCTGCAGGAGGAATTGGTTGTGAGCAAGGACAAGGACTCATAAAGACCAAAAGTGCCACAAAAGCCAACCTGCATCAGGCCAGCCATGAAAACTGACCCTGAAAAGAAAAATCAAAGGTTCATTGTTGTAAGTGACTGCCTGCTGAGGGGAGTGGAGCGCCTGATATGCAGACTAGACCCACTTCACTGAGAGGTCTGCTGTTGTAGGCAAACTTTCCACCACTGTGAGTCCTTCAGACTATTACCCACTACTGTTTTTTCAGGTTGGTAGTGTTGATGCAGCAGTGAGAGGCTCACAATCAATTAAAAGAGACTTCAGGACCTTGGGGCAACTGCTAAAGGGATCAGGAGCTCAGTTGTGCTCTCCTCCATCCCTCTGATATTGGTGACAGATGAGGGAACATTTAGGAAGAACCAAGAGGTCATTTTGTGGCTCTGGGACTGGTGTCATCAACAGGAGTTTGGATTCTGTGATCACAGCTCAGTTTACAGGGAACCAGAGCTGCAAGCAACCAATGTGATGCACCTGTCCCAGAGCGGGAAAAGGATTCTAGGGCACAAATTGGCAGGTTTCATTGACAGGGCTTTAAACTAGATTTGAAAGGGTTGTTAATTTCATGCTTACCTGTGACAAACATTAGGGCAGCTCACCAGAGGCAGAGGGGTGGCGTGCTAGCAAGGTCTCTCAACTTCTTGCCCTGAGGTAAGCCAATGACAAAACACTGGGACACCCCAAGGGAATCAAGGGGGATTCATCTAAGAGGGTGGCATAACCAGCTCAGCTGAAGTGCCTCTATGCAAATGCATGTAGCTTAGGCAACAAACAGGATTAATTAAGGGCCATTGTGCTACTAGAATGCTATGACATAGTGGCTATTACTGAAACTTGGTGGGATGATTCCCATAACTGGAGTGTAGGGATAGATGGGATCATAACTTTCCTGCTGTAACAAGGCTTCTAGCTCCTCTTGTTTGTTACCCATACTGTGTGCATTAGTGTACATGCACTTCAGCTGGGCTGCTGGTTTCACCCCTGACTTCAGCTTACCACCCCTTGACTCCTGTCTGGGGAGACTGGTTTCAGCCACTTCCCCCTTCAAATATAGTCTAAAGCCTTGTAAATGAGGCCTGACAACTCCCTTCCTAGAATCTTTTCCCCATTGAGGTATAGGCCATTCTCTTGTGCTATGATCTTTCTCCTCCTCTGGGTCACATGTACTCCATCTGTTCTAGCTGACCTGGTGCCATAGAAAGTTCTCCAAGATCAAAAAACCCAAAATTCTTTTGGTGGCACCAGCCTCTGAGCCACTTGTTAATTACAGCTATAGACCTGTTCCTTTCAGTATTCCTTACTGCAACTAAGGGAATTGATGAAAAAATCACCTGTATCCCTGACCCCTCAACCAGTTCTCCCAGAGCCTTGAAGTTCTTTTTGATTGCCTTGGGAGCTCTGGTTGCAACATCATCATTCCCTAACTGCATAACTATTAAGGGATACTAATCAGAAGGCAGCCTTCTGGTAACATCTGTGACCTGGGCCCCAGGGAGGCAGCAGCCTTCCCTGTGGGAAGGATCCAGCCAACATATGGGGCCCTCTGTTCCACTCAGGAGGGAATCACCAATAATAATTACTCTCCTCTTTTTTTTTCTGGGAACAAGTCCTGATGCTAGGGGCAGACTGTTTTGCCTTAGGCAACGTGTCAGATGGTGTGTCTTCTGCCATCAGAATCACCTCACCCTCAACTTCCAGTGCCCCATATTTTTTTTGCAAGGACAGCGGGGAAGTGAGGGGATGCATGGAGGCTTTACTTTACATCTACTAAGAGGGACCTGTATCCATTCCCCTCTGCTTTTTGGGTCACCTGCCTCTGCTAGGGGAGCCTGCCAAGCCTGGTTACTCAAGTTCAACCCCTTTCACATTCCCTTGCAGTCCTAAGTCTAGTGACTTCCTCCTTCAATTCAGCCACTAGGTTGAGCAGATAGTCTATCTGCTCACACCTAATGCAGATGTTGTCTCCACTGCCCTCCATTTCAAGCGCCAGGCCCCAGCACTCTCTGCAGCCAGTTGCCTGGACACCTATCTGCTTATGTTCGACCTCAGTCTGGGTCGACACAGATCTTTTGAAGACAGCTTTGCTGTGAGTTGTAACCATCCCTATCCCTGGCCATCGACCTATTGGGAAAAAAAAAAAAGTAAGTGTGGCGGTGTGTGCGGCTGGCTGTGGTTGAGTGAGCAGCCAGCAGCTCTCTAACAAAATGCTAGCCTGCACCAGCCTTGGGCATATTTTACATTTCCCATGGCTGACGTCACGAGCTTGAACAGGCACATGAGAAGATGACTATGCCAGACTTCGCTCTCTGCCTCAGAGACTGCTGGGGTCTTCCCGCCCCGAAAAGCCTGAAAAGGAAAGTAGTAAGAAGTGCCTTTCTTCTCAAGCTCATTGGTGCCAAGTGCTGGTCCTGAGTCAGCTTTCTAGCTAAATGCTAGATAGATGAAGGCCAAGGAACTGACATCATTTACCCAGGACCTGAGCAAAGCCTTTGACACTGACCTGCACCACATTCTGGTCTCCAAGCTTGTGACACGGGTTTGATGGATGAAGCACTCAGTGGATAAAAAACTGGCTTGACAGCCACACCCAAAGAGTGGCTGTCAATGGGTCCATGTCCAAGTGGAGGTCAGTGACAAGTGGAGTCCCTCAGGGATCAGCACTGGGACCAGTCTTGTTTAACATCTTTGTTGGTGACATGGACAGCATTATTGAGTGCATCCTCAGAAGGTTTGCTGACAATACCAAGCTGTGTGGTGCAGCAGATATGCTGGAGGGAAGGGAGGCCATCCAGAGGGACCCTGACAGGCTGGAGAGGTGGGCCCAAGCCCATGAGGTTCAACAAGAACAAATGCAAAGTCCTGCATCTGGGTTGGGGCAATCCCAAGAACCGCCATAGGCTGAGCAGTGACTGGCTGGAGAGCAGCCCTGAAGAAAAGGGCTTGGTGGTGCTGGTGGATGAGAATCTCAACATGAGCCACCACTGTGCACTTGCAGCCCAGAAAGCAAATCACATCCTGGGCTGCATCAAGAGAAGCATAGCCAGCAGGTCGAGGGAGGTGATTCTCTCTACACTGCTCTGTTGAGACCCCACTTGGAGTACTGTGTCTCATTTTGAATCCCCCATTACAGGAAGGATCTGGAGGTGCTGGAGCATACCCAGAGAAGGGCCATGAGGATGATTAGAGGACTGGAACACCTCTGCTATGAAGACAGACTGAGAGAGTTGGGGCTGTTCAATCTGGAGAAGAGAAAGCTCTGGGGAGACCTTATTGTGGGCCCTTCCAGTATCTGGAGGGGGCCTACATGAAAGCTGGTGAGGGATTTTTTAGAGTGTAGGGTAATGATAGCACTAGGGAGAATGGAGCAAATATAGAAATGAGTAGATTCAGATTGGATATTAGGATGAAGTTTTTCTCCTTGAGGGTGGTGAGACACTGGAACAGGTTGCTGAGGGAGGTGGTGGAAGCCCCATCCCTGGAGGTTTTTTAAGGCTGGGGTGGATGTGGCTCTGATCTACTGACAGGTGTCCCTGCCCATGGCAGGAGGTTGGAACTAGATGATCTTTGAAGTCCCTTCCAACCTTAGGAATTCTATGATTCAATGTTCTCTGCCTGTGGAGACATCAAAGAGGGGCAGAGGCTACTGGGCACTGATCCTTGCACGCACATGGGAAGACCCCCTGCAAAGTGACAAGGTTGTGGGCCAGGAGGAGCTACAATCAATGAACCAGGAACGTATTAAAAGCCCTGGACTACGGCAGCTTACATAACTGGGGCAACATCACTGGGGACATCTCAGGCTGGAGGCAGTAGCTCAGGACTTCTCTCCAACACTCCCCCCTAAAGAAGGATCATAGAGTGATAACTATCTCTTCTGCTTTCTTTTCCCATTTTCTCTCTCCATCTTCCTTTTCTTTCTTTCTCTGTTTGCTCTGTTCTCTCTCTTTAATAGATAGTTTTGCCTTGATATATGACCTCGTTTGTGTCTTACTTTCACTCATGTCACCGGCTGAGGCTGTCCCCTTAAAGAAAGGAATATGGTGGACGGAAGTTGGTAAACGGAAGGAATAGTCTAAACTAATTTCATTGGTAAAATGGGAGGAAGCACCTTCTGAAATGGGAGTGCAGGAGAAACTATCCTGGGCACTCCGGAACTTTATCTTCAGTCTTGCTTCCGCCTTTTCTCCGTGCAGCAGCTCTTTCTCTGCTGGGCTTTCTGCCAAGACTTCAGCCTTGAAGACTTGATAGGAGTCCGGTATTAACTCCCTTCCAATTAACACAAAACTGCTTTTAACTTCTTTCTTTCTTCTTTCTCCCTTTTTCTGACCTACTCTGGGGAAAGGGTGGGGAGAGAGGGGAGAGCGGAGGTGGGGAACCCCTCGGCTGAGGGGGGTTACTCTCATTTCTGTGTTACTCTGTTGTATATCTTTATATATATTGTAGATATTGTAAATTTGTAAATATTCCCCTGCAAAATCCTACACTGCTTTGTAAATATAAGCTCCACTGCTTTGCTAATTCAGCTGGTGAGTTTTTTTTTCCTTTCCCTTCAATTTTTCTTTCCCTTTTACCTTACAGGGGGGAGGGAAGAGGCTTCTTAGCCTTACCCCTTCCAACCCACCACAACTCATGAGAATGTTCAAAGAGAACCGTGTCTCATTCCTAACTTCTGGACTGAGTCAAGTGTGTCCTGAGAGGAGTGCCCAGGCTGGTTAAAAGATTTAAGGGAAAAACACACAAAGATGAGTAGAGGCCACTTGTCTTGTTCGGCTTGGAGAAAAAGGTGATGGTTGACCTCAATGCAATCTACCACTTCCTACAAGGGGGCAAGGGAAGGGGAGGTGCTGGATGATCTCATCTCTTTGGCGACCAGTGACAGGACATGAGGAAGTGGAATGAAGCTGTGAGAGAAGTTCAAATTAGATGTTAGGAAAAAGATCTTCACTTAAAGAGTGATCTTCCCAGGGGTGCACAGAGGACTCCTTAATGTCTCCTTAAGTGCTCAAAGTTATGTAGACAGCAGATAAAACATTGTAGTTATGAGACAAGCCAGTACAACACTTAAATTAATCAAGGATATGATGACCTGAGTGGTTCGTTGCAATATGTTTCAAAGCTTGTAGTAGATGCACAACTAAAAGCCTCTTCTCCTAGGAATTTAAATCTACTGGGACAGATGTTTAGAGGATCATAAGGAGTAAATTATCTGTTTTATCAAAAGAAGCTGTGCCAGGTTACACCCAGCCCAGGAGGGGGGGACTGAAAATAACATAGCCCCCAGGGTGGAGAAAGAAACCTGACCCAGGTGGGCAGAGAGATTTGGCCTCCCTTCCCAGAGGAAGGGGTTCCTGGGCCAAAGCCTATTCCACTCCCACCTCCTGTCCACCAAGCCATTTAAGGGGGAGACATTGCCTGTCTTTCTCTCTTGCTCCTTTTCTTCTGTCCAAGACACTGTTCCATGCTGTTCCTGTAACCACATGGTGGGGCCTGTTCCATGCTGCTTCAGGTTTTTAAGGACTGCGTCTACAGAGAATTCTCATTGCATCTAGAGAATCCTTTGCCAGATGTGCCAGGTTGTGTATATATTTTTATTTACCCTTTTCCCTTTTATCTTTTCAACCTTCCTTTTAGTCAAATGCTTTTTATATTGTGTTAAACTTAACTTTGTACTTCCAAATTGATTCAAGGCTGTTTCTTTTCTAGTTTTACCTCTCTTTTCTCCAGTCTAATTTGCTTTCCCTTACTGGGAAAAAAGGGAGAGGGGGGACAATCTAAACCTGTTCTATTTTGGCCTTTGGATTCTGGGAAAGCTTGAACCACAACAGAAGTAAAGTTGCCATAGATAGAGTACATAATTACTTGAAAGCATTATCATAATTCACAATAAGAAAGTTTTGAAGGCTTTAAAGATTCAGGGAAGAAGATAGAGCTTAAGGTATTCCTTTTGTTTAAATCTACATTAACCAAGTTTTTGTTCTAGTCTAGAAAAGGAACTTTTAAACTTGATGAGTTGTTCAAGCCTGTCTAACTTGGGTATTACCTCTAATAGTGTTGACAGAAGTCAACAATACATATCTTAAAAACTACCAAAAAACTTAGAAATTAACCCAATCTTTAAGAAGAAAGGCAACAAAGAATTTCTGCAGTCTGAGTTTTGATGTCAAGGGTTGGATCTGAGCTGGCCACTAGACCAATGACAGCTGCTCACTAGTAATCTTTCTCCCTTGCCAAAGGGGAAGGAAAAGTAAATAAGGGGGGAAAAGTAAATAAGGGGGAGAGACAGTGACAATCATGTCACTGTCACCAGTGGTTCTGTGGGCCAGCACTGGGGAAGTGTCAGACTGTACCAATAGCAGATGAAAACCATACTCAGCAGCTGGATTCAGGAAGGCACAGATCAGGATCTAAGTCAGAAGAACTGATGGGAGTCCTTCTCAGATTTGGCTATTGAAGAAGAGGCTTAACACTTACAATCCCTCAGCTGAAAGTGGCAATATGATGTATATTGAATGAAATACCATTTGGTCAGCTTAGGATCACCTGTCCTGTTTGCTCCTCCCCACAGGCATAACATTTTAATTTATGGTACCCTCAATTTGGTAAACAATATTTAGCAGTGACCTTGGTTTCTAAAGGAGCAAGTATAAGCAAGAACCTTTCTACATAACAGGTTTTGGTTGTAACTATGTAATGTGGTGGGTTAAAATTTCCCCCCAACATTTACTTTGCCAGACTAACTCAGTTGGAGGCAAATGGTAGCTGTATTTACAGTGAAAACTACAGTCTACAATGGAATGCAATGACTATGTACAAGATGTATAGTATTTACAATATTTACAATTAACAAACAACATGAGAACCCCCCTGGTAAAAGACCAGGAGAGCTGTCCCTCTGCCTCCCCAACCCCTGTCCAAAAGGGAGAAAGGAGAAGAGGAAAAAGTAGCAGTTAGACTTCACCAAAACAATGCAGGCAAGGTCAAGCAGTAGATTAGTTTCCCTTCAGAGCACAAAGATAGCAGAGAAGAGATCAGAAGAGGGAAGGTTGTTTTGGTCCAGCCACTCTTATAGCCAATAACTTTCCAATGGAATAGTTTAGAAGTATCTTCAGTTTTCCTTTTCACACCCAATATTGATTTCACAGTATCACTAAGGTTGGAAGAGACCTCAAAGATCATCAAGTCCAACCTGTCACCACAGACCTCATGACTAGACCATGGCACCAAGTACCATGTCCAATCTCCTCTTGAACACCTCCAGGGACGATGACTCCACCACCTCCCTGGGCAGCCCATTCCAATGACTAATGACTCTCTCAGTGAAGAACTTTCTCCTCACCTCGAGCATAAACTTCCCCTGGCGCAGCTTGAGACTGTGTCCCTTGTTCTGGTGCTGGTTGCTAGAGAGAAGAGACCACCCCCTTCCTGGCTACAACCTCCCTTCAGGTAGCTGTAGAGAGCAACGATGTCTCCCCTGAGCCTCCTCTTCTCCAGGCTAAACAATCCCAGCTCCCTCAGCCTCTTCTCATAGGGCTTGTGCTCAAGGCCTCTCACCAGCCTCATTGCCCTTCTCTGGACACATTCAAGTGTCTCAATGTCCTTCTTAAACTGAGGGGCCCAGAACTGGATACAGTACTCAAGGTGTGGCCTAACCAATGCAGAGTACAGGGGCACAATGACTTCCCTGCTCCTGCTGGCCACACTATTCCTAAAGCAAGCCAGGATGCCGTTGGCCTTCTTGGCCACCTGGGCACACTGCTGGCTCATGATTAGGTGGCTGTCAATCAGCACCCCCAGGTCCCTCTCTGTTTTGGAGTTCTCCAGCCACTCTTACCCTAGCCTGTATCTCTGCATGGGGCTGCTGTGGCCAAAGTGCAGCACCCGGCACTTGGACTTGTTGAATGCAATCCCATTGGACTCTGCCCATCTATCCAGTTGGTCAACATCCCTGTGCAGAGCCCTTCTGTCCTCTAACTGACCAACATCTGCTCCGAACTTGGTGTCATCTGCAAATTTGTTTATGACTGTCTCAATCCCCTCATCCAGATCATCAATGAAGATATTAAAGAGGATGGGGCCCAGCACTGATCCTTGGGGGATGCCACCGGTGACTGGCTGCCAGTTGGATGTGGCACCATTCACCACCACTCTCTGGGCTAGGCCCTCCAGCCAGTTCCTAACCCAGCACAGAGTTTTGCGGTCCAAGCCAAGAGCTGAAAGCTTAGATAGCAGTTTGTTGTGGGGGATGGTGTTGAAGGCTTTGCTGAAGTCCAGGTAGACCACATCCACAACCTTCCCCACATCCACCACCTTCCCCACATCCACCAGGTGGGTCACCTGACCATAGAAGGAGATCAGGCTGGAGAGGCAAGATCTGCCCTTCCTAAATCCATACTGGCTGGACCTGAGCCCTTGGCCATCCTTCTGGTGCACAGTTATTGTCACCAAAATAACCTGCTCCTTCATTTTCCCTGGCACTGAGGTCAGGCTGACTGGCCTATAGTTTCCAGGTTCCTCCATCCGACCCTTCTTATGGATGGGGGCCACATTGGCCACTTTCCAGTCATCTAGGACCTCACCAATGAGCCAGGCCTGGAGGAAAATGGTGGAGAGCAGCTTGGCCAGCTCATCTGCCAGCTCTCTCAGCACCCTAGGATGGATCCCATCTGGTCCCATGGATTTGTGAGTGTTCAAGTGGCTCAGCAGGTCCCAAACTAATTCCTCATGGATTACCAGGGCATTACACTGCTCCCCGACGCCATTGACCAGCACAGGAGGCCACTTGTTTCATAGTTTCATAGTTTCATTCAGGGTTGGAAGGGACCACAAGGATCATCTAGTTCCAATCCCCCTGCCATGGGCAGGGACACCCCACACTACATCAGGCTGGACAGAGCCTCATCCAGCCTGGGCTTAAACACCTGCAGGGACGGGGCCTCGACCACCTCCCTGGACAACCCATGCCAGGGTTTCACCACTCTCATGGTGAAGAACCTCCTCCTCACATCTAGCCTGAATCTCCCCACCTCCAGTTTCATTCCATTCCCCCTAGTCCTATCACTACCTGAGATCCTGAGAAGTCCTTCCCTAGCCTTCCTGTAGGCCCCCTTCAGATACTGGAAGGCCACAATTAGGTCACCTCAGAGCCTTCTCTTCTGCAGACTGAACAGCCCCAACTCCCTCAGTCTGTCCTCATAGGAGAGGTGCTCCAGCCCTCTGATCATCCTTGTGGCCCTTCTCTGGGCTCCAGCACGTCCATATCCCTCTTGTAATAGGGGCTCCAGAACTGGACACAGTACTCCAGGTGGGGTCTCACCAGGGCTGAGTAGAGGGGGAGGATCACCTCCATCGACCTGCTAGCCACACTTCTCCTGATGCAGCCCAGGATCTGATTGGCTTTGCGGGCTGCAAGTGCACTTTGAGAGCTCCTGTTGAGCTTTTTGTCCACCAGCACCCCATGGCTCTCTCCTCAGGGCTACTTTCCAGCCAGTCACTGCCCAGCCTGGATTTGTGCCTGGGATTGCCTCGACCCAGATGCAGGACCCTGCACTTGCTCTTATTGAACTTCATGAGGTCGGCTTGTGCCCACTTCTCCAGCTTGTCAAGGTCCCTCTGGATGGCCTCCCTTCCCTCCAGCGTGTCTGCTGCACCACACAGCTTGGTATCATCAGCAAACTTGCTGAGGGTGCACTCAATACCACTGTCCATGTCACCCACAAAGATGTTGAATAAGACAGGTCCCAGGACTGATCCCTGAGGGACTCTGCTTGTCACTGGCCTCCACTGGGACATGGAGCCATTGACAGCCACTCTTTGGGTGCGGCCATCCAGCCAGTTCCTTATCCATCTAGTGGTCCACCCATCAAACCCATGTGTCACCAGTTTGGAGACCAGGATGTGGTATGGGACAGTGTCGAAGGCTTTGCTCAGGTCCAGGTAAATGACATCAGTTGCTCTCCCCTCATCTATTAATTTTGTCACCTGCTCATAGAAGGCAACCAGGTTGGTCAGGCAGGATTTGCCCTTGGCAAAGCCATGTTGGCTGTTCCCAATCACCTCTTCACTATTCTTTTGAGCGAGTAGTGACTCCAGGAGGATCTGCTCCATGATCTTTCCAGGCACAGAGGTGAGACTGACTGGCCTGGAGTTCCCTGGTTCCTCCTTCTTACCCTTTTTGAAGATGGCGGCAATGTTTCCCCTTTTCCAGTCTGTGGGGACTTCACCAGATTGCCATGACATTTTTGTCATGCATGGCCTAGCAACATCCTTATACATTCTATGGGTTATGTCTCCTTCCTTTCAAAGATGATACACCCTCTTTTTTTCCCTCAATTTGTTCAGAAGTTCATTGCCCATCCAGGCTGGTTGTCTTCCCCAGCAGCACATTTGCACAGCCTGTTCTTGCATCTGTAAGATTTCTTTCTTGACGTAGGTCCAGCCCTCCTGAACCTCTTTGTTTTTAAGGGCTGTTTCCCAAGGTACCTTGAGAGTTAGTTCCTTGAGTAACCTGAAGTCCACCCTCCATAAGTCCAGAGCGGAGGTTTTGTTGATGCCCCTCTTGGATTGACTGCACATTGACAAGTCAATTATTTCATGGTCACTGGACCCCAGACAGCCTCCAGCCACCTGCCTCCCCTCACCTTCCCCGCTGCTCTTGGAAAACAGATATGGAGCACTGGAAATTGAGGGTGAGGTGGTCCTGATGCCGGAGGACACACCATATGGGGTTCTCCCTAAGGCTAAGCAGCCTAAGGTTAAACAGCCTAAGGCAAAGCAGCCTAAGGTCAAACAGTCTTCTGCTGGCATCAGGACCTGTTCCCTTAAAAAAAAGAGGAGGGTAATTGTTATTGGTGATTCTCTTCTGAGGGGAATGGAGGGCCCTATATGTCGGCCTGACCCATCTCATAGGGAACTCTGTTGCCTGCCAGGAGCCCAAGTTAACGATGTTACCAGTAGGCTGCCTAAACTGGTGCAGCCCTCTGACTACTACCCTTTACTAGTTATGCAGTTAGGCAATGATGATGTTGCAACCAGAACTCCCAGGGCTATCAAAGATGACTTCAGGGCCCTGGGAGACCTGGTTGAGGGGTCAGGGGCACAAATAATTATTTCATCAATACCCTTAACTGCAGGAGGGAATACAGTAAGGAACAGGTCAGCAGCTATAGTTAACAAGTAGCTTAGAGGCTGGTGCAGTCAAAAGAATTTTGGTTTTTTTGATATTGGGAAACTTTCTACTGCACCAGGCCAGCTGGCAACAGATAGAGTACATCTATCCCAGAGAAGGGGAAAGATCACTGTATATGAGAACGGACTGTCTCCCAAAGATAAAAAGATCCTGGGTAGGGAATTGGCAGGTCTCATCGACAGGGCTTTAAACTAGTTTCGAAGGGGGAAGGGGCTGAAAATAGTCCTCTCAGACAAGAGTCTGGGGGCGACAAGCTAGAGTCGGAGGTGAAACCAGCAGCCCAGCTGAAGTGCATGTACACTAATGCATGAGGCATGGGTAACAAACAGGAGGAGCTGGAAGCCTTGATGCAGCAGGAAAATTATGATGTAGTTGCCATCACAGAGACGTGGTGGGACGACTCACATGACTGGAGTGCTGCAATTGATGGTTACAAGCTCTTCAGGAGAGACAGGCGAGGAAGAAGGGGTGAAGGGGTGGCCCTGTACATCAGAAAGGCACTAGATGCCATTGAGATGGAGATTAGGGACGATCGGGTTGAGTGCTTGTGGATAAGAATTAGAGGGAAGACCAGCAGGGCAGACACCCTGGTTGGAGTCTGTTATAGACCACCCAACCAGGAGGAAGATGTTGACGAAGCATTTTATAGGCAGCTTAGGGCTGTCTCAAGATCTCCGGACCTTGTTCTCATGGGCGACTTCAACCTGCCTGACATCTGCTGGGAACTCAACACGGCAGAGAGGAGACAGTCAAGAAGGTTCTTAGAATGTATGGAGAACAGCTTCTTATCCCAGGTGCTGCGAGAGCCTACCAGGGGCAAGGCTATACTTGACCTCCTCTTCATCAACAGGGAAGGACAGGTGGGTGATGTGGTGGTTGGAGGGTGTTTGGGGTCCAGTGACCACGAGATAATTGAATTCTCGGTTTCTGGTCAAGCCAAGAGGGGCAGCAAGAAGACCTCAACTCTGGACTTCCAGAGGGCAGACTTCGAGTTACTCAAGGAACTAATTCAGAGGGTTCCTTGGGATAAAGCCCGTAAAAACAAAGGGGCCCAGGAGAGCTGGACCTACTTCAATGAAGAATTGTTGAAGGCTCAGGGACAGGCTGTGCCAATGTGCTGGAAGATGAGCCGCCGGGGCAGACGGCCAGCCTGGATGCTTCATGAACTTTTAATGGAACTGAGGGAAAAAAAGAGGGTGTATCACCTTTGGAACAGAGGGGAGGCAACCCACAGAATGTTTAAGGATGTTGCTAGGTCTTGTAGGAAGAGAATTAGGGAGGCAAAAGCACACTTGGAGCTTAAACTGGCCTCTACTGTGAAGGACAACAAAAAGTCCTTCTATAAATACATTAATAGCAAGAGGAAGGGAAAGGACAACCTCCACTCCTTGGTGGACACGGAGGGGAACATTGTAACAGAGGATGAGGAAAAGGCAGAGATACTTAACACCTTCTGTGCCTCAATTTTTGCTAGAAGGATAGAACGTCTTCCTGACAGCTGGCCTGCAGAGCTGGCAGAAGGAGCCAGGGAGCTGCACAGTTTCCCTATGTTCGATGAGGAGGTGGTTGGAACTCTCCTTAGCAGCTTGGATCCCCACAAGTCCATGGGACCAGATGGGATTCATCCTAGGGTGCTGAGAGAGCTGGCAGATGGGCTGGCCAAGCCACTATCCATAATTTTCCAGCAGTCCTGGCTCACTGGAGATGTCCCAGAGGACTGGAAGCTGGCCAACGTGGTGCCCATCCATAAGAAGGGCCGGTTGGATGAGCCAGGGAATTATAGGCCTGTCAGCCTGACCTCAGTGCCAGGCAAGATCATGGAACAGGTCATCCTGAGTGCAATAACACAACACGTACAGGATGGCCAAGGGATCAGGCCTAGCCAGCATGGATTTAGGAAGGGCAGGTCCTGCCTGACCAACCTGATTTCCTTCTATGATCAGGTGACCCACCTGGTGGATGTGGGGAGGCCTGTGGATGTAGTCTACCTGGACCTCAGCAAGGCCTTTGACACTGTCCCCCATAGCAAACTGCTGGCCAAGCTGTCAGCCCATGGCTTGGATGGGAGCACACTGCGATGGGTTAGGAACTGGCTGGAGGGCTGAGCCCAGAGAGTGATGGTGAATGGTGCCACATCCTGCTGGCAGCCAGTCACTAGTGGTGTGCCCCAAGGATCAGTGCTGGGCCCTGTGCTCTTTAACATCTTTATTGATGATCTGGATGAGGGCATTGAGTCCATCATCAGTAAATTTGCTGACGACACCAAGCTGGGGGCAAGAGTTGATCTGCTGGAGGGTAGAGAGGCTCTGCAGAGGGACCTCGACAGGCTGGACAGATGGGCAGAATCCAACAGCATGAGATTTAACACATCCAAGTGCCGGGTTCTGCACATTGGCCACAACAACCTCATGCAGTGCTACAGGCTGGAGTCACAGTGGCTGGAGAGCAGCCAGGCAGAGAGGGACCTAGGGCTGCTGGTTGATGGTAGGCTGAACATGAGCCTCCAGTGTGCCCAGGCAGCCAAGAGGGCCAATGGCATCCTGGCCTGCATCAAGCACAGTGTGGCCAGCAGGAACAGGGAGGTCATTCTGCCCCTGTACACTGCACTGGTTAAACCACACCTCGAGTCCTGTGTCCAGTTGTGGGCCCCTCAGTTTAGGAAGGATGTTGACTTGCTGGAAGGAGTCCAGAGAAGAGCAACAAAGTTAGTGAGGGGTTTGGAACACAAGCCGTATGAGGAGAGGCTGAGGGAGCTGGGGTTGCTCAGCCTGGAGAAGAGGAGACTCAGGGGTGACCTTATTACTCTCTATAACTACCTGAAGGGAGGTTGTAGACAGGCAGAGGTTGGTCTCTTCTCCCAGGCACCCAGTACCAGAACAAGAGGACACAGTCTCAGGCTGCACCAGGGGAGGTTCAGGTTGGAAGTTAGGAAGAAGTTCTATACAGAAAGAGTGATTGCGCTATGGAATAGGCTGCCCGGGGAGGTGGTGGAGTCGCCGTCATTGAAGGTGTTCAGAAGGAGACTTGATGGGGTGCTTGGTGCCATGGGTTAGCTGTTTGGGTGGGTTGGATTGGTTGATGGGTTGGACACAATGATCTTGAAGGTCTCTTCCAACCTGGTTTGGTTTATTCTAATAAAGGTTTATTCTAATCTTTCTGGGCACAGAGGTGAGACTGACTGGCCTGGAGTTCCCTGGTTCCTCCTTCTTACCCTTTTTGAAAATGGGGGCTATGTTTCCCCTTTTCCAGTCTGTGGGGACTTCACCAGATTGCCATGACTTTTGAAATATAATAGAGAGGGGTTTAGCAACCTCATCTGCCAGTTCTCTCAGTACCCGTGGGTGTATCCCGTCGGGTCCCATGGACTTGAACACTTTCAGGTTCTTCAGGTGATCACGAACCTGATCTGCACTTACAATGGGCAGTTCTTCCTCCCCGTCCCTGGCTTTGACTTCCATAACATCAGGAGTGTGGCTAGAGGCCCTTGCAGCGAAGACTGAGGTAAAGAAGTTATTAAGTACCTCAGCCTTTTCCTCATCACTTGTGACCATGTCACCGTTTTCCTTTCTGAGGAGGCCCACACCTTCCCTAGTCTTCTTCTTCCCATTAATATACCTGTAAAAGTTCTTAGTGTTCCCTTTAATCTCCCTGGCTAGATTCAATTCAAACTCTGCCTTGGCTTTCCTAATCAGGATTTTTGCTGCTCGGGCAGCTTCCTTATATACCCCCTGTTCTAGCTGTCCTTCTTTCCACTTCCTATAGAGTTTCTTTTTAAGTAATAATGTGTCCAGTAGCTCC
This sequence comes from Melanerpes aurifrons, assembly GCA_011125475.1. Taxonomy (NCBI): domain Eukaryota; kingdom Metazoa; phylum Chordata; class Aves; order Piciformes; family Picidae; genus Melanerpes; species Melanerpes aurifrons. Next base: position 771,282 of record WWNC01000081.1, on the reverse strand, counting down.
TTGCTCATCCAGGCAGGCCTCCTAGCATTCTTATCTGCTTTTCTCTTTGTTGGTACACAGAGCTCTTGGACACAGAGGAGGTGGTCCTTGAATACTGACCAGCTGTCCTGGGTCCCTCTTCCTCCAGGGCTTTGTCCCACAACACTTTGGCTATCAAATCCCTGAAGCAATCAAAATCTGCACGCCTAAAGTCTAGGGCCGTAAGCTTGGAATACTTCCTCCTGATTGCCCTGAGGATATTAAATTCAACTGCTTCATGGTCATTGCAGCCAAGGCCGTCTCTGAGCCTCACATTGCTTACCAGCCTTTCCCTGTTGTTGAGAACAATGTCCAGCATAGCACCATTTCTTGTTGGTTCCTCTACCATTTGGAGGAGGAAACTGTCTTCTATGCATTCCAGGAACATCCTGGAGTGCTGGAGCCTTGCTGTGTTGTTCCTCCAACAGGGAGGGATCAGAGTCTATAACTATTTTGGGAGTCACCGGTGGATCTCAAGAGTTAACTAAGGTGGAGGTTAATGTAAGTTTAACTGGTAAACAATGGAGGAAGCATGGAGCTGAGACTGGACCTGACACACCTTGTATTTTGGGAATTGATTTTCTGAGAGAAGGGCATTTCAGAGACCCTAGAGTTTACAAATGGGCTTTTGGAGTAGCTTCAATAGAAATTGATGGACAAAAACTAAAGCTGTACGCTAGGCCTGAGCTTTCTGATGAATCTGCAGTTGTGGGACTACACAAGATACAGGGCATTAAATTGCTGGTTGCTTCTCAGACTGTGCATCACAGACAATATAGAACCAACCATTACTCTCTGTTGCCCATTCAGAATCTGATTCGTCAGTTGGAGAGTCAGAAAGTCGTCAGCAAAACTCATTCACCTTTCAACAGTCCAGTGTGGACTTTGCGGAAGCAGAATGGAGTCTGGCGTCTGATGGTTGACTATCAAGCCCTAAATGAAGTAACTCCACCTATGAGAGCAGCAGTACCAGACATGATGGAACTCCAGTATAAGCTGGAATCCAAAGAGGCCAAATGGTATGCTACCATAGACATTGCTAATGCATTTTTCTCTATTCCCATAGCAGAGGAATGCAGGCCTCAGTTTGCTTTCACCTGGAGAGGAATCCAGTACACTTTCAGCAGGTTGCCAATGGGCTGGATCCACAGCTCAAGTATCTGTCATGCAGTAATCCACGATGCTCTGGAGAAAGGCGGTGCTCCAGAACACATCCAGTTCATCGATGATATCATCATCTGGGGTAAAACTGCTGAAGAAGTCATCGAGAAAGGTAACAAAATCATTGACGTTCTTCTGAATGCAGGTTTTGCCATCAATTGAGACAAGGTGAAAGGACCTACCACAGAAATTCAGTTTCTGGGAGTGCGGTGGCAGGATGGACACCAACGTATTCCAGAAGATGTGCTAAATAGAATCTCTACCATGGCAAATCCCATGAAGAAGCAAGAAACCCTACGTTTCTTGGGGATAGAGGGATTTTGGAGACTGCACATGCCTGGATACAGTCAGATTGTCAAACCTCTGTATGATGTGACTCGAAAGAGAAACCATTTCCACTGGGGACCTGAACAACAAGCAGCCTTTGACCAGATAAATCAAGAGGTAGTTCAAGCAATGGGTCTGGGACCTGTCTGAGATGGTCCAGACATTAAGAACATTTTGTACACGGCTGCAAGTGACAATGGTCCAACCTGGTGCTTGTGGCAAAAAGCTCCAGGTGAGACACGTGGACGACCTCTTGGTTTCTGGAGTTGCGGTTACAGAGGTCCAGAGACTAATTATACTCCAACAGAGAAAGAAATTTTAGCTGCCTATGAAGGAGTAAAAGCATCTTCTGAAGTAACTGGAACTGAATCACAACTTATCTTAGCTCCCAGATTACCAGTTTTGAATTGGATGTTCAAAGGCAAAGGTTCCACACCACATCATGCCACAGACTCAACATAGTCTAAGTGGATGGCTCTGATAATACAGAGAGCTCAAATGGGAAATCTTGAAAGGCCTGGTCTAGTGGAGGTGATCTCAAGTAGGCCTGAAGGTACCAAGTGTGCTAAACCTCCAGAGGAGAGTGTAACTTGTGCTGAGGAAGCTCCTCCTTAACAATGACCTTTCTGATGATGAAAAGAAATATGCTTTGTTCACAGATGGTTCCTGTCGTCTTGTTGGAAACAAGCAAAGGTGGAAGTCTGCAGTGTGGAGTCCAACATGCCGAGTTGCAGAGGCAAAGGATGGAGAAGGAGAATCCAGTCAGTTCGCAGAGGTAAAAAAGCTGTCCAGCTAGCTCTCGACGTAGCTGAATGTGAGAGATGGCCAAAGCTTTATCTCTACACCAACTCATGGATGGTAGCCAATGCTCTATGGGGTTGGCTAAAGAACTGGAAGAAGAATGGTTGGCAGAGAAAAGGAAAACCCATTTGGGAAGCTGACCTGTGGCAGGACATTTCTGATCAAATCGAGAGAATTCCAGTGAAAGTGAGACACATCGATGCTCACATTCCTAAGAGCAAAACTACTGAAGAACAGCAACAGAACCATCAGGCAGATCTAGCTGCAAGAGTTTCTCAAGTAGACATGGACTCTGATCTTGATCTCGACTGGAAACACCGAGGTGAGATATTCTTAGCTCGGTGGGCTCATGATTCGTCAGGACATGAAGGCAGAGATGCAACATCTCTCGTGACAGATCCATAGACATTTCCATGGATGCTATCACACAAGTCATCCATGACTGTGACATTTGTGCTGCTATTAAGCAGGCAAAGTGACTTAAGCCCTTGTGGTATAGTGACAGATGGTCCAAGTACAAGTATGGTGAAGCTTGGCAGATTGACTATATCACTCTACCATGTTCTCGTTCTGGTAAGCAATACGTGCTTTCTATGGTAGAGGCAAACACTGGATGGTTGGAAACTTATCCAGTTCCACATGCAACTGCACGCAACACCATTCTTGGTCTGGAGAGACAGATCCTGTGGAGACACAGAACTCCAGAGAGGATTGAGTCAGACAACGGAACTCATTTCAAGCACAACCTTGTAAAGAGCTGGGCAAAAGAGCACGGTATTGAGTGGATATTCCATATTCCTTACTCTGCACTAGCTTCAGGGAAGATTGAACACTACAACGGTTTGTTGAAGACCACTCTTAAAGCCATGGGGGGTGGATCTTTGAAAAACTGGGAAAAGCATTTAGCACAAGCAACCTGGCTGGTAAATAGTAGTGGTTCAGTCAACCGAGCTTTACCTGCACATTCAGATCTGCTACAGAAAGTGGAAGGTGATAGAGTTCCTGTTGTTAGAGAAAAGAATCTGTTAGGTGAAACTGTTTGGGTATTTTCACCCTCAGGAGAGGCTAAACCTGTCCGAGGGGTGGTTTCAGCTGAAGGTCCGGGTCACTCTTATTGGGTAATGCAAGAGAATGGCGAAATTCAGTGTATTCCACAAAGAAATTTAACTTTAGCTGAAAGAATTTAATTTCAACCTGTTGTGCAGTTACATTGCGTCCAAAGGAAGAATCAACGAGGAATCTACAGTTCATGAACCCTTAGAACCCTGAGAGCCCTGAGTCAACTAAGAGACCCTGAGAATCCCTGTTTCCCTTTTCTTCGCTTCGTCGGTGAAGAAATAAACTGTTTTCCATTTTTCTCATTTTCTGATTTTCTTGGACTTTTGAATCATCTACATCTGAGTATAGCCAGAATGGACTATGAACTTTACTTACGAACTGTAAATATTGCCTTGGATTGGATGGACAGTATGAACAGCCAATTAAATTGTTTAGAAGGGGTGGACTCTGATCGTTTGAGGCTGTGCCTTTAAGAAGAGGGACATTGTGACTGAAGGTTTTATAAACAAAGGACAGGTCTAAACTAATTTCATTGGTGGATTGGTAGAAAGCAACTTTGAACTTGGAGTTCAGCAGAGACTAGTCTCAGTCTCGCATTTCTTCCCCCTCCTTTCGCAGCTTTCTGTTTCTGGGCTTTTGGCCAGACTGACCTTGGAACTGATAACCGTGAGTCACTAAGACATTTGCTCTAACTATAACTGCTTTTAATTAACAATTATTCCTTTTCTCTCTTTCTAACCCTCTCTGGGGAAAAGGGGGAGAGAAGGGGGTACAGGGGGGAAAACCCTTCCTCCTGGCAGGGGAGGGGAATCTCATTCTTGTGTTACTTTGTTATATATTTCTGTATATATATTGTAAATACTGTAAATTGTGTATATATCCTGCATTTCCTAAACCGCTTGTAAATACAGCACAATCCTTTGCTAATCCGGCTGTGGTTTTCTTTCAATTTTCTTCCCTTCACTTACGGGGGGTAAGAATGCTGGGCCTTCCCCTCAACCCTTGACAGCTCTTCTCATGTGCTAGGATTTTTCTCCTCCTCTGGGATGGATGTACTCCATCTGTTGCTAGTGGACCTGGTGCTATACAAAGTTTGAAAGATCAAAACCCCCAAAATTCTGTTGGTGGCACCAGCATCTGAGCCACTTGTTAATTACACCTGCTTTCCTTTTCCTTTCACTATTCCTTTGTACTAAGAGTGTTAATGAAAATATTACCTGTGCCCCTGACCCCTCAACCAATTTTCTCAGAGTCTTGAAGTCTTTTTTGATTTCCTTTGCACCTCTGGTCTCATCATCATCATTCCTTACCTTCATAACTATCTGGAGATAGCAATCAGAGGACTGTACAAGATTAAGCAGCCTTCTGGCAACATCTCTGCTGCAGGCCCCAGGGAGGCAGCAGACTTCCCTGTGGGAAGGAGTCTGTCACAGACCACCCAACCAGGATGAGGAGGCTGACAAATTATCTATAAGCAACTGGAGGCTGTCTCAAGATCATCAGATCTTGTCATTGTAGGTGACCTTAACCTGCCAGATATCTGCTGGTTGCTTAATTCAGCAGAGAGGAGGCAGTCCAGAAGATTCCTGGAGCACATGGAGGACAGCTTCCTGATGCAGCTGTTAAATGAGACTACCAGAGGCCAGGCTCTACTTGACCTGCTGTTCTCCAATAGGGAAGGGCTGGTGGGAGATGTGATGGTGGGAGGCTGCCTAGGGTGCAATGACCACAAGATAGTGAAGTTTTCAATACGCAAGGAGATAGGGAGGACCACCAACAGAACTCTCATTTTGGACTTCTGGAGAGCAAACTTCAGCCTGTTTAAGAAACTTATTTGTAAAGTTCCCTGGGTATCAGCCCTCAAGAACTGAGGGTTCCAGGATGGTTGGACATACTTCAAACAGGAGCTCTTGAAGGCACAGGAACTGGCAGTTCCCACATGCCGAAAGATGAGCCGGTGGGGAAGGTGACTGGCCTGGATGAGCAAGCAGCTCCTGAAGGAATTAAGGGAAAAAAAGAGACTGTATCACCTTTGGAAGTGTGCTGGGTTGAGGCAGCCCCCTCCCCACCACAGTCAGAAATAAAAAAAAAAATCCTCAGACAAATAGATTGCAAAAATGATGGAAAGTTTACATAAAAAGCAATGAGTGTTTACAGCAAGGCAAAAGTGCAGTGACAAAGAAAGATCCCAACACAGACCCAGAGACTTCCCATCCCCACATTAGGGTACACCCAAGACCCTCAGGGCTCCTTCTTCCCCCCCCTCCACTGCTAGGCTAGTCTCAGCTGGCCAGATCTGAGACTGCCCATCCGCCCGTGGCCTTGGGCCTAGCCAGGCCCAAAGCTGGGAGACATCTCCTACAGTACTGGCTGATGGAGGAGGAAGAAAACTGGAAGCACTAGACTCTGCACTCGATCTTATAGTGGTGCAAAGAATTGTGGTACGAAATACCTAATTTCCTGTGTCCACCCCTCTGGGCTGGACTTCTCGACACAGGAAGTAAACACAGCAGGGGGGTATCCAGCTCAAACTGCAACATGCTACCCCTTATTTCATACCACAATGTTTGCACCCAAACACATCATCAAATCAGAAATCTTCTGATGACATATCTAGCGAAGTCCATATCTTCATCTGGGCATCCACCCAAACAGACTCTCATTCAAGCTCAAGTATCAGTCCAGTCCAGTTCTTCTTCTCTCATCTAATAGAACCTCCCAGTGATGCAGAGTTAACTCTTCTGCGGTTCAAGCTCTTCATGGATCTGTTGGACATCCTGGTCACCTGGAGAAAACTTCAGAACTCCTCAACCAAACCTTTATTCCCATCTATATTTACTCAGCAGCATATTTACACCCCTGGGGCAAGTCAGTCACAACAATCATACTTCAACTGCTTCTCCACCCCTCCAGGAAAATAGCGCACTGAGCCTTTCACAACCTTGCACGGATCTATCCCAAGCCCAGTGCTGACCACTTCCAGCTGCGGCCCAAAGCTATACAGATGCATGCCACAGGTTGTGCTGGGTTGAGGCAGCCCCCACCCCACCACGGGCAGAAGTAATAACTCACACAAAACGGATTGCAAAAGTGATGGAAAGTTTAAATAGAAAGCAGTGAATGTTTGCAGAAAACCAAAAGCATAGTGACAAAGAAAGATCCCAAAACAGACCCAGAGACATCCCATCCCCACATGAGGGTACACCCAAGACCCTCAGGGCTCCTTCTTCCTCCCCCTCCACTGCTAGGCTAGTCTCAGCTGGCCAGATCTGAGACTGCCCATTCCCCCGTGGCCTTGGGCCTAGCTAGGCCCAAAGCCAGGAGACATCTCCCCCAGTTACCGGCTGAAGGAGGAGGAAGAAAAGAGGAAGTACTAGACCCCGCACTGGATCTTATAGTGGTGCAAAGAACTGTGGTACGAAATACCTAATTTCCTGTGTCCACCTCCTGAGCTGGGTGATGGGGTCAGGGAGCAGTGTAATGCCCCGGAAATCCATGAGGAATTAGTTTGGGATCTGCTGAGCCACTTGGACACTCACAAGTCCATGGGGCCAGATGGGATCCATCCTAGGGTGCTGAGAGAGCTGGCAGATGAGCTGGCCAAGCCGCTCTCCATCATTTTCCTCCATTCCGTGCTCACTGGTGAGGTCCCAGATGACTGGAAACTGGCCAGTGTGGTCCCCATCCATAAGAAGGGTCGGATGGAGGAACCTGGAAACTACAGGCCAATCAGCCTGTCCTCAGTACCAGGGAAAATGGAGCAAATTATCTTGGCAGCAATAACTGCGCACCTGAAGGATGGCCAAGGGCTCAGGTCCAGCCAACATGGATTTAGGAAGGGCAGGTCCTGCCTCTCCAACCTGATCTCCTTCTATGGTCAGGTGACCCTCCTGGTGGATGTGGGGAAGGCTGTGGTTGTAGTCTACCTGGACTTCAGCAAGGCCTTTGACACCATCTCCCATAGCAAACTGCTGTCTAAGCTTTCAGCTCTTGGCTTGGAGAGGAGCACTCTGTGATGGGTTAGAAACTGGCTAGAGGGCCGAGCCCAGAGAGTGGTGGTGAATGGTGCCACATCCAGCAGGCAGCCAGTCACCAGTGGTGTCCCCCAGGGATGAGTGCTGGGCCTCATCCTCTTAAACATCTCCATTGATGATCTGGATGAGAGGATTGAGTCAGTCATCAGCAAATTTGCAGATGACACCAAGTTGGGAGCAGATGTTGGTCAGTTAGAGGACAGAAGGGCTCTGCAGAGGGACATCGACTGACAGGACAGATGGGCAGAGTCTAATATGATGGCATTCAACAAGTCCAAGTGCTGGGTGCTGCACTTTGGCCACAGCAACCCCATGCAGAGCTACAGGCTGGGGTCAGAGTGGCTGGAGAGTTGCCAAACAGAGTGGGACCTGGGGGTGCTGATTGACAGCTGCATAAACATGAGCCAGCAGTGTGCCCAGGTGGCCAAGAAGGCCAATGGCATCCTGGCCTGCATTAGGAATAGTGTGGCCAGCAGGAGCAGGGAAGTGATTGTACCCCTGTACTCTGCATTGGTTAGGCCACACCTTGAGTACTGTATCCAGTTCTGGGCCCCTCAGTTTAAGAAGGACATTGAGACACTTGAATGTGTCCAGAGAAGGGCAATGAGGCTGGTGAGAGGCCTTGAGCACAAGCCCTATGAGAAGAGGCTGAGGGAGCTGGGATTGTTTAGCCTGGAGAAGAGGAGGCTCAAGGGGGACCTCATTGCTCTCTACTACTACCTGAAAGGTGGTTGTAGCCAGGAAGGGGTTGTCTCTTCTCCCAGGCAACCAGTACCAGAACAAGGGGACACAGTCTCAAGCTGCACCAGGGGAAGTTTAGGCTTGAGGTGAGGAGAAAGTTCTTCACTGAGAGAGTCATTCGTCATTGGAATGGGCTGCCCAGGGAGGTAGTGGAGTCACCGTCCCTGGAGGTGTTCAAGAGGGGATTGGGTGTGGCACTTGGTGCCATGTTCTAGCCATGAGGTCTGTGGTTACAAGTTGGACTTGATGATCTTTGAGGACTCTTCCAACCTTAGTGATACTGTGAAGGATTCAGACAATATATGGGGCCCTCTGTTTCCCTCATGAGGGAATCACCAGTGACAATTACCCTCCTCTTTTTTTTGAGGGAACAAGTCCTTCTCTGAGGGGCAGGCTGTTTGGTTTTAGGCAACACCTCAGATTGTGTCTCTTCTGTCTTCTCATTCACCTCATCCTCAGCTTCCAGTGCTCCATATTTGTTTTTGCAAGTGCAGCTGGGAAGGTGAGGGGAGCTGTCAGGGTTTTACTTTGCCTCTCGTAACAGGGACCTGTATCCATTTCCTGCTGCATCTTGGGTCACCTCCCTCTGCTAGGGAATCCTGTAGAGACAGATCATTCAAATCCAACTGCCTTTCACATTTCCTTACAGTCCTAAGTCCTAAGTCTAGCAACTTCTTCCTTCAGTTCAGCCACTAGATTAAGCAGATAATTGAGCTGCTCACACCTGATGCAGGTGTTATCTCCATTGCTCTCCATTTCAGATGCCAGGCTCCACCACTCTCTGCAGCCAGTTGCCTGGGCACCTGCCTGCTTAAGTTTGACCTCAGTCTGAGTCAACACAGATCTTTTGAAAACAGCTTTGCAGTTAGTTACCACCATCCCTATCCCTGGCCGTGTGACCTAACTGTAGAACAATTCAGGAATGAGCCCATGTGACTCAGCTCCTCCCTCCCTCTGGTGAAAAATGTGCCACAGCACGTGCCGCTAGCTGCAATCAAGCCAGAAGACAGCAGCTCTCTTGCCAAATGGTGTCACATGGCTCAGCTCTCCTGCATTGAAATTTGCTGCGGCTGAAGTCACCCTCTTGAGCAGGCACGTGAAAGATGATCCTGCCAATCGTCGCTATCTGCCAAGGTCCTCCCACCTCAAAAAGCCCTAAAAAGAACGCAAAAAGGAGTGCATCTCAGCTCAAGCACACCGGTCCTGGTCCCAAGCATCTTTCTTGGCAAATGGCAAAACAGTACTGGAACAGGCTGCCCAGAGAGGTTGTGGAGTATCCTCCCGAGACTTTCAATACCCACCTGAATACATTCCTATGTGGACTACTCTAAGCGATCCTGCAATGGCAGGGGCATTGGACCAAATGATCTCTTGAGCTCCTGTGAGAGACTAAATCTTGTCTCTCTTGATGTGACTCAGAAAAGATAAAATCACTTTTGCTGCTTGCCCAGACAATAGCTGATGTGTATTGGCCAGACACCACTGGAAGGACTCTCTGGAAGGTGCACAGATAAGGATTGCTCACCACACTGCAGCTGTCCTGGAAATAATGGGAAGAGGCCACTGCTATCGATACTCTCTGGAATATATATACCTAAAAACTGTATAAAAGATCTGAGCAACTACTGGCTCAGCAGAAGGAAAACATGGGAGAAAGAAAACATGGGAGAAGAAAAACATGAAAGAAGAAAAAAACCTGGACAATGCCGCTGAGAATTAAAATACGAGAGAAGGAAAAGACTGGGGCAATGTTGCTCTGAAGAAAAACTGAGAGAATACTAGGAGATAAAAAAATGACAGAGACATCGCCATGTTGCCTGGAAGAAGCAGACCAAGAGGAACCCTCTCTCCATGTCCGAAGTTCTGCCTGCTGCAACTCATGGAGCTGAAGAGGCTGCTCAGAAGACATCACACTCAACATCTCCTCCTTTCCAAAGCTGCAGCAGCCTTCCTCCACAGACTCAAACTATCTTGGGGGGTGAGGGGTGTGGTAATATAATTCCTTTCCTCTTCTCTCTCCCTCTTCTTTCTCTTCCTCTCTATTTTATAGTGTGATCTCCTTGAGAATTCTCAGTACCCTGTTGTGGGAAAGCTAGTTTTTGGTGGTATTTTGTAAAGTGTGTATTCTCTCAGGGAAAGTGTGGCTTCCCTGAGAAGCCTAGTATTGAAGCAAAAGTTGACAAGCTTTTGCAAGTGTGTGTTCTCTCAGGGAAACAAGAATGACTCTTCCCTAAGAAACACAGGTTTTTTATCCTGTTGTAGCAGAAAATTTGAAAAACAAAAGCTGAGAAGCTTTTGCAAGTGTGGGTTCTCTGAGGGAGAGTGTGAGTTTCCCTTGAGAAGTCCAGGGTGTTGTTTTTTTTCTTGTGTTTGACCTCTCCTGAGAAATCTATTGTGTATTTTTCTGGAGAAGAAGCCTTTTAAAAATGTACATTTTTCCAGGGAAGATTTTGTAGGTACAAACAGTGTTTTTGCTATAACTTCCCTGTGAAACTTAGTGCCCTATTAAGAAATGCTTTGTGAAACGAAGGAAATGACCCTGAGTGAGAGGCTGTTTTTCCCTTTTAGAAACTCATGGTGCTTGCCCATCTGTACAGGTACTTGACTGGGCCCATGAAAACTCGAGTAATTTCCAGAGTATGGCTGATGAAATTGTGGCCCTGCAGAAAGATGCAAGGGCAAAATCCAGAAAAGGCAAAGCTTTTATTTGTGCAGTCTTAGGTGCCTGTTTATCAGCTTCAGTGAAAGAAAAAGAGGAATGGCATGAGCAACAGAATCAAATGATCTTCTGTTTGCAGGGCTTTGTGGAATCACTACAAAGCCATGTTGCCACTTTGAAACACACAGTGACAGATCTTAACATTCAATTAGTAAAGGAGAGGAGGCAAAATTCATATTTGGAATCAAAACACGACGTGAATTATCCAGATTCTGTCCCCATGTACCCTCAGGCAGAATTGACAGCAGCCAAGGAAGCTGCTGTGCATGTCAGACTTCTCATTAAAACAGAAATTTTATATGTGGATGGGGAAACTACCCCCACTATCACAACTCAAGAGACACCTTTCTCCTACACTGAGCTAGCCAAAATCCACAAAGAATTTGTGTGCTCTGCTGGGGAAACTGAGGTGGAATATATATGGTGAGTTTCAAAAACTGGAGGTGATCAGATTATGTTAGCAGAAGCTGAAGCCATGGGCTATTGGGGTGATAATGTTTTTCTAACTTTGAAAAACAGAAGTGGACCCTGGAGTCTTATTCAGCGAGCTGCATATTGGGTAGAAGGTTTTGAACCCAAGGAGAGAAGGTAACCTGTAGTTCTGCGGGGAGTGGTGAATCAGATAATGGAGAATGTGCAAAAGGCTGCATGCCTGCAAATGATATATGAAAAAGAACTAAAACTTAATTTTGAATCCCCCCTTTTTCTCCTGGTGGATGAAAAGAGAATGACTCCTTTGGTCAGGGGTCTTCCTGACTCAATTAAAATAAGAGGTAGCCAGCTCCAAAAAGAAATAGTTGATACCCCACTTTCTTCTAGGATGCAAGCTGCTCTAAGAGAAAATTCAACACCTGGAGGGAGACAGCCTGACTTGAAGCTATGGACATGGGAAGAAATGGAAAGGGATTTATTAGACTATGCCAGGCAGTATGGTATACCTGAGGAAATTAAAAGCCCTGAAATTAGAGGCTTGAGGCATGTGAAAATGATTCACGCACCAAGCCCCCAGAGCCAGTTGCACAGTGTTCCCAATGGGCACCTGGCTAGGGTCAGGGAACACTTGAATACCCAGCAATATTGTTGGCAGGTGGGTCAGAAGAAAGGTATTCTAAAAGAAGTGATTGATGGGGTATCTACGAGGCAATTAGAAATCGTTGTGAAATGCTGACCTGAGCCTAAAGAGAGGGTTGAGCCCACTGCTGTTTTCTTGGTGGAATCACTTGATGAGGGGAGGAGTGTGCCTCACAGGCGAAATAAGTGCTTCACTCCTAATGGTGAATGGGGGTGGAGGTAAATCATGATTCAGGAGACCACCAAGAAATTGTACATGGTTTGGTGATCAGATTTGTTTGTGTTTAGCTTGGCTTTGAAAGAAGTTGAAACAATCAAGGGTACTTACAGGCCCATTCAAAGTAACTAAGCCAACTCTTTCAGGGATATCACCTGAGAGGGTGGCCCAGAGAACCTCTGTGTGTATGTGAAACCTGGAAATACCAGTTTTGCATGTTTTGAGGTTGTGTATTTTATTTAAATTCTAATACTGTAGATTCCTTGACGTATTTTCAGAAGGACTTGTTAAAACAAAAGACTTCTCAAGTTTTGCAGGCTGCGACCCTTGGAAAAAATGTTTCCTTGCAGCATTATCACAGAAGACATCTTTTTGAGGACTGTACCTTCCTCATATCCCCACAGATGCATTCAGATCTGGAAGGAAGATCGCACTTCAGTTCCAACTGAAGGACTGATGGGGGGAGGGGGTGTTATGGATTTGTTCTCCTGGCTTCCAGGAGGAATAGGGATGTTTTCACCTTGTGTAATTCCCTGTTTCATACAATTGATTCAACGTGTAGTGTCCAATATATATTCTATAAGCAATTGAAGGCTGCCTCAAGATCATCAGATCTTGTCCTTGTGGGTGACTTTCACCTGCCACATATCTGCTGGGAACTTAATTTAGCAGAGAGGAGGCAGTCCAGAAGATTCCTGGAGCACATGGAGGACAGCTTCCTGATGCAGCTGTTAAGTGAGCCTACCAAGGCTGCCCAGGGAGGTGATGGAGTAACTGTCCCTGGAGGTGTTCAAGAGGGGATTGGATGTGACACTTGGTGCCATGGTCTAGTGATGAGGTCTGTGGTGACAGGTTGGACTCGATGATCTTTGAGGTCTCTTCCAACCTTGGTGATACTGTGATACTGTAATATCTAAAAAGGACAACATCTCAGCTATGCCAAAGCTGCAGTAGTATGAGTTTGCCTGTTCACTGCCAGTTGTTCTCATTCCAGTGTTTTAAACATTGATAAACAAGGCATGTTGCTTCTAATTTTATGGTAATGTATTTTATGGTGAGGCCTCTTCAGCATGCTTCCCCCTGATGACTTTTGAAAAACTTTGCCTTCTGGACAATATGATTTCCAAAACTCCCATGTGATTTGGGTTCCTATTTGAGCCCATTGAGTGCTACCCAGTTGTTCCATGTAGCATAATTTGTATGATGTGTGGAGTGAGTCTTGCCTTTAAACATCTATCTCAACACTGGCAATCAAGGTACCTGGAGGAGCTGTTCTTTAGTACCAATTATTTCAAAAGCAGCTCAAACTCTACACACTGTCAGTATCTTGTTCAGTGAGAGGGTAATACACCTTCAAACTTCTATATGCTTAACTCCGAAATCCTAGGAGTCAGCCTCAGGTCTCCTCTGTTGCCTTTTGCCAAAAACTCCAGGTAGGGGTGTTCTCCCTAGCTGCAGTATAGAGCATATTTCTTACATCTAGAACTATTCAGACTGACACATAAATTAGTGTATGAAAAATATCTTGCTTTATTTGTCCTATTCAAAACAATTATTTTTCCAAGTCAGTTCATAAGGAAGGCCTACAATCTGACTGTGGACTAGAGTATGCATTTGTCAGAAACATGTAACACCTAAGGAAACTTGTGTCTCCTTCTTATTAGTTGGTGGAGACATAATTATCATTTTGTTAATCACTCCTATTGGGATTTGGCAATGCCCATCTTGCCAATTAATTCCTATAAACAGATCATGTCCTAAAAACTTGATCTTACCTCTTTTGATGACAAACTCAGCATTCAGATGAAGTTGGATTACTCTCTCCCTTTTCTTCTTCTGCTGTATTACCCCTTACAATAATGTCATCAATGTTTTTTGGACATTTATGAATTCCACCCTTTTCTAGTGTAGACTGGCAAATCACAGGGCAGTGTTTCCAACCTTGAAATCAATTCCAGATGTACCGGACTCCCCTTCAGGTGAAAGCAAACTGTGGCCTACACTTCATTGGTAAAGGAATAGAGAAAAATACACTAGCAATATCATAATTGGAAAAGACTTCCAAGATCATTAAGTCCATCTGCCAACCCAACACCACCATATCCATTAAACCATGTCCTGAAGTGGCACGTATATGTTTTTTTAACACCTCCAGGGTCAATGACTTCACCATGTCCCTGGGCAGCCTGTTCCAATGCCTGACCAATCTTTCAGTAAAGAAAGGTCCTAATATAGAATAGAATAGAATAGAATAGAATAGAATAGAATAGAATAGAATAGAATAGAATAGAATAGACCAGGTTGGAAGAGACCTTCAAGATCATCACGTCCAACCTATCACCCAACACCACCTAATCAACTAACCCATGTAACTAAGCACCCTGTCAAGTCTCCTCCTGAACACCTCCAGTGACGGCGATTCCACCACCTCCCCAGGCAGCCCATTCCAATGGGCAATCACTCTCTCTGTGTAAAACTTCCTCCTGACCTCCAGCCTGAACTTCCCCTGGCGCATCCTGAGACTGTGTCCTCTTGCTCTGGTGCTGGCTGCCTGGGAGAAGAGACCAACCTCTGCCTGTTTACAACCCCCCTTCAGGTAGTTGTAGAGAGCAATAAGGTCACCCCTGAGTCTCCTCCCCTCCAGGCTAAGCAGCCCCAGCTCCCTCAGTCTCTCCTCATAGGGCTTGTGTTCCAAGCCCCTCACTAACTTCGTTGCCCTTCTCTGGACTCGTTCCAGCAAGTCAACATCCTTCCTAAACTGAGGGGCCCAGAACTGGACACAGGACTCGAGGTGTGGCCTAACCAGTGCAGTGTACAGGGGCAGAATGACCTCCCTGCTTCTGCTGGCCACACTGTTCTTAATGCAGGCCAGGATGCCATTGGCCCTCTTGTCTGCCTGGGCACACTTCAGGCTCATGTTCATCCTACCATCAACCAGCACCCCTAGGTCCCTCTCTGCCTGGCTGCTCTCCAGCCACTCTGACCCCAGCCTGCAGCACTGCATGGGGTTGTTGTGGCCAATGTGCAGAACCCGGCACTTGGATGCATTAAATGTCATGCCGTTGGACTCTGCCCATCTGTCCAGCCTGTCGAGGTCCCTCTGCAAAGCCTCTCTACCCTCTAGCAGATCAACTCCTGAGACCAGGACCTTGTCTGCTGAGCAGCTTTCCAGCCACTCTGCTCCAAGTCTCTAGTGTTCTTTGGGGTCCTTGTGCAGGACCTGGCACCTGGATTAATTGAATGTCATACAACTGACCTTTTCCCATCAGGCCAGGCTGTCCAGATCCCTCTGCAGACCCTTCCCATGCTTTGACCAAATCTATCCTATTCTGATTTGCTCAGAGCATTGCTTGTGTTTCACCCACAGTGAGATTAAAACACAAGTAATCAGATGTTGTCCAACATCAGAAAGAGAGGTGCAAGACAGAAAAATAAGAATGATAGAAAAGATATAGAAATATAAGTGAAGGCGTCTTTATAGATTGCAAGAGAAATCACTACCATGGAGAGCCAAACAGTGCCCTGTGGGTGTGGTATTCTTGACGGGTTGTTGTGGAGAGATCCTTCTCTGTTGCTTAGGTGTAGGGGTCCTTCTATTCCTGATGACTTGGTAGTAGGAGACAATTCCAGAGAAAGGATTCTTTTTTAATAGCTCCTTAAACAATCACAGTCTCCACATTTCCACCCAGTTCCAGGAAATTTCATGCATATTCTTGGTGGGCATAGTGTTAGGTGTTGGTAGGCACAATCCAGTTTGGAGCAGGCTCAGTGTGCCAGGAGGACTATTTCAGGGATTGCATCACACAAGACACTCCTCAAAGTCAATGATCTAGCACCCTTATGCCTCCTCAGTAGCCACTGATAACTGCAAGACCTGTCTTTTCCAGTTCCTCAGCCACAACATATGTCTCAGCAGTGCTCTGGTGAAAAACAGGAAAACTTCCAAACGCTATTTGAGATGTAAGTCCCTTTTTATCTGGTTGCCCACCTCCCTCTGGTGCAACTAAAAATGGCCTTCTATGCACACATTCCCAGTCTGCTCTCATCAGAAAACCTGCTGAGGGCGCACTCAATCCCTTCATGCAGATCATTCATAAAGATTTTAAACAAGACTGGCTCCACATCTGAGATCTGGTTACCACCAGATATGTGTGACAGGACATAAACTGGATTTAACTCAATTCATCACTACTCTTTTGGCTCAGCCAGCCAGTTTTTTACCCGGTGAAGCATCCACCCATCCAAACTATGTGCAGCCCCTTTCTCCAGGATCAGTTGTTGCATAGATCTGAGCTGCCTTTGACGCCAGTTCATATTGAAATTCTAGCATGTCCAGCATGGCATCACTGTCTGGCAGCATGACTTCATTCAGATCACACTAATCTACTGTCAGTCTTCATTCTCTGTTAGGCTTCTGTAATGCACAAATAGAACTGTTAGAGGTTGAGTATATTTTGATCGTTCCTTGACTCTCTGGTCGACTGATCAGCTTCCGAATGGGGATCAGAGAGTCTTGATTAGTGTGATATAACTGCCAGTGTACTGCTGTGGCAGCAATGGGCACCTTTTGTTCTTTGATCCTGAGCAGCCCCTCAACAGAAGGTGGTTTCATAAACCAAGCAAGGTAGACAGCTGTTTAATTTCCTCTTTCACCACTGCTGCAACACCAAATGCCCACTGGTACTCCTCTGGGTCTTTGAAATCCTCTCCCTTGTAATCTACACTGAGAATACATAGGGCATCTGGGCCAGTAACATTATGGTGGTTTTGCCATCCATGTCTAGACAGACTTATTTCAATTTCCACTGCAGTCACTTCCTGAGATCTGCCTGTCACTTCAGAAACAGAAACAGATAGCACAATTGAAAACAAAATGTAGTCTGGTATCATCAAGGTGCATTCTGCACCAGTATCTACCAAAGCTGTGTATTCTTGTGGTCCAAGCCCACACAGTTCAATAAACCCTGTTGTCCCACTCCTCCACCTGTCTGGAGGCAGCCCCCCCCTAATTCCAGATAGAGTTATTGCTATCAACAAAAGGGTCTAAGTGTCTCACATGGACTAGACACCCATCATTATTGCTCATGCTTTGTAAATGAGAATCTAGAACCCATCTGTGCTCTCCTGGGTGCCACCCACTAGGAACCATAGCAGCACTCTTCTAGTAAGGGCCCCCTTTTGTGAACATTTTACCTCATAATTCATGCAGGCATGAATTGCAAGGTCCTCCAATGCTTTCTCCTGATGGCTGAGACCCTTTTAGGTACAGGTGGGTAACCTATCCTCCATACAGGACAATATTTCATACATTTTGCCAAGTAGTTCCATGAATTTGTCAGATGCTTTTTTTCAACAGTGGAGACACCACCATCCTGGGGGAAGGAAGACCTGCTGTAGGTCTGGTGAGAAGAAAAGTGGGCCTAGACCCAGTATCTCTACTCAGGCAACACCTTAATGGAAAAGATACCTTGCATTTCTCTGTGATGTCAGTGAACGCCTGGTGTCCGTGGTGACCGTCTCTACAAAGAAGCTGCTAGTGGTCTTGCCTGTACTAGAGAATTTGAGGGAGCCCTAGCAGTTTTGTGGATAACAGCTCCCAGGGCAGAGTGTCCTAGGATAGGGAAAATACTGCTCTATGTTCAGCACATCTCTTGGTGCAGTCAGCAGTAGTATGGTAGTTAAATGAAAAATAAGAACTTTTGTTGCCAGCAAAGAGAGAGGAAGAACAGGGATCACAGTGATATTTGAACAACCAGGTATCTACTGTGTGTCTAGAAAGTAACTTCACAGATGACGGCAAATTGTGAGACCTTTTTGATCTGCTGTGTGGGCCTACAGGAAACATTTAAAACCATGTATTTTACAGATCTCAACAGTGTTCCCCTTTAGCAGCTGTGATGGGTTATGCCCATCCTGAAAGTGGGTGGAGGAGGGCTTGTGAGAGCCTTGCTCTCCCTGGAGGGTGTTTTCTCCATGGGGAACTGAGTCAGTCTGTTCCACTCCCCTTCCCTGTCTAGCAAGCCTATAAAAAGGAAGACACTGAAGCCATTTGGTCTCTTTTGCTTCTGCCTTATCTGGACAAGAGGACTGGCCAGTCTGATCTAGTGTGGGGTGTCTCTGCCCGCGGCAGGGAGGGTGGAACTAGACGATCCTTGTGGTCCCTTCCAACCCTGACTGATACTATGATACTATGATACTACGACTGCTACTGGCTTGCTGCTTCTCTGCCATGTGGTCAGGCCTGGTCCTCCTCCCTGCCACATCCTCTTCAAAGGACTCCAAAGGACTGGTTTTGTATACATATTTTCCCCATCCATCCTTGTTCCTTACCCTTATGAACCCTTCCTTTTATTGTGTTATATATATATATACACACACATATATGTATATGTATATATGTGGATACAGATACATATATAGATACGTTTTTAAAAAAAATTTACCTCTCTACTTCCAAACTGACTCCAAATTATTTCTTGGTAGATTTGCTCCTTCCCTACTTTTGTTTCTCTTGATCAGCAAATCGGAGGGGGGAGCAGGGGAGGGATTCTCAGCCTTGCCCCCCCGTCTGGGCTCTTAAATCCCAGTTAACGCTCATACCATCACAGCATAATCCAGGCGAGTTTGCCTTAATTACTTTCTGGGTAGAGAAGTAACCGTTGCTGTTTTGTGATCTGACTCATCACCATCAGCCACTGGGTTCTGTGAGGTGCTGGGCCCTGCTGATGTGCCTTCCTCACCATCTGTGCTTGCTTTGTGTTTACAGAGTGCTTACAATGCCCACAGAAGACACGCCCCTGGTCGTTAAAGATTATGAAGGAATGTGTTATCACCCTCCAAACAGCTCTTAATGGGTTAGCTCTTCCCCCACCCAACATGGTCACAGCAAATGCCCCTATAAGGATTATATTTAAGCATATGGAGTATATTGCAATGTAAAGCAATTTCCCATCACAGACATTTTTACCTACACCACTGGTTTCATAGCTTGCTTCAGGAAAATTTCCTGTGTTAGAGAAGATACCACTGCCAGTAAAATTCAAAGAATTCAAGAGATACATGCCCAACTTCATTGGTAAAGTTTTTATCCAGTTGATCAGCATCTCTATCATTAACCACACCACATGGTAAGTTTTTGATTTGTAAATATGGGTCCAAAAGATCCAGCCAAACACCCATGCAAAAGCTTGGACCATCAGATTCTTCAAAATCGACATCTCTACTTCCAGTCCCTTTCTTTCAGAAAAAGTATTGGTTTCCAAATATAATATTAATTTTCAAGTCCCACGTTGGAGGTGCCAAAAATTGTGGTGGTTTAAGCCTTAACTGGGAATTAAGAGCTCAGATGGGGGAAAGGCTGAGAATCTCTCCCCCTCTCCCCCCTCCTCCCTCCCAACACAGAGGGGAAAAAAAGGAAAGGAGCAAATCCACCAAACAGTAATTTGGAGTAGGCTTGGAAGTAGACAGGTAAAGAGTTTTCCTTAAACAATGTTACAGACACTCTCCATGCCAATCGAGAGTTTAAGCATAAAAATTTTATTGTGGGTAAAATATGCAAAAGCAGCATGCTGGGTGACTGGGGAGTCTCCTGCTCCACAACAGCACTCACCGAGTAAGAGTCCGTTCCCTTCTTTTAAAGTGGAGATATGTTGCAATCACAACAGTCAGATCCTCATGTGTGGTGGTTGTGTCCTTCAAACGCAAGTATGAGTCCCTGATAAGGGTCTGTGTCCTGGTCCGGGGGTTCTTGTGATGGAGGCTGATAGTCTTTCTCAAGTGCTCTTATCTCGACCTTGCCTTCGTGCAGGTTCAGTAGGTGCCATCCCAGTTGACCAGCTTCTGTAGATTTCTGCCTAGCAACCTAAAACTAAGTATGTACTGTTCAAAACAGGATATTGCGGTTTGGCTACATGTTAGAATACATAGAATAAACCAGGTTGGAAGAGACCTTCAAGATCATCGCGTCCAACCCATCAACCAATCCAACACACCTAATCAACTAAACCATGGCACCAAGCACCCCATCAAGTCTCCTTCTGAACACCTCCAATGATGGTGACTCCACCACCTCCCCAGGCAGCCTATTCCAATGGGCAATCACTCTCTCTGTATAGAACTTCTTCCTAACATCCAACCTAAACCTCCCATGGCACAGCCTGAGACTGTGTCCTCTTGTTCTGGTACTGGATGCCTGGGAGAAGAGACCAACATGCGCCTGTTTACAACCCCCCTTCAGGTACTTGTAGAGAGTAATAAGGTCACCCTTGAGTCTCCTCCTCTCCAGGCTGAGCAACCCCAGCTACCTCAGTCTCTCCTCATACGGCTTGTGTTCCAAACCCCTCACTAACTTCACTGCCCTTCTCTGGACACCTTCCAGCAAGTCAACATCCTTCGTAAACTAGAGGGGCCCAGAACCGGACAAAGTACTTGAGGTGCAGCTTAACCAGTGCAGTGTACAGGGGCAGAATGACCTTCATGCTCCTGCTGGCCACACTGTTCTTAATGCAGGCCAGGATGCCATTGGCCCTCTTGGCTGCCTGGGCACGCTGCAGGTGCATGTTCAGCCTACCATCGACTAGAACCCCCAAGTCACTCTCTGCCTGGCTGCTCTCCAGCCACTCTGACCACAGCCTGTAGCTCTGCATAGGGTTATTGTGGCCAATGTGCAGAACCTGGCACTTGGATGTGTTCAATCTCATGCCGTTGGACTCTGCCCATCTGTCCAGCCTGTCGAGGTCCCTCTGCAGAGCCTCTCTACCCTCCAGCAGATCAACTCTTGCCCCCAGCTTGGTGTCATCAGCAAATTTACTGATGATGGACTCAATGCCCTCATCCAGATCATCAATAAAGATGTTAAAGAGCATGGGGCCCAGCACTGATCCTTGGGGCACACCACTAGTGACTGGCTGCCAGCAGGATGTGGCACCATTTACCACCACTCTCTGGGCTCAGCCCTCCAGTCAGTTCCTAACCCAATGCAGTATACTCTTGTCCAAGCCATGGGCTGCCAGCTTGGCCAGGAGTTTACTATGGGGGATGGTGTCAAAGGCCTTGCTGAGGTCCAGGTAGAGTACATCCACAGACTTCCCCACATCCACCAGGTGGGTCACCTGACCATAGAAGGAAATCAGGTTGGTCAGGCAGGACCTGCCCTTCCTAAATCCATGCTGGCTGGGCCTGATCCCTTGGCCATCCTGTAGGTGCTGTGTGATTGCACTCAGGATGACCTCTTCCATAATCTTGCCTGGCACTGAGGTCAGGCTGACAGGCCTATAATTCCCTGGCTCATCCAACCGGCCCTTCATATGGATGGGCACCATGTTGGCCAGCTTCCAGTCTTCTGGGACCTCTCCAGTGAGCCAGGACTGCTGAAAACTGATGGAGAGTGCCTTGGCCAGCTCATCTGCCAGCTCTCTCAGCACTCTAGGATGGATCCCATCTGGTCCCATGGACTTGTGGGGATGCAAGCACCTGAGGAGAGCTCCAACTATCTGCTCCTGGAACATAGGGAAACTATGCAGCTCCTTGGTTCCTTCTGCAAGCTCTGCAGGTCAACTGTCTGGAAGATGTTCTGTCCTGCTAGTAAAAATTGAGGCAAAGAAGGTGTCAAGTACCTCTGCCTTTTCCTCATCCTTTGATACAACATTTCCCTCCATGTCAACCAAGGAATGGAGGTTGTCCTTGCCCTTCCTCTTGCTATTAGTATATTTATAGAAGGACTTTTTGTTGTCCTCCACAGCAGAGGCCAGTCTAAGCTCCAAATATGATTTTGCCTCCCTAATTTTCTTCCTGCATGATTTGGCAACATCCTTAAACATTCCATGAGTTGCCTCACCTTTCTTCCAGAGATGATGCACCCTCGTTTTTTCCCTTAGTTCTATTAAAAGTTCATATACCCATCCAGGCTGGCTGTCTGCCCCGGTGGGTCATCTTCCAGAGTGTTGGCACAGCCTATTGCTGTGCCTTCAACAGTTCTTCCTTGAAGCAGGTCCAGCCCTCCTGGAGCCCTTTATTTTTTAGGGCTTTATCCCAAGGAACCCTCTGAATTAGTTTCTTGAGTAACCTGAAGTCTGCCCTCCGAAAGTCCAGAGTGGAGGTCTTCGTGCTATCCCTCTTTGCTTGACCGAATACCGAAAATTCAATTATCTCGTGGTCACTGGCCCTTAAACACCCTCCGACCACTACATCACCCACCAGCCATTCCCTATTGGTGAAGAGGAGGTCAAGCATAGCCTTGGCCCTGGTAGGTTTTTGCAGCACCCAGGATAAGCAGCTGTCTTCCATGCGCTCTACGAACCTCCTAGACTGTCTCCTGTCTGCTGTGTTGAGATCCCAGCAGATGTCGGGCAGGTTGAAGTCACCCATGAGAACACAGTCAGGAGTTCTTGAGACAGCCTTAAGATGCCTATAGAATGCTTCATCAACATCTTCCTCCTGGTTGGGTGGTCTATAACAGACTCCAACCAGGATGTCTGCCTTGCTGGTCTTCCTTGTAATTCTTGCCCACAAGCATTCAACCTGATCCTCCCTAATCTCCGTCTCAATGGCATCTAGTGCCTCCCTGATGTACAGGGCCACCCCTCCATCCCTTCTGCCTTGCCTGTCTCTCCTGAAGAGCCTGTAGCCATCAATTGCAGCGCTCCAGTCATGTGACTCGTCCCACCATGTCTCTGTAATGTCAACTACATCATAACTTTCCTGCTGCAACAAGGCTTCCATCTCCTCTTGTTTGTTACCCATGCTTCATGCATTAGTGTACATGCACTTCAGCTGGGCTACTGGTTTCACCTCTGACTCTAGCTTATCGCCCTCGAACTCTTGCCTGAGGGGACTATTTTCAGCCCCTTCCCCCTTCAAAACTAGTTTAAAGCCCTGTCGATGAGACCTGCCAATTCCCTACCCAGGATCTTTTTATCTTTGGGAGACAGTCCGTTCTCATATAGTGTGACCTTTCCCCTCCTCTGGGACAGATGTACTCCATCTGTTGCCAGCTGACTTGGTGCAGTACAAAGTTCTCCAAGATCAGAAAACCCAAAATTCTTTTGACTGCACCAGCCTCTAAGCTACTTGTTAACTATAGCTGCTGACCTGTTCCTTATGGTATTCCCTCCTGCAACTAAAGGTATTGATGAAATAATTATTTGTGCACCTGACCCCTCCACCAGGTCTCCCAGGGCCCTGAAGTAATTTTTGATAGCCCTGGGAGTTCCGGTTGCAACATCATTATTCCCTAACTGCATAACTATTAAAGGATAGTAGTCAGAGGTCTGCAGCAGGCTAGGCAGCCTTCTGGTAATATCATTTACTTGGGCTTCTGGGAGACAACAGAGTTCCCTCTGAGATGGGTCTGGGTGACATATGGGGCCCTCTGTTCCCCTCAGGAGGGAATCACCAATAACAATTACCCTCCTCTTTTTTTTGAGGGAGCAGGTCCTGATGCCAGGGGAAGGCTGTTTAACCTTAGGCTGCTTTGCCTTAGGCTGTTTCACCTTAGGCTGTTTAATCTCAGGGACAACCCCATATGGTGTGTCCTCCAGCATCAGGATCACCTCACCCTCGATCTCCAGTGCCCCATACCTGTTTTCCAAGAGCAGTGGGGAAGGTGAGGGGAGGCAAGGGGGTTTTACTTTGTGTCTTTTGAGAGGAACCTGTGTCCATTCCCCTCTGCTTTTTGGATAACCAGCCTCTGCTGGGGGAGCCTGCAGAGCCTGCTTAGTCTGATCCAGGTCTTTCCTCCTCTGGTTCATCTCTTTCCTCCTCTGGTTCATCTCTTTTCTACATTCCCTTACATTTCTAAGACTAGCAACCTCGTCCTTCAGTCTGGCCTCCAGATTAAGCAGATAGTTGATCTGCTCACGCCTTATGCAAGAGTTGCCCCCACTACCCTGCATCTCAAGAGCTATGCTCCAGCATTCTCTACAGCTAGATACCTGGACAGCTACCTGCTTGTGTTCTACCTCAGTCTGGGTCGACACTGATTTTTTTAGGGAGTTTTTGCTGCGAGTTACAACCACGCCTGTCCCTGGCCACAGCACCTACCGGAGGAAAAAAAAAATTAGAAAACGTATGGCAGTGCATGAGAGCACGAGAGAGTACAAGAGAATATGGGCTTCCCGCTGAACAGACCCCCCTTGAGCCGCAGCTGTGGCTTTTAAAATCTGCCGCTGATGACACTGAGATCACAAGCTGTAGGCACGTTAAAAGACGATTCCTGCAAGCCTCGCAGCCTTGCAGCGCTTGCAGAAATCTCTGCTGTGCCGGCCTTTCCCATAGCCCGAGAAGCAAAGCAGCAAACGGCCACCGGGGGCTGCTGGTCCTGGCGTGGTTCCGAGAGAGCTTCCCGCCGAACGGGAATGTTCTTATCATTGAGTTGCATTGTCTACTTAACTATTATCCCATCATACACACGTTTGTTCTAAATGAATTACAAACCCTATCATTAATCATTTACATGGTTAACAAATAATTTATCCCTTTATTTATTACAACAACAACAACAACAAAATATGTATATATAACAATAACAGGTAAGGTTCACAAGGTCAAGGAACAAGGATGGTTAGGAGGGGGACAAGGAAGAAGAATACAAAATCTGTCTCTTTCTGAAGAGGCATGAAGGCAGCAGGGAAAAGGATCAGGCCAGAGCATGTGGCAGAGGAACAGGAAGGCAGCCACAGTAGCTCTCATACAGGAGAGGCAGGAGCCAAAATGGCCTAATGGGTGCAATGTCCTGCTTTTTATACCCTAGCTGGGCAGGGAGGGGGGTGTGGAACAGACCCGGTTTCCCCGGGGGAAAATGCCCTGCAGGCAAAGCACCCACAAGCCCTCCACCCTGTTTTAATTTTTTTCAGGATGGGCATTAACCTACCGCAGAGGCACTAGTTGCCATTGAGCTAGATATCAGGGATGATCAGGTTGAGTGCCTGTGGGTGAAAATTAGAAGGAAGACCAACAGGGCAGACATCCTCGTTGGAGTCTATTATAAACCACCAAACCAGGATGAAGAAGTTGATGAATCATTCTATAGGCAGCTTAGGGCTGTCTCAAGATCACCAAACCTTGATCTCATGGGTGACTTCAGCCTGCTTGATATCTGCTGGGAACTTAACACAGCAGAGAGGAGGCAGTCTAGGAGGTATTTATAGTGTATGGAGGTTAGCTTCTTATCCCAGCTGCTGCATGAACCTACCAGGGGTAAGGCTCTGCTTGACCTCCTCTTCATGAATAGGGAAGGGTTGGTGGGTGATGTTGTGGTCAGAGGGTGTCTAGGGTCCAGCGACCATGAAATAGTTGACTTCAGGTTACTCAAGGAACTAACTCAGAAGGTTCCTTGGGCAACAGCACTTAAAAAAACACAGGGTCCAGGAGAGCTGGACCTACGTCAAGAAAGAATTCTTGAAGGAGCAGCAACAAGCTGTGCCAATGTGCCAGAAGATGAGCCACCGGGGCAGACGGCCAGCCTGGATGGGCAATGAACTTCTAAAGGAAGTAAGGGGAAAAAAGAGTGTGTGTCATCATTGGAAGAAAGGTGAGGCAAGCCGTAGAATGTTTAAGGATGTTGCTAGGTCATGTACGAAAAAATTTAGGGAGGCAAAAGCCCATTTAGAGCTTAGACTGGCCTCTTCTGTGAAGCACACCAAAAAATCCTTCTATAAATATATTAATAGCAAGAGGAGAGGCAAGGACAGCCTCCACTCCTTGATGGACATGGAGCAGAACATAGTAACAAAAGAGGATGAAAAGGCAGAGGTACTTAACACCTTCTTTGCCCCTAAATATTAATAGCAGGACAAAATGTCTTCCAGACAGCTGGCCTCAGAGCTGGAAGATGGATTCAGGGAACTACTCTAACAGTAGTTAGGGATCTAGATGAGGGGTGAGCAACTGATGCCATTTACTGGGACCTGAGCAAAGCCTTCAACACTGTCCCACACCATATCCTGGTCTCCAAACTGGTGAAACATGGGTTTGATAGGTGGACCACTAGATGGATAAAGAACTGGTTGATGGCCGCACCCAAAGAGTGGCTGTCAATGGCTCCATGTCCCAGTGGAGGCCAGTGACAAACGGAGTCCCTCAGGGATCAGTCCTGGGACCTGTCTTATTCAACATCTTTGTGGGTGACATGGACAATGGCATTGAGTGCACCCTCAGCAAGTTTGCTGATGACACCAAGCTGTGTGGTGCAGCAGACATACTGGAGGGAAGGGAGGCCATCCAGAGGGACCTTGACAGGCTGGAGAGGTGGGCACAAGCCAACCTCCTGAGGTTCAACAAGAGCAAGTGCAGGGTCCTGCATCTGGGTCGAGGCAATCCCAGGCACAAATCCAGGCTGGGCAGTGACTGGCTGGAAAGCAGCCCTGCGGACAGAGATTTGGGGGTGCTGGTGGACAAAAAGCTCAACATGAGCTCTCAATGTGCACCTGCAGCCTGCAAAGCCAATCAGATCCTGGGCTGCCTCAAGACAAGTGTGGCCAACAGGTCAAGGCCGATGATTCTCTCTCTCTACTCAGGCTGGTGAAACCCCACCTGGAGTACTGTGTCCAGTCCTGGAGCCCCTATTACAAGAGGGATATGGACGTGCTGGAGCATGTCCAGAGGAGGGCCACAAGTACCATCAGAGGGCTGGAGCACCTCTCCTATGAGGACAGACTGAAGGAGTTGGGGCTGTTCAGTCTGCAGAAGAGAAGGCTCCGAGGTGACCTAATTGTGGCCTTCCAGTATCTGAAGGGGGCCTACAGAAAGGCTGGGGAAGGACTTCTCAGGATCTCAGGTAGTGATAGAACTAGGTAGAATGGAATGAAGCTGGAGGTGGGGAGATTCAGGCTAGATGTGAGGAGGAGGTTCTTCACCATGAGAGTGGCGAAGCCCTGGAATGTGTTGTCCAGGGAGGTGGTCGAGACCCTGTCCCTGGAGGTGTTTAAGCCCCGGCTGGATGAGGCTCTGTCCAGCCTGATGTAGTGTGGGGTGTCCCTGCCCATAGCAAGGGGGTTGGAACTAGATGATCCTTGTGGTTCCTTCCAACCCTGACAAATATTATGATATTATCTTCTTAGCTGCCTGGATCCCCACAAGTCCATATGACTGGATGGGATCCATCCTAGAGTGCTGAGAGAGCTGGCTGAAGGGAGGTCATAGACAGGTGGGGGCTGATCTCTTCTCTCAGGCAACCAGCACCAGAAAAAGAGGACACAGTCTCAAGCTGCACCAGGGGAGGTTCACACTGGATGTTAGGAAGAAATTCTGCACAGAGAGAGTGATTGCTCATTGGAATGGGCTGCTCAGGGAGGTGGTGGAATCACCATCATTGGAGGTGTTTAGGAGGAGACTTGACAGGGTGCTTGATTGCATGATTTAGTGGATTAGGTGTTGTTGGATGATAGGTTGGACACGATGATCTTGAAGGTCTCTTCCAACCTGGTTTATTCTATTGTATTAGTCTTTTCCAACCTTATTGATACTGTGATTCTATGAAACTGAGTTGCTGGAGTGTGTCCATAGAAGGGTAACAAAGCTGGTGAGCAGTCTAGAGAACAAGTCATCAGAAGAATAGCTGAGAAAACTGGTATTGATTAGTGTGGATAAGAGGAGGCTGAGGGGAGACCTCATTGCTTTCCACAAGTACTTGAATGGAGGTTATAGTGAGGTGGGGTTTGGTCTCTTCTGTCTACTATCAAATGATGGGATGAGAGGAAATGGCCTGAAATTGTGCCTGGGGAGGTTTAGATCTGATATTAGAAGTTTTTTGTGGAAAGAGTGATCAGACATGGGAACAGACAACTATTGTAGCTTAAGGATGGTGTTACGAAGCTTAAGCAATTAATCTACTTGAGTGTACTTGTATATGTTGGGCATAAAAAAGGGAAACAGCATGAGTGCAATAAACAAGATGAAACAATGCAAATATCTGACAAAACCCCCCTTTGATTCAAAACTTAAGGCATGAAGTACTCAGAATAGAGGAAAAAAAACCAAGCAAAACTCATGCTTAAATTAGGCAGAAGAACAGAATTCTTATCCTTGACCCTTGCTCCAGTAGCTCCATTTCACAGATAAAAGCCATCATACCCTGTAAGCTCTGGCAAGCGCTTTGTATAGCTTCAGAAGTTCCTGGTGATCTTGTGTGATGGATATGCCCCTGTATGTCAGAAGTATTACACACAGAATATAAGAAAAATTATATCTTTTACTTCAACAAACTGAGAGAAGTTTCCTACAAGGGAAAAAAAACATTAGTCTTAAACATTTTTCTGACATCAAAACCATTCGTCTTTGTGTGCAGCCTATGTGTCTGGTTGGTGTGGCATGGAGAACAAAACTGATGGAAGTGGTAGAGAAGCAAATGCACATGGAAAAGATGGATCTGATGTGTGAATTAAGTATTTCTTTGGTATTTCCATAAAAAGAACATGTTACCTTAGAGAATTTTTGGAAGCCGTGCCAGATCTTAGTAGTCATATCTGAAGAAAGAGAAGAGGGGCGTGATCACAGGAATAATTTCAGTGAATTGTAAGAATGTTCCATATGAATTACAATGAGACATGTATGTCTGATATAAAACTCATTTGTGTATGCTAACAGCAATGAAGGGAAAGTTGGTCTGCTTTCAGGTGCTACCGAGTTAAAAGTCATAGGACTCTGCAGGAAGATGAACGCATAGTTATGTCACATGATAAGCTCTTCAGGTAATATGCAATCACAAACCTGTGATGAAGTTCTGCATATTACATATCACAAAGCTTCCTTATGTAGGTAGAAAACACTTAGAAAAATTCAGATTTTTAAGCTCAACCAGAAGTTAGGCTTTCTGAAGGAGCTTGGAAGAACCCAGAACCCCACTGATGACAAATGTCACAGACCAGTGAGTTGTTGTTAATGATATCCATCTGCAGCATTCTCAACAGAATGGTTAGATCATCCTATTTTGTCATGCTGCACACTGAATATTAATAGTAATCTGAGTTATATTTGCAGCCTCTATTTTAAAGTATTTAAGGACCTGACCTGAACATACTCATAAAACAGAGGCAGAGGATAAATGGAGGTAAAATTTTACATTCTCCGTGATACAACAGTGCTATATAAAGTGTGAATTTGAAGAAATCTTTATATTGGGTTTTGTAGCAAGGTTTTCACAGCAGAGACGGCTCTAGAGGTGGCTTCTGTGGGAAGCTGCTAGAACCTTCCACTGTGTCTGACAGAGCCAATATAAATCATCTGAAAGACAGACCTGTTCCTGGCCAAGGCCTAGGCCAACAGTGATGGTTGAAACACCTCCATAATAGCAAACTTAAAAGCGTGCTGTTCAAGAGTAGCTAGAAAGGAGTGAGAGTAAAAAATCTCTGCAGACACACAGGTCAATGAAAAAGGGGGAAGTGTTTCATGCATGTCATAGTTTAGCCAGTTGAGTCAGATGAATGTTCAATACCACATTAACACCATGACAGCTTTAAAATGAAAGTACTGGCTGGAGCAAAGCATCATGGGGCTTGTTGTTCAGATTGTAACCTGAGTGGCTTCCTGTTTCCGGTTGCTGCTTCCAGTTTCTGGTTTTGGGGTGTTGGTCTTTTCTGCTGGGCTGGCTGCAGGCTTGGAGGGTGAGGAGGGTGCATTTTGTGTTTGGCTTCTGCTGCTGTTTCTGCCTTTGCTGTCCTTCATCTGTGAAACTGTTTAATGTATTATTTTCATTAAACTTGTCTCAGTGCTCAGGGCTTTTTGTGTTACTTTGCCTCCTGATCTGTGGGGGGTGGGTTTGTTTGTGGGAGTGAGCTGTCACGAAGACTGCACTGAGGTAAGCTGTTCCCCTGCAGCCCATGGAGAGTAACGGTGGAGTAGATTTCCACCTGCAGCCCATGAAGACCCCATGTTTGAGCAGCTAGATGCATCTGAAGGAGGCAGTGACCTAATGGAGAGCCTGCATTGGATCAACCTTCTGGCAAGATCTGGAGGCCTTTTTAGAAAGCATCCCATGCTGGAGCAGGTTTGTGGAGAGCTGCAGTCCATTAGAAGTACTTACATTGAAGGACTGTCTTTCATGTTAAGAATCCCACGTTTAACTGGAGAAAGAGTAAAAGTAGTCCCCCACTGGGTGCAAGCAGGAGGAAGGAGCAACAGAGAAAATGTGATGAACTGATTGTGATCCCTGTCCCCCTGCACTGTTCAAGGGAGGAGGTACAGAAATGGGGGACAAAATAGAGGCTGAGAAGAAAGATCTAGGGAGGGCAAAGTTGGTTTTAAGACTTTTTTTTTCTCACTATCCTGCTCTAATTTCATTGACAGTAGATGAAATTTTTTCCCCACAGAATCAGAGTATGTTCACCTAGAGCAAGCTGCCCAGGACCACATCCAGGTGGATTTGAGAGTGAAACTCCACAGCCTCTCTGGGCAGCCTGTTTCAGTGCCTGGTCACCCTAAGAGTAAATAATTTTCCCTTATATTTGGATGGAGCTTCCTGTGTTCCCTGTTGTGCCTGTTACCCTTTAACCTGTCCCTGGGGATATCTGCCCTTTAAGTATTGATAAATGTTAAGATCACCTGTTACGGTTTAGAGCAGGACAGATTACTCTTTTACCTCTTCCAAAAAAGGACAAAAGAAAACCACTCATACAAACTATTGGATAGTTTGGGAAAGTTTAAGTGGAAAGGCTGCTTATAAACTGCAATGCTACAGTGAAATAATACAAAGCATAGCAAAGCATATAACATACAAAGAAAATCAATAGTCTGGGCTTAATACAGAAGCTCATTAAGCTGAATCTTCACACAAATCTGCCTCTATAGCAGGCCAACAAAACCCCAGACTTCCACGCCCCACTCCCTACCAGCCTTCTCTACCCTCCATACCACTGTTGTGATGCAGCACAAAATTCACCTTGCAACTCCCAGCCCCAGGTAAGACACTCCAGGCCTAATGGGCAACATTGCCAAGGCCAATCAGGCCTTACTCCCCTGCCAGTGAGGTAAGAACCTGCTTGTCCTTCCTGGGAGGAGAGAGGAGGCAAACAGGAAGAAAATGGGTTTTGCAGCCTGTTTTAAAGATTTATAGGTATGAAATAAAAAAATCACATTTTCCAGTACACCTCCTGGACACTCTAGCTCCTCTGCAGATCTGAAACTTTGTGGTTCTTAAAGGCACTCACAGCTTCAAACTGCCACATCACTTCTCAGTCTTCAAGCTAAAGAGCCTGAGGTCTCAGCCTTTCCTCATATGAGAGATGCTTCAGTTCCCTAATAATTTTCGTATCTGTCTTTTGGACTCTCACCAGTTAGTTTCTTTTCTCTCTTGAACTGGTGACCCCTGAACTGGACACAATACTCCAAGTATTGCCTCACTAAGGCAGAGTAAAGGGGAAGAATAACCTCCCTTGACCTGCAGGCCACACTATTATTCATAAACCCCACTCTGACCCCAACCTGTAGTGCTACATGGGGTTGTTGTGGCCAATGTGTAGAACCAGGTAGCTGGATGTGTTAAATCTCATGCCCTTGGATTCTGCCATCTGTCCAGCCTGTCAAGGTCAGTCTGCAGAGCTCTCCTACCCTCTAACAGATCAACACCTGCCCTCAGCTTGGTGTGTTCTGCAAATTTACTGATGATGGACCTAATGCTCTCATACAGATCGTCAAAAAAGATATTAAAGAGCACAGGGCCCAGCACTGATCATTGGGGGAAATGACTAGTGACTGGCTGCCAGCTGGATGTGGCACCATTCACCATCACTCTCTGGGCTTGGCCCTCCACGAGCTGACAGCTTGGCCAGGAGTTTGTTATGGGGGACAGTGTTGAAGGCCTTGCTGAAGTCCAAGTAGACGACATCCACAGCCTTCCTTACATGTACCAGGTGGGTCACCTAACTTCTGCAGAAGCATCTGGTTCCTTCTCTTTGCTGGTCAGGAGTCAGGGACATCATTGTGCAATCGCTGCGCACAACACAGGAGGAAGAAGACAGTTGATGAGAATGGTCATCCCTTGCATGAGAGATTCTTCACAGCTTCTTGCCTTCTTTTTTAATATCATGTCCAATAGAGAAGTACAGTAAGGTCTTACAGATTTTATGAATGCTGGAGCCAGAGACAGAATTATGTCCACTTACCTACTTAATTTTTTTGCCCAGTTATCATGACCAGTTCATTTGTTACCATCTCACACTGCAGTACATATTGTGACAGTCTGCCTGTTCCTTGATTTACTATGTGGGTTCTGACAATGTTTAAATACTTTTTTAATCTTTTTTTTTTTTTTTTCCCTCTGATAACCAAAAAAGCCTATTAAATATACTCCTATTTTTTAAGGTTGAAATATTTATTATCCTGTCTTGCTGCTCAGATTAAAAAAAAAAAAAATCTGAGTATGAATCAAATAACTGTCTCCATTCCTCTGGAAACACAAAAAATCAAAGGCAGGAATAAACAGCAATTCATGAATTTTAGTTTGTGTGTGTACACTCATTTTGGGAAGAGGGTGAGAGAGAAGATTTTCAAGACTCAGATGTTGAACCTGTCATTTGCAAATCTGCTTCTTTACTGTCTGGTCCTACACAGGGAAATTAATCAGCGTATGAATTGGACTCATACTAGCATTCTCTTGCACCACCCACATGATCTGGTCCATTTCTTAGCAGCCCTTGTGCATTTTGAAGACTCAAGGCTGCTATAAAGAATCTAAGTTTCACCCTTATACTGGAAGTTCACATAACTGAAGGGCATTATGTACATTGCTCCTTCTGGCTGCTTCCAAGGCTGACCTGTTGCCTCTGCTGTGTTGGTTGGAAAGGCACATGGGAACCAGCATGTTACTCAGACATGGTACGACAGGGACTGTTTTGTGAATCTCACTAAGCATGCATACAGAGCATTGCTGTCATTCTTGCCCAAGAAATGCCTGACAGATGTGGAGTCAAGCACTTGGTGTTGCATTTCTAAATTAGTTATAAAGGTCCTGGCTGAGTTTCAGTCTAACCTAAAAGCTTGAGAGCAACCATATGGTTGTCTTCCACAGCCAAGGTTACTGCCTTTGGATTCAGTTGACTCTTCAGGTTTGAGTAGTCTAATTAAAGCTGCCCACTTCTCCACACAGATAATTATCAGTCTTTCTATTACTCATGTTACAGCACCACATCCCCTCTCAGTGACTTTATTAATTTTAGACAGGGACAGCGGGTGCCAGATGGCAAATTGATGCTGTGTGATACTCTGTATTTCTATTGCTTGGTGCTTAGAGTTTCACCTTGCTTCTGCGCATAGTGTGAGGGGCATGAGTGCTTTGGTTTGCTCTAATAAGCTCTGGAGCATGGAAAATCATAGTGTGTCATTGCTGTGGAGGAGCAGTGTAAAGGCAATGCATATTGAAACTGTCTGTAGAAAAAGAGACTGGCTGTAGCCTCTTAGACTTGTAAGGAAAAGAACAGATTTTATGGCTGATTTTTTATGTATCAGCTTTCAACTTCAACAAGTATATTAAGTGCTCTTTAGGTTAGGCTGTAATTTACTAAAAGAAGCTACACACAAGGTTTAATTATATAGGCCACCTTTTTTCCTTATAAGGAAGTTCAAGACAAACAGGCAACATTGACTCAACTGGTATTAGTAGCAGCTTTATAGAAAGCCACAGTAGCCACTAGAAGATGCAATTTTGCATTTATTTTCAGCATAGGTGGCAGCCAGAAAGCATGATGGGAGGTAAATCTGTTTTCCATCTGAAATTGTAAGTTACATAAATAAAAGAAAATAAAAAATAAAAATAAAATAAAAATAAAGAAACTGAAACATGAACAGATGAAGACTCTGTTTATTTATTGCCGGGAGAGACCCATTAGGATTCCTTTCTGTGTTTCCATGGCATCCTAGAGACATAAACAAAAAGTACAGGCTAATGCATTCAGTTAGACAGAGATTTTAAAGTCTAATGCATGATCTAAATATATATCATATATGCTCACTATTTGTTTATTTGTTGTATACACAGCAGTGAGACACAGAATTTGCTAACTTTTCCAGGAACCTAATCCATTCACACAAGTATTTCTTGCAGATGTTCAGTGCTTGCTGGGGATATACATAGGCAGCATTATCTGGTTGCTTTCAGATACCTCTCATTTCTCTCCATATTGTTTTCCACTTTGTTACTATCATTTTATCTGTAAATATCTCAATAATATTTCTGATTAGGAATCCCAAATCAAATTCAAAGTTCCAGCCCTTCTGGACTGAGTCCTGCTTAATCCTTTCTTTCTAGTGGGCTAAAGATTCCTACTTGTTTCTTAGGTGTTTAAACTTATGGCTACAAATGTTAAGGTTTGTGTTGCTTCTCTCTCTCCTTGATTTAAAAATAACTCTTCTAAATCTGAACACAAAATCTAAGTACACTTGCCCTCTCTTCCCTGCAACCCACAGTTTAGCTTCAGTGCATAGCAATTACAGAAGCACTTCTCACCACAAGAAATGTTATAAATGTTGTGGAGCTGACAGCACCTCCCAGATTTTCACCTGCCTCCATGGTAATGCCAAAAGAATGCTGAGAGGGTATGGCAGAGTGAAAGATTACCTTGGCAGAAGCATTTTAGTGGGAGAATTTTAGGATGTCTTTCTTCTGAAGGTCTTCTGCTTTGTGGACTTGTTTGGGATGCAGTGTAGGCCCATTGTTGCTTGAGTCATTTAAAAATGTTGTAGGCAGATATTATGGTTTAGAGCTGGACAGATCCTCTCTTGCACTGAGGGGAAAAAGAATGGCACTCACACAAATTGATTGGATAGTGTTGGAAAATTTAAATGGAAAAGCAATTGGTGTTTTACAGAAACTATGAAACATAGTGGTAAAGACATCCCAAAGCACACAGAGTACCTTACTCCACACCCAAAGACCCCCAGCACTTCCCTTTTCCCCACCTGAGGACGTATCCCAAACCCCCAGGGCTCTTTCTTCCCCCTCCCCCACTGATAGGCTAGTCTCAGGCTGGCCAGGTCTGAACTTACCATCCTCCTTGTCCTTCTGGCATTAGGCCTGAACAGGCCTAAGAGGCCTATGACACACTCCTACCATTACCCGATAGGGAGCATCTCCCACCGGAGCAGAGAGAGAAGAAAGAGGAAGAGAATGACTTTGAAGAAGACTTTGAAAAAGAAGTTGTAGGGCACAGGATTTATGGGTAGAAATAATGCTGTATCCTGTGTCCACCTTACCGGGCTGGACACTCGGGACACCAGAGGTGTAACTTATGTGGCAATAACAGGAAGCATCCAGCCTAAACTGCCACAGCAGAGTGCTGGAGAGCACCACATAAGGTGTTGTCTAGACTTTTCAAATAAATAAAACAGGAGTCTGTTGTACAAAAATGCTTTTGAATGGGGTGTTTCATTTGAATAAAAGTCTTGAGCCATATCAATAATGTGGAAGCATTTAGAGATTTTCAGTGCTGTGGTATATATTTTTCAATGAAAAGGAAGTCAGCTAGTAACACAAGTTTAGAGACAGAACATCTCTGTTATGGGTAGAGTTAGATCCCCCCAATAACTTATTCAGAAATCTGCTCTAGAAAGCAAACCTCAACACACTCAGAATTTGGATGTAAAAATGAAATTGTATTTATAAAAGGAAGTAAATCTAACAGTATAAAAAGCAACAAACATGTATAGAGTTTATTTACATATGTATACACAGTTTAAGAACAGCACAATTCTCTCCTGTACCTTTGATTCAGCTTTTTGTCCCTTTTGGGGTACAAAGTGCCCCGAGACAGTTATACAAATCACACGCCCCTCCTGTACCTTTAGAGAAGTAATACAGAGAAAGCCCAAGGTCAGGTACAGCCCAAAAGCCAAAGCAGAGTGAGCAGCCCAGAACAAGCAGCCAAAAAGAAGAGAGAGCAAATAAACTCTGCTGCAAGATATAATGTTTCCAACACTCCAATAAAACAATTTTAACCTGTTATTCTTCAGATCAATTGAATTAGATGGACTTCTCATTATTATAATGTAAACTGCAAGGAGTCCACCTCTCTCAGACTGTCTAAAACTTTGGGAAAACTCTGTTTATAACTAAATTTTAATTTCAAACTGTAATAATCTCTCATGCCATTGTTCCACTCCTTGTAACATTTTGTGGCTCCTTGTGAGAAATTAGTGGCTCAGATAACCTGCAGACTGCATGAAGGGTCAAGGCACAGTCTGCAAGACACCATCTAAATATCATTTGTCCAAACCAATAACTCCCCCTCCATCCTAGATTCATGGTGATCTGCTATAGGTCTCTCATCCTTTATGGTATTTTTGACCTATCAGGTCTGACACTGGAGGGAATCCAAGCATGTTATTAATTCTCATTCAGATCAGGGCTTTACCCCATTTCCTGAAGGCTATGGGGTCAGCAGCCCTGGGATGAACCATGTCTGATGTTGTGGGTAATCTATAGGTCTCTGGTGAAATGCTGGGAGGATGGGAAAGTTTCTGGTGGAAATCTAACTTTTGCTAAGAGTCTGAGAAACGTGAAATTTTATGGTGAAGAAGAAGGTTTGAATGAAAGTCATTGTGCTGGAAATATCTTGACCACTATGATTTCTTAACGGCATCCTTTTTTAGTGCTGGTTCACTCTACTGTGGTAAAGCTGCAGAAAAAGAAACATGCTATTTTGCATACAGTTGCTTACCTTTTATGTTGGAAAGGCAAATTTCAGTTCTCTAGGGAAAAGTAGTTTAACAAGGAGCAGAAATAACTTATGGTGCTTTCACAGGTGGTTCTTTCTCATGGAATCATAGAATTGTTTCAGATGGGGAAGACCTCCAAGATCATTGAGTCCAACCATAAACACAAGATCACCATGGCCATTAAACCACATCCAGAAGTGCCATGTCCACACATTAATTTAAAAGTGTCAGTGGCTCCACCGTAGAATCATAGAACGGTCTGGGTTGGAAGTGACCTCTGAAGGCCATCTAGTCCAACTCCCCTGCAGTAAGCAGGGGTATTCTCAGCTAGATCAGGCTGCCCAGAGCCCTGTTGAACCTCATGTGGAATATCTTCAGGGATGGGCCCCCAACCACCTTCCTGGGCAACATGTTCTAGTGTTCCACCACCCTCATAGTAAAGAACCTGTTCCTAACATCCAATCTAAATCTATTCCTTTCTAGTTTGAAGCCATTGCCCCTCACGCTATCACTGTAGGCCTTTGTAAACAGTCTCCATCCTTCTTGTAGATCCCCTTCAGTTACTGGAAGGCTGCTATTAGTTCTCCCCTGAGCCTTCTCTTCTCCAGGCTGAGGAACCCCAGCTCACTGAGCCTGCCCTTGTAGCCAAAGTGCTCCATTTTTGTGGACCTCCTCTGGACCCACTTCATCAGGTCCATGTCCTTCCTATACTGAGGGCTCCAGAGCCAGATGCACTACTCCAGGTGAGGGCTCACCAGAACAGAGTAAAGTAGCAGAATCACCTCACTTGGTCTGCTGGTAACACACCTATAATGCAGCCCAGGATGTGATTGACCTTCTGGGCTGCAAGCACACAGTGTCTGCTCGTGTTTGGCTTCTTGTCCACCAGCACCCCCAAGTCCTTTTCCACAGGGTTGCTTTTTATCACCTCATATCCCAGTCTGTATCAATAATGAGGATTGTTTCAGCCCAAGTACAGAACTCTGCACTTGCTCATGTTGAACCTCATAAGGTTTACCTGGGCCTACCTCTCCAGCTTGTCCATGCCTCTCTGGATGACATTCCATCCTTCTGGTATATTGACAACAACACTCATCTTGGTGTCATCTGCAAACTTGCTGATGGTGTGCTCAATCCCACTGTCTGTATCATTGATCAAAGTATTAAATAACACAGGTCCCAGTACAGACTCCTGAGGGACACCACTTGTCACTGCTCTCTATCTGGACCTCAAGCCATTGAGCACCACCGTCTGGATTTGATGGTCCTTAACCACTGAACAGTCCACCCATCAAATCCATATCACCATCCCCCTGGGCAATCGATTCCAATGCCTCACTACTCTTTCAATAAAGAGTTTTTTCTGATATTGAATCTAAATTTCCCCTGGCATAACTTAAAGCTGCATCCTTCTGTGCTAAAACTTGTTACTTGGGAGAAGAAACCAACACCCACATCATTACAACATGCTCCCAGGTATTTGTAGAAAGCAATGAGGTCCAATGCATCCAAGTGCCGGGTTCTGCACATTGGCCACAACAACCCCATGCAGTGCTACAGGCTGGGGTCAGAGTGGCTGGAGAGCAGCCAGGCAGAGAGGGACCTGGGAGTGCTGGTTGATGGTAGGATGAACATGAGCCTGAAGTGTGCCCAGGCAGACAAGAGGGCCAATGGCATCCTGGCCTGCATTAAGAACAGTGTGGCCAGCAAGAACAGGGAGGTCATTCTGCCCCTGTACACTGCACTGGTTAGGCCACACCTCGAGTCCTGTGTCCAGTTCTGGGCCCCTCAGTTTAGGAAGGATGTTGACTTGCTGGAACGAGTCCAGAGAAGGGCAACGAAGTTAGTGAGGGGCTTGGAACACAAGCCCTATGAGGAGAGACTGAGGGAGCTGGGGCTGCTTAGCCTGGAGAGGAGGAGACTCAGGGGTGACCTCATTACTCTCTACAACTACCTGAAGGGGGGTTGTAAACAGGCGCATGTTGGTCTCTTCTCCCAGGCAGCCAGCACCAGAACGAGAGGACACAGTCTCAGGCTGCACCAGGGGAAGTTCAGGCCGGAGGTCAGGAGGAAGTTTTACACAGAGAGAGTGATTGCCCATTGGAATGGGCTGCCTGGGGAGGTGGTGGAGTCGCCGTCACTGGAGGTGTTCAGGAGGAGACTTGAAGGGTGCTTGGTTACATGGGTTAGTTGATTGGGTGGTGTTGGATGATAGGTTGGACGTGATGATCTTGAAGGTCTCTTCCAACCTGGTCTATTCTATTCTATTCTATTCTATTCTATTCTATTCTATTCTATTCTATTCTTTCTATTCTATTCTCTCCTTAGCCTCCTCTTCTCCAGACTAAGCAATCCCAGTTCCCTCAGCTGTTCCTCATAAGGCTTGTTTCCCAGGCCCTTCACCAGCTTCATTGCTCTTCTCTGGATATGCTCCAGCACCTCACTGTCCTTCTTGTAGTGATGAGCCCAAAACTGAACACTGTCTTCCAGGTGCAGCTTCACCAGTGCTATGCACAGTGGCATGATCAGTTCCCTCCACCTTCTGACCACATAATTCCTGATGTAGACCAGGATGCTATTGACTTTCTTGGCTACTTGAGCACTCTACTGGCTTGTGTTCAGCTGGCTGTCAACCAGCACTCCCAGGTGCTTTTCTGCTGAGTAGATTTACAGCCTACTCTGCCCTACCATGTAGTGTTACATGTTGTGATCCAAGTGCAGGACTCAGTATTTGGACCTGCTAAGCCTCATAAAATTGACCTTGGCCCATTGATCCAGCATGTCCAGATCTCTTTGCAAAGTTTTCCTATCTTCAAGCAGATCAACACTCCCAACCAATTTGTTGTCATCAGAAAACTTACTGAGGGTGCATTCAGTACCCTTGTCCAGGTTGCTGATAAAGATACTAAACCATCAATCTCTGGCCTTGAACATTCAGACAGTTTTTACTCAGCAAAGACTACATCTGTCTAAGCCAAGAGCTGCTAGCTTGTCCAAGAGGGTGCTGTGGGAAACAGTGTCAAAGACTTTACTGAAGTCCAGATAGACAACATCTACAGCCTTTCCCTCATCCACTAAGCAGGTCACCTTGTTATATAAGGAGATTAGTTTCATCAAGCAGGACCTGTCCTTCGTGAGTCCATCCCAACTGGGCCTGATCATTTCATTGCCTTTCACCTGCTACATAATGGCACTGAAGATGATATACTTGTCCCGTGACCTTGAATTTTAAATAAGCAGTGAAACAGATGATGGAGAATAATTCCACAAAAGACAACAGGAAAATAACCCAAGAAAACAGACGTTGGTGTTTACAGCGAACATCAGTATAGTTGAGAATTTCTGCTTAAATCCTTGGCAGAAAAACACAGAAGTGAGCTGGAAAAAAAAAAAAAGTAAAGCATACCCGTAATCTCAAAAATGTCTTACAATTCTTCAATACCATTTCTTCCGTTTACATAAATTAGTCTCAGAACAGAAATTGCTCTGACCCAAGGCTATCTGACTTGATAATATTATATTTAAACTAAATTCTGAATTGGTATAGACAATTAAATACAATTAAATCATTATTCCCTTATAAATATTATTTATTTTAAATGAAAACATCATTCTGCAGAGTTTTTTCACAAGTCCACTTTGTCCTTCTAAGAAGAAGAATCTAAGGAGAAAGCATCATGCAATGTAGAGCATAGCTTGCATGTAAGAAAATAATGTTCCTTCTGTGTCAAGCTGTTACTGAAGAAGTATGTTTGGGAAGTTTTGGAATCCAGCTGATAATCCAGACTGACCTTACGATTTCTTTAATAGGATATAAACTGACTCCTTCAGCTGACAGGTCTTAGCTTTGTTGGTCTCTTGCATTATATACTGCTGGATAAAGCATGCTCCCATAAACATCTAAGACAAAATGTCTGAAATCATTGCTATCTGTGCAACTTGTGTTGCAAGATGAAGGTTGCACAGCATAAATATCACAAAATATGATCTTATGCAATGGCTTTCACTGAGATTTGTAACTGCAAATGAGAACTGAGTTTAATACTCCATTTCTGGACAGAGTTACCAAAGACAGCTCAGGGGAGAAAGCAGCAGCTAAAACTAAACCTACTGAGTTTTCTTAAGAAGTAAATGGAAGAATGTCAATAAAACCCTTTCAAGCTACCAGTGAAGTTGCATCAACATTTCACTCTGGGCTACCTGAAATCTCTAAGGCTATATACTGTATTGCTTAAAGCTGAAGTACTCTCACAGGACCAACTGGGATGTTTTGTGTTCCTATGTGTACTGCCAAGGCTCTGCAATTTGGAGATACTAACTTGAGTTATTGAATACTGTTAACACAACTACTGTTGCTGATACTAATATTCTAGATAAAGAAATTATTGGTTTGTCATAGATGTAAGCTTTTGTAGTGGAATAAGTCCTGTAAAAGTTTCTATGCAACAGTACAGGAAGAAATATCTGGATCCGAAGAACAAATTTGTTCTGGGTATGAGATTGACACTAAGTTCAAGCAAAGTGGATAGCTCACTTGAACAGGTAGTTACTGGGTTTGAGGTACTTAATGCTAATAATCACAAATTTTCTTGCCTGCCTCTTGTTTCACCTCTGGCACTGCAAAACTGGTTCTTCAAGGGTAACCTCAGGTGACCTCATCTCTGTGGTTGCTAATCATCTCTGCTCACACCTGTTGGCCTGACCATCACTGGTTAGAAAGGTCCTCTCCTACAGTATGTCAGACATTAAGTTTTGTGACAGATTTGCATTTGTGGGAATTACATGGTGTAATCTGTGAGAGGCTTCAGGCTGGGTCTGACTGCAAAGCTCCTTTGTCTTTTTCTCTTTTCCTTTTTTTATTCTAAACTCTAAAATAGTGGATAAAATGAGAAGATCAGTTTAATTCTGATTAAAAAAAATATATTGGCCTCATGACTTCAACTCAAGCTTCAATCACATTGGCATAGATCTCTTTTAAAGTTAGGTAGATATTTACATTTAAGACAATCATATTA
Source organism: Melanerpes aurifrons (assembly GCA_011125475.1). Taxonomy (NCBI): domain Eukaryota; kingdom Metazoa; phylum Chordata; class Aves; order Piciformes; family Picidae; genus Melanerpes; species Melanerpes aurifrons. The sequence continues at coordinate 729,480 of WWNC01000081.1, read as the reverse complement.
ATCTATTAAAAGTAGAAGTCAAATTTAAGCACTTTGGAATGAAGTGAAGATATGAATCTATCACAAGTGTGTAATATAAAGTTAATAATTTTAATGGGTTTTTATTACTTTCTTGAAATAAATGGACAACAGAGAAGAAAATAAAAAGATTTCGTGTCTTTGTACTTAATTGCGATGACTAAGATATTTTTATTGGTTTTGAAGATAAGTTAACCATTAGTTCACCTGCACGTTAAAACAGCCAATGTAGACTGGCTATTGTTTCAAATATATTTTCTGTCACTTCTTGCTACAAAAAATAACTACAATTTACTGCTCAACTCAAGTATTTTTAAAGAAGTAAACCAAGGAGAAATATAAATTAATTTTAGATTTAAGGATGTGAAATTACCTAAGACTCTTGTCCTGTGTCTTAGATTCTGCATTTTTCATATGTTTATATACAAGAATGTTACATGTTCAAGAGGGGACTGGACGTGGCACTTGGTGCCGTGGTTTAGTAGTCATGAGGTGATGGGTGACAGGTTGGACTTGATGAACCTTGAGGTCTCTTCCTAACTTATTGATTCTATGAGTATATGATTCTAAGACCAGAAAGAGACATGAATGGGATCTGTTTTTGTGACTTTTTGTACTAATTTTGGCTCAGGATCATGTTAATTTTCTTCACAGGCTTATATGTGATTTTAGGAGTTGTACTGAAAACACTGTAGGCAGTGTAGGGATATTTTAACTGTTGTAGACCAGTTCTTACACAAAGTCAAGCTATTTTTTGCTTCTCAAACTATCCCATCAGTGAGTAGACTGGGAGTCCACAGGAATTTGGGAGGGAACACAGATGGAGCATCAGAGTTCAACTGATAGAAGGGATATTCCGTGCTGTGTGAATATCAATGACAGTTTGTCATTGTTATTTAATTATAACTAAAAAAAAAAAAAAGGTTTTGTTGTGTATTTGATCAGTTTTTTTATGCTGATAAACTGTTTTAATTGAAATATGTAACTGTAGACAATACAAATGTACTGTAAACACTTGGCTTTAACCATCCCATGGAAATACTTATTTTATTTACTCATTACACTGCAAAGTCATTTTGAACTCTATTCATACCACTGTCTTAAAGCATAGGTATTTGAATGACCATGTTACTTAATATCTGTAAACCTGGACTACCTATCCTCATAACAGCATTATGAGACAGGAAAATATTGTCCTCATCATTTCACTGAAGGAGAAAATGTGTTTTTGAAGTCTTGAAATTTTGAAAAATACAGGGTTTATGTATAAAAGGAGTTACTGCATGATGGGGTCATTTCAATCACCCAAATCTAAGGGCAAAGAGTATTGTGGAAAAGATGCAGATGAGAGTGTGTTGAATCTCAAATAAAACAGCTCCTTAAGTGTGACCATTTGAGGAGGCGCCTTTAACAAAGGGACACTATGGCCGAATGTTTATAAATAAAGGACAGATTTATAAACAAAGGACAGGTCTAAACTAATTTCATTGGTGGAGAGGCAGAAGCACTGCCTTAAGTTTGATTCCCAGTGGGACTAATCTCAGTCTTTCTTCCCCTCTTTCGGTGGCTTGTGGCTCGCAGCTTTCTGGGCTTTCAGCCAGACTTGACCTTGAAGCTGATAAAAAGCGTGAGGACTCTACTAAAAAATTCTGCTTAAATTAACAGTTTCTCTTTTTGTCTCTTTCTAACCCTCTCTGGGGAAAGGGGGAGAGAAGGGGGAGCAGGGGTGGGGAACCCCCTTCATCAGAGAAGGGAAATCTCATTTCTGTGTCACTCTATTGTATGTTTCTGTATATATTGTAAATACTGTAAATTCTGTATATATTTCCCTGTGTTCCCTAAACTGCTTTGTAAATATACAGCACACACTCATTTGCTAATCCGGCTGTGCATTTTTTTTTCTTTCGATTTTCTTCCCCGGCCTTTCCCCCAACCCTACAACATTTTTTCTTGGCGCCCAACGTGGGGCAGATAATTAGCTTAATTTATTACTTCATTGCTTTAGTGTTTTATAGCCAGATTAGCAAACATGAAGGTGTTGTGGTTGGTAGAGTGGTTAATCTTTTCAATTTTTGGGCCTCTGGTTTACAGATATTGTTTGGGTTTGATTTAGATTACCTGGGTAAATATTTGGTGCGGACAATTTATCTGTGGGTTATGTATAGAGTTAGATTATGGTATGGAAAATGTATTGATCTGTTATGGCTGGTGACATACAGAAATGTTACCTCTACCACTCTCCCAATTGAGATAAAGGGTTTTAGGATTCCGCCGGAGGAGAGAGTAACTTTAGGTGATGGCAGGGATCCAAAGGTGATTTATTTGGTGTCTGTAATTCTGCTGCTGGTGAAAATTACTGTGTATCTGTTAATTTCCTGGCGTCAGGAGAAGATGGTATCCAGACCGTGTTTTGTTATTAAAACTAGATCTAAGAGAAAATGCCGTGGCTCTGGGTCAGTCCCAGAGACATCTAGTGATGAGGAGTGTGGAGAATCTGTGTCAGTTAAAAAGAGAGCTAAAAAGTTAATTGGTAAAGCAGCCCTGAATGACTTTGCTACTGATTCTGGCAAGCTGACAAGGGTGGTGGCTGCTATCAACATGGCGCCTGCTCCTTCTCCTCCTCCTTCTTCTCCGTCGGCCATTAATGGAGCAATGTCAGTTCTGCCCACTCTCTCGGTGGGACTGGAAGTCACTGCCCCAGCAGCTGATTTATCTCAGGACCTGTCAGCTTCTATTAAGGTGGCTGTAAATTCAAACACAGCTCCAGTTAAGGTGGCTGTTTTAAAGACTAGAAGTGGAAAGACCAAAGCTGATGGAGAAGAAGAGCAGGAGACTGATCCTGGTGAGGGGCCCACTACTCTAAGAAATCCTGCTGAGGAGGAAGAGAAGATTTGTTTTAAAGATCTAGCTAACCTAGTGAGAGCAAAGCAGGATAGAGATGCAGCTAGGATTGGAGCTGGCAAAGGTGGTTCTCAGCTTAAAGAGATCCTTGAGAAAGTGGCAGGAGGCTTATTAGGGCAACCAGTTGAGGGGAAGGGGCAAGAAGAAGATTACATAACTGGCTGTTCCTCACCGAGGCAGGAGCTAAGAAATGTCCGTAAAGACTACACCAGGGCAGATAAGGAGACAGTTCTAGCTTGGCTTCGCAGGTGTTGTGATACAGGTGCTCCAGCTCTAACAGTTGGAGACAAGTCAGCAGCTCAGTCAGGAACTCTCTCGAGGGATAATGGAATAGATAGACATCCAGGCAGGGCTCTCGGTAAGGTTAATCTGTGGATATGCCTTTTAATGGCGGTTGCCCTGAGATACCCTTCCCGAGACGACCTTCCATGGAATCCTGAACCCTGGACTACCATAGATGAGGGAATTAAGCGCTTGAGAGAATGTGCTGTTAGAGAGCTACTCTATGGTGAACATGAAACTCTGAATCCTGATGACATTCCTGTGGGTATTGGTCTTGCTAAAAAGATCATCAAACTTGCTCCTTCTAATTATGCAAACATTCTGGTAAGCAGCATTGTGTCAAGAAATTATGGTGGAGCTTCTCCTATGTTTGGCCAATTCAGTGATCAAATGAGACAACTGGAGGATAGCATGATACATGTTACTTTGGTTTCAGCCGTTGAAACTCTGTCTGGAAAAATCGAGAGTTGCATGAAGGATCTGAAAGATTCCATATCCCAATTGGCACAAAGGGATAATTTCAATTCTTCCTCCAGGTGGATTCAAGTTTCGTCTGTGAGGAACACACGTCCTCCAAGGAGGTCATTCCAAAACAGATCAAATCAAAACAGACCAAATCAAAACAGACCACCAAGGCAATCACATAGAACTATTTGGATAACTCTGCGTGATCAGTTTGGTGAGAACATGAACAGGTGGGATGGCCAACCGACTTCTAATCTTTTCAGGAGACTGAGAGAACTGCAAAGTGGCAGAACCTGAGGTAGCAATACCAGAAGGGTAGCTGTTACTTCCACAGTTCCCCAGAGCAACTCTAGTAGCTCCAACAGTGGCTCCAGTTAAAACATTCAAAGCTATAACACTGCACACTGTGCGCAATGCACATGTGGGCATGTTCCCCATAACTAGGGGTGCCCTGCCTCCCGTCAAGGGGAGGAGAGGGATAACAGAGATAATAGAATCTATTGGGATGTGTATATCCAGTGGCCTGGCATCTCACAATTTCGGAAGTACAGGGCCTTGGTTGACACAGGAGCTCAGTGCACCATAATGCCATCAAATTATCAGGGATCAGAGTCTATAACTATTCTGGGAGTCACTGGTGGATCTCAAGAGTTAAGTAGGGTGGAGGTTAATATAAGTTTAACTGGAAAACAATGGAGGAAGCATAGAGTTGTGACAGGACCTGACGCACCTTGTATTTTGGGAATTGATTTTCTGAGAGAAGGGCGTTTCAAAGACCCTAGAGGTTACAAATGGGCTTTTGGAGTAGCTTCTATAGAAATTGATGGACAAAAATTGATGCTGTCTGCTAGACCTGAGCTTTCTGATGAATCTGCAGTTGTGGGACAACACAAGATACAGGGCATTAAATTGCCAGTTGCTTCTCAGACTGTGCATCACAGACAATACAGAACCAACCGGGACTCTTTGTTGCCCATTCAGAATCTGATTCGTCAGTTGGAGAGTCAGAAAGTCATCAGCAAAACTCATTCACCTTTCAACAGCCCAGTGTGGCCTGTGCGGAAGCAGAATGGCGACTGGTGTCTGACAGTAAACTACCGAGCCCTAAAGGAAGTGACACCACCTATGAGAGCAGCAGTACCAGACATGATGGAGCTACAGTATGAGCTGGAATCCAAAGAGGCCAAATGGTATGCTACTGTAAACATTGCTGTCGAGGGTTGGAAGGGAAAGGTCTCCTCCCCCCGGAAAAGTGAAAGGGAAAAAAAACACAGCTGAATTAGCAAAGCAGTGGGTGCTATATATTTACAAATCCATATAGGATATGCAGGAGAATATACAGAATTTAAAATATTTATAATATATACAAAAATATACAATAAAGTAACACAAAAATGAGAGTTCCCCCCTCTGCTGAGTGGGTTCCCCAGCTCTGCTCCCTCTTCTCTCCCCCTTTACCCAGAGAGGGTTAGAAAGAGAGAAAAGAGAAATTAGAGCAGTGATTAATTAGAAGCAGTTAGGATATTACTTTCTAGAAAGTTCTTATCTCTTCCCAAGGCCATGTCTGGCTGAAAGCCCTGAAACAGCAAGCTGCATGCCACCGAAGGAGGGGGAAGACAGACTGACCAGAAAAGTGCAGGAATTCCCAAGATACTCTGCTGCACTCCCAGTTCAGAAGGTGCTTCCTCCCAATCTACCAGTGAAATTAGTTTAGATCGGTCTTTTGTTTACAAACATCCAACCGCAATATTCCCTTTCTTAAGGGGACAGCCTCAAACAGTCACAGTCCACCCCTTCTAAACAATTTAATTGGCTGTTCATACTGTCCATCCAATCCAAGACAATATTTACAGTTCATAAGTAAAGTTCATAGTCCATTCCGGCTATGCTCAGATGTAGATGATTCAAAAGTCCAAGAAAAACAGGAAATGAGAAAAATGGGAAACAGTTTGTCTCTTCATCGACGAAGCAAAGAAAAGGGAAACAGGGATTCTCAGGGTCTCTTGGTTGACTCAGGGCTCTCAGGGATCTCAGGGTTCGTGCACCGTACGTTCCTCATTGACTCTTCCTTTGGACGCGATGTGGCTGTACAACAGATTGAAATTAACCTCTTTCAGCTAAAGTTAAATTTCTTTGTGGAATACACTGAATTTCACCATTCTCTTGCATGACCCAATAAGTGTGACCCGGACCTTCAGCTGAAACCACCCCTCGGACAGGTTTAGCCTCTCCTGAGGAAGAAAATACCCAAACAGTTTTACCTAACAGATTCTTTTCTCTAACAACAGGAACTCTATCACCTTCTACTTTCTGTAGCAAATCTGAATGTGCAGGTCCAGCTCAGTTCACTGAACCTTTACTATTTACCAGCCAGGTTGCTTGTGCTAAATGTTTTTCCCAGTTTTTCAAAGATCCACCCCCCATGGCTTTAAGAGTGGTCTTCAACAAACTATTGTAGCATTCAATCTTCCCTGAAGCTAGTGCAGAGTAAGGAATATGGAATATCCACTCAATACCGTGCTCTTTTGCCCAGTTCTTTACAAGGTTGTTCTTGAAATGAGTTCCGTTGTCTGACTCAATCCTCTCTGGAGTTCCGTGTCTCCACAGGATTTGTCTCTCCAGACCGAGAATGGTGTTGTGTGCAGTTTTTTTCTTCTGGCGACTCTGGTGGGACTCGAACCCACACGTGCACTCAATACCCTGCTCTTTTGCCCAGTTCTTTACAAGGTTGTTCTTGAAATGAGTTCCGTTGTCTGACTCAATCCTCTCTGGAGTTCCGTGTCTCCACAGGATTTGTCTCTCCAGACCGAGAATGGTGTTGTGTGCAGTTTTTTTCTTCTGGCGACTCTGGTGGGACTCGAACCCACACGTGCACTCAATACCCTGCTCTTTTGCCCAGTTCTTTACAAGGTTTTTCTTGAAATGAGTTCCATTGTCTGACTCAATCCTCTCTGGAGTTCTGTGTCTCCACAGGACTTGTCTCTCCAGACCAAGAATGGTGTTACATGCAGTTGCATGTGGAACTAGATAAGTTTCCAACCATCCAATGTTTGCCTCTACCATGGCAAGCACGTATTACTTACCAGAACGAGAACGTGGTAGAGTAATGTAGTCAATCTGCCAAGCTTCACCATACTTGTACTTGGACCATCTGTCACCATACTACAAGGGCTTAAGTTGTTTTGCCTGTTTAATAGCAGCACAATTGTCACAATCATGGGTGACTTGTGTGGTAGCATCCATGGAAATGTCTATGGATCTGTCACGAGCCCATTGGTATGTTGCATCTCTGTCTTGATGTCCTGACGAATCATGAGCCCACCGAGCTAAGAATATCTCACCTTGGTGTTTCCAGTCGAGATCAAAATTAGAGTCCATGTCTACTTGAGGAACTCTTGCAGCTAGATCTGCCTGATGGTTGTGTTGCTGTTCCTCAGTAGCTTTGGTCTTAGGAATGTGAGCATCAATGTGTCTCACCTTCACTGGAATTCTCTCGATTCGATCAGCAATGTCCTGCCGCAGGTTGGCTGCCCAAATGGGTTTTCCTTTCCTCTCCCAACCACTCTTCTTCCAGTTCTTTAGCCAACCCCATAGAGCATTGGCTACCATCCATGAGTCGGTGTAGAGATAAAGCTTTGGCCATCTCTCACGTTCAGCTACGTCGAGTCCTAGCTGGACAGCTTTTAGCTCTGCGAACTGACTGGATTCTCCTTCTCCATCCTTCGCCTCTGCCACTCGGCATGTTGGACTCCACACTGCAGACTTCCACCTTTGCTTGTTTCCAGTAAGATGACAGGAACCATCTGTGAACAAAGCATATTTCTTTTCATCATCAGAAAGGTCATTGTAAGGAGGAGCTTCCTCAGCACGAGTTACACTCTCCTCTGGAGGTTTAGCACAGTTGATACCTTCAGGCCAACTTGAGATCACCTCCACTAGACCAGGTCTTTCAAGATTTCCCATTCGAGCTCTGTGTGTTATCAGAGCCATCCACTTAGACTATGTTGAGTCTGTGGCATGGTGTGGTGTGGAGCCTTTGCCTTTGAACATCCAATTCAAAACTGGTAATCTGGGAGCTAAGATAAGTTGTGATTCAGTTCCAATCACTTCAGAAGATGCTTTTGCTCCCTCATAGGCAGCTAAAATTTCTTTCTCTGTTGGAGTATAATTAGCCTCTGAACCTCTGTAACCTCAACTCCAGAAACCAAGAGGTCATCCACGTGTCTCATCTGGAGCTTTTTGCCACAAGCACCAGGTTGGACCATTGTCACTTGCAGCCGTGTACAAAATGTTCTTAATGTCTGGACCATCTCGGACAGGTCCCAGACCCATTGCTTGAATCACCTCTTGTGTTATCTGGTCAAAGGCTGCTTGCTGTTCAGGTCCCCAGTGGAAACTGTTTCTCTTTCGAGTCACATCATACAGAGGTTTGACAATCTGACTGTATCCAGGCATGTGCAGTCTCCAAAATCCCACTCTCCCCAAGAAATATAGGGTCACTTGCTTGTTAGTGGGACTTGCCATGGTAGAGACTCTATTTACCACATCCACTGGAATGTGTCGGCGTCCATCCTGACACCGCACTCCCAGAAATTGAATCTCTGTGGTAGGTCCTTTCACCTTGTCTCATTTGATGGCAAAACCTGCATTCAGAAGAATGTCAATGATTTTGTTACCTTTCTCGATGACTTCTTCAGCAGTTTTACCCCAGATGATGATATCATCAATGAACTGGATGTGTTCTGGAGCACCGCCTTTCTCCAGAGCATTGTGGATTACTGCATGACAGATGCTTGAGCTGTGGATCCAGCCCAGTGGCAATCTGTTGAAAGTGTACTGGATTCCTCTCCAGGTGAAAGCAAACTGAGGCCTGCATTCCTCTGCTATGGGAATAGAGAAAAATGCATTAGCAATGTCTATGGTAGCATATCATTTGGCCTCTTTGGATTCCAGCTTATACTGGAGTTCCATCATGTCTGGTACTGCTGCTCTCATAGGTGGAGTTACTTCATTTAGGGCTTGATAGTCAACCATCAGACGCCAGACTCCATTCTGCTTCCGCACAGGCCACACTGGACTGTTGAAAGGTGAATGAGTTTTGCTGATGACTTTCTGACTCTCCAACTGACGAATCAGATTCTGAATGGGCAACAAAGAGTCCCGGTTGGTTCTGTATTGTCTGTGATGCACAGTCTGAGAAGCAACTGGCAATTTAATGCCCTGTATCTTGTGTTGTCCCACAACTGCAGATTCATCAGAAAGCTCAGGTCTAGCAGACAGCATCAATTTTTGTCCATCAATTTCTATAGAAGCTACTCCAAAAGCCCATTTGTAACCTCTAGGGTCTTTGAAACGCCCTTCTCTCAGAAAATCAATTCCCAAAATACAAGGTACATCAGGTCCTGTCACAACTCTATGCTTCCTCCATTGTTTTCCAGTTAAACTTATATTAACCTCCACCCTACTTAACTCTTGAGATCCACCAGTGACTCCCAGAATAGTTATAGACTCTGATCCCTGATAATTTGATGGCATTATGGTGCACTGAGCTCCTGTGTCAACCAAGGCCCTGTACTTCCGAAATTGTGAGATGCCAGGCCACTGGATGTACACATCCCAATAGATTCTATTATCTCTGTTATCCCTCTCCTCCCCTTGACGGGAGGCAGGGCACCCCTAGTTATGGGGAACATGCCCACATGTGCATTGCGCACAGTGTGCAGGGTTCTAACTTTGAATGTTTTAACTGGAGCCACTGTTGGAGCTACTAGAGTTGCTCTGGGGAACTGTGGAAGTAACAGCTACCCTTCTGGTATTGCTACCTCAGGTTCTGCCACTTTGCAGTTCTCTCAGTCTCCTGAAAAGATTAGAAGTCAGTTGGCCATCCCACCTGTTCATGTTCTCACCAAACTGATCACGCAGAGTTATCCAAATAGTTCTATGTGATTGCCTTGGTGGTCTGTTTTGATTTGGTCTGTTTTGATTTGATCTGTTTTGGAATGACCTCCTTGGAGGATGTGTGTTCCTCACAGACGAAACTTGCACCCACCTGGAGGAAGAATTGAAATTATCCCTTTGTGCCAATTGGGATATGGAATTTCTAAATTCATCTTTAACTCTCTTATGCAATTCTGTATATCTCCAGACAGAGTTTCAACGGCCAAAACCAAAGAAACACGTGTCATGCTATCCTCCAGTTGTCTCATTTGATCACTGAATTGGCCAAACATTGGAGAAGCTCCACCATAATTTCTTGACACAATTCTGCTTGCCAGAATGTTTGCATAATTAGAAGGAGAAAGTTTGATGATCTTTTTAGCAAGACCAATACCCACAGGAATGTCATCAGGATTCAGTTTCATGTTCACCATAGAGTAGCTCTCTAACAGCAAATTCTCTCAAGCGCTTAATTCCCTCATCTATGGTGGCCCAGGGTTTAGGATTCCATGGAAGATCATCTCGGGAAGGGTATCTCAGGGCAACCGCCATTAAAAGGCGTATCCACAGATTAACCTTACCGAGAACCCTGCCTAGATGTCTATCTTTATTAGAATAAATTAGAATAAACCAAACCAGGTTGGAAGAGACCTTCAAGATCATCGTGTCCAACCCATCAACCAATCCAACCCACCCAAACAGCTAACCCATGGCACTAAGCAACCCATCAAGTCTCCTCCTGAACACCTTCAATGACGGCGACTCCACCACCTCCCCGGGCAGCCCATTCCATAGCGCAATCACTCTTTCTGTATAGAACTTCTTCCTAACATCCAACCTGAACCTCCCCTGGCGCAGCCTGAGACTGTGTCTCCTTGTTCTGGTACTGGGTGCCTGGGAGAAGAGACCATCATCCACCTGTCTACAACCTCCCTTCAGGTAGTTGTAGAGAGTGATAAGGTCACCCCTGAGTCTCCTCTTCTCCAGGCTGAGCAACCCCAGCTCCCTCAGTCTGTCCTCATAGGGCTTGTGTTCCAAACCCCTCACCAGCTTTGTTGCTCTTTTCTGGACTCGTTCCAGCAAGTCAACATCCTTCCTAAACTGAGGGGCCCAGAACTGGACACAGGACTCGAGGTGTGGCCTAACCAGTGCAGTGTACAGGGGCCGAATGACCTCCCTGCTCCTGCTGGCCACACTGTTCCTGATGCAGGCCAGGATGCCATTGGCCCTCTTGGCTGCCTGGGCACACTGCAGGCTCATGTTCAGCCTACCATCCACCAGTACCCCCAGGTCCCTCTCTGCCTGGCTGCTCTCCAGCCACTCTGACCCCAGCCTGTAGCACTGCATGGGGTTGTTGTGGCCAATGTGCAGAACCCGGCACTTGGATGTGTTCAATCTCATGCCGTTGGACTCTGCCCATCTGTCCAGCCTGTCGAGGTCCCTCTGCAGAGCCTCTCTACCCTCTAGCAGATCAACTCTTGCCCCCAGCTTGGTGTCGTCAGCAAATTTACTGATGATGGACTCAATGCCCTCATCCAGATCATCAATAAAGATGTTAAAGAGCACAGGGCCCAACACTGATCCTTGGGGCACACCACTAGTGACTGGCCGCCAGCTGGATGTGGCACCATTCACCACCACTCTCTGGGCTCGGCCATCCAGCCAGTTCCTAACCCATCGCAGTGTGCTCCCGTCCAAGCCATGGGCTGACAGCTTGGCCAGCAGTTTGCTATGGGGTACAGTGTCAAAGGCCTTGCTGAGGTCCAGGAAGACTACATCCACAGGCCTCCCCACATCTACCAGGCGGGTCACCTGATCATAGAAGGAAATCAGGTTGGTCAGGCAGGACCTGCCCTTCCTAAATCCATGTTGGCTAGGCCTGATCCCTTGGCCATCCTCTAAGTGCTGTGTTATTGCGCTCAGGATGACCTGTTCCATGATCTTGCCTGGTACTGAGGTCAGGCTGACAGGCCTGTAATTCCCTGGCTCATCCAACCGGCCCTTCTTATGGATGGGCACCACGTTGGCCAGCTTCCAGTCCTCTGGGACCTCGCCAGTGAGCCAGGACTGCTGGAAAATTATGGAGAGTGGCTTGGCCAGCCCATCTGCCAGCTCTCTCAGCACCCTAGGATGTATCCCATCTGGTCCCATGGACTTGTGGGGATCCAAGCTGCTAAGGAGAGTTCCAACCACCTCCTCATGGAACATAGGGAAACTGTGCAGCTCCCTGGCTCCTTCTGCCAGCTCTGCAGGCCAGCTGTCAGGAAGACGTTCTATCCTTCTAGCAAAAATTGAGGCAAAGAAGGTGTTAAGTATCTCTGCCCTTTCCTCATCCTTTGTTACAATGTTCCCCTCCGTGTCCACCAAGGAGTGGAGGTTGTCCTTTCCCTTCCTCTTACTATTAATGTATTTATAAAAGGACTTTTTGTTGTCCTTCACAGTAGAGGCCAGTTTAAGCTCCAAGTGTGCTTTTGCCTCCCTAATTTTCTTCCTACAAGACCTAGCAACATCCTTAAACATTCTGTGGGTTGCCTCCCCTCTCTTCCATTGGTGATACACCCTCTTTTTTTCCCTCAGTTCCATTAAAAGTTCATGAACCATCCAGGCTGGCCGTCTACCCCGGCGGCTCATCTTCCGGCACATTGGCACAGCCTGTCCCTGAGCCTTCAGCAATTCTTCATTGAAGTAGGTCCAGCTCTCCTGGACCCCTTTGTTTTTAAGGGCTTTATCCCAAGGAACCCTCTGAATTAGTTCCTTGAGTAACCTGAAGTCTGCCCTCCGAAGTCCAGAGTGGAGGTCTTCTTGCTGCCCCTCTTAGCTTGACCAAAACCGAGAATTCAATTATCTCGTGGTCACTGGACCCCAAACACCCTCCAACCACCACATTGCCCACCAGTCCTTCCCTGTTGGTGAAGAGGAGGTCAAGCATAGCTTTGCCCCTGGTAGGCTCTCGCAGCACCTGGGATAAGAAGCTGTCCTCCATGCATTCTAAGAACCTTCTTGACTGTCTCCTCTCTGCTGTGTTGAGTTCCCAGCAGATGTCAGGCAGGTTGAAGTCGCCCACGAGAACAAGGTCCGGAGATCTTGAGACAGCCTTAAGCTGCCTATAGAATGCTTCATCAACATCCTCCTCCTGGTTGGGTGGTCTATAACAGACTCCAATCAGGGTGTCTGCCCTGCTGGTCTTCCCTCTAATTCTTATCCACAAGCATTCAACCCGATCGTCCCTAATCTCCATCTCAATGGCATCTAGTGACTTCCTGATGTAAAGGGCCACTCCTCCACCCCTTCTTCCTTGCCTGTCTCTCCTGAAGAGCTTGTAACCGTCAATTGCAGCGCTCCAGTCATGTGAGTCATCCCACCACGTCTCTGTGATGGCAACTACATCATAATTTTCCTGCTGCATCAAGGCTTCCAGCTCCTCCTGTTTGTTACCCATGCCTCATGCATTAGTGTACATGCACTTCAGCTGGGCTGCTGGTTTCACCTCCGACTCTAGCTTGTCGCCCCCAGACTCTTGTCTGAGAGGACTATTTTCAGCCCCTTCCCCCTTCGAAACTAGTTTAAAGCCCTGTCGATGAGACCCGCCAATGCCCTACCCAGGATCTTTTTACCTTTGGGGGACAGTCTGTTCTCATATACAGTGACCTTTCCCCTTCTCTGGGACAGATGTACTCCATCTGTTGCCAGCTGGTCTGGTGCAGTAGAAAGTTTCCCAATATCAAAAAAACCAAAATTCTTTTGACTGCACCAGCCTCTAAGCCACTTGTTGACTTCAGCTGCTGACCTGTTCCTTATGGTATTCCCTCCTGCAGTTAAGGGTATTGATGAAAAATTATTTGTGCCCCTGACCCCTCAACCAGGTCTCCCAGAGCCCTGAAGTCATCTTTGATAGCCCTGGGAGTTCTGATTGCAACATCATCATTCCCTAACTGCATAAGTAGTAAAGGGTAGTAGTCAGAGGGCTGCACCAGTTTAGGCAGCCTACTGGTAACATCATTAATTTGGGCTCCTGGCAGACAACAGAGTTCCCTATGAGATGGGTCAGGGCGACATATAGGGCCCTCCATTCCCCTCAGAAGGGAATCACCAATAACAATTACCCTCCTCTTTTTTGTAAGGGAACAAGTCCTGATGCCAGCAGAAGGCTGTTTTACCTTCGTCTGCTTTGCCTTAGGCTGTTTAACCTTGTGCTGCTTAGCCTTAGGGAGAACCCCAGAAGGTGTGTCCTCCGGCATCAGGACCACCTCACCCTCAATCTCCAGTGCTCCATATCTGTTTTCCAAGAGCAGTGGGGAAGGTGAGGGAGGCAAGGAGGTTTAACTTTGTGTCTTTTGAGAGGAACCTGTGTCCATTCCCTCTGCTTTCTGAATAACTAGCCTCTGCTGGGGAGCCTGCAGAGCCTGCTTGCTCTGATTTACCTCTTTCCTCTTCTGATTCACCTCTTTCCTCCTTTGACCCCTCTCCTTCCTCCTCTGATTCATCTCTTTCCTACATTTCCTTACACTTCTAAGGTTAGCAAACTTATCCTTCAGTCTGGCCACCATATTAAGCAGATAGTCAACCTGCTCACACCTTATACAAGAGTTGCCCCCACTACCCTGCATCTCAAGTGCCAGGCTCCAGCATTCTCTACAGCTAGATACCTGGACAGCTACCTGCTTCTGTTCTACCTCGGTCTGGGTGGACACTGATTTTTTTAGGGAGATTTTGCTGCGAGTTACAACCATGGCTGTCCCTGGCCACAGCACCTACTGCCAATTTAAAAAAAAAAAAAAAAAAAAAAAAAGAGAAAAAAAGAAAAAATTATCCCTCGAGAGAGCTCCTAACTGAGCTGCTGACTTGTCTCCAACTGTTAGAGCTGGAGCACCTGTATCATAACACCTACTAAGCCAAGCTAGAACTGTCTCCTTATCTGCCCTGGGGAAATCTGTACGGACATTTTGCAATTCCTCGCGCGGTGACGAACATTCTAAAATATCATCTTGCTCTTCGTCTCCCTGAATTCTTTGCCCATATAATCCTGCTGTCATTTTCTCAAGGATCTATTTAAGCTGAGAACCACCTTTGCCCTAACTTCTCTATCCTGCTTTGATCTCACTAGGTTAGCTAGATCTTTAAAACAAATCTTCTCTTCCTCCTCAGCAGGATTTCTTAGAGTAGAGGGCCCCTCACCAGGATCAGTCTCCTGCTCTTCTTCTCCATCTTTGGCCTTTCCACTTCTAGTCTTTAAAACAGCCACCTTAACTGGAGCTGTGTTTGAATTTACAGCCACCTTAATAGAAGCTGACAGGTCCTGAGATAAATCAGCTGCTGGGGCAGTGACTTCCAGTCCCACCGAGAGAGTGGGCAGAACTGACATTGCTCCATTAATGGCTGACGGAGAAGAAGAAGGAGAAGACGGAGTAGGCACCATGTTGATACCAGCCGACGTCCTTGTCAGCTTGCCAGAATCAGCAGCAAAATCATTTAGAGCTGCTTTACCAATTAACTTTTTAGCTCTCTTTTTAACTGACAGCGATTCTGCACACTCCTCATCACTAGATGACTCTGGGACTGATCCAGAGCCACGGCGTTTTCTTTTTGATCTAGTTTTAATAACAAAACAAGCTCTGGACACCTGTCTCTCTTGCCACAATGAATACAGGGAATATATATTAGTTATCACCAGCAGCAGAATTATACATATGAAATAAATCACCTTTGGATCCCAGCCATCACCTAAAGTTACTCTCTCCTCCGGCGGAATCCTAAAACCCTTTATCTCAATTGGGAGAGTGGTAGAAGTAACACTTCTGTATGTCACCAGCCATAACAGATCAATACATTTTCCATACCATAATCTAACTCTACACGTAACCCACAGATAAATTGTCCGCACCAAACATTTACCCAGGTAATCCAAAATCAAACCCAAACAATATCTGTAAATCAGAGTCCCAAAAATTGAAAAGAATAATCGCTCCACAAACCACAAAACCTTCATGTTTGCTAATTCAGCTAGAAAACACTAAATCAATCAAGTAATAAATAAAACTAATTATCTGCCGCACTGTGGGTACGCCAAGAAAAAATAAAAATGTCGTAGGGTTGGAAGAGTAAGGCCAAGAAGCCTTCTCCCTTCCCCTTTGTAAAGTAAAGGAAAAGAAAATTGAAGGGAAAGGAAAAAACCTCACAGCTGAATTAGCAAAGCAGTGGAGCTGTATATTTACAAAGCAATGTAGGATATGCAGAGGAATATATACAAATTTACAATATTTACAATATATACAAAGATATACAATAAAGTAACACAGAAATGAGAGTTCCCCCCACCTGCTGAGGGGGTTCCCCACCTCCACTCTCCTCCTCTCTCCCCCTTTTCCCCAGAGTGAGTTAGAAAGAGAGAGAAAGAGAAAAAAAAGTTAGAAGCAGTTTTGTGTTATTTGGAAAGTAGTTAATACAGGCCTTATAGCTTATCAGTTTTCAAGGCCAAAGCCTTGGCCGAAAGCCCAGGACAGAGAGCTGCTGCCCTGCGGAGGAGTGGAAGCAAGACTAAAGATAAAAGTGTCGGAGTGCCCAGGATACCCTCCTGCACTCCCAGTTCAGAAGGTGCTTCCTCCCACTTTACCAATGAAATTAGTTTAGATCGCTCTTTTTGTATACCAACTTCCGTCCACCATATTCCCTTTCTTAAAGGCACAGCCTCAAACGGTGACAAGAGCACAGTATTGAGTGGATATTCCATATTCCCTACTATGTACCAGCTTCAGGGAAGATCGAACGCTACAACGGTTTGTTGAAGACCACTCTTAAAGCCATGGGGGGTGGATCTTTGAAAAACTGGGAGAAACATTTAGCACAAGCAACCTGGCTGGTAAATAGTAAAGGTTCAGTGAACTGAGCTGGACCTGCACATTCAGATTTGCTACAGAAAGTAGAAGGTGATAGAGTTCCTGTTGTTAGAGAAAAGAATCTGTTAGGTAAAACTGTTTGGGTATTTTCTTCCTCAGGAGAGGCTAAACCTGTCCGAGGGGTGGTTTCAGCTGAAGGTCCGGGTCACACTTATTGGGTCATGCAAGAGAATGGTGAAATTCAGTGTATTCCACAAAGAAATTTAACTTTAACTGAGAGAATTTAATTTCAAACTGTTGTACAGCTACATCATGTCCAAAGGAAGAATCAACGAGGAATCTACGGTGCACGAACCCTGAGATCCCTGAGAGCCCTGAGTCAACCAAGAGACCCTGAGAATCCCTGTTTCCCTTTTCTTTGCTTCGTCGATGAAGAGACAAACTGTTTCCCATTTTTCTCATTTCCTGTTTTTCTTGGACTTTTGAATCATCTACATCTGAGCATAGCCGGAATGGACTATGAACTTTACTTATGAACTGTAAATGTCATCTTGGATTGGATGGACAGTATGAATAGCCAATTAAATTGTTTAGAAGGGGTGGACTGTGACCATTTGAGGCTGTGCCTTTAACAAAGGGACACTATGGCTGAATATTTATAAATAAAGGACAGGTCTAAACTAATTTAATTAGTAGAGAGGCAGAAGCTCTCTCTTAAGTTTGATTCCCAGTGGGACTAGTCTCAGTCTCGCCCTCATTTGGTGGCTTGCAGCTCGCAGCTTTCTGGGCTTTCAGCCAGACTTGACCTTGAAGCTGATAAAAAGCGTGAGGACTCTACTAAAAAATTCTGCTTAAATTAACAGTTTCTCTTTTTCTCTCTTTCTAACCCTCTCTGGGGAAAGGGGGAGAGAAGGGGGAGCAGGGGTGCGGAACTCCCCTCATCAGAGGAGGGAAATCTCATTTCTGTGTCACTCTTGTATATTTCTGTATATATTGTAAATACTGCAAATTTTGTATGTATTTCCCTGCGTTCCCTAAACTGCTTTGTAAATATACAGCACACACTCATTTGCTAATCCGGCTGTGCATTTTTTTTTCCTTTCAATTTTCTTCCCTTTACTCACAGGGGGAGGAGTAGGCCCAGCCTTTCCCCTAACCCTACGACATTAAGTTTCATACTCTGTGAAGATGTAAAACATTGTATGACAGTTCTAGCTGTGCCTGTAGCCTGCCATTAATTGGTATTTCCTGCCCTAGGAAGCTAAGCTTCAGATGGTGTTAGAGGTTGTTGGCTTCACTGATAGTGTTGGAGTTAAACTGGTTCACAGGTACAGAAGGTCCAGTGCCCTCTGCACAAATCAGTGCAATACTTTGTCTGGATTAATGAACATTTGTGTCCTCTCAGTTCAGAGTGACCACTTCTGTTCAGATATTAAAAGAAAGGCAAAAAGAGGGATTAAGTTAAAGTTTGAGTGAAATAATCCATTATTTTTGTTCCTAATAGCACTTGCAAACAAATATTTCACTGATTCAATACCTGTTTGTTTACATCATCTTGTTTTTTTGAACTGCACATTTATGCATTACGTTTACATTTCAGGTGCTGTACACTGCATTTCATGGTAACACTAAAAATTAAATCCCAATACACTAAACTCTGGATCAGATATCAAAGAAAACTGTTAGAGAAACATTCTTAAAATACTTCCATTGTTAGGCAGCAGTTGGTAATTGTGTTTATAAACTGTTTCTCTCTTTCATTGTTTGTCGCAGTAATTTTGTATTTTAGATGAAAAATTTAAACCCAAACATATATTTTAAAATAAATTATATTTGAGGAGTGATTGAAAGTTGCCACTATACAACATGTTGTTCCCACACTGGATATGTAATAACATTAGCAGCAACCTCAGCCCATCCATTGCATTGGATGTGGAGCTGGAGAGCACTACCATTAGGGACACGAGGTGGAAGAGCAGGAGAAGGAGACCATCAGGCAGTAAATGAGGATAGTCCTTTTTCAAGGGCTCAGGTTCTGCTATCCCTCTAACATCAGCAATGGATGAGGGAACACTGAGGAAGGGCTGACAGGTCAATTCATGGCTCAAGGGCTGGTGCCATTGACAGGGCTTTGGGTTCCACAATCATGGATTGCTTTTCAAGGCACCAGAGCTGAAAACAACTTATGGGATGCACTTATCCCAGAGGGGGAAAAGAATCCTGGGGTAGGAATTGGCAGGGCTCATTGATAGGGCTTTAAACTAGATTTGAAGGGGGAAGGGGTTAATAGTCTCCTGCTGGCCAGTGACAGAGGGGCAGCTCACCAACAGCAGAGAGAAGGAGAGCTGGTAAGGGCTCTCAACTTGCTGCCCTGAGACAAGCCACGAATGATCCACCAGGACATTCTGTGGAAACTGAGGGGAATTGGCACAAGAGGAGGGCAGGGCCAGCCCAGCTGAAGTGCTTCTATGCAAATGCGCGCAGCTTGGGCAACAAACAGGATGAGTTAAGGGCCACTGTGCTGCTGGGGTGCCACGACATAGTGGCTGTTACTGAAACTTAGTGGGATTATTCTCATGACGGGAATGTAGGGATAGATGGGTATAAGCTCTTTAGGAAGGATAGGCAGAGAAGGAGAGGAGGAGGTGTTGCCCTCTATGTCAATAACCAGCTGGAATCAGTGGAACTCCACCTGGGGAGGGATGATGAGCTAGTTGAGAGTGTATGGGTTAAAATTAAAGGCAAGACAAGAGAAGGAGATATTACTGTGGGGGTCTCCTACAGGCCACCTGACCAGCAGAACCAAGCAGATGAGGCCCTCCACAGGCAAATAGAAGCGGCTTCCAGGTCACAAGCCCTGGTCCTCATGGGGGATTTCAACCACCCGGACATCTGCTGGAGGGACAACACAGCAAGGCACCAGCAATCCAGGATGTTCCTGGAATGCATAGAAGACAACTTCCTCCTCCAAATGGTAGAGGAACCAACAAGAAATGGTGCTATGCTGGACCTTGTTCTCACCAACAGGGAAGGGCTGGTAAGCAATGTGAGGCTCAGAGACAGCCTTGGCTGCAGTGACCATGAAGCAGTTGAATTTAATATCCTCAGGGCAATCAGGAGGAAGTATTCCAAGCTTACAACCCTAGACTTTAGGTGTGCAGAGTTTGATCGCTTCAGGGATCTGCTAGCCAAAGTGTCGTGGGACAAAGCCCTGGAGGGAAGAGGGACCCAGGACAGCTAGTCAGTATTCAAGGACCACCTCCCCTGTGTCCAGGAGCTCTGTATACCAACAAAGAGAAAAGCAGGTAAGAATGCTAGGAGGCCTGCCTGGGTGGGCAAGGAGCTACTGGACACACTATTACTTAAAAGGAAACTCTACAGGAAGTGGAGAGAAGGACAGGTAGGACAGGGGGTATATAAGGAAGCTGCCCAAGCAGCAAGAGTTCTGGTTAGGAAAGCCAGAGTTTGAATTGAATCTAGCCAGGGAGGTTAAAGGGACCACTAAGAACTTCTACAGGTATATTGATGGGAAGAAGAAGACTAGGGCAGGTGTGGGTCCCCTCAGAAAGGAGGCTGTTGAAATGGTCACAAGTGATGAAGAAAAGGCTGAGGTACTTAATAACTTCTTTACCACAGTCTTCACTGCAAAGACCTCTAGCCACACTTCTGATGTTATTGAAGACAATGCCAGGGATGGGGAGGAAGAACTGCCCATTGTAAGTGAAGATCATATTCATGATCACCTGAAGAACCTGAAAGTGTTCAAGTCCATGGGACCTGACAGGTTACACCCATGGGTACTGAGAGAACTGGCAGAGGAGGTTGCTAAACCCCTCTCTATTATGTTTCAAAAGTCATGGTAGTCTGGTGAAGTCCTCACAGACGGGAAAAGGGGAAACATTGCCCCCATTTTCAAAAAGGGTAAGAAGGAGGAACCAGGGAACTCCAGGCCAGTCAGTCTCACCTCTGTGCCTGGAAAGATCATGGAGCAGATCCTCCTGGAGGCTCAGAAGAATAGTGAAGAGGTGATTGGGAACAGTCAGCATGGCTTTGCCAAGGGCAAATCCTGCCTGACCAACCTGGTTGCCTTCTATGAGCAGGTGACGAAATTAACAGATGAGAGGCGAGCAACTGATGTCGTTTACCTGGACCCGAGCAAAGCCTTTGACACTGTCCCACACCACATCCTGGTCTCCAAACTGGTGACACATGGGTTTGATGGGTGGACCACTAGATGGATAAGGAACTGGCTGGATGGCCGCACTCAAAGAGTGGCTGTCAATGGCTCCATGTCCCAGTGGAGGCCATTGACAAGCAGAGTCCCTCAGGGATCAGTCCTGGGACCTGTCTTATTCAACATCTTTGTGGGTGACATGGACAGTGACATTGAGTGCACCCTCAGTAAGTTTGCTGATGATACCAAGCTGTGTGGTGCAGCAGACATGCTGGAGGGAAGGGAGGCCATCCAGAGGGACCTTGACAGGCTGGAGAAGTGGGCACAAGCCAACCTCCTGAGGTCCAATAAGAGCAAGTGCAGGGTCCTGCATCTGGGTCGAGGCAATCCCAGGCACAAATCCAGGCTGGGCAGTGACTGTCTGGAAAGCAGCCCTGAGGAGAGAGACTTGGGGGTGCTGGTGGACAAAAAGCTCAACAGGAGCTCTCAATGTGCACCTGCAGCCTGGAAAACCAATCAGATCCTGGGCTGCATCAGGAGAAGTGTAGCCAGCAGGTCAAGGGAGGTGATCCTCCCCCTCTACTCAGCCCTGGTGAGACCCCACCTGGAGTACTGTGTCCAGTTCTGGAGCCCCTATTACAAGAGTGGTACGGACGTGCTAGAATGGGTTCAGAGAAGGGCCACGAGTACCGTCAGAGGGCTGGAGCACCTCTCCTATGAGGACAGACTGAGGGAGTTGGGGCTGTTCAGTCTGCAGAAGAGAAGGCTCCGAGGTGACCTAATTGTGGCCTTCCAGGATCTGAAGGGGGCCTACAGGAAGGCTGGGGAAGGACTTCTCAGGATCTCAGGTAGTGATAGGACTAGGGGGAATGGAATGAAGCTGGAGGTGGGGAGATTCAGGCTAGATGTGAGGAGGAGGTTCTTCACCATGAGAGTGGTGAGACCCTGGAATGGGTTGTCCAGGGAGGTGGTCGAGGCCCCGTCCCTGGAGGTGTTTAAGCCCAGGCTGGATGAGGCTCTGGGCAGCCTGATGTAGCGTGGGGTGTCCCTGCCCGTGGCAGGGGGGTTGGAACTAGATGATCCTTGTGGTCCCTTCCAACCCTGAATGATACTATGATACTATACTATGATACTATGATCTGTGTCTCCATGGCATTCACTGTACACTCATCATGGGCTATGCTGACCAATGGGAAAGGAAGTAGCACCCTCTGATTGAAGATAACACGTTGCTGCTTCCTTCTTCCATTGGTAATGGAAGACCATTGGAAAATGCTTGAAGAATACACGTGTTCCATATACCTATGTTAAACCAAAAGTGCAACTTGTGTTTGTTTCCGACTAAGGAGGGGAATGAGTTCAATGATAATGCCACCAGAAAGCTGATGATCTTTTCTGCACACATGATTAATTGGAAGACAAACTGTCCTGCACAAAGGATTTGATCAAACTCCTTCTTGGGCCTGGACAACCCAAAGATAAATTAATAGGCACTGGCAGTTTGAGTGTCCAACATGCCTTTGTCTTTATATGTGACTTTTCTACTCTTTAGGCATCGCTGTCCACTCCCCTGTTATGCAGGGGGCGCCTCTGAAGAGATGGGTCTGGGAATGGCCAATATATGTAGGGGTTGAGGATGAGGAAGGGTGAGAAGACACTGAGGATAGAGAAGGCAGGAGGGACAGGGAAAGCCCAGTACCTCCCAGAGTTCCTTCAATGTTTGGCAGCAGCAGGAATGGCTGAAATCCATGTGGCATCAGGTGGTACAGACTAAAGTGTCTCCCAGCCTTCACCCTAATTTTTTCACTCACTCACCAAGAAGTGAGGTACAACATAGCCCTGAAACTTCCCAAAGAATGAAACAATGTGTTTTGCCTTGAACCTTAAACTGTATCACAGCATTAGCCATAATACATTTGAAATATTATGGGTTGTGGTGGGTTTGAGAGAAGGGACTAGCCTTCTCTCCCCCACAAAGAGGAAGAAAAACCACAGGTAACCCAACTGTAGAAGCAAGGAAAGATGCTATATTTTACAAGCAATTTGGGGAATGCAGGATATATACACAATTTACAGTATTTACAACATATATACAGAAATATACAGCAAAGTAAAATGAAACAATAATACAGGAATGAAATTCCCTCCTCTGGAGGAGGGTTCCCCCCCTGTACCCCCTTCTCTCCCTTTTTTCCCCAAAGAGGGTTAGAAAGAGAGAAAAAGAGCAGTTATTAATTAAAGCAAAGTGTTAGTTGGCCTTATCTGTTCAGGGTCACTCTGGCAGGGAGCCCAGAAGCAGACAAGCTGGAAAGGGAGAAGGAAAGGAGCGAACTGAGGAAAGTTCCCAGCTGCACCTAAAGTTAAAACTGCATTCTACCAATCCACCAATGAAATTAGTTTAGAATATCTGAGTGTTTTTTTTAATATTCCAAAACATTCAGCCGTAATGTCCCAGCACTGTCTCTTTTCTTAAAGGCACAGCATCAAACGGTCACATGGGTGATCTCAGATTAGTCCTGTCAGGATGACGAAGAACAAGAACATTTGCTTCTTCCTGATAAATTGTGACTGCATTTCTGTTTCCAATGAGTGAAAGCCTAGGGTTTCTAGTCTAAAACCTTGGTGACCTTTGCAGAGGAATTGACAAATAGATGATTTTGTCTTTCTGAAGTATGGAATTTTCAAGTTGTGTGTGTAGTTGCAGTTTAATGAGATTCTTGTTTTGTCTTTGTTTTTTTTTCAACATATATTTATAGGGATCCACTCACTGTGTTGGAAAACAGTTTTTTCAATTTTAACATATTGTTGTCTGCCTTTGGAAAGTTGTCATACTTAATTTGCAAGGTTGATAATCAAAGAAACTTATTGCCTGTGAAAAGTCAGTAGAGGTTTTGCATGCTCTTGACATTGCATGGTGTATTTGGTTTTGTTGAGCTGGAGTTAATTCTCCTCACAGCATCTTTCTAGCACTGTGTTTTGCAGCAGTAGTTGATAACACAGCAGTATTTTGGCTGCTGTTGAATAAGTATTCAGCCTGTGTCCTTTCAACATTTCCCTGCCCCAAGAGTACACTGAAGGGTGGGCAAGATCTTGGGAGGGGACATGGCTGAGCCAGCTGACCCATAATGTCGAAAGAGGTGTTCCATGCCCTATGACGTCAGCTCAAATATAAGAATGAAGTGAAAGAAGTGAGGGATTCATCCATGACATCTATCTTCCTCAATAACCACCAAGCTTAGAGATTCCTACTTCTCAAGACTGACCATCATGCTGTTGATGGGAAGCAGAGACTAACATCTGTCTCTCTGCATTTGCTTCCATGTGGTCTATTGCTTTTTGTTCCTTATTGTTATTAAAATGGCTTTTATATAATTACTGGCTTTTGTTATATTTTTTCCCCACTTCCCCTGTCCATTTAAGAGGGGGAGTGATAGAGTGGCTTTGGCAAGTATCTGGCCACCAGGCTAGGGCCAAACCACCACAGTAGGCGTGGTAGAGGTGATGGCAGCTCATAATCTGTCCTGGTTTAAGGCTAGACAGATTCTCTATTGCCCCTGAAAGGGGCAAAAGAATGACACTCACACAAATGGATTGGAAAGTGATGGAAAGTTTAAATGGAAAAGCAACTGGTGTTTTACAGAAACTACAAATTATAGGCCCCAAACACTTCCCTTTTCCCCACCTAAGGGTGTACGCCAAACCCAGGACTCTTTCTTCCCCCCCCCCCCCCCATTGCTAGGCTAGTCTCAGGCTGGCCAGGTGTGGTGAAGAGGTTATTAAATTTATGAATATGAAATATGAATTATGAAAAATATAATTTTATTAATTATCAAACTATTAATAACCGATGAATCACCAACTTATATACATGTTCTAATGCACGTTCGTGAAATACATTCCACAACTGGCTTAGTGTTATGATTATAATGTAATTAAACTATCTATAAACCCTTTCTGTATTTATATAACGAGGGGTGCAGTTCCGCCGCTTGGCCACTAGATGGAGACTCGGCGGGACGCGGGCGGCTTCTGGCTATACACAGCAATATTACAATCTTTCTATGCGTCAGCGCTTACTCTGCTGGACGCGGATACTTTGAACTGAGTGCTAGTGGGTGGAAAGCACGTGGACGATATTCAATTCCCTTCAGACAACAGGGATCGGTCCTGGACAGGGTCGGTCCGTGGGGTCGGCCCTCTAAAGTCGGCTCGCACAGCGGGGCGGGCTTGAAGGACGGAAGCAGGCGAAGCTACGGGGGTCAGCCCAACCACGGCGTTTCTCAGGGCTGATGCAAACAGCCTCAGGGAGAGAATGTGGCTGCGTTAAGCGGCGTCTGTCGTTAATGAGGTTAAAGGAGCAACAGGACTCTCAGAATGGTCCCAGATTCGGTGCAGCACAAACATTAACAATGCTCTGGTTTTCCCTGAATTCACAGGGCTCAGAGCGGCACTCGGCGGCTCCTCAGAGCGGCACTCGGTGGCTCCTCTCCCGCACGGCGGGTTAGGCATACACGGACTCGGTATTAATCAAGTCCCTTCTCCCCGGCAACTGGGCAGATCTTACCCGCGGGGTTGGTCCAGTCCTCCGGCGGCACGATGGGCTCTTCCGATCGGCACGACTGGTTGTAGCAATGCTGAGCTCCTCAGCCTCAGCGAAGGTCCTCCTCTGGGCTTCTTAACGATGCAGACGCTTCCAGTATGCGTGCATGTATAACAGAAGCTAACAATAAGCTCAATGGCAAAGGCTGAAGCTCGAGACTTACTCTCTCGAGCAAGGACAGAGACAAAGTAAATGAGGGGGCAACGTGTTCACCAACTGGGGTGACACTTATAGATTCCTCGAGGCTGGGCTTGACCAATGGGCACTCTCATAAGCAACTGGCTTCAGCCTATAGAAAGCGTGAAGCTAGAATATGTCCATACTTGGTGTCAGCACAAGTGCTGCATGCGCTGGGTGCGTGCAAGCCTGGCTAATGCCTTGGCTTTTGTCTTCCTCCTGGAGGGAGGGGGAACTTGCCCACATGCTGGGACAAGATTCAGTATTGGGGCATAATGTGCCTTCACCACACCAGGTCTGAGACTGCCACCCCCCTTATCCTCCTGGCATTAGGCCTAGACAGGCCTAAGAGGCGTTAAGATACTCCCCACTGTTACCCAATTGGGAGCATCTCCCATGGGAGCAGAGAGGAAAGAAAGAGGAAGATAATGACTTTGCAGGCAAATTTATAGGGCAAAGGATTTATGGGTAGAAATATGCTGTTTCCTGTGTCCACCTTACTGGGCTGGATGCTTGGGACACCAGAGGTGTAACTTATGTGGCAGTAACAGGAGGTACCCAGCTTAAACTGCCACACATGGTGAGAATAAGAGTAAACTCCTCTATTGCTTCTATTCCCAGTGTTGCTGCCCTAAAGTTGTATGCTGGTCACAGGTTTGTTCAGTACATTCATTGTGAAATGTTTCTTTAAACCAGAACCTGCTATGCCTCATCATGTAATTTGTGTTTCATCACATGATACTGGTACATATTAGATATCTAACAGATTAACTGTCTTGTGGGAGAGGGTAACAATGTCACTGTCTACACATTAGGTTCCTGCTTTTTGGTTTGGGTTTTTCGGTGTTTTGTTTTTTTCAATTGTACTAACATTTTCTCTTCTGCAGGAGAAATGATCTAACCTTGTGAACTCTGCAAGTATAAGTGAACAAGTGTTTCACTAGCTATGGGTATGCCAACTTTAAAGGGAGCCCAGCTGTCTTGTGCAAGCAAGAAAATAACTCAGATGAAATAGAAAGAAAAATTACCCTACTGACAGAAAAACTATACAGCTATTATTAAACTGTTTTCCAAATGAGATTTATGAGATGATTCTAGCTTTGTACTATGTCAGGCTATGGCATTTCATATAATATTTCAGATTCCTTATTTTCCCTTTTTATCCTTGAAAAGAGATTGTTCACAAAGATTACTTTATTGTCCAGAAATATCAGCATCTTATCTTCCCTTTGTGGTACCAAGTGCAGTGTCATTTCATATATGTTTCCATCTTGACAAAGAGGTTCAGCTATATTGTGTTTACACAATGACATGTTTTCCGACGTTTACAATCTGCACGCATTATCAGATTGGACTACAGTATCTAGGTCTTGAGATAAATCCATTCAAGGCAATATATACCTACATGATTATTGAAAAATTAAATTTCAGAAACTGTGTTGTATTATCCTGGTTTGCAGCTTGCTACAAAGTAAAATCGAAACATGAACCAGCAAAACCAGAGTTTCAGTTTGCAAGATCATAGAAATCAAAGAATTAATAAGGTTGGAAAAGACCTCAGAGATCCTAAAGTGCAACCTATTACCTAATGTCTAACACCTCATGAGTAACTAAACCATGGCACCAAGTGCCATGTCCAATCCCTTTTTGAACACCTCCAGGGACAGTGACTCCACCACCTCCCTGGGCAGCCCATTCCAATGGCCAATTACTTTCTGGGAAGAACTTTCTCCTCACCTCCAGCCTAAACTTCCCCTGGCACAACTTGAGACTGTGTCCCCTTGTTCTGGTGCTGGTTGCATGGGAGAAGAGGCCAACCCCTTCCTGGCTACAACCACCCCTCAGGTAGTTGGAGAGGGCAATGAGGTCACCTCTGAGCCTCCTCTTCTCCAGGCTAAAACATCTCAGCTCCCTCAGCCTCTCCTCATAGGGCTTGTGATCAAGGCCTCTCACCAGCCTTGTTGCCCTTCTCTGGACACGTTCAAGTGTCTTGATGTCCTTCTTAAACTGAGGGGCCCAGAACTGAACACAAGACTCAAGGTGCGGCCTAACCAATGCAGAGTACAGGGGTACAATGACCTTCCTGCTCCTGCTGGCCACACTATTCCTAATGCAGACCAGGATGCCATTGGTCTTCTTGGCCACCTGGGCACACTGCTGGCTCATGTTTAGGCTGCTGTCAATCAGCACCCCAGGTCCTTCTCTGTGTGGGAGTTCTCCAGCTTCTCTGACCCCAGCCTGTAGCTCTGCATAAGGTTGCCGTGGCCAAAGTGCAGCACTCGGCACTTGGACTTGTTAAATGACGTCATATTGGACTCTGCTCATCTGCCTAGTTGGTCAAGGTCCCTCTGCAAAGCCCTTCTGTCCTCTAACTGATCAACATCTGCTCCCAACTTTGTGTCATCTGCAAGTTTGCTCAATCCCATCATCCAGATTATCAAAGAAGATGTTAAAGAGGATAGGGCCCAGCACTGATCATTGGAGGACACCACTGGTGACTGGCCGCCAGCTGGATGTGGCATCATTCACCACCACTCTCTGGGCTTGGCCCTCCAGCCAGTTCCTAACCCAGCACAGAGTGTTGCGGTCCAAGCCACGAGCTGACAGCTTAGACAGCAGTTTACTGTGAGGGACGGTATCAAAGGCCTTGCTGAAGTCCAGGTACACCACATTGACAGACTGCCCCATGTCCACCAGGCGGGTCACCTGATCATAGAAGGAGATCAGGTTGGAGAGGCAGGACCTGCCCTCCCTAAATCCATGTTGGCTGGACCTGAGCCCTTGGCCATCCTTCAGATGCACAATTATTGCTGCCAGGATAATCTGCTCCATCATTTTCCCTGGCACTGAGGACAGGCGGACTGGCCTGTAGTTTCCAGGTTCCTCCATCTGACCCTTCTTATGGATGGGGACCACACTGGCCAGTTTCCAGTCATCTGGGACCTCTCCAGTGAGCTAGGACTGGAGGAAAATGATGGAGAGCAGCTTGGCCAGCTCCTCTGCCAGCTCTCTCAGCACCCTAGGATGGATCCCATCCGGTCCCATGGACTTGTGAGTGTTCAAGTGGCTCAGCAGGTCCCAAACTAATTCCTCATGGATTTCCGGGCCATTACACTGCTCTCCGACTCCATTGCCCAGCACAGGAGGCCACTCGTCCTGAACTCCTCCTGCCTTGCTGTTAAAAATTGAGGCAAAGAAGGTATTCAGGACCTCAGCCTTTTCCTCGTCTTCAGCCAGTGTTTCCCTCCAGGTCCAATAAGGAGTGGAGGTTCTTCTTGCCCTTCTTTTTAAGTGTTAATATATTTGTAAAAATGCTTTTTATTGTCTTTGACAGAGGTGGCCAGCTTCAGTTCCAGCTGGACCTTTGCCTCTCTAATTTTATTCCTACATAATCTAACAACTTCCTTAAACGTACCTCGAGAAGACTTCCCCTCTTTCAAAGGTGATACAGCCTCTTTTTTCCCCTTAAGTCCTCCAGGAGCTGCTTGCTCATCCAGGCCAGTCGCCTTCCCCACTGGCTCATCTTTCAGCACATGGGAACTGCCAGTTCCTGTGCTTTCAAGAGCTCCTGTTTGAAGTAGGCCCAACCATCCTGGACCCCTCGGTTCTTAAGGGCTGATACCCAGGGAATTTTACAAATAAGTTTCTTAAACAGGCTGAAGTTTGCCCTCTGGAAGTCCAAGGTGAAGGTTCTGTTGGTGCTCCTCCCTATCTCCCTGCATATTGAAAACTCCACTATCTCGTGGTCACTGCAGCCTAGGCAGCCTCCCACCATCACATCTCCCACCAGCCCTTCCCCACTGGAGAACAGCAGGTCAAGCTGAGCCTGACCCTTGGTAGGCTCACTTAACAGCTTGTAGTGGGTTGGGGCAGACCCCCTCCCCACCACAGGCAGAAATAACAACTCAGACAAAACTGATTGCAAAAATGATGGAAAGTTTAAGTAGAAAACAGTGAGTGTGTATAGAAAACCAGAAGCAATGTGACAAGAGAGACCCCAAAACAGATCCAGAAACATCCCATCCCCACCTGAGAGTGCAACCAAGACGCCCAAGGCTCCTCCTTTCCGCCCCTCCCTCCCTGCCCAACTGCTAGGCTGGTCTCAGCTGGCCAGGTCTGAGACTGCCCATCCTCCCCTGCCCCATGGCCTTGGGGCTAGCCAGGCCAATTCCCAGGAGACATCTCCCCCAGTTACTGGGTGGCGGAGAGGAAGGACAGAGGAAGTGCCAGACCCCACCGTGGACTTCACAGTGGCACAAGAATTATGGGAATGGAATACCTAGTTTGCTGGGACAACCCTCTGGGCTGGGCTCACCCCTTGGGACCTCCCAGGTGTGGCCTTTGCAGTGCCATCTGGGCCAGCACCAGGCCTAAACCACCACACAGCTGCATCAGGAAGCAGTCCTCCATTCTCTCCAGGAATCTTCTGAACTGCCTTCTCTCTGCTGAATTAAGTTCCCAGCAAATTCCTGGCAGGTTAAAGACATCCACAAGGACAAGATCTGATGATCTTGAGACAGCCTCCAGTTGCTTATAGAATAATTCATCAGCCTCCTCATCCTGATTGAGTGGTCTATAACAGACTCAACCAGGATGTCAGATTTGTTAGGCTGTCCTCTGATTTTGACCCACAGGCTCTCAAGTCCCTCATCTTCCACCTCAAGTTCTGAGGCAGAAAGTGACTCCCCAATATACAGAGCCACCCCTCCTCCTCTTCTCCCTTGCTTGTCTCTCCTAAAGAGCCTGTAACCCCCCAGTGTAGCACTCCAATTGTGCATGATATCCCAGCATGTTTCTGAGATGGTGACTCTATCATAGTCACCCTAGTGGACCAGGACTTCCAGCTCCTCTTGTTTATTGCCCATGCTGCGTGCATTGGTGTACATGCACTTCAGCTGGGCTCCCGACTTCTCAATTGACCCTAATTTGTGCCCTACTCTTTCCTTTGCAGAGGGACTGATTTCATCACCCACCCCATTCAGTCCTAGTTTAAAGCCCTCCTAATGAGCCCTGCCAACTCTAGTGCTAGGACTCTGTTACCCTTTCTAGATAAATGCACTCCATCAGGACCCAGCAGGTTGGGTGCAGTAAGAGTTGCCCCATGATCAAAGAAACCAAAGTTCTGCTGCTGGCACTATCCCCTGAGCCAATTGTTGATGGTATGGGTTCTCCTGTTCCTCTCAGTGTACACCCTTGCCACTGATGGAACTGAGCAGAACACCACTTGAGCTCCTGTCCCATCAATTGATTGTCCAAGGGCCTTGAACTCCTTTTTAATT
This sequence comes from Melanerpes aurifrons, assembly GCA_011125475.1. Lineage (NCBI taxonomy): Eukaryota > Metazoa > Chordata > Aves > Piciformes > Picidae > Melanerpes > Melanerpes aurifrons. Next base: position 698,814 of record WWNC01000081.1, on the reverse strand, counting down.
GCCCTGGTTCCCTTCTTGTCAATTTCATCACTCCCAGCTTGTATTACCAGCAGAGAGTAATGGGCAGAGGGCTGGATTAACTTTGGAAGGCTCCTTGCAATGTCCCTAACCCACACCCCGGGTAGGGATCAGACCTCCTTGTGGGATGGGTCGGGATGACATATGGGTCCCCCAGGAGAGAGTCCCCAACAACTATAACCCTTCTCCTTTTCTTTGTGGAGTTGGTCTTTAGAGTTGGTGGGGACCGCATGGCCTCAGGCTCCACTCTGGATGGCTGCTCCTCAGCCCTCTCATTTCCACTGCCCTCGTCCTGCAGGGCCTCATACTTATTATGCAACAGCAGCAAAAGAAGAGGAGAGGGCCGGGATGGATTTCTTTTGCCACCCCTGGCAGGTACCTGTATCCATCCATCCCTGTTTCTGGGGACCGTTCCCTCAGCAGGGGAGATCTACAGCGCCTTCTCTCACATATCTAACTCCTTTTCACTTTCCCTTATTGTCCTCAGCCTAGATACCTCCTCCTTCAGCTGGGCCACTTCATCCTTCAGCTCCACTACCACACTGAGGAGAAAGTTCACCTGGTCACACTAGACACAGGTGTTCTCTCCTTCCCCCTCTATTCCAAGTGCCAGACTGAAGCACTCTCTGCAGCTGGCAGCCTGGACTCCAGCATGCTGATGAAGCAACTCTGTCTGGGTAGATGCTGTATGTCTACCCTTCCTCCGAGTGACAACCATGGTTCAATGTTTGGTTGAAAAAAATATTTTTTGTTTAATTTTTTTTTAAATGCAAGCAGCCAAAAGGCTCTCAAACCAAAATGGCATCGTGTGCACAGCCCAGGTGGGATTTAAACCTTCTGCGGCTGATGTCACACTCCCGTTCCCATGCAGGCTCATGACAGCACTATCCTGCCGGACCCCCTTGCCTACCAGGAGTCCTCCTGGCCTGCAAAACCCCAAAAGCAAGGTGAAAAACCAAGCAGAAAGTTCACAATTCAAGTGGTCACAAATCACAAAGACACAGGATTTTCACATAACCAGAGATTTCTTCCCCTTCCTCCCCAGTCACTCTGTATAAATGCATGCAAGAGAGTTTTTGGCTCTGTCTTACCACATTCCCTTGACTTAGCAACATTGCCACTTTTTCACTATTGTCTTTTTTTTTTTTTTTTTTTTTTAATATATTGCTCTCTGAGAACAAACCATACTAGTGGTTTCTACACCTATTATTTGTGATCTGCATGATAGGTGTACAGGAAGCGCTTTAAAGAACAGCATTCAAATACATATTCACATACATGTAGTAACAGACTTAAGCTTACCCTCTGCAGTGCTCAGGAAATTATTTCAATACATTACCCAGTCATGTAATCTCTGTGCATTTAGGAAGAGATTTTCATTTGAGTTAAGACTCCTATATACTCTGACAGGGAGTAAAGGGACATTTAAATGACTACATCTTTTATGAACAGAGGTGAAAAGGATCTTATCATAAACAAAGATTAGACTTCTAAGGTAGTGTTTAATTCAGTATGAGAAGATCCTACCTACCATTTCACTGTATCACAGTATCACAGTATAACTGAGGTTGGAAGAGACCTCGAGGATTATCGAGTCCAACCTATCAACCACAGACCACATGACTAGACCATGGCACCAAGTGCCATGGCCCATCTCCTCTTGAACACCTCCAGGGACGGTGACTCCACCACCTCCCTGGGCAGCCCATTCCAATGGTGAATGACTGGCTCAGTGAAGAACTTTCTCCTCACCTCGAGTCTAAACCTCCCCTGGTGCAGCTTGAGACTGTGTCCCCTTGTTCTGCTGCTGGTTGCCTGGGAGAAGAGACCAACTATCTGTAGCTTTTTTAAGTTAAAAAGAAATTATTCAGTGTTCTATCACAAATTTGTTGCAGATACCTTCTACAATCACTCTTGTCTAGAACTTCGCCAGAATATTAGAGAATGGCAAAACAAAAATTTAATTCATAATGTGATTGGAAGAAAATTCCTTTAAAAGCTTGTACATATATTTCCAGAAAATTGTTGTCAATGTTTTTGTTTTGATGACAGATTTTCTCATTCTTACTTTATTCCACAACACTATAAGCACTTGAGATGAGAATCGTTCTCTATAGAGGATTTTCTCTTGAGTTCAGTATATCCTGAATTTCACTTAAGATGAATGGCTTCTGACTTACTGTTAACAAGATAGTATATTCTTACTATTAAAAAATTCCTCTCAAAGGTATTGTGTGAACATAATTTGAACAATACAGTGGCTATAAATGTGGAAGGAAGCAGTCTAGTTTATAGTCACAAAAAAAAAAATTGCAAAATGTGTTATCTTGCACAATAAAAATGCCCTTTTCAAAACTGTTACTGGGATATTTTATTGAAAGTCGATACATCACCAAGACCTGATAAAGTAATCCAGTAGTTTTTTAGATCCTTTTGGGGATTTCAGAAAGATCTTTCATATATATTTTTTTCAGGATATCTCAGAAAGGAGAAGCTTAGCTGAGAGTTTTATCTGTGTAAATCTACAGAAATAATATTATTATCAACAATCTCAGAAATAATGTTTAAAGACTTGATGATTCCCCACTGATTATCAGTGTTTCCCTCTTCTGAGATGTTTCAGTAGAAGTTCATGCACTCTAGGGTTAATTTCTAGCACACATTTCTGTAGATGATGGAGATTGGAAACGAATACGGCTGACCAATGTGATCGAGTATTGTTCCTTTACTGTTCCAGTGTTGCAGGCCTATGGTGCAGGCCTAAGGTGCTGGCCTATGGAGCAGGCCTGTAGTGCAAGTATAGCACTGTAAAGTGTAGAAGAAACAGGAGACAGGAAAGGCAGAAGAAGAAGTGCGTAGCAAGGCAACTGCTACAACTTATATAAACTCGGAGAGCCTCATTGGCATAGCTCCATTGGTTCCCTATGAGTGACCACACATTGCACTATTACAGATTATTGGTCCAACTACTAATGACTCAACGAGGTTGTTGATGCAGGTGCATGTCCTGTTGTCCCAAGATAACTGTCCATGTTTATAGCTACCAGTGTCTTGTTTTAGTTACATGCTGCAGGCACAGCACTGTTTTGCTCCACTGCTAGCTGATTCTTCATTTATGGCCTACCACCATGTCAGGCTCTAGGCCTGCACTGCCAGATTGCTCACACTGCTCGTCGCTGGCATTGCCACAAATCCCCCTTTTTGTTTTTGTGAGCAATCTGGTCATGGGAGTTGTTCTCATCCCATACAAGATGCTACTGCAAACACAGAAGCAAGCAAGGCAAAGCTAAGCTGTGTAGCAAAGGCAAGCGTTCTGTAGTGCAGCATGTCTAACAGACTGATGTAACCCATACAAGGCACAAAGCTTAAGTTGAACTAGTTACAATGCTCTACAGAGCTGGCATAATACATGGTCAAAGATAACAAACATTGTAAAGAAGGACTTAGATCTTAACAGTTCCGATCTTTACATTTCACTCCTCTTATTGACAGAGAAGACTTGATTATGCCTGAATGCATTGCACACAGAGACTGAGGCACAAATGCAATCCTTAGCACTGTCTTTTTGCGATCTGCTTTAGGATTATGTTGCATCTTTATTTTCTCTAGGATGGTCAAAAATCATGAATTGTTTAATGGTAGCAAGATTTCTTTAATCTGTAAAGGTAGATCTGGCCAGGCTCTAGCTTCACAGACAGAAAACTTGCAGGCAAGCAGCAAGAGCAAAAAGAGCTTCATTGCGTTGCTCAATATAAAATTACACTGAAAAATGTGTTTTTGCTCATCCTAGTAATTCTGATCTCTTAATGTTCACGCAACAGTAAAGCAGTCATGACACTCAGTTATAAGTTAGATGCTTTCTGTTGACATCTTGGTTTATCGTGATCGTCATTCTGGTCAGTGCTAAGCAGGTTTGCTGATTGTCATTTTCATGACATTTGTGCTGTGTTCGTGCTGTTTTGCAGTGAGAGGGTTACAGCACATTGCAAAGTTGATGTTTCTAGGGTTACAACACTTTCTAGGGTTACAACATTTACTGTACCCTCTAGGATGTCAACATTCAGAGGCACACTTAGTTAACAAGAGAGAATACAAAGTTATCAAGCAAGCACAATATTCAGTCCTAATTCACATGATGCTGTGGTACATTCTTCTGAGTGATGCTGTTTGATCCCAGATGATCATAGCAGTTGTTGTGATCGATATTCGACTGCATGGGAAATGTTGTGTCCTCGTGGTCTTGATTCTTCTTGTTTGTTGCGATGATTGTAGTTAGCAGAAAAGAAGGCTCGAGGTGACCTGATCATGGCCATCCAGTATCTGAAGAGAGCCTACAGGAATGCTGGGGAGGGACATCCTAGCATGTCAGGAAATTACAGGACTAGGGAGAATGGAACAAGGCTGGGGATGGGAAGATTCAGGCTGGATGTGAAGAAGAAATTCTTCGCTGTGAAAGTGGTGAAGCCCTGGAATGGGTTGCCCAAGGAGATGGCCGAGGCCCCATGCCTGGAGGTGTTTAAGACCAGGCTGGACGAGGCTCTAGCCTGCCTGATCCAGTGTGAGATGTCCCTGCCCATGGCAGTGGTTGGAACTAAATGATCCTTGTGGTCCTTTCCAACCTTGACTCATTCCACAAGTCTATGATTCCACAGATTTTCTAACTAATTTTGAGTGGTTTTTGTTTGTTTTTAATGTGAGTTATTTTTAAATTTGCAATTAATTTTTTGCTCCATTTCTTTAATATTTTGAAATTTGCTTTCAATAAATCTATTTCATTTTTGTTTGATTTCATCATATGGATTTATGGGTTTTTTTATTAGTTTTTACATGTTTGCAATTGTTTTTGTTTAATTTTTTAATTTATTTTCATTTAAATTTTGAATTTGTAAGTTATTTTTATAGTTTTTTCTTTTTAATTCTAACTTGAGTTGTTTCACACTTTATGTTGAATGTATTTCTTTTATTATTTATTTTGTTTCTTTTTCTTATTTTATTTAATTTTTAGTTATTATTTTCTATTGTGAATTTATTATTTTGATATGTTTAAAATTTTGACTTTTAATCTAGTTCTTTTGTCTAATATTTAATTAATTTCAAATTTTGTTTTTACATTTATTTCTATACTGTTTTTATGTGGTTTTTTCTTCATTACATTTTATTATTTTTTAATCTGCACTTTTTAATTATTTTTTGTTAACTTTTTTGTTTGTTAATTTTGATATAATTTTGATATAATTTTATTCAATTAATTTTTGTTATCTTGTATTTTAATTTTTCTTTGTTCTTTAAATTTTTATTATTATAACTTACTTTTTGTCATTTTTAATTTATTTCTTTTTTACCTTCTTTATTATAATTTTTATTTTCTTATTGTAATTTTTTAATCTGTATTTCAATTTCTTATTCCAATCAATTTTTTCTTTTTCAATTTCTTTTATTTTTGTAATTTCTATTTTTTTCTTTTTATCGAGTGTTTAATCTTTTGTTTTTATCTTATATTCTTTATTATAATTATATTTTATTTTGCATGTTTGTTTTATTTAATCTATTTTATATTTTAATTTTAATTTTTTCATTTTTTATTATATTTTTTAACCTTTTCTGTTAATTCTTTTTTATTATCATTTTTCATTTTAATTTTCTCGATTTTTTCCTTGTATAATTTTCTGTTTGTTTTAATCTAGTAGTCTTGATAATCTTTATTTTCATTTTTTGGTAACAATTCTTATGTTTTTTTCTTTTGATAGCTATTCTGTGTTAGTAATCCTTATGATTTTTCAATGTGTCATATTTGTTTTTAATATTTTATTTTTGTTGTTGTTCTTCTTTTTTATTACTATTCTGTTATTTAGTACTCTATGTTTTGTATCCAGAGTTTTTGTGCTTTTGTTATATATTTCTATGTTTTTTTGTTTACCTTTTTTTTTTGCATTTTTTTGTATTTTTTGTATTTTTTTCTAGTCTATGTCTAAGAAGGAAATATAAAGACATTACCTTAGCTAAGGAATACTTTTTTTAAAATTAATACCTATTTACTACAAGTCTTAACTATATTACATGGAGCTCCTTTGAAATGCCATGGCACACAACTAAGAAGGTTCGAACCAAAAGAAATCTTACCATGTGAACTCATTACTAAGTACTTACACCTTACTACAATTATTATGTACTAGATATCTGTAAAAACCAAATGCTTACCATTCATTATGCTTATGAGGAAAACTCAGCAAATATCTAAATAACAAATCTCTTAAGGACATTGCAATCAGAAATTAAGAAATTAACATTGTAACTTTAAATCAGAGCAGAGCTTTGGTTGGCAAAAGCAGTACTAGAAAATCCTCCCTTTTCTGGGGGTGGGGGTAGGGGTGGGTGGCTAGCAAGGTGTGACCCAGTTGCTATTGTTTCTGTATTAGGGTCTTAACGACTTGCAGCCTATCGTGTCTGAACGACCATTGTTCCACCCATACTGGATTATGTGTTTTCCATTTTAATTTGAGGGTTGGTTGCTGACTAGTAGCCACTACAAAAAGGAACTGTAACAAGTTTTGCTCCTAGTTGACTTAAGGCATATCAGCCCAATAGAGCAACTGGAAGGGTTAACATGTATGGTCTTACAGTGATTGATTTGCTGTAGTTAAAAGCTAATTGCACTGGCTCTTTGCTAACCCAGGTTGTTTGGATACCTTTTAAACACATGACTTCAACATTTGCCATGAGCAATGACTAGTGACCATTCCATTTATGACTAGGTATAATGATGACATTGTCTCCAGTATCCATAATAATTGAAAATTGTATAATTTGTCCACAAGGGTGTCTGACAGATAAAATCTGTTCCAGTTTTCTCTTTTGGATTTTTAGGGCTAATAAGGTATTAGGCATATAAGTGGAACCTGAGCCTTCTTGCCCTTGGATTCTGTTAGAAGTTTTAGGCACTCGGGACTCAGATGGTATTAAGCAATTTCTGTCCCAACAAGAGTGCTAACAGGAGAGGCAATGGTATAGAGCATAATTTTCATAGCCCAGTCATAATCAGAATGTATTGAACCAGGAATTATAAGAATGCCCTGTCTAAAGATAGACTGTCGTCTGCCAATTAACAGAGCAGAGGGTCTGTGACCCAAAGGACCATGCCAGTTAAACTTGACAACGCTTTGTGGATTCAAAAGGTGATATGCGGCTGTTGTCAGGTCCGCTGTGCGCTGCCAGAGGGGGCTGGGGGATGTGCGGTCCAAGGACCCTGGTTTGGTGTCATCGTGCGGGGTATATTCACACTGCAGGAGCAACTTCTGCGACAATCTCGAGTAAAATGATTAGATCTGTGACCCTTTTGAGTCTGTCCAACAGTCTGACACTTTAAGGTACCTAGGTTTCTCAGAAGCACGATGATTTCAGGACTGCTTCTATGGCCGTGGCTAGATACATTGCTGCTTGTCGATGCCTTCATTCGTTGTAGTCCTGCAGTCATGAGGCAGTAGCACCTGTTGATAAAATGCTGAGAACCTGTTTAGTTTCTTCATTAGCATTGTCAAATTCCAAAATATCCACATTTCTACCTTCATATCGTGAGTCAGGTCTGAACTAGTATTGAACGCCGTATGTAAGGGATGATATTGACAAAGAAACCAAGTGTCCCTGTTCGGGCGCCAGATGTAGACGACGGAGATTGGGAACCAATACGGCTGACCAATGTGATCGAGTATTGTTCCTTTACTGTTCCAGTGTTGCAGGCCTATGGTGCAGGCCTAAGGTGCAGGCCTATGGAGCAGGCCTGTAGTGCAAGTATAGCACTGTAAAGTGTAGAAGAAACAGGAGACAGGAAAGGCAGAAGAAGAAGTGCGTAGCAAGGCAACTGCTACAACTTATATAAACTCGGAGAGCCTCGTTGGCATAGCTCCATTGGTTCCCTATGAGTGACCACACATTGCACTATTACAGATTATTGGTCCAACTACTAATGGCACAACAAGGTTGTTGATGCAGGTGCATGTCCTGTTGTCCCAAGATAACTGTCCATGTTTATAGCTACCAGTGTCTTGTTTTAGTTACATGCTGCAGGCACAGCACTGTTTTGCTACACTGCTAGCTGATTCTTCATTTATGGCCTACCACCATGTCAGGCTCTAGGCCTGCACTGCCAGATTGCTCACACTGCTCGTCGCTGGCATTGCCACACATTTCTTTCTGCTTCACAGCTGCTTGTGGACAGCGTTTCTTCAAAATTAATTTTATTTAATTGTTTGAACACATGCAGACCCAAATGTCTTAAAGATGGACTTTCGGAGGGCAGACTTCGGGTTACTCAAGGAACTAACTCAGAGGGTTCCTTGGGATAAAGCCCTAAAAAATAAAGGGCTCCAGGAGGGCTGGACCTGCTTCAAGGAAGAACTGTTGAAGGCAATGCAACAGGCTGTGCCAATGCTCTGGAAGATGACACGCCAGGGCAGATGTCCAGCCTGGATGGGTATATGAACTTTTAATAGAACTAAAGGAAGAAAAGAGGGTGTATCATCTTTGGAAGAAAGGTGAGGCAACCCATAGAATGTTTAAGGATGTTGCCAAATCATGCAGGAAGAAAATTAGGGAGGCAAAATCATATTTGGAGCTTAAACTGGCCTCTGCTGTGAAGGACAACAAAAAGTTCTTCTATAAATATATTAATAGTAAGAGGAAGGACAAGGACAACCTCCACTCCTTGGTTGACATGGAGGGAAATGTTGTATCAAAGGAGGAGGAAAAGGCAGAGGTACTTGACACCTTCTTTGCCTCAATTTTTACTAGCAGGACAGAACGTCTTTCAGACAGCTGACCTGCAGAACTTGCAGATGGAGCCAGGGAGATGCATAGTTTCCCTATGTTCCAGGAGCAGATAGTTGGAGCTCTCCTCAGGTGCTTGCATCCCCACAAGTCCATGGGACCAGATGGGATCCATCCTAGAGTGCTGAGAGAGCTGGCAGATGAGCTGGCCAAGCCACTATCCATCATTTTTTCAGCAGTCCTGGCTCACTGGAGAGGTCCCAGAAGACTGGAAGCTGGCCAACATGGTGCCCATCCCCAAGAAGGGCAGGTTGGATGAGCCAGGGAATTACAGGCCTGTCAGCCTGACCTCAGTGCCAGGCAAGATTATGGAAGAGGTCATCTTGAGTGCAATCACACAGCACTTGAAGGATGGCCAAGGGATCAGGCCCAGCCAGCATGGATTTAGGAAGGGCAGGTCCTGCCTGACCAATCTGATCTCCTTTTATGAGCAGGTGACCCACCTGGTGGATGTGGGGAGGCCTGTGGATGTAGTCTACCTGGACTTCAGCAAGGCCTTTGACATCGTCCCCCATAGCAAACTGCTGGCCAAGCTGTCAGCCCATGGCTTGGATGGGAGCACACTGCACTGGGTTAGGAACTGACTGGAGGGCTGAGCCCAGAGAGTGGTGTTGTATGGTGCCACATCCAGCTGGCAGCCAGTCAGTAGTGGTGTGCCCCAAGGATCAGTGCTGGGCCCCATGCTCTTTAACATTTTTATTGATGATCTGGATGAGGGGATTGAGTCCATCATCAGTAAATTTACTCACCTCGAGTCTAAACCTCCCCTGGTGCAGCTTGAGACTGTGTCCCCTTGTTCTGGTGCTGGTTACATGGGAGAAGAGACCTACCCCTTCCTGGCTACAACCACCTTTCAGGTAGTTGTAGAGGACAATGAGGTCACTCCTGAGCCTCCTCTTCTCCAGACTAAACAATCCCAGCTCCCTCAGCCTCTCCTCATAGGGCTTCTATTCAAGGCCTCTCACCAGCCTTGTTGCCCTTCTCTGGACACGTTCAAGTGTTTTGATGTCCTTCTTAAACTGTAGTTGCATGAGGAACTGGATAATTTTCCAACCATCTAGTTCTTGCCTCTACTATAGGGAACACATATTGTTTACCAGATCAAGAACGAGGTAGAATTATGCAATTGACTTGCCAGGCTTCACCACTGTTGTACTTAGACTATTGGTCACCACACCACAAGGGCTTGATTCATTTCGTCTGCTTAATAGAAGCACAAATGTCACAGTCATGGATGGCTTGCATGATAGTGATCCATAGAAATGCCAATGGATCTATCACAAGCCTGCTGGTAGGTTGCCTCTTTGCCTTGATATCCTGATGCATTATGAGCCCATTGAGCTAAAAAGAGTTTGCCTCAGTGTTTCCAGTCGAGACCAAAATCAGAGTCCAGGTCTACTTGAGAAACTCTTGCAGGTAAATCTATCTGATGGTTGTGTTGCTGCTCCTCAGTAACTTTGCTCTTAGGAATGTGAGCATCAATATGTCTCACCTTCACTGGAATTCTCTCAATTCGATCAGCAATGTCCTGCCACAGGTCAGCTGCCCACATAGGCTTTCCTTTTCTCTGCGAACCATTCTTTTTCCAGTCCTTTAGCCAACCCTGCAGACCATTGGCTATCATCCATGAATCAGTGCAGAGATAAAGCTTTGGCCATCTCTCACATTCAGCTATGTTAAGAGCTAGCTGGACAGCATTTACCTCTGAAAACTGGCTGGATTCTGCTTCTCCATCTTTTGCCTCTGCAACTCTGCATGTTGGAAACCACACTGTAGGCTTCCATCTCCGCTTGTTTCCAACATGACAACAGGAACTGTCTGTGAACAAAGCACATTTATTTTCATCATCAGAAAGGTTATTGTAAGAATGAGCTTCCCCAGCATGAGTTACTCTCTCCTCTGGAGGTTTTGTGCAGTTACTGCCTTCGGGCCAGCTTGTCATGACCTCCATCAGACAAGGTCTTTCAAGATTTCTCATTGAAGGTCTCTGCATTACAGAGCCATCCGCATAAACTATGTGGCATCTGTGTCATGATGTGGCGAAGAACCTTTACCTTTGGACATCCAATTCAAAACTGGTAATATGTGAGCTTGAGTGGAATCACACAGCACTTACAAGATGGCCAAAGGATCAGGCCCAGCCAGCATGGATTTAGGAGGGGTAGGTCCTGCCTCACCAACCAGATGTCCTTCTATGATCAGGGGACCTGCCTGGTGGATGTGGGGAAGGCTGTGGATGTAGTCTATACGGACTTCAATAAGGCCTTTGACACTGTCCCCCACCGCAAACTCCTGGCCAAGAAGTCAGCCCACAGCTTGGGCAGGAGCACTCTGTGCAATGGGTTAGGAACTGGCTGGAGTGCTGAGCCCAGAGAGTGGTGGTGAATGGTACCACATCCAGCTGGCAGCCAGTCATTAATGGTGTCCCCAGGAATCAGTGACTGAGGCTGAGGGAGCTGGGGTTGCTTAGCCTGGAGAAGAGGAGGCTCAGGAGCAACCTCATTGCTGTATACAACTACCTGAAGGGTGGTTGTAGACAGGTGGGGGTTGGTCTCTTATCCCAGGCAACCAGCGACAGAACAAAAGACCAGTCTCAAGTTGCAGTAGTGGAGGTTTAGGCTGGATGTTAGGAAGAAATTCTTTTCAGAAAGAGTGATTGGCCATTGGAATGTGCTGCTCAGAGAGGTGGTGGAGTCACCATCACTGGAGGTGTTTAAGAATAGCCTTGATGAGGTACTCAGTGCCATGGTTTAGTTGATTAGATGGTATTGGATGATAGGTTGGACTCAATGATCTCAAAGGTCTTTTGCAACCTGGTTAGTTCTGTAATTGTAATAGAAGTTGTTTTCTGTAATTGTAATAGAAGTTGTTACTCAGTTCCAATTACTTCAGAAGTAACTTTAACTCCTTCATAAGCAGCTAGAATCAATTTCTCTATTGGAATATAGTTTGCCTCTGAGCTTCTGTAGCCACAACTCCAGAAATCTAGTGGAGATCCACATGTCTCACCTGGAGCACTCTGCCATAAGCAACAGGTTGGACCATTGTCAATTGCAGCCATATACGTAATGTTCTTAATGTCTGGACCAGTTTGAACAGGTCCCAAAGGCATTGCATTAACTACTTGTCCCTTTATCTGGTCAAAGGCTGCTTGTTGCTCAGGAGCCCACTGGAAATTGTTCCTCTTTCAAGTCACATCATACAGAGGTTTCACAATCTGACTATCCAGGAATGTGCAGCCTCCAAAATCCCACTGTACCTAAGAAACATAGAGTTTCCTTTTTATTGATGGGATTTCCCATGGTAGAGTCTTTGTTTATGTGACTGTTTGAGGCTGTGCCTTTAAGAAAGGGGCAGTGCTGGGACACTCTGGCTGAATATTTTGTAAACAAAAAACAGGTCTGAACAAATTTCATTGGTAGATTGATAGAACGCAGTTTTAAGTTTAGTGCAGCTGGAATTTTTTTCTCAGTTTGTTCGTTCCTTTCCCTCTCCCTTCCAGCTTGCCTGCTTCTGGGCTCCCAGCCAGAGTGACCTTAGATGAAAATAAGCACTAATCCTGCATGAGGCCTACTAATTTCCTTAATAACTGTCTTTTTCTCTCTTTCTAACCCTTTTTGGGAAAAAAGGGAGGTAGGGGGAGAGATTGGGGTATAGGGGGGGGAACCCTGATCTGTCCGGAGGAGGGAATTTCGTTCCTGTATTTTATTTTTTTTTTTTCCTTGCTGTTTATTTCTGTACATGTATTGTAAATACTGTATATATTGTGTATATCTAACCTACCTTTCCACATTGCTTGTAAAATATATCTTTCCTTCCACTTCTCTGACTGAATTAGCTGTGTTTTTTTTTCCTCTTTGTGAGGGAGAGAAAGCTAGGCCTTCTCTCTCAACCTACTACATTTTTAATTGGCCGTCCCAATGTGCAGCACGAAAATAGCTTGATTTATTGCTTGCTCAAGTCGGACTGGCAAATGTGAAGGCGCTTTAGATTTTTAGGCAATTGTTCGTTTCAATATGTTTGGTTCTGATTTACAAATATTGTTTGGGCCTACTTATTGATCACATAGGTAAATATTTAATGCAAAAAATATATTTGTGGTTCAGATATAAGATTCAGGTTCTGTATGACTGCTGTCTGGGTTTTTTTTGCTTAGTACCTACGGGAATATAACTTCGAGCACTTTGCCAATTGAGGTAAGGGAGTTTGAGATTCCAGTAGGTGAAAGAGTAATTTTAAGTGATGTCTGGGATCCAAAGGTGGTTTATTTGATGTATGTAATCCTGCTGCTGTCTATTTGTTATATGCTTTGCACTGGGAGAAGAAGGTATCTAAGGCCTGTTTCATTATTAAGCATAGATCAAAGAAAAGTAGGCACACTTCTGGCTCAGCCCCAGAGATTTCTAGTGATGAAGAGAGTGGAGAATCTGTATCAGTTAAAGCAAAAAAGTCTATTGGAAAGGCTTCTTTGAACGGTGCTGTTGCTGATTCTGGCAAGTAGCCAGGGGCAGTGGCAGGTTCCAACATGGTGGCTCCCCTGTCTTCAGCCGCCGTTAATGAGGCAAAGTGATTTCTGCCCTCCTTCTCAGCAGGACTGGAAGCCCCCTCCAAAGCAGCTGATCTGTCTCAAAACCTGTCAGCTTCTGTTAAGGCAGCGGTAAATTCAAACACAACTCCAATTAAGCAAGTGGAAGTTTTAAGAGCAAGGAGAGGAAAAGCCAAAGCTGATCCAGGAGCTGATGGGGGAGAGGAGCAAGATGCTGATGAAGGTGAAGGACCTTCTACTAGAAAAGATCCTGCTGAGGAGGAAGAGAAGGTTTGTTTTAAAGATCTAGCAGAGTTAGTGAGATCAAGACAGGATGAGGATGCAGCTAGGACAACAGCTAGCAGTGGTGCTTCACAGCTTAAAGAGATCCTTAGGAGAGTGACAGCAGGATTATTGGGAAAACAAGTTCCAGAATATGTGATAGAAGGGGCAAAGGAGGAAGAAGGTGATATTTCTGAATGTTCTTCACCTCGTGAAGAAAGTAGAAATGTCCATAAAAATTACACCAGAGCAGATAAGGAGCCAGTTCTAGCTTGGCTTAGTAGATGTTATGATATGGGTGCTTGTGGCAATGTCAGCGACAAGCAGTGTGAGCAATCTGGCAGTGCAGGTCTAGAGCCTGACATGGTGGTAGGCCATGCTCAGCATAAATGCAGAGCCAGCTAGCAGTGTAGCAAAACAGTGCTGTGCTTGCAGCATGTAACTAAAACAAGGCACTGGTAGCTATAAACATGGAAAGTTATCTTGGGACAACAGGACATGCACCTGCATCAACAAACCTTGAGTGTCGTTAGTAGTTGGACCAATAATCTATAATAGTGCAATGTGTGGTCACTCATAGGGAACCAGTGAAGTCATGCCAACAAGGCACTCCGAGTTTATATAAGTTGTAGAAGTTCCCTTGCTACGCACTTCTGCCTTTCCTGTCTCTTCTTCTTCTACACTTTACTGTGCTATACTTGCACTACAGGCCTGCACCATAGGCCTGGAACACTGGAACAATAAAGGAACAATACTCGATCATATTGGTCAGCCGTCTTGATTCCAATCTCCGTCGTCTATAGGTGCTCCAGCTCTAATGGTCAGAGACAAATCAGCAGCTCAGTTAGGAATTCTCTCGAAGGATAATGGAATAGATAGACATCTAGGCAAGGCTCTCGGTAAGGTTAATCTGTGGATATGCTTTCTAATGGCAGTTGCCCTGAGATACCCTTCCTGAGATGATCTTCCATGGAATCCTAAACCCTGGACTACCATAGATGAGGGAATTAAGCGCCTGAGAGAATTTGCTGTTAGAGAGATACTCTATGGTAACCATGAAACTCTGAATCCTGATGACATTCCTGTAGGAACTGGTCTTGCTAAAAAGCTCATCGAACTTGCTCCTAATAATTATGCAAATATTCTGGCAAGCAGCACTGTATCAAGAAATTATGGTGGAGCTCCTCCTAGGGTTGGCCAATTCACTGATCAAATGAGAGAATTGGAGGATAGCATGACACGTGTTTCTTTGGTTTCAGCCATTGAAACTCTGTCTGGAAAAATTGAGAATTGCATTAAGGATCTGAAAGATTCCATATCCCAATTGGCACAAAAAGATAATTCCAATTCTTCCTCCAGGTGGATTCAAGTTTCGTCTGTGAGGAACACACGTCCTCCAAGGAGGTCATTCCAAAACAGATCAAAACAAAACAGACCACCACGGCAATCACGTACAACTATTTGGATATCTCTGCATGATCAATTTGGTGAGAACATGAACAGATGGGATGGCCAACCAACTTTTAATCTTTTCAGGAGACTGAGAGAACTGCAAAGTGGCAGAACCCGAGATAGCAATACCGGAAGGGTAACTGCTAATTCTACAATTCCCCAGAACAACTATAATAGCTCCAACAGTGGCTCCAGTTATAACACAGCACAGTGTTATAAATGCACATGTGGGCATGTTCCCCATAACTAGGGGTACCCTGCCTCCCGTCAGGGGGAGGAAAGGGATAATAGAGATAACAGAATCTGTTGGGATGTGTACATACAGTGGCCTGGCACCTCACAATTTCAGAAGTACAGGGCCTTAGTTGACACAGGCGCTCAGTGCACCATAATGCCATCAAATTATCAGGGATCAGAGTCTATAACTATTCTGGGAGTCACTGGTGGATCTCAAGAGTTAAGTAAGGTAGAGATTAATGTTAGTTTAACTGGTAAACAGTGGAAAAAGCATACAGTTGTGATGGGATCTGATGCACCTTGTATTTTGGGAATTGATTTTCTGAGAGAAGGGCGTTTCAAAGACCCTAAGGGTTACAGATGGGCTTTTGGAGTAGCTTCTATAGAAATTGATGGACAAAAATTGAAGCTGTCTGTTAGACCTGAGTTTTCTGATGAATCTGCAGTTGTGGGACAACACAAGATACAGGGCATTAAATTGCTGGCTGCTTCTCAGACTGTGCATCACAGACAATACAGAACCAACCATGACTCTTTGTTGCCCATTCAGAATCTGATTCGTCAGTTGGAGAGTCAGAAAGTCGTCAGCAAAAGTCATTCACCTTTCAACAGTCCAGCGTGTCCTGTGCAAAAGTAGAATGGAGACTGGTGTCTCACAGTTCACTACCGATCCCTCAATGAAGTGACACCACCTATGAGTGCAGCAGTACCAGACATGATGGAGCTACAGTATGAGCTGGAATCCAAAGAGGCCAAATGGTATGCTACCATAAACATTGCTAATGCATTTTTCTCTATTCCCATAGCAGAGGAATGCAGGCCTCAGTTTGCTTTCACCTGGAGAGGAATCCAGTACACTTTCAACAGATTGCCAATGGGCTGGATCCACAGCTCAAGCATCTGTCATGCAGCAATACATGATGCTCTGGAGAAAGGTAGTGCTCCAGAACACATCCAGTTCATTGATGATATCATCGTCTGGGGTAAAATTGCTGAAGAACTCTTTGAGAAAGGTAACTAAAATCATAGACATTCTTCAGAATGCAGGTTTTGCCATCAATTGAGACAAGGTGAAAGGACCTACCACAGAGATTCAGTTTCTGGGAGTGCGGTGGCAGGATGGACGTTGACACATTCCAGTGGATGTGGTAAATAAAGTCTCTACCATGACAAATCCCACAAACAAACAGGAGACCTTATGTTTCTTGGGCATGGTGGGATTTTAGAGACTGCACATTCCTGGATACAGTCAGATTGTCAAACCTCTGTATGATGTGACTCAAAAGAGCAACAGTTTCCACTGGGGACCTCAACAACAAGCAGCCTTTTACCAGATAAAGCAAGAGGTAGTTCAAGCAATGGGTCTGGGACCTGTCCGAGATGGTCCAGACATTAAGAACATTTTGTACACGGCTGCAAGTGACAATGGTCCAACCTGGTGCTTGTGGCAAAAAGCTCCAGGTGAGACACGTGGACAACCTCTTCATTTCTGGAGTCAAGGTTACAGAGGTTCAGAGGCTAATTATACTCCAACAGAAAAAGAGATTTTAGCTGTCTATGAAGGAGTAAAAGCATCTTCTGAAGTAATTGGAACTGAATCACAACTTATCTTAGTTCCCAGATTACCAGTTTTGAATTGGATGTTCAAAGGCAAAGGCTCCACACCACATCATGCCACAGATTCCACCTGGCCTAAGTGGATGGCTCTGATAACACAGAGAGCTCGAATGGGAAATCTTGAAAGACCTGGTCTAGTGGAGGTGATCTCAAGTTGGCCTGAAGGTATCAACTGTGCTAAACCTCCAGAGGAGAGTGTAACTTGTGCTGAGGAAGCTCCTCCTTACAATGACCTTTCTGATAATGAGGAGAAATATGCTTTGTTCACAGATGGTTCCTGTCATCTTGTTGGAAACAAGCAAAGGTGGAAGTCTGCAGTGTGGAGTCCAACATGCCGAGTGGCAGAGGCAAAGGATGGAGAAGGAGAATCCAGTCAGTTCGCAGAGGTAAAAGCTGTCCAGCTAGCTCTCAACGTGGCTGAATGTGAGAGATGGCCAAAGCTTTATGGATGGTAGCCAATGCTCTATGGGGTTGGCTAAAGAACTTGAAGAAGAATGGTTGGGAGAGGAAAGGAAAACCCATTTGGGCAGCTGAACTGTGGCAGGACATTTCTGATCGAATCGAGAGAATTCCAGTGAATGTGGGACACATTGATGCTCACATTCCTAAGAGCAAAGCTACTAAGGAACAGCAACACAACCATCAGGTAGATCTAGCTGCAAGAGTTTCTGAAGTAGATATGAACTCTAATCTTGATCTCAACTGGAAACACCAAGGTGAAATATTCTTAGCTCAATGGGCTCATGATTCGTCAGGACATCAAGGCAGAAATGCAACATACCAGTGGGCTAGTGACAGATCCATAGACATTTCTATGGATGCTATCATGCAAGTCATCCATGATTGTGACATTTATGCTGCTATTAAGCAGGCAAAGTGACTTAAGCCCTTGTGATATGGTGACAGATGGTCCAAGTACAAGTATGGTGAAGCTTGGCAGATTGACTATATCACTCTACCACGTTCTCGTTCTGGTAAGCAATACGTGCTTACCATGGTAGAGGCAAACATTGGATGGTTGGAAACTTATCCAGTTCCACATGCAACTGCACGCAACATCATTCTCGGTCTGGAGAGACAAGTCCTGTGGAGACACGGAACTCCAGAGAGGATTGAGTCAGACAATGGAACTCATTTCAAAAACAACCTTGTAAAGAGCTGGGCAAAAGAGCACGGTATTGAGTGGATATTCTATATTCCTTACTCTGCACTAGCTGCAGGGAAGATTGAATGCTACAACGGTTTGTTGAAGACCACTCTTAAAGCCATAGGGGATGGATCTTTGAAAAACTGGGAAAAACATTTAGCACAAGCAACCTGGCTGGTAAATAGTAGTGGTTCAGTCAACCGAGCTTTACCTGTACATTCAGATCTGCTACAGAAAGTAGAAGGAGATAGAGTTCCTCTAGTTAGAGCAAGGAATCTATTAGGTAAAACTGTTTGGGTATTTTCTTCCTCAGGAGAGGCTAAACCTGTCCGAGGGGTGGTTTCAGCTGAAGATCCGGGTCACACTTATTGGGTAATGCAAGAGAATGGTGAAATTCAGTGTATTCCACAAAGAAATTTAACTTTAGCTGAAAGAGTTTAATTTCAGACTGTTGTACAGCCACATCGCGTCCAAAGGAAGAGTCAATGAGGAATCTACGGTGCACAAACTTTGAGAACCCTGAGAGCCCTGAGTCAACTAAGAAACCCTGAGAATCCCTGTTTCCCTTTTCTTCGCTTTGTCTGCGAAGAGACAAACTGTTTTCCATTTTCTTGTTTCTTGATTTTCTCGGACTTCTGAATCAGCTACATCTGAGGATAGCCGGAATGGACTATCGACTTTACTTACAAACTGTAAATATTGTTTCAGATTGGATGGACAGTATAAACAGCCAATGAAATCATTTAGAAGGGGTGGACTGTGACCGTTTGAGGCTGTGCCTTTAAGAAAGGGGCAGTGCTGGGACACTCTGGCTGAATATTTTGTAAACAAAAGACAGGTCTGAACAAATTTCATTGGTAGATTGGTAGAACACAGTTTTAAGTTTTAGTGCAGTTGGAATTTTTTTCTCAGTTTGTTCGTTCCTTTCCCTCTCCCTTCCAGCTTGCTTCTGGGCTCCCAGCCAGAGCGACTTTGGATAAAAATAAGCACGAATCCTGCATGAGGCCTTCTAACTTCCTTAATAACTGCCTTTTTCTCTCTTTCTAACCCTTTTTGGGAAAAAAGGGAGGTAGGGGGAGAGATTGGGGTACAGGGGAGGGGAACCCTGCTCTGTCCAGAGGAGGAAATTTTATTCCTGTATTTTCTTTTTTTTTCTTGCTGTATATATCTGTACATGTATTGTAAATACTGTATATATTGTGTATATCTAACCTACCTTTCCACATTGCTTGTAAAATATATCTTTCCTTCCACTTCTCTGACTGAATTAGCTGTGTTTTTTTTTCTCCTCTTTGTGGGGGAGAGAAAGCTAGGCCTTCTCTCTCAACCCACTACAGTTTATCACATCCAGTGCAACATGATGGTAACCATATTAACACTGCACTACCAGAAACTGGATTTCTCTGGTAGGCCCTTTCACCTTGTCTCACTTAATGGTGAAACCTGCTTTCAAGAGAACGTCAATTATTTTGTTACCTTTCTTGAAGACTTCATCAGCAGTTTTACCCCACACAGTGATGTCATTGATGAATTGAATGTGTTCTGGAGCTCCACCTTTCTCCAAAGCATCACAGATCACTGCATGACAGATGCTTGAACTGTGTTTCCACCCCTACGGCAAAGATTTGAAGGGATACTGGATTCCTGCCCAGGTGAGAGCAAACTGAGGTCTGCATTACTCTCCTATGGGAATAGAGAAGAAAGCATTAGCAATGTCTATGATAGCATACCGTTTGACTTCTTTGGATTCCAGCTCATATTGGAGTTCCATCATGTCTAGTACAGCTGAACACATGGGTGGGGTTGCTTTGTTCAGGGCACATAAGTCAACTATCAAACACCATTCTCCTTTTGGCTTTCACACAGACCTAATTGTGTGGTTGAAAGGTGAATGAGTTTTGATGACATTCTGACCTTCCAGTTGATTAATCAAGTTTTGAATGGGCACCAAAGAGTCATGGTTGGTCTGTGATGCACAGTTTGAGAAGCAACTGGCAGTTTCATATCCTCCATCTCATGTTGTCCCACAACTGCAGATTTTCCTGGAGAGACACTAACATACCAGCAAAACCTGTCTGGCCACTTCCCTCTCTCCTCCCTCCTTGTTGCAGGGTCCAGGTTGAGGAGCCAATAAGTAGGTACTGTTGAGGCTGCCTGGGTGGGGGTGGAAGCTGAACCCTGTGCCTCACATTTCAGATAGCCTCTGACACATGCAGTTGCCTATTTGAGAAGGTATGTACAGTTTGCCTGCCATACAGCATTTTGAACTGATTGGCTGGATTTGAAGAGGTACTTTGCCATTGGGCCGCCCAGTTTTCAAAAAAGGAATTTATAGGGGAAGATTTGAAAGTCCACACCCTGCTTGTTATTGAGATCCAGACAGCGACAAGCACTTGCATTTTGCTCTTGTCTTCAGGGTGATTGACTTCTCTTATTCTAGCAACAGCATGTTTGAGTCACCGGTCTTCAAGACAGCAGCTCACTCTCTCTCTTACTTCCTCTAATTAGGGATTTACCTTTTGAATTATCCCTGCCTTTTGGACTTCATAGTACAACTCCTGGTTATCGCTTCAACCAGCAAAGATTTTGATGATTGGCAACCCATCAGTTCGTGAGCAACTTAAACAAACTAACCAGGTTATTTCTAAAGTTTGTAGCCTGTTTTACCTGTTGCTTAGCTCTGTTGTGAAGTTGAGGGGTCCATCTCACAACCTGAGTCAGCACTGCAGTTCGTTCTCATGTTACAATAGTTTCCAGTCTGTTCCTCTGTATTCCAAGTTTCTGATTTTCCTAGACTGTTATTCCACTGCTTATTAGCATTCTATCATGTGTAATCAATGTGCCATCAACCAGGCAGATGAACCTGATCAAACTATCTTGGGAAAATTATTTTTTATATCAAATAAATAATATTTTTTTTCATATTACCATCTTATAAATTTGATCATAAACTCTAAAACAGATTCATCTGAAAGTTCAGGTCTAACAGACAACCCCAATTTTCCTCCATCAGTTTCTACAGTTGCTATTCCAAAAGTCCATTTGTAACTCTTAGGGTCTTTGAAACACCCTTCTCTTAGAAAGCCAATTCCCAAAACAAAAGGTGCATCTGGTCCTCTTACAGTAGTATGTTTCTTCCACTCTTTCCCAGTTAAACATGTCAATCTGCATCTTAGTCAACTCTTGAGATCCACCAGTGATTCCTAAAATAGTTATAGACTCTGACCCTTGATAATTTGATGGTATTATGGTGCACTGAGCTCCTGTGTCAACTAAGGCCCTGTACTTCTGAAATTTTTAAATGCCAGGCCACTGAATAAATACATCCCAATAGATTCTGTTATCTCCATTATCCTTTTCCTCCCTCTGGCAGGAGGCAGGGCAACTCTAGTTATGGGGATTACATCCACATGTGCAGCTGACACAGCATCCAGTGTTAGTGTTAGAATTGCTATTGGAGCAATGAGAGTTGTTGTGGGAAACTGTGGAAGTGACAGCTACCTTTCTGGTATTGTTACTTTAGGCTCTGCAACTCTGAAGCTTCTGCAGTCTCCTGAAAAGATTAGAAGTTCGTTGACCATCCCACTTATTGATGTTTTCACCAAACTGTTCATGCAGGGTTATCCAAATACTCCCACATGATTGCTGATGTTGTCTATTTTGGAAAAAGTGTTGTAAAAGGGAAAAGTATGATATATTTTCATTTGAAAACAAAAAGCTCAAGCACTAAGTGCAATATGTTTCATAGATAAAATTTGTGGATAAAAAAGTTACAGTATGAAGACATAAAATCCAATAGTGGTGAATAATGTTATCTAGCAAATTCTGAACTGGAGGTAGACCACTCTCTCAGCTTGTTCAGACCCTTGGAATGAATCAGCATTCATGAATGACTGCTCTGCACTTGGAGAAGTCCCTGTTTGAATTTTCATGTCAAGCCTAAAGACATCTGTCTTCCTTTCATGCTTATTTCAAAAGCAGGCAACAGAAAGAGAAAAAAAGGTAAAACTAAGTGAGAGAATTCTTCATAGGATGTGTGATCCCTCATCTGTAAAGTTTTAAGATTGTATGTGTTCTATGCCTTTCAGTGTGCATGTGCAGTTACCCTCTACTTAACAGTTATATTTCAGAATCAGTTGTGAGAGTTACTGACAGAGTTTCAAGTAATGGGTTCTGCTGATATTATTTCCTCATAAATATGTGTCCTGCCAACATGGAAGATGGATGGAAGAAATAGGGGCTGCTACACTCTAATGTATACATATATGTAGAATATGTGTGCTCATTTATTCCAACTGAAGTGGATTTAGTAATTATGAATTATCAGAGAGTGATGTTATGTGTTGTATTTTATTCAGGGAGTAGATACAAAACAGGTAATGAAAGTTAACTCTTCGAAATATAATCTGATCATTAGTCTGGAAATATTCATTACAGATATAAATGCGATAATGTTAAATAATATTTTCATGTTCAGAAAATATTTTCACTTTTATTTTCAGTGTGAATATTGCTTAGCAATTCATTTGTACATGTGCAAATGTCCATTTGATAGAATACTATTCAACCTTTTACTGGGTCGAGATTAAATCCTCATAGTTCTGTATAAGTATGGCTTTTACTTTCAAATTTTCATTTACATGATTTCCCATTGTTTATTCTTTTAAAAGATCTCTGATAATTACTTATTGGTTAGTTAATTCCACTTTGCACCCATTGATGTGATTTGATAAATTTTTGGTTTATTATTTGCCAAGAGCAAACATTAGAAAAATTTTACCCAATCTTAAAAAAGGTTTCATTTTTATGTCTTATTGAGGATTCACTTTAATGTTCTCTTCATTAAAGTTTCTGAACTGGACAGAGACCATTTCACCATAATGTTGAAATGAAAACATTATTCCAGACTGTGTAAAAGATTAAACAAAACCTACCAAACCACAAAACACATTATCCCACACACAAACACAAGACTTTTTCTGTTTCTTCATACATTCCAGGGTAGAAATGTAAATTGTAGGAAAAGGCCACTAGAGTTTCTTGATGGAATCTTTGAAAGCTGACTTATAGAGTCCCTTAAGAGAGGAATAAAAGTGGGACCCTTAAATACACCAAGTACTCACAGTAGCTTTATTGCCACATTGCTACTTCACTCTTGTAGATTGCACAAAGGTCTGGAGACTAATTTCAGCAACAGCCACAATTTACTAGCTGTAGTAACTCTCAGATGAATAGTTTCTTGTAAAATCAGTGGCAACTTTATCCTACTGGAGCACAAATAAATCAGTTCTTATTATTCCTCATCCATTTAATCCTGGGGCATTAGTCAGTGAGACCTTTCTGCAGCATAATAAACAACAGCAGCAGTTTTTCTTTATGAAAGTAGTTGTTCATCCTAAATTAGAGCTGGCATTAGAGGAAAGTAGATAATTTTGCAGCATGGTTTAAAATATATAATATGAGACTGTAGCAGTGTATGAAAACTGCACCTGAATGCAATACAGCAGAGTCATAATTTCGCTGTTACACAATCACAAAATATTAGGTGTTAGAAGGACCTCCAAAGGTCATCTAGTCCAACACCCCTGCCAGAGCAGGATATTCTAGAGTAGGTTGTGTGTAGGTTACTTTAAAACATGTGTGTTCTTGAAACATCTGTGTATCTTGAAAGTGTGAATATTATTATGGCAAATAATAAAGATTCATGTTACCTGGTTATTTCCCTGGATTTGGCAGTGGCTTCTAACAATACAGCTTAGCTATCTTGTGCCGGAGTGAAAAATGTGAAATGAAGACGCTGATACAGAAAGGCTATTTAACTATAGGTTATTTAAATTTTACACCCCTGAACTAAGAAAGTATCTCTGAATTCATGTTCACAAAAAATACTTTGCCTAAAAGTATTTGGTGGTATTTGTGAAAGAGACGCTAAATGGGCTCTTGAACGTGCATTCTCTTCCTAAATACTGCAATGTATGAAAAAGAAAAAAAGAAAAAAGAAAGGCTGTTGTTCCTTTTAAAAGATTTTTTTTTAAATGGATATTAGTGTAGCTCTAACATGTAACTCACAACATAGATGAAAAGTAGGCAGTTTTCAAGAAAGGAAGCCATATGCCTGAAAGCAGCTTTAGCCTCATTCAAAGTTTGTGCTAGAACCTTTAGGACTTATCCTGGTTGAAAATTACTGTTTCAGTTAAACATATTTTCTGGAATCATAATTTCAGAGCAAAATTCCAGAGTTATAGTACTGAAAATCTGGTGAATTGGCTCAGGACTACATGGCTTGTGATGAGGTCTTTTGAATTAAACTTTTTGACTCCGCTGCAGTGGAGTCCCCCAAGGACCAGTACTGGGACTGATCTTGTTTAACATCTCTGGTGGCAACATAGACAGTGGTGTTGAGAGCACTGTCGTAGGGTTGGAAGGGTAAGGCCAAAAAGCCTCCTCCCTCCCCCCTGTAAAGTAAATGGAAGGAAAAATTGAGGGGAAAGGGAAAAAAAACCTCACAGCTGAATTAGCAAAGCAATGGGATGCTGTATATTTACAAAGCAGGGAAACACAGGGAAATATATACAGATTTACAATATTTACAATATATACAAAGATATACAACAGAGTAGCACAGAAATGAGAATTCCCCCCTCTGCTGAGGGGGTTCCCCACCTCCGCTCTCCCCGTCTCTCCCCCTTCTCCCCAGAGCGGGTTAGAAAGAGAGAGAAAGAGAAAAAAACGTTTAGAAGCAGTTGTGTTAATTGGAAAGCAGTTAATACAGGCCTTATCAGTTTCAAGGCCAAAGCCTTGGCCGAAAGCCCAGGACAGAGAGCTGCTGCTGCTCAGTGGAGGAGCGGAAGCAAGACTAAAGATAAAAGTGCCGGAGTGCCCAGGATACCCTCCTGCATTCCCAGTTCAGAAGGTACTTCCTCCCACTCTACCAATGAAATTAGTTTAGATCGTTCTTTTCATTTACCAACTTCCATCCACCATATTCCCTTTCTTAAGGGGACAGCCCCAACCGGTGACAAGCACCCTCAGCAAGTTCACCAACACCACCACGTTGTGTGGTGCTGCTGACACACTGGAGGGAAGGGATGGCATCCAGAGGGACCTTGACAGGCTGGAGAGGTGGATCGAAGCCAACTTCATGAAGTTCAATAAGACCAAATGCAAGGTCCTGCATCTGAGACAGGGCAATTGCAAACACCGATATAGGCTGAACAGTGACTTGTAGGAGAAAGGTTTTTTCAGATATCTTTGGAAGGCTATGGGGAAGATTTCCTTTTGCTCAAATTAGAGAAGTCTATGTTTAGTCTTTGACTCAGAAAAGAATGTAAACATCTTGTAACTGAAGGAGAGAAATTAGGCAGAATTTGGTTTGATGTGTTAAAATATTGTTTTGTTATTTTGACCTATTGTATTCCTTAATTACATGCATGCCAGTAGAAAGTAACCAGTTAAGATGTGACAAATGTGCCATTGGGATGGCTTTAATCTAGGTCTGAAAGGGGTGGGTGAGGAAACCAGTCTCTGTGGAGAGGAGAGAGTTGAACACAAATTAGGGTTAATTAAGAAATCAACAGCCCTGCTGAAGTGCATGTACATCAATGCACGCAGCATGGGTAAAAAACAAGAAGAACATAAGTCTGTGGGACTGGATAGGATCCATCCTAGGGTTCTGAGAGAGCTGGCAGATGAGCTGGCAATCTGCTCTCCATCATTTTCCACCAGTCCTGGCTCACTGGGGAGGTCCCAGATGACTAGAAACTGGCCAATGTGATCCCCATCCACAAGAAGTGTCATATGGAGGAACCTGGAAACTACAGGCCAGTCAGCCTGACCTCAGTGCCAGGGAAAGTTATAGAGCAGATAATCTTGAGAGCAATCACAGTGCACCTGCAGGATGGCCAAGCAATCAGGTCCAGCCAATATGGATTTTGGAAGGGCAGGTCCTGGTGACCCACCTGGTGGATGTGGAGAAGGCTGTGGATGTAGTCTATCTGGACTTCAGCAAGGCCTTTGATACTGTCCCCCACAGCAAACTCCTGGCCAAGCTGTCAGCCTGTGGCTTGCACAGCAGCACTTTGTGGTGGGTTAGGAACTGGCTGGAGGGCCGAGCCCAGAGAGTAGTGGTGTATGGTGCCACATCCAGCTGGCAGCCAGTCACTAGTGGTGTCCTCCAGGGATCAGTACTGGGCCCCATCCTGTTTAATATCTTCACTGATCATCTGGATGAGGGGATTGAGTCCATCATCAGTAAATTTGCAGATGACACTAAGTTGGGAGGAGATGTTGGTCAGTCAGAGGGTAGGAAATCTCTTCAGAGTGACCTTGACAGGTTAGACAGATGGGCAGAGTCCAATATGATGACATTCAACAAGTCCAAGTATCAGGTGCTGCACTTTGGCCACAACAACCTGTGCAGTGCTACAGGCTGGGGTTGGAGTGGCTGGAGAGCAGCCAAACTGAAAGAGACCTGGGGGTACTGGTTGATAGTAGGCTGAACATGAGCCAGCAGTGTGCCCAGATGGCCAAGAAGGCCAGTGGCATCCTTGACTGGATCATGAGTAGTATGGCCAGCAGGAGCAGGGTAGTCATTGTGCCTCTGTACTCAGCACTGGTTAGGCCACACCTTGACTACTGTGGCTACTTCTGGGTCCCTCAATTTAAGAAGGACATGAAGACTATTGAATGTGTCCAGAGAAGGGCAATGAGGCTGGTGAGAAGCCTTGAGCACAAGCCCTACGAGCAGAGGCTGAGGGAGCTGGGATTGTTTAGCCTGGAGAAGAGGAGGCTCGGGGTAGACCTTATTGCTGTCTTCAACTACCTGAAGGGTGACTGTAGCCAGGAGGGGGTTGGTCTCTTCTGACAGGCAACCAGCGCTAGAATGAGGGGACACAGTCTCAAGCTGCACCAGGGGAAGTTTAGACTCGAGTTGAGGAGAAAGTTCTTCACTGAGAGAGTTGGTAGCCCTTGCAATGGGCTGCCCAGGGAGATGATGGAGTCATCGTCCCTGAAGATGTTCAAAAGGGGATTGGACGTGGTCACATGCCATGGTCTAGTTTGCATGAGGTCTGTGGTAACAGATTGGATTTTTGATCTTTGAGGTCTTTTCCAACCTTGTTGATTCTATTCTATGATTCTGATATATTATATAACTTTGCTGTATGATGTAAAAAACATCTTCACCTGAGCACATCTTTTCCTGGAAGCTACGGTCAGGGTGAAACGAACATCTGTATTACAGTAGTGCCTGGCTTGAAGAAAAGGACTTGGAGGTTGTGATGAAGGGGTTACTAATTTATTAATTATGAAATATGGGGAAATATTTTTATTATTAGAATTATTAATCACTGATTGATCACTAATTTATTACAGATTCTAGTGCACGATTGTAAGATGTATCTCATAACTGGCCTAGTATGTACAATTTTGACCCTATTAGAATCTTTACAGAATTAATTTTGATTAAAGAAATGAAGTTGCAATTCCGCTGCTTGTCCCCCAGATGGCGACTCGACAAGCTGCTCCAGGCTGCTGAACTATATACAGAAAGGTTAGAATGTGTCATAGGCTTAAACTAGAAATAGTCCCGCGAGTAGGCGAGGGAGACTTTGAACTGAATCTAATGGGTGCGGAACACGTGGAACTGAAAAGATACACTGTGGCTTTTGCTCATAGTGAAGCAAGTTGCTAGGTTACGGTGAACTGGCTGCTGGCTGCTTGCAGTCTGCCCGGGGGCTGGATCCAGGGCTCGTCAGCTCCGCGGGGGATGGGGGATGCTCCTGGATGGTGATGGTTGCCGGCAACCTTCTCCTCTTGCAGCTGCGGGAGGGATGAGACTTCTGCTGTTCGGCAAGTTCCCTTGGAGTGGCGGCGGGCAGTTTCACGACGCGACTGAGGCTGCCAGGGGGCTAGTCCATGCCAGCGGCGATGCAGGAGGTCCCAGCGGGGTTGGCCCCGCACGGCTCCGGCGGAAGGGGGAACGTGGCTGCAGCTGCAATGGTAGCTTCCCCTTGGCTTGAACTGAGCTAGCGGGACTCCTTCTCTCGTGGGTAGTCCCAGCTTTGAATTGCTCTGGGCTGCAGAGTGGTGAAGTCGCTCCCTTCTCTCCCGCAGATGGCGGGGTCACGCAGGCTGTGGCTAGGCACTGTTCCTGCTTTCTGAGATAGCACACAGTGTTGTGTCTCGTCTGCTGCTTACGGCTGCAGCAGACGTTTGAACTGCCGGGGTTTGCTCTAGTCCCCCCCCGCTCTGCGCTAAAGGTTTACCCTCAGGGGTCCAATTCTCCTTAAGACAGGGCGGGCTCTCTTCCGATCCGGTGGGACTGGCAGCTATGGTGCTGGCCGTCTGGGGCTTCAACGACGGGCCCTCCTTTGAGATTCCTTGGGTAAACTGAGGCTTCTCAGGCCTTCCTGTGGTTCTCGAGGGTGCTAGCTTCCTTCTGTATTGAAGAGGCTGGTAATTTGCATGTGCGTGGAGGGAAATGACTTACTAGCAATGAGTATAATACCAAAGGCATGTAGGCAAAAGAGCTTAAAAGCTTGGGCAAGGTGAAAGTAACTTGTTTGCAAGTTGGGGTAATGCTTGTAGGTTTCTCGAGGCTGGATTTGTCCAATGGATGATCTTGTCAACAAGTAGCTTTAGCCTATAGAAAGCATGAGGCTAGAATTATGCTCTTACCAGGCAGTACCACAAGCATCCCATGCAATGGGTGTATGCATGTTGTTTACCCCCTTAGAAGGCAAGGGAGGTTGTTTTTGGCATCTGGCTAGTGCCTTGGGACTTTGTCCCCCTCTGGGCTAAGTACCCACTCTGAAAAAGAGGGGAAGGGGAGCATGTGCCCAAACATGTTGGGACAAGTTTTCTAGTACTTGGGGCATAATTCTGGGCATATGGTGCCTTCACCACAGGGGTGCTGCTGGAACCCCAGCATGAGTCAGCAGTGTGCACTTGCAGCCCAGAAAGCCAATCATATCTTG
Organism: Melanerpes aurifrons; assembly: GCA_011125475.1. Taxonomy (NCBI): domain Eukaryota; kingdom Metazoa; phylum Chordata; class Aves; order Piciformes; family Picidae; genus Melanerpes; species Melanerpes aurifrons. The sequence continues at coordinate 669,740 of WWNC01000081.1, read as the reverse complement.
CACTACATCAAGAGAAGTGTGGCCAACAGATTGAGAGAGGTGCTTCTCCTGCTCTACTAGTCTGATGAGACCCCACCTGGAGTACTGCATCCAGTTCTGGAGCCCCTATTACAAGAAGGGTATGGATGTGCAGGAACATGTCCAAAGAAGGGCCACAAGGATGATTGGGGATTGGAGAACTTGTTCTGTGGAGACAGATTGAGAGAGTTGGTGCTATTCAGTCTGGAGAGAAGGCAGCTCTGATGAGACGTTATTGAAGCCTTCCAGTATCTTAAGGGGGCCTACAAGAAAGCTGGTGAAGGACTTTTTAGGATATTGGGTAGCAATAGGACTAGGGGGAATGGAGTGAAACTAGAAGTGGGTAGATTCAGATAGTATGTTAGGAAGAAGTTTTTCATTGTGAGGGTGGTGAGACAATGGAACAGATTGCCCAGGGAGATGGTGGAAGACCCATCCCTGGAAGTTTTTAAGGCCAGGCTGCATGTGGCTCTGAGCAACCTGATCTAATGTGAGGTGTGACTGATCTTACAGTCACACAGTTCCTTTCCTTTCCTTTCCTTTCCTTTCCTTTCCTTTCCTTTCCTTTCCTTTCCTTTCCTTTCCTTTCCTTTCCTTTCCTTTCCTTTCCTTTCCTTTCCTTTCCTTTCCTTTCCTTTCCTTTCCTTTCCTTTCCTTTCCTTTCCTTTCCTTTCCTTTCCTTTCCTTTCCTTTCCTTTCCTTTCCTTTCCTTTCCTTTCCTTTCCTTTCCTTTCCTTTCCTTTCCTTTCCTTTCCTTTCCTTTCCTTTCCTTTCCTTTCCTTTCCTTTCCTTTCCTTTCCTTTCCTTTTTCCTTTCCTTTCCTTTCCTTTCCTTTCCTTTCCTTTCCCTCTCCTCTCCATGTTCCTTCATGGTCTCCATGTAATCTGAATATTTTCTTCTATTTTTTTTTATGGATATTTTGTTTGTTTCTTTTAATATGATTTTATTCTGTTATATTATTGAAATAAAAAAAATAGAAACAGAGCTGCCAACCTCTCTAGTCTGTTCTTTCTGTCTCATGATTTTTTAATTTATTTTTTAAATTGTAAGCATCCTTGCAGTTTCTTCTCTCTCTTTATACCACTGATGCACAATAAAAACTAGAATAAATCTAATATGAGCACTGCATTATGGGTTAATTGTCTGTTTGTGGCTGAGTGGCTCTAGGAATCATGTAATTGCTGCCACATATCTGGATGAGTTGTTTAATGACTATTACAGCTTTCATGTTTGCCAACAGTGCCAGAAAGACAGAGAAATTGGAGCAAGCCTAGTATTTAGTACCATACCTCATTCATTACGACCAGAGAGCGCATTTAGTTACTCTCTTTCTGTATGGTTGGCATACACCTTAGGAGTACGTTGATGCAAAATATTTGCTGTTCAAAATCCTAGCAGCTATCAAGCTACAACTCTCCTATAGTTGATATTTTCCAGGGTTTTTTTATTTCTTTTCATTCATACACACTGTGAACTTTGTAACAGTCCAGTAAAAAAAAATAGATTATATTTTTCCTTATTAATTTATTTTTTAATGATCTTGAGTAGGTCAAGAAAGAAACATTGCAAATCTGAGTGAAAACCGCCTGAACACCTTTTGGGTGTTTACATTTGGGATTCACCCTTCAAGCTTCTAAATATTTTTCCCTCTATTCTGAGAGATTTTCCACTTATGTCCTGCCTGCAGAATATATTATTGACTGGAAGCATAAAAACCATGACAAAAAGCTTGTTTTCTTCTCAAGAACATCATTGCCAGGTTTTGTGAAAGTGCTGAAGGCAGAATTCAACAAAACTGTACCTTCATAGAGCTGATGTGCCTTGTAGGGTAGCATGAAGACAAGGTCTTAATACACTAGCATGACTGAAAGATGCTCACAGTTCACCCAGGAGTACTGGTAGCTTGGGATACACAGTGTGCCCCTTCACATACTCTGTCTCAGACAGCTGGTTACAAAAGGTAGAAGGCTTTCAGAAACTGAGCAACTTTTCAGTAGCACTCAGACTGTAGTCTGATGCAAATGCTATGTCTGACTACATTTTATTCGTGTACCCAGCCTTGTTTGTATAAAGAGTACACCTGAATTCAAAGGATTTGGTTTCAAATTAATGCATGTGTCTAGGCACCAGCACTCTCATATTCACACTTCAAACATCTCCCTTTAAATATGAAGCTTGAATAATTTTTAATGTGTCTCATGGTATATCATAACAGGTGGGCTGCCTAGTAACAAGAGAATTGCTTGCCCAGAAGAAATGAAATGCTGAAGTACAGCTCATCCTGCTGCAGCAGGAAAGACCAAGAAACAGGTTAGCAATATAATGCAGAAGTCTTTATTATCTGGGACTATAGTGAATGGTTGATTGTAGCCTGGAAGACATCCCCCCATTTTCCTGGGAGAAGGTGTTATGGGGAACATATGAAAAAACTCTGTCTTATTTCTTTTACTGAGCTGTAATAACTAGATCAGAATCCGACACAGGCAAAGATTGCCCTGGATAGGCTGTCCACACCTTCTCAAGTGTCTAGCAGCAACCTTTGTTGGAGAAGGGAAAGGGAAGTAGGCTATCAGGCTGGCCACATCAAGGAAAATAATTTCAGTCCACCAATGCAAAGAGGGATAGTTGGAGTATGTTCTTGATTTTTATTTTATTTTTCATTTTTTCTACAGCTAATTTTGATTCTGTCTGTGGAGAAGAAGTCTGTCTGTGGAGACTCTCCTAAGAGTCTCTTATGACATCCAGGGTTACATTTCCAGCATGGTATGAGGATTAGTTGTATTCTGCTCCCTATTCCAGTAGTGAGTTCTTCAGCTTAATTCCTGCATAAAGTGCTGAACATTTACCCCCAGGGTCTCAAGTAGTGAGGACAGAGGGTGACAGCACAGGAAACTTCTTCAGCTTGAAAGATTCCAGGACTGGAGAATGGGAAATGACAATTATGACATGTGGTAAAGAAAAGCTCAGGATTGAAACTTCAGGGGAATTGTAGTCCAAGATTAAGTCACACTGCCAGAGCAGTATGGAGGAGGCACGACATAATGTGTACTGAGCCTGGGTCTAGCCACTCAAAGTTGTGACCCTCTTATCCTTTGTGTTGGACAAGGGTAAAACCACTGATGTCATGGTAGATTAAACAGGTTAGGTGAGTTCAATCTTCAACACTCATTTGCATATGCATTGCTCACCAGGGAACCTTCTATGGACAAAGGCAAGTATCTGATTTGCACACTCAGATTTTGACTTGATATTCTGCATTGGCTCATTGAATGCAAATGTATGCATTCAGTTGCATGCAGCGAGGTTCAGAAATCATTCCTCTGGTTTCAAGGAAGAAGACAGTATAATAATCACATCCTTCCCCCTGCCCCCCTTCCTGGCCTATTGTCAACAAATTTCAATTCATCACTGTTGATTTTGCTGAAACCTGCTTTGGAATGTTACAGCTTGGATTGATGTTATCCAATGCCATTTTTATCAGGGTTTCACTGTGCTATACAGAGTATTCAGGGGAGTCACTGCAAGCTGCTAGTGCCCGTGATTGCCTCTGACATGTACAGCTGAAAGGACTCTTATTCCAAGAATGATCTTCCTTTTTAGACTGTATTGAGTTGGGTCTGATTTTGATAGCCAGTTTCAGTCAAGAATCATAAAGTTATTGCACATTTAAGACTGCCAGTATAAGAATCATTCTCTGTCTCTCTCTCACTGTTCTTTCCCCTTCCTTTCTCTCTCTCATCATTTCACAGGACTGCAAGGTTACAGAAAGGTCTAATCAATTGTCAAACTCCTCTTTATCTCTGAGAAGGTGGTAGAAAAAAAATCTAACTGCCCTGCTGTAGGGGGTTCTTCTGACTACACAGCACCCTTTTTCACATACAATGCTACCATGATTAATGTCCTCCCATCTCAGACCTTGTTAAAACCTGTTCTGTAAAGCAGGCTGGTGCACCACAGTGAGAGCAGGAGCAAGGTTGCATAAATCAACGTGTTCTCACAGCCCCCAGGATATCCATTATAGATGCCAGCTGGATGACTGGAAGATAGAGAAAAATGAATATTGTATCCTGTGGCCTTTTGCCTCTAATGACCACTTTTCAACATTTTTGAAGGCATGATTAAATTTTGATAACTGGGGAAGTCACTCTGAGCAGGCTGAAATAGAGATAAATTGACTGAGGGTCTGACATCCCAGTGGAGAGCAGGCAACTAATTAGTGTGTGAATCGCACTCTGAAAGAGATGTAAAAGGGAGGTTGGTTTAATCAGAGGAGCTGCTGAGGTACAGGAATAGTCAGGGATAATAGTAACCCAGGTAGAAATCACAGGCTCAATGAGCAGCTTTTTCTGTTTGCTTGATTGGCAGCTGCTGACCTAGTGTCCAAAACCTTTGAACTCCTACAACAGTTAACAGCCTTGTCAAGGCAATTTGCTTGCAGCTTTCTATGACCAGTTATTTCAGCTGTGGAGATGGGACACCCAATTTGAAAGGGCACTTTGCTCTTCTGCTGCAGCGCAAGCTGGGCGGAACAGCCTCATTATTTTTGATGACTTTACTTTTGAACTCTTTATATCCCTCCTGCCCCCCTTTTTCTCTCTTCTACAGTGCACTCAACACACTGCATTTGTAACTTCTCCTTGGGGACCTTGCTGTACGGTTGAACTGTCAGATCAATTTATCTGTTGATTGCAGCAAGGGAAATGGGTGCAGGGAGAAGGAAAAAAGCCACCATCCTGTGCAACACTGTGCTTTTATTGCAGGAACAGAGCTTTGTTGATTCCTGAAATGGTGATGCTGTTAGACATATGAAACAAGAGCATATCTGGAGTTCCTTGCACTGGGCTTACAGGAATTAAAGACAATGTATTTAATCCATTTAATGAGTTTCTGGGACAGCACTTCCTTTAGTTGTAAATGAAGGATAGCACACACCTGTGCGAGATACAACTAGGATATTATTGCTTCCTATTTACCCAGTGCACACATACAGCATTTTTTTTTGTGGCAGCCAGAATATTCTGACCTGTTTCTAACTGGTGTTTAGAGAAGTAATAATAATCCCCTGAAGCTGCAGTACTGCAGTACCTGGAGAGGCAGATTTCTCTTTTTTTCTTTTTTTTTTTTTTTAAACTTTTAGGGAGGGACGGTAGCTAAAGAGAGAGTAAGGAGATAGAGTGAAAAAGTCACTGTCTTATTCCATTTGGTAGTGTGAATTAGTGTTGCTCTGAATTATTTTTTTGCCTGTGGCAGGCTTATTTCTTGTTTTAAACTGATCAGTCCCCTTGGGTCTCATATAACACCAAGAACCAGGATACCTGATGCAACTGGGTTTTGATGTGACCGCATACTACATCCACAAAGCCTTCATGTAGGATTTACAAACCCACAAATTTTCACATGAAAACGAGGGCAAGTTGTAAATTGGTGACAGAATTAGGCACCTGATGTATATTAATACTTTATTACTAGGTTTAATGTAATGGTATCTCATATCACAGTTACATGAAACCCATTTGATGACTGCTAACATGCTGGATATTCCATAGTCTTCACCTGTGTCCATACTCCTCCTTGCAAGACATGACTGGAACCATGTTTATGCTCACACATATCTCCAGTAACCAGGATGTTGACTGTCAAGACAAGACAGCTCTTGACCATTCAACTCTGTGATTGTGTCTCTCTTGCTACTTCTTTTTGAATGGAGGAGAGTTCCTTTATCAAACACATGGAAACACTTTTTGCTCACAGACTACTGGTGTAGGTCCCCTGTCATGAACTGGTATCACGAACCAATCCTCAGCAGTGAAGGTTGTGTTTATGTTAAAAACATTCTCTTGGAATAAATAAAAGCAAACTGCCCCCGAACAGCTGATGACTTCGGTTTATTAGAGCCAATGAAAACTGGTAATGGACCAGAGCAAAAGGAAAATGTGCAGAAAAATGAGAGGGAAAAAGAGAGAAAATTAAGAAGATAGTTAAGAAATAAAGATATTACTACCCTTGGTTCCCATGGTGGTGGGTGTACATTCCATCAGGGTCTTCTGTGATAGATGTAGCACTTGGACCCTGGAAGTTGTGATCCTTTCACACTATTTTGACAGGGGGAGTGGTCTCTCCAAGTCACAGACAGAGGTGTGCATGAGTGAGGTATGCACAGAGAAATGTCATTGGTGTTTCTGTGACACTGTAGCAGGGGTTTTAAAGAGGGAATTTCTGTCTCCACAGACATGGTCTCTTTTAATTTTTAAGCCATATTTTCAGACAGAAGCTTTCTTCCAGAGCCATTAAGGCTACCACCCTGTGTATTGAAGACTAGGTATTTTCACCCCTTGTTTGAGATAATGGACTAATTAAGGGCTGTCAGCCCTGCCCTGCCACATGAATTGTTTTGAGACAATAAAGATTGGGCTCTCACACTCTCCAAATGTTTGAATTGATACTATTCGACTTTCATGACTTTGTCTTCTCACTATGAGGCATGCATGAACATCTGGTTCTCAGTCTTAAAATCTAGAATGGCTATTTGGGTTGAGCTGAATCTGCCGATGAATGTATTCAATACCATGTTGCCATCATGCTAACTCCAAAATAAAATTGCTGGCTGGAGCAAAGTATCACAGGGCTTGAAGTTCAGATGGTTAACATGAGAGGCTTCCTGTTCTGCTTGCTGCTTCCAGTTTCCAGTTAAGGAGTGTTGGTCTTTTCTGCTGGGTAGGCTTGTGTGTGCTTGGGGTCTGTTGTGTGCTTGGGTTGTGGGAACTGTCTGTAGGGAATGAGGGGGCCTTGTGATATGAGACTGTGTTAACCAGGACAATGGATATTTGGCTCTCAAGCTGGAGCTTGAAAAGCAGCTGTCTTAACAAAGACAGTCAATTTTGAATTTTGGCAACACGTGAAGGGTTGAGGTAATGAGAAGCAAGATAATGAGGGGTTTCAATGAAGGCTTGAGGACTGTTGAGAGTTTTATATATGTGTGTGTGTTTGTGTATGCTGGGTTTTTTTTTGGTTTTTTTTTTTTTCCCTCTTTTGGTATGCTTACTGTGTTGCTTCATTTGTCTTCCAAGGGTGGCTGGGGCTGATGTGCTCTCTGTGGTGGCAGTCATCATCTCAGGGGACTGGCTTAAAGCTATGCTGTTGCTGCTGGGCTGGTTAATGGCATACTATAATGTGGTTATTCCACTATCCACATGGTTTAGATGTAATCTCAAACAGTTGCTGGGCCAGTTTTAGTCCAGAGCAATGAAAGTCTTTCCCAAGCAGAGATCTGGAGAAATACCTGGAGATCTGCCCTAAGGTTGGATAATTATGAGTGGCAGGGTGTGTGGGAGAGTATGGGCAAGAGCATGGAATGGTGTTCACCTCCAGTGACTTGGAATTTCACCCCTGAACAAGTGCAAAATCCTGGCAAGCTGGTAAAATATTTGGAAACAGTATGTTGTAGGCCTGGAATTTCTTGAGAGATAAACATCACTGCAGTATGTTGGGACCTGACCCATGTCTACTGAGCCCTTCTTATTACTGTTCAGAGTACTCAGGGGCAAGAGAAAGTCTCTGACCTAGTCTGTCAGACCTGGCAGACTGGTAGGCACTGTGGCTACTCAGACCCCAACAACAAGTATGGCAGTTGTACCAGAGAACCAGCCTGTGCCAGTATCAGCTGCCCCTATACAGAAGAAGAAATATGCAAGAAAAGTAGCTTGTCTGGGAAAGGATGAGGACAAATCAAGGTCATCATGGGAACAAGAGGAAGGTCCAGTGGTGGTCACTCGGTCTTTATTTCTGGTCTTGGAAGATGACCAAGGACAAATGGTGGATGAAATGACCATCAGGTTCTGGCAATGTGAAGAAAGTTTCTCTTCCTCTATCCAGACCTGTGCTTCTATCTATGAAGGAATTGTCCTGGAAGACTGAGTGAATACAAGAGAACATGTTCTATTCCCTGCCTGTATGGCCCCCTGTTTCAGCCATGAGGAGCACATGCTTCACTGTCTGAGGGAGAGAATCTGGGAGATACACACCATGGCATATCCTGTACATTTACTTAGGTGACCATGGGGAGGACCTGCGGAAGTGGGATGGAAAACCCACTTCAGTCTTAGCATCTTGGGCCTGTGAATTGCAGGGAAATTCTTGCCCCCAAAATGCTGCCCCAGTTTGCAATGGAAAATGACCCAGAAAGAACAGAATAGCTGACACTGCTTCTGATCCTCCTGAAGGGACTCCCATAGCATCTTCACAAAATGCAACTGATTCCAGTCAGAATTAGAGGGACCTTGCCTCCAACGAGATGGAGGAGAGGGATGGTTCAGTTTATTGGCCTGTATAGATCCAATTGCTTATCCAAGTGAACTCACAAGAGTACAAAACTTCAGTAGGTACAGGCAAGAGTGTACTCTGAGGTCATCACAACTGTGAGAGGTGGAACCTATCTGTATTTCTGGTGTGGCAGGTGGATTCCAACAGCTGGATTCCAGTGCTGGAAACAAAGCACTGGAATGCAAGCCCCAGTTTGCTTTTATGTGGTGGGGTGGAAGGGGTCACTGGAACCATCTGTCCCAGGGGTGGAAACACAGCCCCACCATTTGGGCTGATCATGGACTGATCCAGACTATGCTGGGAAAGAGTGGAGCTCCAGAACATCTGCAATGAGAAGTCTTCTGTGTACTACAAAGAGATCCCGTTTTGAGTGAGAATTATAATATATGTTGTTTGATGTTAATTGCTGCTGGGCATGAGAAAGGTGATATAGAATAAGGGGTGGAGAATGTCACAAACTGAATTTAATTTGCTGAAGAATACATTCAATACCATGCTGCTGTCATGTCAACTTCAATAATGAAACTACTCACTGGAGCAAATATCATGGAGCTTGAAGTTCAGAATGCAACATGAGAGGCTTCCTGCTCTGGTTGCTGCTTTTAGTTTCTCGTTTTGGGGTGCTGGGTTGGTTGCTGTGTACTTGGTGGGGGGAACCATTTTATTGCTGTCTTCTGCTGCTGCTTTTGCTAATGGAATTACATTATGTGTTGATCTTGTAAGAGGATCTGGTTTTACTAAAGCAAAATATGAAAGTCCTTGGACATGTCTGACCCACAAAGGAATCATAAAAAATGTTTTCTTTCTGTTCCTCTACAGGTGGTGGCTACCAGTGGCATTGAGGGTCATCTTTTTCTGGCTGCTTGTTCTTTACTTTCTGCAAGGTAGAGCAGGATCACAGGCCTGTCACTGCTGGTTTTAACTATATGGAAGCTGTTCTGTCTTACTTGGTCCACTTTCTGCAGTTAAGATTCATTCCATTGTTTTTTGAAAATACTGGAATGACACGGTGTCAACTGTGTGTTTATTGGTTAACATCTTGTATATACATATATAAAGGGAACATATTGAAAATTTAAGGATTTCCTCAAAAGACTGCTTCAGCATTTAGCACACTTGTTAGTTTGTCATCACCCTCTATAATTTAGGTTACCAGGACTATGTAATTTAGTTTGGGAGTGAGCAATACCAAAGAAAGCTTTGGCTTAGGTAGTGTGTTTTGCTGATCTCTCTGGTATGTGTGCAGATCAAAAGCTGATAAAGAAGCAAGCCAGGAAAACCCTGCCAAGGTGCCTGCAGCACGTGTAGCCTGGTAGGAGGATCTGTTTGACCAGTTTCCAGTTGTCTTTTTCCGTGTGTTACTTTGTCACATCAGAGACAGTAGCTTGTACTTGTATCAGACTTGTAGCTTGTACTACTGTAAGCACACCTCAGCTGTGTTTCTGAGTGAGAGGTGAGGGCCTTGTTATCCTGTATGCTTCTGATAATTGTTTGGGGAAACCTCAAATATAGTGTTCACTTCTGGGTCCCTTACCATAAGAAAAGCATAGAGGTTCTGGAGAATGTCCAGAGAAGGACAATGAGGCTGGTGAAGGGCATGGAGCATATGGTCTATGAGGAGCATCTGAAGGAGCAGGAGTTGTTCAGTCTGGAGAAGAGGCGGCAAAGAGGAGACCTCATAACTCCACAACTGCCTGAAGGGAGGCTGGAGTGAGAAGAGGGCAGCCTCTTCTTGGTGGCAAGTGACTTGACTAGAGGAAATGGTTCCAAGCGGCACCAGAGGAGGTTCAGAATGGATATTAAGAAATATTTCTTCATTGAAATGGTTCTCAAACATGGGAATGGTCTGCCCAGGGCAGTGGTGGAGTCACTGTCTCTGCGGGTGTTTAAGCAGTGTGTGGACTTGGTGCTTGGGGACGTGGTCTAGTGTTGACCTTGCAGTGCTGGTTTGACGGTTGGACTGGATGATCTTGGAGGTCTCTTCCAACCAGATATATTTTGTGATGCTGTGTGGGGACACTATGCATCTTAATTTTTATATTTTCTAGATTATAGAAAGACTTCAGGGAAGGTGTTAACAAACAGGAGGCATTCAGTTTTCTGGATGCACAGCCTTGAGTTCTAATAACGTGACTTTATGCTTAATTATTTGTAACATATAGGAGGAAAATTGGAAAAAGAAAAAGTGATGCATTGAGTCAGCATCTGTGAAAGACATTCTATCAGAAGCATGGAATGGAACAGAAGGTTAATGAAAGTTTGGAGCAGTTTAAGTATCCTATATAGAGTATGATCTCTGTAAAACTCCTTATCTCAATCCAGAAGTCTTGTTTTGTTACTCTCCTTCCTGAATGTGTGGGAAGAGCAGCAGGTCTTGTGAGAGGGGACTTTGTTAACCTAAAACAGAGGTCCTTATCAGAAATATGTGGTTATAATAAAATAACACAAAATTTGTAGAGAGATTAGGAAAAACCTGATCTGTATTTAATTTAGGATTACTGGGAAAGACCCATGCAGGACTTTCCAAGGCACCAAGTATACTGCTGAAAAGGAGTCAACATGTTCAGAGTTATGAATTCCTCTGTCACTACTATCACTACTGCTCAAACAAATAGGGAAAAAAAGATGCAGAAGAAATAAATATTTAGCCTAAGCCCACACTTTATGCCAGGCATAAAGACTTCCTTTCCTAATCATTTTAGGAATACTACAAATAAATGATGAAGTCCTCAAGCTTCTAACTAGACTGGGAGCAAAGTATTTGACAGCTGTGCATGTGAAATGAAGCTTATACTACAAGCACCCTCATGACTTCTTGCTGACCTGCTGTAAAGGAATGACAAGCACATTGCTTCAGTATTTGGAATGGAATGGAATGGAATGGAATGGAATGGAATGGAATGGAATGGAATGGAATGGAATGGAATAGAATAGAATAGAATAGAATAGAATAGAATAGAATAGAATAGACCAGGTTGGAAGAGACCTTCAAGATCATCGTCTCCAACCTATCATCTGACACCACCTAATCAACTAAACCACACAACCAAGCACCCTATCAAGTCTCCTCCTGAACACCTCCAGTGATGGCAACTCCACCACCTCCTCGGGCAGTCCATTCCAATGGGCAATCACTCTCTCTGTGTAGAAACTGCAGTAACGAAAAAGTAAGAAACAGCCAACAACCAACCAAGCAACCATGACTAGAATAATAATAATAATTTATTATAAAAGTTATTTATGCATTGGCTTCTATTAGCAAACAAGACACTGACATGCCAGAAATATGGGAATCTTGTATAAATATTGCTCAAAAATCAACTTAGAATTAAAAGGTGAACTATATAGCTGAAACACCTTTAAAACATATGACTCTGGTGATGTGTCCCTGTTCCTATTCCTGGTTCAGAAGAAGAAATGTATTTGAACAGACGTATTCCTGCAGCAATGATAGTATATGGGAAAATTAATGTTTGAGATGCAGAGTCACTTACAACTATGTTAATATCAGTGGAACATAATAAAGAAAAAGTTTCACTTAATGTCCTTCCTTTTTCTAACCAATTTCACTGCATGATTTCTGATTTTGGTGTTAGATTGTGTGGCAAAGTGGTTCTGAAGATAGGAGAAATAGAACCATAAATTTGTATAGGCCAGGCAACAATGATGACTTAATTTCTACTTTAGTGAAAAGGCTGAAGCCATTATGTCAAATTATTAAAAATAACACCTACTGTAATTTATGAGAATTTTAGCCATTACTGTACTTTTTAAAAAAATTTTTTTTAAAGCATCAGCAATTCTAGCATTACAATGTTTGAGATAATAAATTCAGCATGGGTAGTATGAACTACAGTGCAGTGGTGGTATAGGAGTGTGTGTTTATGTCAGCCTTACCAGTTCTTATAGCTTTAGTTCTTATAACTGCAAGACTTACAAAAACACAGACTTTGTGCCTATTCTAGAGGAAAGAAATATGAAAGGATTGTCATGGCTAGGGACAAGTCTTTGAGGACAGGAACTGCAGCCCTCAGTCTCCTCTTCTGTTTTTTTCTTCTTGTGCACAACATTTATATGAAGGTTAAGGCTGTGTGAGGCCAGTGGTAGTTGCTCATTTGCCAAGCAAATTTAATCTTTATCAGGGCCTGGGAAATCTCTGCCTGTGTTTGTGTCTTTAAGATCTCATCTATCCAAACTCTGAAAGTAATAGCCTTTACTTACCAAGAAGTGATGCAGAAAGCAGACCTTATGATGGAAGTCTTGCTATTTAATGGTATGAGGGTATTTAAAATATTACAACTGAGACACAAGTGAGTCTTTACAGCTGCTGTTCAGCAGAGGAAGAATGTGCTGGGTTGAGATTTCAACCCCAGCATTAACAGGAACATATATGATCCTAACTTGCTTTCCTTTGAAACTTTTGCTGTGACTAACTGCTATGTTTTCATGGGTGAAATGAAAGCAGTTTTATCTGCCAGTCTCAGTGCTCCTATGACCAGCTGTCTTGGTCCAGAGAGGGAAAGAGACTCAGTTCTTTAAGAATATTCCCGTGATGTGAAATTAGAGGCACAAACGAGGCCAAAATATCAACAGCTAGACTATTTATTGCATAAATTAAGGGGAAATAAGAAGGGGAGAGGGAGAAAATAGAGAGGGAGAGAGAGAAGAGGAAAGGAATTATATTACCACATCCCTCACCCCCCCAAGACAGTTTGAGTCTGTGCAGGAAAGGTGCTGCAGGAGATGTTGGGTTGGTACAGGAATGATGCTGAGGCTCCGGCTGGAGAAGAGCTGTGGTCCTCTGGGCAGCCTGGGTCTGTAGAGAAAGGGTGCTGAGGCTTTGGCTGGAGAAGAGATATGGTCCTCTGGGCAGCTCCACAGTCTCTTCTCTCCAGAGCAGCACTGTCCCGGGCTTTTCCTTCTCAGTGGCATGGTCCGTCTCCTGTGTTTTCCTTTGTCTCCTGCGCTTTTCTTCCTTTCATCATCCAGTCCGGGGGACACAGTCCCCCACATTTTTCTTCTGTGTTTTTCTTCTCTAAGTAGCCAGTAGTGGCTCCAGTCTTTTATACAGTTTTTTAGTCCTTAGGTATGTGTCCAAGTATTGTCCCTCAGGAATTCAGGGGCCAGGAAATCATCCTTAGGTAAATGTCCAGGTATCGTTCCCCCGGAAATCTTTCTGTGTATTTCTGTGTGTTTGGGCAGAGGTCTAGATGGGGGGTGGGGGGCCCCTCCACCTCCTCCGTCTCCATCCAGACAAGCCCCCACACTCATAATACATCAGGAAACAGGTGTCACCCTTCCCAGGGTACTTGGTGGGTAGAGATTATCTTGTCTCATGCATATTCCCGAAGGTGCCTTCGGTCCATTGTTGTCAGGCCAGCTGTGGCCCAGTGAGCAATGTTATCTTTGCACCTTCCAAGAGTCATTCCAGTGGCTCTGCCCAACACATATCAGCTATTGTCTGGGCAAGCAGCAAGTGATTTTATCTTTGTTGAGACAAACTTTTAGTCTCTCACACCAGCACAACCAGAAGAACTTGCTTCTTTTGCTTTCAGGCATAACTGGAGGTTTTCAAAACAACCACACAAGTCAAGAAAACTGAGACATGCAGAAAATTGCTAAAGATGGAAAGACTGATGAAAGAAAAGGCTCAAGTTGTTAGAGTAAAATGTAGTTGCACAAAAAGCTTTAGACACAGATTTCACTATATGTGGTGGTTACAATATATCACACAATCCCTTTCATCTTGCTTCAGGAAAGGTTAGGGAAGCAGAAAAGTAGGAAAAAAGCTGTGACAACCAATGGCATTTCTACCTGCAATTCTAGCAATATCATAAAGCATGATATTGCCACAAATTGGCTGTGTCTCCTTTGTCCAGATAGATTTTTTCGACAGTGTATGTGCTTGCATACCTACTTCTATATAGAATAGAATAGAATAGAATAGAATAGAATAGAATAGAATAGAATAGAATAGAATAGAACAGAACAGAACAGAACAGAACAGAATAGAATAGAATAGAATAGAATAGAATAGAATAGAATAGAATAGGAATAGAATAGAATAGAATAGAATAGAATAGAATAGAATAGAATAGAACAGAACAGAATAGAATAGAATAAACCAGGTTGGAAGAGACCGTCAAGACCATCGTGTCCAACCTATCATCCAACACCACCTAATCAGCTAACCCATGCAACCAAGCACCCTGTCAAGTCTCCTCCTGAACACCTCCAGTGATGGTGATTCCACCACCTCCCTGGGCAGCCCATTCCAGCTGAGCACATCACCAACTACCCCATTCTGGAAGAGAGGAAAACTATGCTGCTCAGCTGCTTGGATCCCCACAAGTCCATGGGACCAGATGGGATACATCCTAGGGTGCTGAGAGAGCTGGCATATGAGCTGGTCAAGCTGCTCTCCATCATTTTTCAGCAGTCCTGGCTCACTGCAGATGTCCCAGAGGACTGGAAGCTGGCCAACGTGGTACCCATCCCCAAGAAGGGCCGGTAGGATGAGTGAGAGAATTCTAGGCCTGTCAGCCTGACCTCAGTGCCAGGCAAGATCATGGAAGAGGTCATCTTGAGTGCAATCACACAGCACTTGCAGGATGGCCAAGGGATCAGGCCCAGCCAGCATGGATTTAGGAAGGACAGGTCCTACCTGACCAACCTGATTTCCTTCTATGATCAGGTGACCCGCCTGGTGGATGTGGGGAGGCCTGTGGATGTAGTCTACCTGGACCTCAGCAAGGCCTTTGACATCATCCCTTATAGCAAACTCCGGGCCAAACTGTCAGCCAGTGGCTTGGATAGCAGAACTCTGCGCTCGGTTAGGAAGTGGCTGGAGGGCCGAGCCCAGAGAGTGGTGGTGAATGGTGCCACATCCAGCTGGCGGCCAGTCACTAGTGGTGTGCCCCAAGGATCAGTGCTGGGCCCCATGCTTTTTAACATCTTTATTGATGATCTGGATGAGGGCATTGAGTCTATCATCAGTAAATTTGCTGATGACATCAAGCTGGGGGCAGGAGTTGATCTGCTGGAGGGTAGAGAGGCTTTGCAGAGAGACCTCGACAGGCTGGACAGATGGGCAGAGTCCAACGGCATGAGATTTAACCCATCCAAGTGCCGGGTTCTGCACATTGGCCACAACAACCCCATGCAGTGCTACAGGCTGGGGTCAGAGTGGCTGGAGAGCAGCCTGGTAGAGAGGGACCTGGGGGTACTGGTTGATGGTAGGCTGAACATGAGCCTGAAGTGTGCCCAGGCAGCCAAGAGGGCAAATGGCATCCTGGCCTGCATCAAGAACAGTGTGGCCAGCAGGAGCAGGGAGGTCATTCTGCCCCTGTACACTGCACTGGTTAGGCTGCACCTCGAGTCCTGTGTCCAGTTGTGGGCCCCTCAGTTTAGGAAGGATGTTGAATTGCTGGAATGAGTCCAGAGAAGGGCAACAAAGTTGATGAGGGGCTTGGAACACAAGCCCTATGAGGAGAGGCTGAGGGAGCTGGTGCTGCTTAGCCTGGAGAAGAGGAGACTCGGGTGACTTTATTGCTGTCTACAACTACCTGAAGGGGGGTTGTAGACAGGCAAAGGTTGGTCTCTTCTCCCAGGCAAGCAGCACCAGAACAAGAGGACACAGTCTCAGGCTGTGCCAGGGAAGGTTCAGGCTGGAGGTCAGGAGGAAGTTTTACACAGAGAGAGTTATTGCTCACTGGAATGGACTCCCCGGGGAGGTGGTGGAATTGCCATCACTGGAGGTGTTCAGGAGGAGACTTGACAGGGTGCTTGGCTGCATGGGTTAGTTGATTAGGTGGTGTCGGATGATAGGTTGGACGCGATGATCTTGAAGGTCTCTTCCAACCTGGTCTATTCTATTCTATTCTATTCTATTCTATTCTATTCTATTCTATTCTATTCTATTCTATTCTATTCTATTCTATTCTAAATACAAGTAGGTATGCAAGCACATATGCATCTTTGTGTGGAGATGTATAACTGAAACATTTAATTCCATTTCATTGCAGTGTATAAAATATTGTGACTTAAATGACTAACTGTAAAGCCTGTCATAATAGCAATTCAATTAAATGATACTGTGCTATTATTCCTCACCCTATGTGCAAAATCTAGTGAAAATATTACTGGAACTGGGAGAAAGCATTCTAAACACCAGCAGAAAGGGGTGTTTGATTGGAATCAGAACAGTGCCTTTCAAAACCTTTGACAGGTAAATTATGAATATTTACAGGTATGCTTTCATTATATAATGTCAATTTAAAGTAAGAAGTTCAGACTACCTGTCTGTGTTCAAAATACCATATTTTTTTTTCCAAACACATAAAAAAAATTTGGAACTTATTTCAACTTCTTATTTCTGTATTATTACAGAGAATGATGAAAAGTGTATTTACTACCCTCTGTAGTGAATCCTAAGTTAGAATTTTTTCTTAAGTGCTAAAATTATTGCAGTTTTGAATCCTGTTTTTTTGGAGATCTACAGCTACCGTAGTCTTCAAACTGTATTTGCTGAACTTACTGGGTTGACTTTTCTGTGTGATGGGCCAAGACATTTTTACTAATGTATTTCTCAGTCACTGGCAGAAAAATAGATGACCTCTTTTAAAAGGGTAAAAGGACGAAGATAAGTACAGAACACGGCTCTTAAACATTTTTCAGAGTGAATTACATACCAGTTGAAGAAAACAGGTCCAGAGCACAAAGAAACATAGCACTGGAAACATTCAGAGGAAAAGATACAACAGTAATATGCACCAAAATAGTCAGTGGAGTTTTCTTGTCCTTGGAATTGTGTTTGGGCTCAGCTGGAGAGACTTATGCTCTTAAGAAAGTAGCTGTGAGAAGAGCTTTAATTCTTGCTATTACCTTGTTTCTGTGTTGACCTGGGAAGTGGAGGGATAGAGGGAGAGATAGAGGGAGAGTTAGAGGGAGAATAAGAAGGAGAAAGAGAAATAGGTAGAGAGGTCAGGGAAGAAAGGAAGAAGGAGAGAGAGAGAATGGTAGGGAGAGAGAGTCCTTAGAATATGGTAAGATTGATGATCGCAGAGGGCAAGCATTCATAGATCTCAGAGTTGAATAAAGACGGTTTTTGGCAATTATAGTAAAATTCAGAAAACAGAGAGGAGGATCAAATAGCTATCATGCAACCTGGGAGGAGACTGAGTTTATATAGATAATATAAAAATACATGGTATTGAAAGGACAGAAAATCTTTTTATTTCTAGGCCTGGTTAATTGAAGTCACATAATTAAACATTACAGCAGTCAGTAGGGACAGTAAGTAATACTGCTTTTGGTATGGAGCTGGCAGCAACTATTGCAGGCAGTTCTACAACTTTTTTGTTTATCAGGGAATCATTCTAATATATATTAAAATATAAATAGTAGGGTGAAATTAGATTCTAGACATTGAATTTTCAGTCACTTTTGTGTGTATTTGTGTAGAGAAAAGCTGGGGGAGGGAGGTCTGTGCTGCAAGACTACTACTCAACAAGTCCTCATTAACTGTTTATGTAGATGCATAATTTGACAAGAAATATTGTGAATAATTTGTTTCCAAAGATGAAATAAGGTATTAAAAATACTATTTCACTCAAAATATATTTTGAAATTTTAAAGTCATAGCTTGGTTCTTGGAGACAGAAAGATATTTGTACTTCTTTACCTGTGCCTACATGTTTGGGCACAGCTCAGCACTGCAGTAGAGAAAATAGGTATTCTGTTTCTCACTGTGAAATAAAAGCCCTCTGCAAATAGTGTGTCCTTGTGGCCAGCTGTTTGAAAGGAAGAAAGCAAAATGTTTCTTCTCAGAAAAGAAGACAAAGTACTTTCACAGTGAGTAGGGAGCCATAGAGGAAGATAGAAATACAGTAAATATAATTGACTTTTTATTTTCAAATGCCAGGTAACTGTCGAGCTATTTTAATGATTCCTTAATGCATTTCAAATATGATCATTGTTTGTGAAGGATTTTATTGTGCACATGTTCATATTTTGTTCGCAAAATAACTTCATCCTTTCAAACAGAGTTTTGGGGCAGCTTATCCAGTGCCTGGCTTCCTCCTGTAGAAAAAGAGGATACATGGGCTAAGATTTCTATACTAATTCAATTAACTGTCCTGGAGTAACATGTGAATCAGGTTCACATAGATGAAATTAATCCTGTCATACAAACAAATTGTTTGGTGAATTTTAAGCCGCTAACAATGGAAGGCAGTGGGATATCTCCACCATGTGCTATTACAAAAGATAGAAAGATAAGAATTTTTCGAGGTGTATGAGAATATATTAGGCATATAAGGTCATAAACCTGCTGTCTTTTAGCACATTCATCTGAATGCTGTGTCTGCTGTGTTAAGAAACAGACATTCAATAAGAATCAATAATCCTATACGGTCCACTGTTGTTGGCAATAACTCCTTTTTAGTGTGTGTGTGTGTGTCATAGTACTGGAATTGTATCTGCCTTTCCCATCACTTGGCTTTTCACTCATTTTTTTTTCTTTACCTTTTCCAGGGTGTACAGATACAAGAGAGTACTAGGTCTTAGCTTTGCTATCACAAGGGTTTAAACACTGCGACAGGATTTTGTGTATTGCAGCTCACAAAAACAGATTGAAAAATGAAAGGAACTAGTAAAATTTAATTTTCTGTTCCAGACTCTATTTCTTTGGATAAAAATGTAAAATATGACAACAGCTTTTATTTGTTGTTGTTGTTGTTATTATTATTATTATTGTTATTGTTATTTTTATTATTATTATTATTCCTGTTATTGTGTTATCTTAACCACAGAAGGAAACCACAGAAGGAAAATTGTCTCCAACAAAAAAGGGTAGAAGGCTGCAGGAAAAGTAGACCCAGAATGTTATTTCTCCATTGACAAAACAAAGTCAAATAATTCCTTCTAATTACCTTTGCTGCAACTGCCACCATTGAGGAAGACAATAAATAAACTCTGCCAGGAGCAGTTAGAACTAAAGATGTTAAAAAGGCAGGAAGTTACTGGAGGAAGGTGAGTAGTTGGTGTGATGTGTAATTCAATACACGCAGTAGAATTACAGACAAAAAAATTAACAGTAGAATGTAGAAGAGTATGTGTAGTAGGGGTATACACAAGACAGCATACATTCAGTATATGAGAGTACTCTTAGTCATAGCAGACATCTATGTCATCTGACAGTTGCTCCAAAGAGGTAGCCTGAAGCAGCAAACACTCCCAAGAAGTTCAGCACATACACTGAGTGAATATGAAGAGAGATCACCCTGTGTTGCTTTATTCCTTCCTAAGGGGAGAGAAAAGCTGCTTTTGACACTTAAGAGACCTTGTCTCTTATCAACTGAAGTTTCATAGAAAGACTCATTTTTGAGTCCTAAGATGGCAATGGGAATGATGCTAGTCCCTAGAAATATCATTGCACGATCAACTCATCAATAGTTAAAGGGGACTGCATTCATCAAGAACAGTACCATAGTATCATAGTATCATAGTATCATAGTATCAGTCAGGGTTGGAAGGGACCACAAGGATCATCTAGTTCCAACCCTCCTATTATGGGCAGGGACACCCCACACTACATCAGGCTGGCCAGAGCCTCATCCAGCCTGGGCTTAAACACCTCCAGGGATAGCGCCCCAACCACCTCCTTGGACAACACATTCCATGGCTTCACCACTCTCATGGTGAAGAACTTCCTTCTCACATCTAGCCTGAATCTCCCCACCTCCAGCTTCATTCCATTCCCCCTAGTCCTATCACTACCTGAGATCCTGAGAAGTCCCTCCCCAGCCTTCCTGTAGGCCCCCTTCAGATCCTGGAAGGCCACAATTAGGTCACCTCAGAGCCTTCTCTTCTGCAGACTGAACAGCTCCAACTCCTTCAATCTGTCCTCATAGGAGAGGTGCTCCAGCCCTCTGATCATCCTTGTGGCCCTTCTCTGGACACGTTCCAGCACCTCCACATCCCTCTTGTAATAGGGGCTCCAGAACTGGACGCAGTACTCCAGGTGGGGTTTCACCAGAGCTGAGTAGAGGGGGAGAATCACCTCCCTTGACCTGCTGGCCACACTTCTCTTAATGCAGCCCAGGAACTGATTGGCTTTCTGGGCTGCAAGTGCACACTGAGAGCTCATGTTGAGCTTTTTGTCCACCAGCATCCCCAAGTCTTTCTCCTCCAGGCTGCTTTCCAGACAGTTACTGCCCAGCCTGTATTTGTGCCTGGGATTGCCTTGACCCAGATGCAGGACCCTGTACTTGGTCCTTGCACAGTACATAGCTTTTGAAGTAAGAGCCCAAAAATTATATAAGTGGTGCCTTTTTACAAAGTATATAGTAGTCTCAAAACCAAACCAAAACCAATTAACAAGCAAACAAACAAAACAAAAAAAAACAAAACCCAAATATACAAACAAACAAAAAAAACCAACAAACCCTCAAACCCAACAAACCCTCAAACCCAACAAACCCTCAAACCCTCACCCAATAGAAGTTACTGACAAGTTATTTTACTTGAATGCACTGGGCTCTTAAACTCCAGAAACATAAGGACATTTTCAGTGGGACAGTAGTGATTTTCCTGTATCATGTGCTCCCCTATTATCAAGATATGCAAGGCTGCATAGCTTTTACAGTCATAAAACTAGGGAATTGTTGAGGGTTGAGGGGAAGGTCCAGCCTTCTTCCCCCCCTGTAAAGTGAAGGGAAGAAAAATGAAAGAAAGGAAAAATAACCACAGCCATATTAGCAAAGGAAATGTGCTGTATTTACAAGTGGTTTAGGAAATGCAGGTTTATATACACCATTTACAGTATTTACAATATATACAGAAATATACAACAAAGTAACACAGGAATGAGATTCCCCTCCCCCGCCTGGAGGGTTTCCCCCTGTACCCCCTTCTCTCCCCTTTTTCCCCAAAAAGGGTTAGAAAGAGAGAAAAAGAGGAACTGTTAATTAAAGCAGAATATGTTAGTGGCTCATGGTTATCAGTTCCAAGGTCAGTCTGGCCAAAAGCCCAGAAGCTGCAAGCATGCGGAAGGACAAAGTGCAAGACTGAGACTAGTCTCTACTGAACTCTGAGTTTAAAGTTGCTTTCTACCAATCCACCAACGAAATTAGTTTAGACCTGTCCTTTGTTTATAAAACATTCAGCCATGGTGTCCCTTTTCTTAAAGGCACCGCCTCAAACAGTCACAGGAATATACAAGATCATCTGGTGTAATCACCTGCTTAAACAAAAAAACTTCATGGTCTGTTCAGATTCCTTCAGTTGTTGAGTCTAATTTAGAGTATCTCCAAATGCATTTCACAGGCATTTTGAACAACTTGCTATAGAGAGGCCAGGGACATTTAGATTGGATATCAGAAAAAAATTATTCACTGGAAGATGAAGAATATAGATGTGGTGATACACATATTTATGTGATATCCTGCATATATCTATTCAATGCACTTATAGAATTGGTGCATAAGGACATGGTTTAATGGTGATTTGGCAGTGTTAGATTAATGGTTGGACTTTATTTCCAACCTAACCTATCCTATTATTCTATTCATTCCAAAGTGGCTGGGAAAGTGTGCCATTTGCCTAAGTGAAACAAAGAAATGTTATTCAGTAACTTTATGGAATCTTATATCATGATTATACTACTAATTTTTTTTTTTTGCTTTTGACAGTAAGTTGATTTCATGTTGAACTGCTTACATATCTAAGAAATTCACTTAGTTTTCTTATCTCAAAGTTAATTCTATTCATGCATTTTAAAAAAAACATGCTTAACAAGATATCCAATTTTTACTGTGCGTCTTCAGAACTATTGTGTAATCATTAACTCAGTTTATTTTCTCATTACTCTTGACATATTTGATAAGCATAAATGGCAAACTCGATTTATAAATCCTGTGTTATTTTCCATGGAGAACTAGGAACGGGTATATACAAAGAATATATACCAGGGTTTAATTTCTTACTTTTTATCAATGTTATTAGAATTTTATTTTGTATTAAAACATGAAAGAATGATAAATGAAACCTTTCTAGCACTCCTAATCACACACACACAAATTTCAGCAAACAAACAAAAAACCAAACAAAAAAAAAAGCTTGACATTGGAACTTTAATTTGGTACTTAGCTGGTTCTGTCTGTTTCTAGTTCACTTTCTCAAGGAAATGTAGCTCACTTTCTGTAACTATTTGACCTCTCAAATAAATTATGACAGGAACAGGGAGCTCCAGTGATCTTCATTCAGTTTAAAAATTACTAAAAAATACATGATGATTCAACAGACAAGCATAAGAAAGCTTAGTAGCTACAACTGATATGTTCCTCATCAAATATTATAGATGCATGGGAAATCAATAAGATGGATAAAAAGTAAATAAATTAAAAAATATCCAAAGAAGATACAATCCATTAAGCAAACCTCACTGATATATTCAGATAAGTTTTCTGTATTACCCTGTTTAGCAATAAGAAGGATTTTGTTATTGTTTATGTTGTTTTTTTTACTGTGACAACTGTTCAATTAATTAAATAAACTGATCTCACCTTTGTTGTTTTTTATGATTCTGGTAATAGACAGCTAAACTGAATAAAATGCTTCTACTCACATTCATTTTGCATTTTGAAACAGAATAATAGAGCATATTCTGCTGACCTTCATGAGGTTCACCGCAGCTGAATGATAAAATAACAGAATAATTAATAAATCCTGCTTTTTGGCAACTGTTGCTACACACATGCAAGCACCTCACACACTCACTTTCTAGAGAATGACTTGTCTATTCTCCTGCAGGGTGTGATGTCCTTGTAGTAAGACTGAGGCTCAGCAGCGTGTGGCTTCCTTCAAAAGCAGTGCTGTTGCTCATATGGAAGGGAGAAAATGCAGCCAGACGTGCTGCACCTTTTCTATGGACAATCTTCAAAAGCTATCAATCCAGCCACTTTGTGAGCTTACAATGAAAAAAAGAAAGAAAGTAAGTCAGAGACAGTGAAAAGACGCAGCATGAATGTCAAAGGATGGTTGTATAGCAAGTATACACCCAAACTAAGCAGGACAAATTCTAATCTTGGATCTAGAATGCAAATCACAGCCTACTAGTAACTTGAAAAACAGACTAATACGAGTAGAAACATAGAATCATAAAACTATTTTGATTGTAAAAGACCTTTAAGTTGAACCGTTTTCTAACTCTGCAAAGTCTGGTGTTAAACCACGCCCCTTAGCACCACATCTCTGCATCTTTTAACCATATCCAGGGTGGGGATTAAATCACCTCCCAGGGAGGCCTATTCTGTTGTTTGATAACACTTTCAGTGAAGATATTTCTTTTAATATCCAATCTAAATCTCCCCTGATGCAACTTGATGGGAGACCTCATTGCCCTCTACAACTACCTGAAAGGTGGTTGTAGCCAGGAGGGGGTTGGTCTCTTCTCCCAGGCAACCAGCACCAGAACAATGGGACACAGGCACAAGCTGCACCAAGGGAGGTTTAGGCTTGAGGTGAGGAGAAAGTTCTTCACTGAGCGAGTCATTCATCATTGGAATGTGCTGCCCAGGGAGGTGGTGGAGTCACCGTCCCTGGAGGCGTTCAAGAGGAGATTGGACGTGGCACTTGGTGCCATGGTCTAGTCATGAAGTCTGTGTTTATAGGTTGGACTCGATGATCCTCGAGGTTTCTTCCAACCTTAATTATACTGTGATACTGTAACTTTAGGCCACTTTGTCTCATTTTATCCCTTGTTACTAGGAGAAAGAGACATATGCCTTCTGTGCTACAAACTCCTTTCAGGTAGGTGTAGAGAGGGACAAGGTCTTTCCTCAGCCTCCTCTTCTCCAGACTAAACAACCCCAGGTCTGTCAGCCACTCTCATAAGACTTGTTCTTCACACCCTTAATCAGATTCATTGTCCTTGTCTGGGCACAATCCAGCAATTCAATATCCTTCTTGTAATGAGGGGCCTAAAATGAACACAGTACTGAGGGTGTGGCTATTCCTGATACAGGCCAGGATGCTGTTGGCCTTTTGGTGATCTGGGCCCATTGTTGGCTCATATTCATCCAGTTGTTTATCAACACCCTCAGGTCTTTCCCTACTGGGCAGCTTTTCCTTGCATGTAGCATTACCTGTGGTTGTTGTGACCCAAGCACAGATAATGGCACCGGGCCTTGTTGAATCTCATACAGCTGGCTTTGGCTAACAATCCAGTCTATCCAAGTCCTGCAATGGAGCATTCCTACCCTCAAGCAGATCACCTACCCAGTGCACTATCTTATGCAAATTTAATAAGGGTGCCTTCAACCCCCTCATCAAATAAAGATATCAAAGAGAACTGGTCACAATTCTGAGTCCTCAGGAACACCACTTGTGACTTGCCACCAAGTGGATTTAACTCATTCATCACCACTCTTTGGACCTGGTAATTCATACAGCTTTATACCTATTGAAGCATCTGCCCATCCAAGCCAAGAGCAGCCAGTTTCTCCAGGAGCATGCTACAGTACACAGTGTCAAATTCTTTAATAACATCCACAACATCCACAGTCTTTCATTCATTCACTAAGCAGGCTACCTTGGAAGAGGAGATCAGGTCTGTCAAGCAGGACATGCCCTTCATGAGCCCATGGTGAATAGGTCTGATCATCTGGTGCAGGGCACTGCCTGTGCTGCATAATGGCACTCAAACAGATCTGCTTCATGACCTTCCCTGGTACTGAGATCAGGCTGACAGTTCTATAGTTCCCTGGATCCTCTTTCTGGCTTTTCTTCTGGGTAGGCATCACATTTGCCAGTCTCCAGTCAGCTGGGACCTCCCCAGTTAGTCAGGGCTGCTGGTAAATGTGGGACAGTGGCTTGGTGAGCACTTCCACCAGCTCTCTCAGTAGCCTTGGGCATATGCCATCTGGCCTCATTGACTTGTGTATGTCTAGGCAGTGCAGCAGGTCACTAACAATCTCTGCTTGGATCATGGAGACTTCATCTGCTTCCCATCCTTATCTTCCATTTTAGGGGCTGAATGTACAGTGAACAAATGATCTTATTACTAAAGGCTGAGACAAAGAATGTGTTGAGTATTTCAGCCTTATCACAGAATCACCAAGGTTGGAAGAGACCTCAAAGATCATCAAGTCCAACTTGTCACCACAGATCTCAAGACTAAACCATGGCACCAACTGCCACGTCCAATCCCTTTTTGAACACCTCCAGGGGTGGCAAATCCACCACCTCCCTGGGCAGCCTAATCAAATGGCTAATAACTCTCTCAGTGAAGAACTTTCTCCTCACCTCGAGCCTAAACTTCCCCTGGTGCAGCTTGACACTGTGTTTTCTCGTTCTGGTGCTCAATCCCCTCCTGGCTACAACCACACTTCAGGTAGTTGTAGAGAGCAATAAGGTCTCCCCTGAGTCTCCTCTTTTCCAGGCTAAGCAATCCCAGCTCCCTCAGCCTCTCCTCATAGGGCTTGTGCTCAAGGCCTCTCACCAGCCTTGTTGCCCTTTTCTGGACACGTTCAAGTGTCTCGATGTCCTTCTTAAAGTGAGTGGCCCAGAACTGGACATCCTTCCTCATCCTTTACCACTATGTTCCCTCTGACTAATATATTTGTAGAAATATTACCAGTTCTCTTTAACAGATGAAGGCAAATTAATTTCCAGTTGGGCTTTGGTGCTTCTCATTTTTTCCCTTTGTAGCCTTCCTGAGTGGTCTGCCCCTTATTCCAATGACCTTTTTCCTGAGCAGCAACCAAATCTGTCTGGTCAGCCAGTCCTGCCTTTTCCCTCACCAACTCATTTTGTGACACATGGGGATGGTCTATTCCTGCACCTTTCAGACATAATTTTGAAGAGTGTCTAGCCTTCATGAACTGCTTGGCCCTTCAGGACTGCCTCCCAAGGGTCTCTGTAGACCAGTCTCCAAAATAGGGCAAAATCTGCCTGCCAGAAGTCCAAGGTGGTAGTACTGCTGACCCTTCTCTTCTCCAACAACTGAGAACTCCATAATTTAATGATTGCTGTGGGTGAGATAGCTCCTAATCGTTACATCACCCACAAGTCCCTCTCTGTTGACAAACAGCACGTCCAGCAGGGCTCCTTCGCTATCTGGTTCCCTCACAAGTTGTGTCCAGACACTCTAGGAACCTCTGGGACTGTTTCCCCTCTGATGTGTTTAATTTCCAGCAGACATTAGGGAAGATTTACTCTCACCTGTGAGAAGAATGGCTGGTAATAATGAGACTTCACCCAGGTGTCTAAAGAATGATATACTTGTCTCTTCATCCTGGTCTATAACAGACTCCCACCATGATGTCTGCCTTTTTGGCCTTCCCGCTGACTCTTACCCACAAAAAAATCAACTATCTTGTCACCACCATTAAGCTCAAGACAGTCAAAATGCTGCATGACATACAGGGCCACTGCACCACCTCTTCTTCCTTGCTTAATCCTTCTGAAGTTTGTAGCCAGTGGTTGTTGCACTCCCGTTGTGTGGCCATTATATCATAGTTTTCCTAATGACTTCCATATCCTCCTGTTTGTTCCTCATGCCATTGATACAAATTGGTACAAATGCACTTCAGTTGGTCTAAAGTCTTGCCAGATTTTTGTATTTTTTCCTACCTGACTGCTCATAGGTGGTCCCATAGTTACTAATCAATATCCTTTGTGTCTTCATTGCTGTGTGGGTTTCCATTCCCTAGCTAACTGATATGGCAGACCAAAACACCTTGCCAGCATACCATCCCTCAAATATGGGTGTGCTGCCCTCAGGCTTATTTCTAACAGGGTTTGTGTCTTCTCTCTATCAAATGTAGTTTAAAGCCCCTTCAGTGAGCCCTGCTAATCCTTCTCACACTTTAAAGCAGGTGTATCCCAAATATTGCCAGCAGGCTTGGTGTCCTGTAAATCAGCCCATGCTTTAAGAGCTCAAAGTCCTGCTGGTGACACCAGGCTTAGAGCCAGGCATTGATTTGTTGGCTCTTTCTGTTTATTCCCTCATCACTCCCTGTAACCAGAGGTAGAGAGGATAACACTAGTTGTGCTTCTGACCCCTTAACCCAAGGCTCTGAAGCCTCTCTTTATTGCCCATGGACTTCCTGTTGCATGTTGGGCCTTCCACTCCCTTCAGAACTGAGTCACCTTTGACAATGACCCAGCTTTTTACTGAATGTGTTTTGATGCAGGGAGTAGAGACCAACTAAACCTCAGAAGCTTCTCCTTGCATTGTACTTATTTTTAAAGGGCAACACAGAAGGTAGGGTGGTTACTGGGGAGACTTGCCTGTGGTAACTGTGCTCCAGGCAGGAACTTGTTGTCATTGGCAGCTATCCTCTAAAGCACCAAGTTCAGTCAGGCAGAGAGAGTAAACAGAGTCCTCTATATCATAAGCTCTGTCTCTTGGGCTTGTCTCACATGGGGCAGAGTATGATGCCAAAAGTCTCTCGCTCACACACATTCCCTGATTATTCACAACTTACTTCCTCTCAGAACTCCTCTGCCTGAGCACACCTCCCACAGGTGTGCTCACTGTTGCTATCTGACAGGGGCATAAGAGTGGGGCACACCCTGCAGCACAAAAACTAGGTGGTAACATTGGAGGTCCATCTGAAAGGCATCAACAAATCTGGGGTTTGTAGGGCTCAGTGATGCCATGGTCTTCTGCTAGGTGGATAACATCTCTCCTTGATCAAGACAGCCAAGTTTCACTATCTTCCTTGTCGGTCCTTCTGTGTGAGATGCTGCACCATGCCCTGTCACCCCTGGCTGACATTCTATGCCCTGTTTGCTTTCTCAGTGAGCAGCAACCTGTTCAGGTACTCCTGAAAAGGACTTCTTTTAAAAGTATGGGTGTGGAGGTATGCCCACATCTCATCAACCTGTCCCAGGAGGAATGGCATCTCCTGGTGAGTGTCTCTGCTTCCTTTACTTTTCCCTACCAAGGAAAGCCCTTGGAAAAACCCTTGTACACCAACATTCACCTCTTTGCTACTGCCTGGCCTGGTTCTGAAGCAGCTGCTCATGGTAACTAGCTGTACAACTTCTCTTCTTTCCTTCTTTACCTACTTCTTCCTATCTGTTCACATGTCAGAGGTCAAGTTAAGTAGAAATCTTCTGAGAAGGCTTGTCTGCAAAAGTGTGAATCTTCCTGCCTCCCTGAAGGGCAATTCAACTTCTTCAAATTGTAGAATTCCCAGTAGCTGCTAAGAGTATCCTTGTAGTGATGCAACTTCTGCTGATGCAAAACACAAAATTGACACAATTATAAGACATAGACAGAGATGTTTCAATAGCTTCTGATATTGAAATAATGCCAGATGAAAACCTGGGACAAAAGCCTCTTGCAGAAAACGCCCTTCCTTTTGACTGAATACTTTTTGAAACTGCCTTCATCATGATGCAAGGTAATATGCAACAGGGTTTCCTCTCAAAGAAACTCTGTTAAGAATTGCCACTTGTAGGAAAATCCATTTAAAAGTGAGGCTGGATTAAACTATATAGTAGGTCAAATCGCACAAGTTAGAGAAATAAAGAGGTGTTTCAGCCCAGTGATTTTCTGGAAAGTTAAGCAACAACAACAAATTCCATGAATACAAATGTACAAGGACCAGAAAAATGAAAAACTGCCAGAAGATGGTGAGAAAAATCTACAAACACTTCTGCATTCCAGGCTCAACTAAGCAGAAGCAGATCTTTAGTCCTGGGAAGAATGATTAATTCTCAGAAAATGAATAGTATCTAGAGAGAGATCTTGTGAGGTATTTCCATCTAGGGTGTCCCTAGATTATTCCACTGTTTTCAACGCTGCCCTGCAGCCTAGAAATATAGCTATTGAGTTTTCCATCAACAGTGTGTCACAATCTGGGAAAATTTCCAGACGTGATGGGACTCAGATTTCTCGGTCTCAGAATTAGGACATAAACGGCGTCAAACGTATGTGTCAGCTTTTATTGCACTTGCACAACTTACACACACAAGAGTAAGGGAGGGGAGAGAGAGGGAGAATAAGATAAGGGGTGGTGGAAAGAGGAAAGAGACAGGAGAAAGAAATACAACCATGGTAGTACTCCGAAAGGGATCAGTGCTCTGAATGTCCACTTGACAGAGTGGATGGGCGGACATCCTAAACATGAAGTTGCCTGGGACCCCTTTATAGTCCCTCTTGTAAGAAAACAACAAAGGTGCTTTCCACTTGTGGTGGGCAGAAGACAAACAGATACTTTCCACCTGTGGTCTTCTGTACTCATCATGTCTATCTCCATGGTACGTGGTAGGTGCAAAGCTTGCACGGTCCCTGCAAGCCATGCTATCACTTAAGGCCTAGGCGTGTTGCTTCTCCAAGTCCAGCAGGACAGTATCCACATATTCATCCTTCATCCCCAGGATTGACCTTCACTGGCCAATCAGTGTAATGCATGCTTAATACTGTTATGGGCCCAAGCTCATGCATGGGGTCTGGCCTCATTTTGGGGAAGGTGCATAAACAAGGGTCTGCAAAAACAGGATGTCAATCTTGCAGTTCTTGGAACTCAGTTCAAAACAAGGGTTTCACAGTCAAGTTGTGATAGGTGTTGGGACAGGCGTTGTTCCCAGTGTTGGGACATTCTTGTTTATCTAAACAACTCAGTCTCTGACGCAGTGAGGTCAGATTGGTACAATAGAGGAGTGCAGAAGAATCTAGTCTCTTTCTGTTTTGGCAAAGCACAGTGCACAACTCCTCATATTATGGATGTCAAAAGATATATGAAGACAAACCAGGGCTCTAGCTTTATTGACTCTAATCACCCATGAACTCACAGTCATTTTGGTGTGCTTCCTCACTCTGAGTTCAATAAACAGCTTTCTCTTAAATACAAGGCAATTGTCCTTGTTGACCTATTAAGAGGACAAGGTGCATCACAAAAGCTGTTTTGCAGTAGTCAGGTGAAAATGTAGAGTAGATGTACTGGTTTGAAAATAATTTATTTTTTGGGGTTTCCTGTGATGACTTTCTGCTCACCCTTTTTGATCTCAGATTGTGACATTACAGCTCTGTGCTTTTCCTTTTTGCTGAAAAGTACTTGGAAGTCAACATTCACTGCATGCTACAAAATGAAAACAAAATCTGGAAATAATATGCTGCAGGTTATTTACAGATTGCTGCTAATTTAATCACAAACCTCTGTGACTATCATAATTTCCCTTGATGAGAGCATCACAGACTTATATTTTGTAAAGAAGGGGAGAAATAGACACCATCCATGTATAACAGCACCAGTTAATTCATCTATGATGGGAAGAGGCAAAATATTAGTACATTAAACCAACTTCTGCATTGCATCTAAGACTTTTAATAGCCATTAAATCCCCCTGGCATTTAATTTTTAGACCTGTTGACCAGGCAGGATACATTGTAATCATTTTATGTAGTCACCTCATGAATTCTTCATATGTAATAAGTCTTTGATGTACAGTAAAACATATCTTGGAGTTCAGCACATGTGTTGGGTTACTCATGTGTTTCATGGATTGTAAGAAAATTTCCAATTATGACAGTCAATTTTCTGGGATATTTGGTGTATCTCCTCTCCTTTTAGATCTGATATGAAACATCTATTATTCTACTTATCATAATTTCTTTCTAACAGACAGAGGTGAATTAATAATTGCCGGGAAAGCTGGAAAAGGAATGTTGCATAGATGAGGATTAGCCATTGCAGGCTGCAGTTTGTGATGATCAGAGACCTAGTGTATATATGTATTCTTGTCAGTTTGCTGGTGCAGTAAAACACAAAAGTAATTGGAAACCTGTTCTTTCTTATTCATATCATCCAGTCTCTTACTACACCAATCTTCCAGTTAAAACTTAACAGTGGCTTTTGGCAAAAAAACTTCTTAATTGTATTTATCTCTTGTGCTCTGCACTCATAGTACCTCAGCTTTTGAAACCCCACTACTGTTGCATTGGGTTTGCATGGCAAGATTTTGATAATGAGAAGGTCTAGAGAGGTGGCGTCCGGACCCATGTTGATTTGAGTCTGTTTCTGAAAGACTATGCCCTGTGGAATGGTGCTGTGCTAGAGCAGTTTATGTAGAACTGCAGCCCATGGGAAGGACTCACATTGGAGAAGTTTGTGAAAGACTGTTGCCCATGAGAGGAACCCTGTGGCAATGTGGGCATGGCCTTCACAACACAGCTCCAAATGAAGACATTGACTCTACAATACAGTTTCAAGCCAAGATATTTATTGTGTTACACAGGTAACTTACATATGTTTCTACCCAAACATAATGCAGTGTTGTCACACTCTAATTGGTTGTCTTTCTACTAATATCTGCTCAAGCAAGGCATACAATTGGTTAATGCTAACAAACATGTCATTCAAACATTTCTCAACATGTCCAGACAAATTCTGAATGGTCTTTCTCAGTTCCTGATAAGGTGTATATGTCTAACTCCAGGACAGAACATAGCCTCCTCAAAGGTACTTGAAAACAGACCATCCCCTACAGGACCTCACACTGGAGTAGAGTGAAGTGGAACAAGTGGTACAGGCAGTGTGTGATGAACACATGCAGGGAGATCACAACTCTCTTTCCCCATTCCTCTACACTGTTTGTGGGGAGGAGGTAGAGAAGTTGGGAAAAAGGGAGGGGTTTGGGAAAGATGTTTTAAGATTTTTAATTTTATTTTCTCATTATCCTGCTCTGACTTGATTGGCAATAGATTAAGTTAATATCCTTGAGTCACATTTGCTTTGCTCTTGATGGTAATTGCTGAGCCAAGGACATGGAACTATTGGAGCAAGTTGTAGTGAAGGACGCTTATGGTCAGGATTGTGCCCCAAACATTTGTGTAGGATATATTTCTCTGTGTGTTAACCCTCCTTTGTTCCCCCTCCTTTCTGGAGGTGGCAGGGGGGGATCCTGGCACCACTGAGTCCAGGTAAACAGTCTACCTGGGCGTGGTCTCACCCCTGTAGTACACAAGAGGCAGGCAGGCTATATGTTTGTTTCCCTGGGTATAGCATATACTTAGGCCATATTTGCTAGGTGTTAGTTCATTGGTTAATCTTTGCATTAGCAACAGATGCTTGTGCAACAGCAACAGATCTGCCACTGCCCCCCTCCGAGCGAGGAACCTTTTGTATCCTGGGAGAGAACAGCAGAGCCACGTGGTGCAGCCATGTGGCCAGCGCCATTTCCTGTCTCCTTATTATAGCACATCCGTGCCACGTTCTCTGGACTATAAACATTATTAAGGAAAGACTTCATGAAGTTCTCAGCTTGTGAGTAAGCCAAGCCCTTCTTTATAAAGCTTCAGTTAGGGTAGCATTTAAATTGCTCCAGGTGGAGGGTTGCCGGTCACTGACCAACCCCTCCCGCGCCACTCTCTGATTCAGTTTCGATTATAAATTCTGTGAATCATTTTGATTTAAATGCCCATACATAACATTCTGTAAAGATAGTTCCACTAACTGAATATTGATAGCTGTGAAGGGTGACTGTAAATACCCCGTTATAGAGTTTGTATATATATAAAAATAAACTTATATTTTCATTGATACTTCTGCCGCTCATTTCTGAGGGCATATCCACTACACAAGTCCAGAACAGAGCCACAAGCATGGCTGAAGGGCTGGATCACCTCTGCTATGAGGACAGGTTGAGGGAACTGGTTATCCAGTCTGAAAAGAGAAGACCCTGGTGGGGGGAAGGAGAGGAGGGGCAGTGGAGAACTTGTAGCTGCCTTCCAATACCTGAAGGGAACCTACAGGAAAGCTGGAGAGGGACCTTTAGTATGGGTGACTAGTGACATAGTTTTAAGCTATGAAAGAGTAGGCTTAGTCAGGATCTTAGGAAGAAGTTTTCAATATGATGGTGGTGAGATTCTTGAATAGGTTGCCCGGAGTGGTTGTGGATGCCCCCTGCCTTGAGGTGTGTAAGGCCAAATTGGATGAGGCTTTGGGCAACCAAGTCTAGTTGAGAGGTGCCCCTACTCATGGCAGTAGATGATTTATGATAAAGCAGATGATCTCTGAGGTCTCTTCCAACCCAAGCTGTTCTACAATTCTGTGATCTCTGTGTCCTTACCTTGATACCTTTGGCATGTTTTCTACCTCACTGTTCATTTGAGGAGAGGGAGTGCTAGAGTGGCTTGATGGGCACCTGGTCTCCAGCCAGACTTAAGCCATCACACTCCACTTCTGTGAACATGTTTAGTTCCTAGGTATTTATGC
This sequence comes from Melanerpes aurifrons, assembly GCA_011125475.1. Taxonomy (NCBI): domain Eukaryota; kingdom Metazoa; phylum Chordata; class Aves; order Piciformes; family Picidae; genus Melanerpes; species Melanerpes aurifrons. The sequence goes on along the minus strand of WWNC01000081.1, from coordinate 636,174 downwards.
ATACAGCTATCCATCATTTAATTTAAATCAATTGACTTTATTCTGTGCAGTCTTCCCACTAGTCTGTGCTTTTCCTGGTCTTTGTTTCCTCTTGCTATATTCACTGCCTGTTTCAAAACATCTCTCCATGCTGCACTGAAACATTAGTTTAGGTTACTTAGTCACTGAGAATTCCCTCTAAGCATGACAAAACTGTTACTGCAGCTGTTTGATGCCATATGTTCACCAGTTGCTAGATGTTCTGTCTCTGGACACATATGCAAATTAATTAACTACTTAGTGGAATTTCTAAAGACAAAAATAGACACAACAGACACAATATTTTCCTTTTATTTTCTTTCCAGGAAAGAAAAACCTGAATCTACTTTTCAATCGTTTTCAAGGACTCTGAAATGTCTTATGTCTACCATTTAGTTTAAGTAAGGAACATAGTTATTTAGAATAAATTAGACCACCACACAAATGAGCCCATTACAAGAGTCAATGTTAGGAAAAGCTTGCTGCCACATGAGCACTTCACAGTGGTTGCAGTACAGTCCCATTCTAATCCAGTGCTTGTAGGTATTTGCAAGTTTGTGTTCCTCATGCTTTGGGTATAGATAACAGGATGTGCTGTTATAAAACAGTCTTTGCATGATTTATTTTCTTTCCCTGAAGTTATAATCTGAGCTCACAAAGATGCTGGAGATATAATAGTTGCAGCTTTATTGGTAGTGACAAAGCGAGAAAGGCAATTCCTGTGTCCTGAAAGAAGGGTGCATTCCTGGATGCTGTTGCAGTGCAGAAGAACAGAAATGCAAGATGGAAATTAACACTGAGCACACTGCCTAGCAGAAGTCCTTTGTTAATGGAAGATCAGTGCTTCAGGTTTTCCTTGTTACAAAGAAGAACTCAATCTTAGGGCTTTCTTCTAAGAATCATTCACATCTATCATAACCATAGCAACAATGATTACTAACTTCAACCAAATATGTTCTCACCAGACATTTTCTCTTTTGTCTGTTCTCAATTTCATTAACCAACAAATTAGAGCCATGAGAAAACCTACTGCATTAATGAGGATTCTCCAGCTGGACCCTCACTAGTCTCATTAAGGCTTAAGGTGGGCAAGGCCATCATTGTCTCTAAGCTGTCAAGTATTTATTTCCATTTTCTTTTTCTCATAATGTTACCAGAGATATTGAAGTCTAAGAAGCCTTCATAGCAGAAACACCAGAGAGGGCCTGGTATTATTATTCAGTGGACAATATACTTGGTCTCCAACAGGCCATATTGCCTTTTCTGATGGCCTCCTACACTAAATGATATCCATTTTTAGATGTCAAGGTCATTGCTGGAAAATAAATCTTTGAACAGCCACTTAAAAATAGTGGTGAGTTTGGTGTGGTGGTGTCCCTAGCAGTTTTGAGGTGAGAAATTGCTGCAATGTGTGACTAGTGAAGAGGAAATCTTCACTTTTTCATGCCCTCACTCAGTGATATGAAGTAATATTCACCTTATCTGCTGTCATGAACTAGATGTCTTAGCTGGACCATTTATCAATAAACTGATGATAAAAGAAAGAGGCATATATAAGAAAGAAATGTCTTCTCTTTTTCTTTACTTACTAACATCCTGTGGTAGTATTAGGATATGCCTTTAAAATTTTTTCACATATCTTAGAAAGTAGTAAAATGTAAATAAATCACTATTGGGTGTAAAAAGGAAAATAATGATAGTTCTAAACAACCCCATTGGAAAGATAACAAACTTAAGATAGTAATATAAATAACTTCTCTCTCTTCTTGCTTCCTCAGGCTGGGAGGTACTAACTGGCTTCTGCTTGATCTTGGCTGTATCATTTTGGCTAAGTTCTAACTTCTTTGTTCTGTCTCTTGTCCCTTTTATGTACAGGGGGACAAGGGGAGGCAGGGAGAGAGAAGTTATTAGCTTCCCCTGCTCTTTGTCCACGGGAGTGCTTGAGCTGTTTGTTCATTGTAAATATTGTAAATACTGTATATTTTGTACATATTCATTGCATTTCATTGTAGATTGTAGTTTTGCTTGTAAATACAGCTTTCATTTGCTTCCAGCTGAGCTGGTCTGGCAAATTAAGTGTGTGGGGGGGGCAATTTCCAACCCACCACCCATCCCATGGCATTACATATTTTATAGTTTTTGCTATTGCTGTAAAGAATCAAATCTTGAGAAAGCTTTCCATCAGTCCATGTAAAAATTTTTTCATTTTTATCTGCAATGAATGTCAGTTACTGACCTCCCAAAAGCTTGGAATGAAGAATTTTCTCAACTATCAAGTGGAAACTATACACACCAGAAAAAAATGAAAGTCAGCCAATCTCTGGGAGATGAGATTTCATATTTATTTTTAATTATATACACATATATTTAAGTGAGATCAAATGTTTGCACATTTTTTTTCTTGTCAGCAATACTTGTATATAAGAAAACCACACTTACCATAACTTGTACAAAACAAAGTGTTGATCTGATTAGATAAAATGGAGCAGGCCCATTATTATTCCAGTAGGCCTCACTGTTCAAATTATAATAGAATAAAAATTTATTTACTTACTTTGTTTTAAAAGTGAGGTTACCTATAAAAGTTCTGTATTATCTTACTCTTACATTTTTTATCACTGGCAGATTTTTGTGCTGGTCTAAGTTGAGTCTAGAATTTTCTGTTTTTGTATTCCTTTACAGATTATTCATCATCTCTTTGCCCTCTTTGCTATACAAAAAAATTTCACTAGAAGTTACTTCACACTTGTGTTGGTCTATTCAGGTATACTGTTTAGGGTACTGTATTGTAGGTAAGATCAAAATCAGTCTCAAAATCCTAGTAGACAGAGAAATGTATGAGATTCATAAAGGTGATTTTGCAATATTTTCATTAAAATATAGTCTAAGGTAGCCTTAGCTAGCATTGTATCTTACTGCTTCTATGAGCTCCAAAATTAATATTTCTGTACTAGTTTGTTTATTGTTCTGTCTGCCAGTCTCTCACTGCTCCCTCACCTACCCCTATAAGACAAGACATGCTCTGTTTATTGGCCACAATCACAAACATGTGGCATGGCCTCCACTGTTATGGGTATATTCTGTTTACTATGGGCCAGATGTGTCTCATCTGAACTGCTGTTTTGAAGCTATCCTTGCCATATCCTGTTGCACGGGATTTTATTTGGGAATTGGAAATTCTTTGGGAAGTAAACACTGGTAAGGCTACAGGGAGGTGCCAACAATTAAATAGTATCAATAAGTTTTCTTCCCTAGAAACAACCAAAGCCTTGGTATAGACCATTCTGCCTACCCAGTGTCACGAGAAGTTGAGATTCAAGCACATTCCTTAGAAAACCATGGACCTAGTTTACAAGTTCCCTGTACAATACTTAGTGATTTATATAGGTGTTTGTGATAGTGAGAAAAGTTCAATTCTCGCCCCTACACAAACCACAGCTAACTCAGTTGGAGAAGCAAAATGGAAAAGAGCTATACTTTTACAAGCAGAATGAAATGCAATGAATATATATACAATATACAGTATTTACAGTCTTGTGATAGCATCCATGGAAATGTCTATGGATGTGTCACAAGTCCACTGGTAGGTTGCATCTCTGCCTTGATGTCCTGACGAATTGTGAGCCCAGTGAGCTAAGAATATCTCACCTCGGTGTTTCCAGTTGAGATCAAGATCAGAGTCCAGGTCTACTTGAGAAACTCTTGCAGCTAAACTTGCCTGGTGGTTGTGTTGTTGTTCCTCGGTAACTTTGCTCTTAGGAATGTGAGCATCAATGTGTCTCACATTCACTGGAATTCTCTTGACTCAATCAGTAATGTCCTGCCACAGATCAGCTGCCCAAATAGGTTTTCCTTTCCTCTGCCAACCATTTTTTTTGTCCAGTCCTTTAGCCAACCCCACAGAGCATTGGCTACCATCCATGAGTTGGCGTAGATTTAAAGCTTTGGCCATCTCTCACATTCAGCTATGTCAAGAGCTAGCTGGACAGCTTTTACCTCTGCAAATTGACTGGATTCTCCTTCTCCATCCTTTGCTTCTGCAACTCGACGTGTTGGACTCCATACTGCAGACTTCCACTTTCGCTTGTTTCTGACAAGATGACAGGAACTGTCTGTGAACAAAGCATATTTCTTTTCATCATCAGAAAGGTCATTGTAAGGAGAAGCTTCCTCAGCACAAGTCACTGTCACAGTGTTTTACATCCACTTTACAATATGGCGCATACAGTCAACGTGTAGTACATTTATATGGGACATATTTGTCCTGTTATCTTCATTCCTCTGATGGCTTTTAATGTTTATTATTTGGACTGTGGGACATGAAATCTGGTGAAAATTGAGTATAACTTGTTGGAATGGAAAACTGTAAACTAAAATACTTTCAGATATGCTTATAGTAATTGGAGATACAAACTACAGTGTCCTAATTAATTGTTGTTTTAAACAGATAGCAGGAAAACACTAAATATTGAGAAAGTATTTAAAGTGCATTAACCTGTAAAAGTACTTTTAATACTTTGGAAATTAATCAGCAAGTTAAAATTCAGAACTTCTATCTAGAGGCATGATAACATGATCACCAGAAGAATATTTTAAAATATAAATTAACTATAATTGTCATGGGTTGGATCTAAATCTCCTCCTGATGGTTATTCAAACCATCCTGCCTCATGCCAGTTTCAAATGAAAATGCTGACTGGAGGAAAGTATTATGGGGGCTTGAAGTTCAGATTGTAACATGAGAGGTTTCCAGTTCCAGTTGCTGCTTTTCAGTTCTGGGTTTTGGTTGTTGGATCTTTCCCTTTGGGATGATGGCGAGAGGGGGTGGGGTATAGGTGTTTAGCTTCCTAGCTTCTGCTTGCTAATACTTTCTGCTGTGATATTTCTGTAATTATGTTAAGGTAATTGTGTATAATGTTATCTCATTTATATCAAACTCTTTTTATCTCAACTCCTTATCTCAACCCAGAGGTTGGGTTTTTTTTGTGTGTGTCTTACTTTTCCCTCACTTCTGTGTTGCAGGGGAAACAGACAGGTTCACCCATTGTGGTGTGTTAACATGTTACAATAGCCCATAGTGAGTCTTTATTAATTAAAAATTATTAAATCACTACAAGGAATTTTGACTAAGAACTTGCAGATTTGACCTACAGAAAACAATGACTTTCAGTGACAAACACACACTTCAGCTTGGGTCTTGAAAATGTATTTGCATATATTTTGACTGCTTTGTAGATATGTGTAAAGCAGATCTTGAAAACATCAGGTAAACAGATACAGATTAAAAGTAGGGACAATATTTGTGAGGGACTATTTACAATGGCAAGTAGCAATAGGACAGAGAAATTATTTTAAATTAGAGAAGGGTAGAATTAGATTGGACATTAGGAAGAACTTCTTTACTATGAACGTGGTGGAACACTGAAACATTTTGCCCAGGGAAATGGTGGATGCCCCATGCTGGAGACATTCAAGGTCAGACATGATGGGGCTCTGAGCAACCTGATCTGGTTGAGGATATTCCTGCTTCCAGCCACATGAGCTCTAGAGGTCCCTACTAAGACAATGCATCCTATGATTCTATGAAGAAAGAGGCTTTATTCACTTTATTTCTTGTTTCAGCAAAACGAATTGTCACCCATTACAGGCATTTTCATGGACAGCAAGGTATCCTCTATTCATAGTACATGTTTTTCAAAGGAAATTTCATCCTGTTTAAGAAACTTATTTGAAAAGTCCCCTGGGTACCATCCCTCATGAACCAAGGGGTCAAGGAGGGTTGGGCCTACTTCAAACAGGAGCTCTTGAAGGCACAGGAACTGGCAGTTCCCATGTGCCGAAAGATGAGCTGGCGGGGAAGGTGACCGGCCTGGATAAGCAAGCAGCTCCTGGAGGACTTAAGGAGAAAAAAGAGGCTGTATCTCCTTTGGTAGGAGGGGAAGGCTTCTCGAGGTAAGTTCAAGGAAGTTGTTAGATTATGTAGGAATAAAATTAGGGAGGCAAAGGCCCAGCTGGAATTGAAGCTGGCCACCTCTGTCAAAGACAATAAAAAGCATTTTTACAAACGTATTAACAATAAGAAGAAGGGCAGGAAGAACCTGCACTCCCTAGTGGACCTGGAGGGGAACACAGTGACTGAAGATGAGGAAAAGGCTGAGGTCCTGAACACCTTCTTTGCCTCAATTTTTAACAGCAAGGCAGGAGGAGTTCAGGACGAGTGGCCTCCTGAGCTGGGCAATGGGGTTGGGGAGCAGTGTAGTGCCCCGGAAATCCATGAGGAATTAGTTTGGGACCTGCTGAGCCACTTGGACACTCACAAGTCCATAGGACCGAATGAGATCCATCCTAGGGTGCTGAGAGAGCTGGCCGATGAGCTGGCCAAGCTGCTCTCCATCATTTTCCTCCAGTCCTGGCTTACTGGAGAGGTTCCAGATGACTGGAAACTGGCCAATGTGGTCTCCATTCACAAGAAGGGTCGGAAGGAGGAACCTGGAAACTACAGGCCGGTCAGCCTGACCTCAGTGCCAGGGGTCGGGACTGCTTGTCCGGAATCGCTCCGCTTAAGCTACCACCCAACCAGGATGAGGAGGCTGATGAAGTATTCTACAAGCAGGTGGAGGCCGTCTCAAGATCATCGGATCTTGTCCTTGTTGGCGACTTCAACCTCCCAGATATCTGCTGGGAACTTCATTCAGCAGGGAGGAGGCAGTCCAGAAGATTCCCGGAGCGAATGGAGGACTGCTTCCTGACACAGCTGTTAAGCGAGCCTACCAGGGGTCAGGCTCTGTTTGACCTGCTGTTCTCCAATAGGGAAGGGCTGGTGGGAGACATGATCGTGGGATGCTGCCTAGGGTGCAGTGACCACGAGATAGTGAAGTTTTCAATATGCAGGGAGATAAGGAGGAGCACCAAGAGGACCTTCACCTTGGACTTCCGAAGGGCGAACTTCAACCTATTTAAGAAACTTGTCTGCAAAGTCCCCTGGGTACCAGCCCTCATGAACCAAGGGGTTCATGAGGGCTGGTACCTACTTCAAACAGGAGCTCTTGAAGGCACAGGAACTGGCAGTACCCACATGCCATAAGGCAAGCCGGCAGGGAAGGCGACCGGCATGGATGAGCAAGCAGCTCCTGTAGGATTTAAGGGGGAAGAGGAGGCTGTATCACCTTTGGAAGGAGGGGAAGGCTTCTCGAGGTATGTTCAAGGAAGCTGTTAGATTATGTAGGAATAAAATTAGGGAGGCTAAGGCCCAGCTGGAACTGAAGCTGGCCACCACAGTTAAAGATAATAAAAAGCATTTTTATAAATATATTAACAATAAGAAGAAGGGCAGGAAGAACCTGCACTCCCTAGTGGACCTGGAGGGGAACACGGTGACTGAAGATGAGGAGAAAGCTGAGGTCCTGAACACCTTCTTTGCCTCAATTTTTAACAGCAAGGCAGGAGGAGTTCAGGACGAGTGGCCTCCGGAGCTGGGCGATGGGGTCGGCGAGCAGTGTAATGCCCCGGAAATCCATGAGGAATTAGTTTGGGACCTGCTGAGCCACTTGGATATTCACAAGTCCATGGGACCAGATGGGATCCATCCTAGGGTGCTGAGAGAGTTGGCAGATGAGCTGGCCAGGCCACTCTCCATCATTTTCCTCCAGTCCTGGCTCACCGGTGAGGTCCCAGATGACTGGAAACTGGCCAATGTGGTCCCCATCCACAAGAAGGGTAGGAAGGAGGAACCTGGAAACTACAGGCCGGTCAGCCTGACCTCAGTGCCAGGGAAAGTGATGGAGCAGATTATCCTGGCGGCAATAACTGCGCACCTGAAGGATGGCCAAGGGCTCAGGTCCAGCCAACATGGATTCAGGAAGGGCAGATCCTGCCTCTCCAACCTGATCTCTTTCTATGATCAGGTGACCCGTCTGGTGGATGTGGGGAGGCCTGTGGATGTGGTCTACCTGGACTTCAGCAAGGCCTTTGACACCGTCTCCCACAGCAAACTGCTGACTAAGCTGTCAGCCCGTGGATTGGACCATTACACTCTGTGCTGGGTTAGGAACTGGCTGGAGGGCCGGGCCCAGAGAGTGGTAGTGAACGGTGCCACATCCAGCTGGTGGCCAGTCACTAGTGGTGTCCCCCAGGGATCAGTGCTGGGCCCTGTCCTCTTCAACATATTCATCGATGATCTGGATGAAGAGGTAGAGTCAGTCATCAGCAAGTTTGCAGATGACACAAAGTTGGGGGCAGATGTTAATCAGTTAGAGGGTAGAAAGGCTCTGCAGAGGGACCTTGACAGACTGGACAGATGGGCAGAGTCCAATGGGATGGCATTCAACAAGTCCAAGTGCCGAGTGCTGCACTTTGGCTACGGCAATCCCATGCAGAGCTACAGGCTGGGGTCGGAGTGGCTGGAGAGCTCCCAAACAGAGAGGGACCAGGGGGGTGCTGATCGACAGCCACCTGAATATGAGTCAGCAGTGTGCCCAGGTGGCCAAGAAGGCCAATGGTATCCTGACCTGCATTAGGAATAGCGTGGCCAGCAGGAGCAGTGAAGTCATTGTGACTGTGTACTCTGCATTGGGTAGGCCGCACTTCAAGTCCTGTGTCCAGTTCTGGGCCCCTCAGTTTAAGAAGGACATCGGAACACTTGAATGTGTCCAGAGAAAGGCAACAAGGCTGGGGAGAGGCCTTGAACACAAGCCCTATGAGGAGAGACTGAGGGAGCTGGGATTGTTTAGCCTGGAGAAGAAGAGGCTCAGGGGTGACCTGATTGCCCTTTACAACTACCTGAAAGGTGTTTGTAGCCAGGAAGGGGTTGGCCTGTTCTCCCAGGCAACCAGCACCAGAACAAGGAGACACAGTCTGAAGCTGCACCAGGGGAGGTTTAGACTCGAGCTGAGGAGAAAGTTCTTCACCGAGCAAGTCGTTCGTCATTGGAATGGGCTGCCCAGGTAGGTGATGGAGTCATCGTCCCCGGAGGTGTTGAAGAGGGGATTGGACGTGGCACTTGGTGCCATGGTCTAGTCATGAGGTCTGTGTTGGTAGGTTGGACTCGATGATCCTTGAGGTCTCTTCCAACCTTAGTTATACTGCGATACTGTGATACTACTGTGAAATTCAAGAAAGAGAATATATATTAAAGTTCATTCTTCCCCTTTCCTGATGATGGGACCTGTTCATGTAGCTTGCAAGGTCAACAGTATATTTTCCTAGCACAAGTTATTCTTGAACTTATTTTCTTAGAAATAACACATTAGATCTATTTTTTGAGATAAACATATGCTCATAGACAAGTCTGCATAAGATGTCTTCACAGAAAAAGAGACGAAATTGCTACAGATGAAGAATATTCATGAGGAATAAGCAATGTATTAAAATACAGACTGCAACGAGAAATTAGTGACTCTGCAAATCTGTGAAGGAAGAGAATGTTAGATACCTTATAGAAGGGAAGGAAATGGACCAACAAGTTGAACTGATTGATGGAGTTTCCGAATAGGTGCAAAAACTGAGAAAGGAAAATATTATGCCAAATTTTGATGACGCTTCTGTGTTTCACTGGTGCAAGGAGACTTGATGGGGTACTTGGTGCCATGGGTTAGCTGTTTGGGTGGGTTGGATTGCTTGATGGGTTGGACGCGATGATGTTGAAGGTCTCTTCCAACCTGGTTCGGTTTATTCTAAATAAAGAGTTTAAAAAAAAAAAAAAAGGAATCTGCATAAATCTTACATGCTGTATAGAGTGATTACTAAATTACTATTATGTAGTTCAACTCCAAGTATTTGAAACTTACCTTTTTATTTTTTTTCCTGATGGCTTATTTTTGATGATGAATTTTCACTGTATGCTTTAATATACATGAAATTTGAGATCCAAAATCTTTTTATAATGGGAACTTTTCCTCCACAGCCAGACCATTCATAAGTCTACCAAACCAGTACTATTCCTATAATTTTATTTATGGGGTCAACATTGTTAGCCATGTTTTCAGTGCTGTTACTCTTAGATGTACAGCATCTTGAATGTCATACATTTAGAAAGAAAATTTCAACACAAAACCCCTTAGTTGAGTAGAGCCACAATGTAATTTTCCTAAGTATTCCAGACTTGTGAATGCACAAAAAGTGCACTGCTTCATCAGTGTACCTAAGTTTTATATATATGAGCATACTCTGTCATGTTTTGCTGCTCATTTTGTTGTCAAATTCTTAACAAAGGAAGAGATTGCAAATTGCAAATCCTCTAGCTGACCTTAAACAAACCAACTCTGAATACAACTTAGACTACAAGTTAGGGGAGCCACACCTAAAATTTGTAATAGAAAACTTCAAGTACAATTCAGAGAAAGAGTATTTTTACTACATTTTACAGACCAAACGAAGTACGCAGTGCACACCTGCCTCTCAGTATTAATTCTCAAGTTACAATGAGTTTAGAAAAGTGTTATTTCTTGACTTGGAAAGAGGTTAAAACACTTGACTGGGAGATGATTCACTTCAAAGTATTTAGCAATGTTCATGTTTTTAGGAGTATATATAACACTGCTATTTTTGATTGGTACTTTACATAGCAGTTGTGGGAATCCAATCATACACAGAAAGAAGTCTGAATGAGTGTTTAACATGATTGGCCATTTTGTTATTTTTCTTCTAAAATGTTGGCTGAAATAGGAACTTAAAAGTACATATATGCTGTTGTCCTGAATGGTCAAACCCTACCCCAAATAATGGGTTAAGCACCAGTGAATGTGAAAACCTCTACAGTTCCTGGGATCCAGATGATCCAGACAAACATGTAACATGTGTAATTAACTTTGTAACAGACCAGTGAACTGTGTGCCCTCCTGCCATATTTGGATATGTCCCATCTTATAGGTTCAGTTATCAGGTTTCTCTGTTACTAACATGCATTAATTGTCTTGCAATAGTATTTAAACCAGCCAAGAAGGTAGGCAATTTGCCTTGTTCTTACCAGGACAGCAACAAGATTCAAGTGTTGCCAGAGTAGCAGCCAAAGAGCCTTCCCTATCAGGCCAACTATACCTAGGCCTTGCACCTGGGCCAAGGCAGAAAGGGGAAAAATTCCAAGAGAACTGAATCCCAGAAGAGCCATGGAGCACACAAGAGAAAGAAAATGAACTGTGCACGAGAGGAGAGAGGCTCCTAGTCTTGTGTGAGCCAACAGCAACTCGAATTGTAGTCACAGCATCTGGAAAGATACTGGACAGAGGAGCAATTTGTGAGTACCTGGCTAATCTGCCACAGAATCCCATTTATCGGAAACTGCATATCACAGCACCTTTATTTCCAATTTGAATCACTGTATTGGAAATTCTTAGATCTATGTTTAAATCATTTAACTGTCTTTATATGTGGAATGTATCACTCAAAACCAAATAATAGAACCTGTAAATATACTTTGTAAAATAAGTAGCAGTGGTGTTTGAAGATACTGCCACCAGGAAATATTAAATATAAAATATATAAAAATATAAATTATATTACAGCTCTGTGTCTTGTAACAGTGTACCTGACTGCTCCACATGATGAAGGACAGTGATTGTTACAAACCCCATTTGTTATTAAAGAGGAAGGTCTTTAAATAAATATGACATTCAACATCACCAAAGACTATTGCATACTGCAAAACGTGATACGACTTTATTCTGTATGCTATAGCTCCAGTGAAACCACAGTTAGATTGGTACAATTCTGAGTTGAAGTGACATTATGATGCTGTGATCATTATATGACACATGTGATACTATGATTACAGACTCAGAATAAAGCCCAGAGAAAACCAATAAAAAATTTAGACCACTCCTTCTCCTTAGGCAAGGACACTAATCATACCTCATTATCACAGAACCATGGAACGGATAGGGGTTGGAAAGGACACTGAAGATCATCTAATCCAAGCCTCCTACTAGAGTAGGAGAAATAAATCACACAGGAACACATCCAGGAGGGTTTTGAATACTTCCACTCAAATATTTGCCAAAACTTAACCTCCACTGATAGAAATGGCTGTAGGTATAGTGCTGTTATTGATGGAACTCTTCAAAGCTGTGCAGGGAAAAATGACTGTCACAGCCAGATGCAGAACTGGACTACATAGTCCTCTGCAATCCTGTACCTTATTTAAGGAAGGTGAAAAATAAATTCAGTCATACCCACACATCACCAGACTTGCAAAAAGCAGTATCCATTGTTACTTTACAGGAGAGGTAAAGATAATGGAAAAAAGGCCTTGTAGTACATAATTTTTCATATAATGAACAGTCTAATGCCTCTCTATTACTTTGGCTATGTTTACATGAAGAAGTTATTTAGTGCAATAGGAAAGGATCAAAACTGGTGTAAGCAGCACAGAAAAGCTATGGAGTCTGTCTTTGAATGTTTTCAAGGCTCAAATTCGGCAGGGACAAGCCCTGAAAATGCTGGTCTTAATTGATGGCTGAAACTGATCTGGTCAGGAGTCTGTATTTAGGGACCATCCTTCCCACTTGAGTCATTGTCTGATCAGGAGGCTGGTGGAGTTTTTGCTGAGAGTCTGGCATCTGCATTATGTGCTGATTGGAGGTCTTACTTCAGATTATATTTATTCCTGCATACTGGACCAAATGTTGCTATCAAAGATATGGTCTGAGGCTATGTAAAGTTCAGTTACAGCCCTGTATTTCTATGAGAGGCTTTATGCAATTAGATGAGTGCCTGAAACTCAGGTTCAATGTTAGTATCAACTGAAAGAAAGCTTTTTGACATATATCAAAAGTGAAACAATGTGCAGCCAGTGGTTGAATAGAGGGATTAATTTCAGAATACTGCTTTACCTCTCAAAATACTAAAGAAGATGCAAACCAAGGATATCAAACTAAATTTGAAAATTTGGCACTTAGGGCTTGTGCTGTCTGTTTTCCATGTTCAAGTCAGGAGTGATCTTGTGGAAGTCTTCCTTTGATTCTAAGGAGTACTGTGTAACGTGAGTTAGACTCTTTGAGAAGACAATGAGTTTGCCAAACTCTGGGTTTGATGAAATAACAAGATTGACTAGAAAATTGTGCCCTAACTATGATTTTATCTGTGAATTTATTGAGGTATTTTGTTATAGTTTATTATCAAGAAGAGAGGGAAGAATCTTAAAATTATATAATAGAACTCTGGTTTATTGCAGCATTTACCTGTTCTCTTGTTTGGACACATAATTTTACAGTATCACAGTGTCACAGTATCACCAAGGTTGGAAGAGACCTCAAAGATGATCATTGATGGACAGGGAAATTTTTTTTACCCTAGTATCACTTAAATAATTCTCTGAACACTTAGAAACAAACTGATAATCATCCATCTCTCTTATATACTTGTGAAAGATCTGAAACATGTAAGAGAGAAAAGGTCCTCCCTATCATAGTATCATAGTATCATAGTATCATAATATCATTCAGGGTTGGAAGGGACCACAAGGATCATCTAGTTCCAACCCCCCTGCCATGGTCAGGGACACCCCACACTACATCAGGCTGGCCAGAGCCTCGTCCAGCCTGGTCTTAAACACCTCCAGGGATGGTGCCCTGTGACTGTTTGAGGCAGTGCCTCAAAGGGACACCATGGCTGAATGTTTTATAAAAAAAAGACAGGTCTAAACTAATTTCATTGGTGGCGAGGCAGAGCACTGCCTTAAGTTTTGATTCCCAGTGAGACTAGTCTCAGTCTTGCACTTCTTCCCCCTCCTTCCACAGCTTGCAGCTTCTGGGCTTTCGGCCAGGCTGACCTTGAGCAGATAAGGCCTCTACTAACATATTCTGCTTTAATTAACAATTGCTCTTTTTCTCTCTTTCTACCCCTCTTTGGGGGAAAAGAGGAGAAAAAGGGGTACAAGGCGGGGGGAACCCTCCTCAGCAGAGGAGGGAATCTCATTCTTGTGTTACTTTGCTGTATATTTCTGTGTATATATTGTAAATACTGTAAATTGTGTATATAAACCTGCATTTCCTAAACTGCTTGTAAATACAGCACATTTCCTTTGCTAATCCGGCTGTGGTTTTTCTTTCAATTTTCTTCCTTTTACTTACGGGGGGGGGAGAAGGCTGGGCCTTCCCTCAACCCTTGACATTTTTTTTTCTTGGTGCCCAATGTGGGGTGGATAATTAGCTTGATTTACTTGTTTATTGTTTTACTGATTTATTGCTTTATAGCCGGATTAGCAAAACATGAAGGTGCTGTGGATCTTAGAGCACATTTTCTTTTCAATCTTTGGGGCTCTGGTTTACAGATATTGTTTGGGTTTGATTCTGGATTACCTGGATAAATATTTGGTGCAGACAATTTATGTGTGGTGTATGTATAGGGTCAGAATCCGGTATGGAAGATGTGTGGATTTTTTCTGGCCATCGAGATACAGGAATGTGACCTCTTGCACTCTCCCAATTGAGATAAAAGAGTTTAAGATCCCAGTAGAAGAAAGAGTAACTTTAAGTGATGACTGGGATCCAAAGGTGATTTATTTGGTGTGTATAATCCTGCTGCTGGTGATAACTAATGTGTATCTGCTGTTTTCTTTGTGTTGGGAGAGGAAGGTATCCAGAGCATGTTTTGTTATTAAAACTAGATCAAAAAGGAAGCAGGGTGGCTCTGGGTCAGTCCCAGAGATGTCTAGTGATGAGGAGTGTGGAGAATCTGTGTCAGTTAAAAAGAAAGCTAAAAAGTTAATTGGAAAAGCTTCTCTGAACGGTTTTGCCGCTGATTCTGGCAAGCTGCCAGGGGTGGCAGCAAGGGCCAATATGGCGTCTCCTCCTTCTCCTCCTTCTCCTCCTCCTCTTTCTCCTTCGGTCATTAACAGGGCAACGTCATTTCCATCTTCTTGCACAGTGGGACCGGAAGCCACTGTCCCAGCAGCTGATTTATCTCAGAACACATCAGCTTCTGTTAAGGTGGCTGTAAATTCAAACACAGCTCCAGTTAAGGTGGCTGTTTTAAAGACTAGAAGTGGAAAGACCAAAGATGATCCAGGAGCTGATGGAGGAGAAGAGCAGGAGACTGATCCTGGTGAGGGACCCTCTACTAGAAGAGATCCTGCTGAGGAGGAAGAAAAGATTTGTTTTAAAGATCTAGCTGAGTTAGTGAGAGCAAAACAGGATAGAGATGCAGCTAGGACAAGAGCTGGCAGAGGTGGTTCTCAGCCTAAAGAGATCCTTGAGAAAATGACAACAGGATTATTAGGGCAACAAGTTGAGGAAGAGGAGGAGTCAAATGACATTTCCGAGTGTTCTTCACCAAGGAAAGAATTACGAAGTGTTCGTAAAGATTATACCAGAGCAGATAAGGAGCCAGTTCTAGCTTGGCTTAGTAGGTGTTATGATACAGGTGCTCCAGCTCTAACAGTTGGAGACAAGTCAGCAGCTCAGTTAGGAGCTCTCTCGAGGGATAATGGAATAGATAGACATCTAGGCAAGTTCTCAGTAAGGTTAATCTGTGGATATGCCTTTTAATGGTGGTTGCCCTGAGATACCCTTCCTGAGATGATCTTCCATGGTATCCTAAACCCTGGACTACCATAGATGAGGGAATTAAGCGCTTGAGAGAATTTGCTGTTAGAGAGATACTCCATGGTGAACACGAAACTCTGAATCCTGATGACATTCCTGTGAGTACTGGTCTTGCTAAAAAGATCACCCAACTTTCTCCTTCTAATTATGCAACCATTCTGGCAAGCAGAATTGTGTCAAGAAGTTATGGTGGAGCTTCTCCTATGGTTGGCCAATTCAGTGATCAAATGAGACAATTGGAGGATAGCATGACACGTGTTTCTTTGGTTTCAGCCATTAAAACTATGTCTGGTGAAATACAGAATTGCATAAGAGACTTAAAGGATGAATTTAGAAATTCCATATCCCAATTGGCACAAAGGGATAATTTCAATTCTTCCTCCAGGTGGATACAAGTTTCATCTGTGAGGAATACACATCCTCCTAGGAGGTCATTCCAAAACAGATCAAATCAAAACAGACCACCAAGGCAGTCACGTAGGACTATTTGGATAACTCTGCATGATCAGTTTGGTGAGAACATGAACAGGTGGGATGGCCAACCAACTTCTAATCTTTTCAGGAGACTGAGGGAATTGCAAAGTGGCAGAACCCAAGGTAGCAATACCAGAAGGGTAGCTGTTACTTCCACACGCCCCAACCACCTCCCTGGACAACCCATTGCAGGGCTTCACCACTCTCATGGTGAAGAACTTCCTTCTCACATCCAGTCTGAATTTCCCCACCTCCAGCTTCATTCCACTCCCCCTAGTCCTATCACTACCTGAGATCCTGAGAAGTCCCTCCCCAGCCTTCCTGTAGGCCCCCTTCAGATACTGGAAGGCCACAATTAGGTCACCTCAGAGTGTTAGGGTCTATAAAAGGATAAATTAATGATCAATAAATGGGGCAATTAATTAATAAAAATTAATAATTTTATTAATTTTAAAAAAGTCCCGTAGAAAAAAAAACATTAATCAAAACCTATTTACAGATTAGAGGGGTTGGGTCATGGAACAGATACCTCACCAGCAGGAGCAAGTAACAATTTAGACGGTATGTACAAAAATCCAGAAACAACAAACAGCACTTTAAACTATAAAGAAAAGCAACCTCAGCAATGAAGCCGGCGATTGCCCACAATGGGGGAGGGGAACTCTAGAATTCCCTAAGGCAACAGACCTTCAATAGATGCTTATAAAAATCAGATATTGTAATTACTCACTGATCCTGATACCTCGTGGCACACGTTAAGATCTAGACAAACCACAATGGCGTCGACCACGTGGAAGCTGTAGGAGCACCGTTTCACTTTCTGTTGGTGTCTGCAGCTTATTACTGAGGCAGAATTTGTTCCCAAAGGGTTTGCAGCTGAAAGCTTTGTAGAGAAGACGTTTCTCGGCTGTAATCCTTTCGTAGCAGTGCTCGCTCCTTTCTCCAGTCAAACAAAACTGTCCCGGGAACTTAGCTCCTCTGGGGTTTCGCCTTTTGACCCAGCAAGACGTGTGTCTGTCCTCTGGGCTTTACAACGCTGAAAATAGAGAGGGGTCTTTGCTGTCTTGTCTGGGTAAACTGAAACACAGTTCAGCTTCCAAGCAGAGCTTGTGGTTCCTTCCAGAGCGTGGACAATTTCAAGACAAGGCTCTGGCTCTTTGGGCTGACACTTACAGATTTCCTGAGACAATAATGGCCAGTAGCAACACAGATCTAGGGATAAAACCCTGGTATTGTAACCTATAGAAAGCCTTCTTTCCAAACGTGGCCAAAAGCATGCCCACCTGGCTCATTCTGGCTCTGAAACGTGTTCAGGTAAGCCCAAAGAACCAGGTCTACTAACTTCTGCCTCATTATCTGATTCAGAGTAATTTTGAGGCTTTTTGTCCATGCAGGACACAGAGCCTTCTCTTCTCTGGACTGAACAGCCCCAACTCTTTCAGTCTGTCCTCATAGGAGAGGTGCTCCAGCCCTCTGATCATCCTTGTGGCCCTTCTCTGGACACATTCCAGCATGTCCATATCCCTCTTGTAATAGGGGCTCCAGAACTGGACGCAGTACTCCAGGTGGGGTTTCACCAGAGCTGAATAGAGGGGGAGAATCACCTCCCTTGACCTGCTGGCCACACTTCTCTTGATGCAGCCAAGGATCCAATTGGCTTTCCGGGGTGCAAGTGCACATTGAGAGCTCATGTTGAGCTTTTTGTCCACCAGCATCCCCAAGTCTCTCTCCTCAGGGCTGCTTTCCAGACAGTCACTGTCTAGCCTCTGTTTGTGTCTGGGATTGCCTTGACCCAGATGCAGGACCCTGCACTTGGTTTTGTTGAACCTCATGAGGCTGGCTTGTGCCCACCTCTCCAGCCTGTCAAGGTCCCTCTGGATGGTGTCCCTTCCCTCCAGCGCGTCTGCTGCACCACACAGCTTGGTGTCATCAGCAAACTTGCTGAGGATGCACTCAATGCCACTGTCCATGTTACTGTCGTAGTTTGGGCTGGGTGTCCTCTGCTACAGGGGTGTTTCCTGTGTCCAGAAGTCCAGCCCAGTGGGTGGACACAGTAATTAGATTATTTCCTACCATGATCCCTTGCACCACTATAAGTCTCACGGCGGGGTCTGGCACTTCCTCTTTCCTTCCTCTCCGCCGCCTGGTAACTGGGGGAGAGATCTCCCAGCCATGGGCCTGACTAGGCCCAAGGCCATGGGGGGATGGGCAGTCTCAGATCTGGCCAGCTGAGACTAGTCTAGCAGTGGGGGGAGGGAGGAGGAGCCCTGGGGGTTTGGGTGCACCCTCAGGTGGGGATGGGATCTCTCTGGGTCTATTTTGGGGTCTCTCTTGTCACTGTATTTCTAGTTCTCTGCACGCACTCACCGTTCTATTTAAACTTTCCATCACTTTTGCAATCCATTTGTCTGAGTCGTCATTTCTGCGCGTGGTGGGGAGGCGGTTTGCCCCAACCCATTACGGTTACCCACAAAGATGTTGAACAAGACGGGTCCCAGGACTGATCCCTGAGGGACTCCATTTGTCAGTGGCCTCCACTGCGACATGGACCCATTGATGTCCTCTATTAGAATAAACCTTTATTAGAATAAACCAAACCAGGTTGGAAGAGACCTTCAAGATCATCGTGTCCAACCCATCAACCAATCCGACCCACCCAAATAGCTAACCCATGGCACCAAGCACCCCATCAAGTTTCCTTCTGAACACCTTCAATGATGGCGACTCCACCACCTCCCCAGGCGGCCCATTCCATAGCGCAATCACTCTTTCTGTATAGAACTTCTTCCTAACATCCAACTTGAACCTCCCCTGGTGCAGCCTGAGACTGTGTCCTCTTGTTCTGGTACTGGGTGCCTGGGAGAAGAGACCATCATCCACCTGTCTACAACCTCCCTTCAGGTAGTTGTAGAGAGCAATAAGGTCACCCCTGAGTCCCCTCTTCTCCAGGCTGAGCAACCCCAGCTCCCTCAGCCTCTCCTCATACGGCTTGTGTTCCAAACCCCTCACCAACTTTGTTGCTCTTCTCTGGACTTGTTCCAGCAAGTCAACATCCTTCCTAAACTGAGGGGCCCAGAACTGGACACAGTACTCAAGGAGTGGTGTAACCAGTGCAGTGTACAGAGGCAGAATGACCTCCCTGCTCCTGCTGGCCACACTGTTCTTGATGCAGGCCAGGATGCCATTGGCCCTCTTGGCTGCCTGGGCACACTGCAGGCTCATGTTCAGCCAGCTCTCTCAGCACCCTAGGATGAATCCCATCTGGTCCCATGGACTTGTGGGGATCCAAGCTGCTAAGGAGAGTTCCAACCACCTCCTCATCGAACATAGGGAAACTGTGCAGCTCCCTGGCTCCTTCTGCCAGCTCTGCAGGCCAGCTGTCAGGAAGACGTTCTGCCCTTCTAGTAAAAATTGAGGCAAAGAAGGTGTTAAGTATCTCTGCCTTTTCCTCATCCTTTGTTACAATGTTCTCCTCTGTATCCACCAAGGAGTGGAGGTTGTCCTTCCCCTTCCTCTTACTATTAATGTATTTATAGAAGGACTTTTTGTTGTCCTTCACAGTAGAGGCCAGTTTAAGCTCCAAGTGTGCTTTTGCCTCCCTAATTCTCTTCCTACAAGACCTAGCAACATCCTTAAACATTCTGTGGGTTGCCTCCCCTCTGTTCCAAAGGTGATACACCCTCTTTTTTTCCCTCAGTTCCATTAAAAGTTCATGAACCATCCAGGCTGGCTGTCTGCCCCGGCGGCTCATCTTCCGGCACATTGGCACAGCCTGTCCCTGAGCCTTCAACAATTCTTCATTGAAGTAGGTTCAGCTCTCCTGGACCCCTTTGTTTTTAAGGGCTTTATCCCAAGGAACCCTCTGAAATAGTTCCTTGAGTACCCAAAGTCTGCCCTCCAGAAGTCCAGAGTGGAGGTCTTCTTGCTGCCCCTCTTGGCTTGACCAAAAACCGAGAATTCAATTATCTCATGGTCACTGGACCCCAAACACCCTCCAACCACCACATCGCCCACCAGTCCTTCCCTGTTGGTCAAGAGGAGCTCAAGCATAGCCTTGCCCCTGGTAGGCTCTCGCAGCACCTGGGATAAGAAGCTGTCCTCCATGCACTCTAAGAACCTCCTAGACTGCCTCCTCTCTGCTGTGTTGAGTTCCCAGCAGATGTCAGGCAGGTTGAAGTCGCCCATGAGAACAAGGTCCGGAGATCTTGAGACAGCCCTAAGCTGCCTATAGAATGCTTCGTCAACATCTTCCTCCTGGTTGGGTGGTCTATAACAGACTCCAACCAGGGTGTCTGCCCTGCTGGTCTTCCCTCTAATTCTTATCCACAAGAATTCAACCCGATCGTCCCTAATCTCCATCTCAATGGCATCTAGTGCCTTTCTGATGTAAAGGGCCACCCCTCCACCCCTTCTTCCTCGCCTGTCTCTCCTGAAGAGCTTGTAACCGTCAATTGCAGCGCTCCAGTCATGTGAGTCGTCCCACCACGTCTCTGTGATGGCAACTACATCATAATTTTCCTGCTGCATCAAGGCTTCCAGCTCCTTCTGTTTGTTACCCATGCTTTGTGCATTAAGCTCTATTGTACATTCAGTTCTGCTTTGAAATACAGAGGTTGAAAGACACAGCTGTTCAAACTGTCCCTTAGAAGAGGAGACATCATCTCCAGCAGTAGAGATTTGACACTACCTTGTAGTAGAGAACTTTTTCTCTAAGTTATCCTTCACCTGTTCTTTCAAATTGAACCAAATATTTTCTTTCCCTTTGCCTTCCCATTTGAGTATTTCAGTATGAACGACAATTTCTAACTTTGGGAGGGACACATTGTAGTCACTTGTGCCTCCTATCTCACATGAAGTGTCAAACCCTGCCTGATAATTTCTGTGGCATATTCAGAGATGCAAAAGATCTCTATATCTGCTCTAAAGCTATTAATTACCATAAGAATGGACCACAAAAAGATACAAGAAACAGTCAGAGACTGTTGGAAAGTACACTAAGGTAGCGGTAAAATTACAGTTACACACACTACCTGCTGGGTAGTGGGTATCAAATTCATTACCTCAATGAGAAAACCAGGTTTGAAAATCTAAAAAATCTAGTCCAGAATTTGCAGATCTGCATTTTCTCCCATAAGCTTGTCAAGGTCTGGAGACATTAGATGTCTCGGTCTGGAGACACAGTTCTTTTAAATATTTCCGTGTTGTGAAATTAGAGGCACAAACGAGGCCAAAGTATCAACAGCTAGACTATTTATTAGATAAATAAAGTGGACATAAGAAGGGAGAGGGAGAAAAGAGAGAGAGGGATGAGAGATAGAAGAGGAAAGGAATTGTATTACCACACCCCTCATCCCCCCCAAGACAGTTAAAGTCTGTGGAGGAAAGGTGCTGCAGGAGATGTTGGGTTTGTAGAGAAACCATGGTGAGGCTTTTGCTGGAAAACAGCTGTGGTCCTCTGGGGAGATGTTGGGTTGATACAGGAACGGTGCTGAGGCTCCTCTAGGCAGCCTGGGTCTGTAGAGAAGGGGTGCTGAGGCTTGGTCCTCCGGGCAGCTTCTTTTCTCTGGAGCAGCGTTGTCCTGGCTTTCTCTTCTCAGTGGCCTGGCCCGCCTCCTGCGTTTTCCTTCATCTCCCTTTTTCTCCCCATTTTTCTCCTCTGTTTCTCTCCTCTGTTTCTCTCAACAAACCAGTAGTTGCTCAAGTCTTTTATACAGTTTTTAGTCCTTAGGTATGTATTCAAATATTGTCCCTCAGGAATTCCAGTGGCAGGAAATAATCCTTAGGTTCTGTGTATTGCTGTGTGTTTGGGCAAGATCCTGGCTGGAGGTGGGGGAATCTCCGTCTACCCCGTCTCCATCCAGACAAAGCTCAGGAAACAGGTGGAGATTATCTTGCCCTAAAGGTGTGATGGCTGGGTCCTTGGGTCCATTGTTGTAGTCCCGTGTTATCACGATACAATTACAAGCTGATTTGCATCCAGGATTGGTGGACAGGATTCTTTCCACCTTCTTTCCAGTGGCTCTGCTATCACTTTATCTTTGTTGACTCACATAGAGAGAGACATTAGACTCTCACAAAGCTTGAATGCTTACAAATACTAGGTGGTCTAGGTAGAGAACCAATAGAAATGGAAGATTAATAACAATAGTAGCTGTTGTACATTATCTGGAATGTCCACCAATGCCCACCAAAAGCACTCTCTCTCCTCAGCTAGGCAAGGGAGAGAAAATGTAATGAAAGGCTTGTGGGTCAAGATAAGTATGCAGAGATAACTCAGAAACTGCCATCATGGGGAAAATAGTCTTGACTCAGGGTAATCAGTTTAATTTATTGACAATTAAATCAGAGCAGGATAATGAGAAAAAAAATAAAATAAAATAGAATATTAAAAGTCTTGCCCCACCCCTCCCTTCTTCCTAGGCTCAACTTCACTCCTACCCCTAAGTTATTCATGCAGACAGACAATGGTGGCTGTGGTCAGTTCATCATCTGCTACCAGTTGCTGTTTCTTCCTCCTCACACTCTTCCTCTGCTCCAGTGTGAAGCTCTTCACGTGGGAGTCAGTCTTCCATGAGCTTCTACAACATAGATCTTTTCCATGGGCTGCAGTTCTTTGTGAATCATTGCACTGATTTGTATTGACAGTGCTCTAGAGGCATCTACAAAGATAAATAAACATTTTTCTACAAAGCAGACACTAGCTTAGATCTATTTTTTTTTGAAGCATAGATCATTTACACAGGGTGCAGACCTTCAGGAACAGACTCATGCAGTATGGCACCCCCAAAGCCTAGGTTAGGGTTAGGACCCAACAAGTTCTGCCAGAAAGCCTGCTCCAGTGTTGGGTCCTCAGTCCACAGGGTCCCAGGGCCTACCAGGAGTTGGCATCTGTGTAGGTTCTCCATGAGGTCACAACTTCCTTTGATTACATATACCTACTCCAACATGGAGTCCTCCATGGGCTGCAGGTAACTACTTGATCAGTTGTTCATCTCTATGGGCTGCAGAGGGACAGCTTTCCTCACCATGGTCTTCACCACAGGCTGTAGGAACTCTGGTGCTTGGAGCACTGCATGGTTTGAGCCTTAGCTGAGAGTTAAAAGCTCAAATGGGAAAAGGCTGAGAATCTCTTCCCCACTCCCCCACACCTCCTCCCTCCAAACAGGGAGAGGAGGGAAAAAAAGGGGTAAGGAGCAAATCCACTAAGCAACAATCTGGAGTCAGCTTGGAAGTAGAGAGGCAAATAATTTTTTTTTTCTTCAAATTATATATATATATAACAATAACAGGGAAAAAACAAGGTTCACAAGGGCAAGGAACAAGAATGGATGGGAATGGGACAGAAAAAAATAATACAAAACCAGTCTTTCTCTGAGGAGGCGCAGAGGCAGCAGGGAAAAGGATCAGGTCCGGCCACGTGGCTGAGGAGCAGGAGGGCAGCTGCAGTAGCTCTCATCCAGCAGAGGCAGGAGCCAAAAAGGAGATCCAACTGCTATGATGTCCTGCTTTTTTATATCCTAGCTGGGCAGGGAGGGGGAAGTGGAACAGACTCAGCTTTCCCAGGGGGGAAACACCCTTCAGGGAGTGTAAAGTACCCGCAAGCCCTCCACCCTGCTTTCTTCTTTTGTTTTCAGAAAGAGGTGTTAACCCACCACAAGCACCTCCTTCCCTTTAGTGTCTGTAGGGTTGTTTTACTCAGATATTCTCAGTCCTTTTGTTAGCTACAATTGCACAGTAGTTTTTACTCCTTCTTAAATATGTTATTGTAGGGGTGCTACCACCATCACTGATGGGCCCTGCCTTAGCCAATGGCAGCTCTGTGCCAACTGGCACTGGCTCTAACAGACATAGGGGGAGTATCGGCATTTTCCTACAGAAACCACTCCTGCATACACACAACATTGCCAATACCTTGCCATTTAAACACAATGAACGCGCCTCTTATATGTGCCCTGTATTCAAAGACAAAAGAGAATTATGTCAGAATATGAGGGAATTTCCGTGTGACACCTGTGAAAAAGTGTATTTCCCTAACCAACCCATTTCATATTCTTTCTGCATGGTTTAAAAAAGGAAAACATTAGTCTACCTGATATGATTCTTCACCATCAGCAGTTCTTTACCAGCCTGTTTGGAAAGTCTGCCATAATTTTCTGTCACTTTAAGTGAGGCATAATAAGACTTTTCTGAACCCTCTGTTCTGGGCCTGTTAAACTCAAGAGTTACTTGATAGTGAGGTCATTTTATCAGGAAGTTTAGGTATTTAAGTCACACAAATAAACCGTGTTTCCTTAAGCACTGGTAAATGCAGAAACAACAGATAACATTCTACTGCTGAGGACTATTTTGGAGAAGCTGCCCAAAGGCCATTATTCGACAAGGTGTAAAGCATCCTTCTGAACATGAGCTTTTGAATGTATCCATTGACTTCAATGTGGTGCATATAGAATAGAATAGAATAGAATAGAATAGAATAGAATAGAATAGAATAGAATAGAATAGAATAGAATAGACCAGGTTGGAAGAGACCTTCAAGATCATCACGTCCAACCCTTCAATCAATCCAACCCACCTAAACAAATAAACCATGCAACCAAGCACCCCATCAAGTCTCCTCCTGAACACCTCCAATAACGGTGACTCCACCACCTCCCCGGGCAGCCTATTCCAATGGGCAATCACTCTCTCTGTGCAGAACTTCTTCCTAACATCCAACCTAAACCTCCCCTGGTGCAGCCTGAGACTGTGTCCTCTTGTTCTGATACTGGATGCCTGGGAGAAGAGACCAACATCCGCTTGTCTACCACCCCCCTTCAGGTAGTTGTAGAGAGCAAGAAGGTCACCCTTCTGTCTCTTCCTCTCCAGGCTAAGCAACCCCAGCTCCCTCAGCCTCTCCTCATAGGGCTTGTGTTCCAAGCCCCTCACCAACTTCATTGCCCTTCTCTGGACACGTTCCAGCAAGTCAACATCCTTCCTAAACTGAGGGACCCAGAACTGGACACAGGACTCAAGGTGCAGCCTAACCAGTGCAATGTACAGAGGCAGAATGACCTCCCTGCTCCTGCTGGCCACACTGTTCCTCATGCAGGCCAGGATGCCATTTGCCCTCTTGGCTGCCTGGGCACACTTCAGGCTCATGTTCAGCCTACCATCAACCAGTACCCCCAGGTCCCTCTCTGCCTGGCTGCTCTCCAGCCACTCTGACCCCAGCCTGTAGCACTGCATGGGGTTGTTGTGGCCAATGTGCAGAACCCAGCACTTGGACGGGTTAAATCACATGCTGTTAGATTGTGCCCATCTGTCCAGCCTGTGGAGGACCCTCTGCAAAGCCTCTCTACCCTCCACCAGATCAATATCTACCCCCAGCTTGGTGTCATCAGCAAATTTACTGATGATGGACTCAATGACATCATCCAGATAATTAATAAAGATGTTAAAGAGCGTGGGGCCCAGCACTGATCCTTGGGGCACACCACTACTGACTGGCTGCCAGTTGGATGTGACACCATTCAACACCACTGTGAGAGTCTAATAAGTTTGTCTCTCTCTATGTGAGTCAACAAAGATAAAGTGATAGCAGAGCCACTGGAAAGAAGGTGGAAAGAATCCTGTCCACCAAACCTGGATGCAAATCAGCTTGTGATTGCATCGTGATAACATGGGACTACAACAATGGACCCAAGGACCCAGCCATCACACCTTTAGGGCAAGATAATCTCCACCTGTTTCCTGAGCTTTGTCTGGATGGAGACGGGGTAGACAGAGATTTCCCCCCCGCTTCCAGCCAGGTTCTTGCCCAACACACACAGATTTCCTGCCACTGGAATTCCTGAGGGACAATATTTGAATACATACCAACACCTGCCTGAGGACTAAAAACTGTATAAAAGACTTGAGCAACTACTGGTTTGTAGAGAGAAACAGAGGAGAGAAACAGAGGAGAGAAACAGAGGAGAAAAATGGGGAGAAAAACGGAGATGAAGGAAAACACAGGAGACGGGCCAGGCCGCTGAGAAGCCAGGACAATGCTGCTCCGGAGAAAAGAAGCTGCCTGGAGGACCACAGCTCCAGCCAAATCCTCAGCACCCCTTCTCTACAGACCCAGGCTGCCCAGAGGAGCCTCAGCACCGTTCCTGTATCAACCCAACATCTCCCCAGAGGACCACAGCTATTCTCCAGCAAAAGCCTCACCAGCGTTCCTCTACAAACCCAACATCTCCTGCAGCACCTTGCCTCCACAGACTTTAACTGTCTTGGGGGGGATGAGGGGTGTGGTAATATAATTCCTTTCCTCTTCTCCCTCTCTCTATCTCTCATCCCTCTCTCTCTCGTCCCTCTCTCTCTCTCTCTTTTCTCCCTCTCCCCTTTCTTATGTCCACTTTATAATTCCTTTCCTCTTCTCCCTCTCTCTATCTCTCGTCCCTCTCTCTCTCTCTCTTTTCTCCCTCTCCCTTTCTTATGTCCACTTTATTTATGTAATAAATAGTCTAGCTGTTGATACTTTGGCCTCGTTTGTGCCTTTAATTTCACAACACGGGAATATTTAAAAGAACTGTGTCTCCGGACCGAGACATCTAATGTCTCCGGACCGTGACAACCACTCTCTGGGCTCGGCCCTCCAGCCACTTCCTAACCCAATGCAGTGTGTGCTCCCATCCAAGCCGTGGGCTGACAGCTTGGCCAGGAGCTTGCTATGGAGGACGGTGTCAAAGGCCCTGCTGATGTCCAGGTTGACCACATCCACAGGCCTTCCCACATGCACCAGGTGGGTCACCTGATCATAGAAGGAGATCAGGTTGGTCAGGCAGGACCTGTCCTTCCTAAATCTATGCTGGCTAGGCCTGATCCCTTGACCATCCTGGAAGTGCTGTGTGATTGCACTCAAGATGACCTCTTCCATAATCTTGCCTGGCACTGAGGTCAGGTTGACAGGCCTAGAATTTCCTCACTCATCCAACCGGCCCTTCTTGTGGCAGGGCACCATGTTGGCCAGCTTCCAGGCTTCTGGGACCTCTCCAGTGAGCCAGGACTGCTGAAAAATAATGGAGAGTGGCTTACCCATCTGCCAGCCCTCTGAGCACCCTAGGATGGATCCCATCTGGTCCCATGGACTTGTGGGGATCCAAGTGGCTGAGGAGAGCTCCAACTATCTGCTCCTGGAACATAGGAAAACTATGCAGCTCCCTGGTTCCTTCTGCCAGCTCTGCAGGCCAGCTGTCAGGAAGGCATTCTGTCCTGATAGTAAAAATTGACGCAAAGAAGGTGTTAAGTACCTCTGCTTTTTCCTCCTCCTTTGATACAACATTTCCCTCCATGTCAACCAAGAAATGGAGGTTGTCCTTGCCCTTTCTCTTACTATTAATATATTTATAGAGGGACTTTTTGTTGTCCTTCACAGCAGGGGCTGGTTTAAGCTCCAAATGTGCTTTTGCCTCCCTAATTTTCCTCCTACATGATTTAGCAACATCCTTATTTGAAGATACATTATCAGCTGGATCCGAAATGAGAAGTTATAAATTAAGGATGCCATTTTAGTCTTTTTTTAGACAACATATTCTGTGACAACGATTTCCAGGCTCTCCAGTCTGTCCAAGTTTCTCTGAATGGCTACACAGCCTTCAGATGTATCAGCCAAGCCTCCCAGTTCCATATTGTCTGCAAACTTGCTGAGCAGACACTCCATCACTCTACCCTGTCATCTGACACAGAACTGATGCCTGGGGGACTCCACTAGTTACAACTTTCCAGATGGACTTGGCACCATTGATCATCACTCTTTGGACTCTATTTTGCAACCAGTTCCTAATCAATTTCACTGTTCTTCTATCCCACACTTCCTGAACTTGCTCATAAGTATGGTATGGGAGACAGTGCCAAAAACCTTGTTAAGGTCAAGGTAGACTGTAGATGCTCTTTCTGCATCTACCCACTCTGTTATATCAACATAGAAGGCTATCAGATTAGTCAAGCATGATTTCCTCTTGGTAAATCCATGCTGACTGCTCCTGATCATCTTCTTCTCTTCCAAGTGTCTAGAGATGACCTCCAGAATGAGCTACTCCATCATTTTCCAGGGGTGGAGGTGAGACTCACTGGTCTATAGTTTCCTGGAACCTCTTTCTTGCCCTTTTTGAAGACCGGAGCGGCATTTGCTTTCCTCCAGTCCTCAGCCACCTCACCTGTTTGCCACAATTTTGCAAAAATGATGAATGGTAGTGCAACAGCATCAGACAGCTCTCTCAACACTCTTGGGTGCAACTTATCAAGGCCCATTGACTTGTCTATATTCAACTTGTATACTGATCCCTAACCCAGTCTTCAATGACTAGTGGAGAGTTTTTTCTCCTTCAGGTTTTCTCTCCTTCACCCACAGTCTGGAGTTCTCAGGAGTTGGTCTTAGAAGTAAAGACTGAAGGAAATAAGGTATTTAGCAACTTTGCTTTTTCTGCATCCTCAGTTATAAGGGCTGCTACCTCATTCAGCAGTGGGCCCACAGTTTTGTTATTGGTCACCTCTCATCTATAATGTTATTTTACTTGTTTAGCACTATGCAACTCATTAAACCATAGAATCTATAGAGCATAGCACTGAGGCAGGAAGCACTGAAGCTGAATTCAGCTATTCAGTCAGATGTTGTGGGGACAAATAAAGTCTTCAAGATTATTCATAGGATACTCTAAACTCTGCTGACAAAAAGAATATCTAAGCTTCAATGCAAAACAATAAAGCTAGTAAATAATCTATTTACAAGCTAAATGATTTCCATCTTAATTTAGGTAATTTTATTTTAGTAATCCTGTGATATGACTGACCTTTTTACTACTTAGGAGCTGATAGAATTCAGTTTAGATTTTTTTTCTTGGGGTTTCCCCAGCATTGGACACTTCAGAGATGTGACTGAACAGTGTACTGGGCCATCTTGTCTAGGCAGTGCTTTTGCCAAGAAAGGTTGGAATGGATGATCCTTGTGGTTTCTACCAATCCAATCCATTTTTAGGATTCACAGTTCAGAAAAAATTATTAAAAATAGGACCAAACACAAAGCAGGCATATAGTTTAATTTATCTCACTTACACTTTGGCTTTCTTCAAATGAAGGTCTATGCCATGCTTATTCATTAATCATCTTAATGAAAAGTGGGTTTTGGTGATTTTTTTGTCTGTCTGTTTGTTTGTTTGTTTTTTAAACTGGATGACTTTTAAATTAATAATTTTTTACATTCTTACTACTTGCTCTTGCTGTTGCATTCCATCATGCAATGGGCATGAGAACTGAAACTTTAGTGCTGTAAATGAACATAAAAATTAGTGATAAAATATTGTTGCAAAATTGAGTGCGCGTAAAATTTAGTGCTTTCTGAAAATCTCCAGGGTGTGCTTTAATTTTCCATGGAGAAACAGGAAGATAAATCTGTTTAATGAAATCATATGGAATGGTGCCACCTAGCTTAGATGCAGTACTTAGGAGTAAATGTCACAGGAAGAATAGTATTTAATTTAAAAATAAAGTTCTATTTTAATCCACTTATCAACTGCATATAACTGCATTGCTGATTGTTTTAATACATCCTTAGTTTTATTGTTAACAATTTAGGAAAACAACAAACTCCCAAAACTTCCTTTTCTAATGCATCAGGTTTCACTGGAGACATAATGTAATGGTTTAGCACAAGAACTAAACTTTCTGCTCCCCCAACATGAAGTGAGGGGAAAAGTAACACACAAAACTCAGGGCTGAGAGAGAGATAAGAGTTTAATGTGTTGCAGTTTCATGGAGTGGAGAGAAGCTCTTTACCCCTCCCCAAAGGAGTAAAGAAAATTCTCCAAACAGGATTTTGCATTCTCCAAACAGGAGTTTGAATTGAATCTAGCCAGGGAGATTAGAGGGAACACTAAGAACTTTTACAGGTATATTAATGGGAAGAAGAAGACTAGGGAAGGTGTGGGCCCCCTCAGAAAGGAAAATGGTGACATGGTCACAAGGGATGAGGAAAAGGCTGAGGTACTTAATAACTTCTTTACCTCAGTCTTCACTGCAAGGGCCTCTAGCCACACTCCTGATGTTATGGAAGTCAAAGCCAGGGACGGGGAGGAAGAACTGCCCATTGTAAGTGCAGATCAGGTTCGTGATCATCTGAAGAACCTGAAAGTGTTCAAGTCCATGGGACCCGACGGGATACACCCACGGGTACTAAGAGAAGTGGCAGATGAGGTTGCTAAACCCCTCTCTGTTATATTTCAAAAGTCATGGCAATCTGGTGAAGTCCCCACGGACTGGAAAAGGGGAAACATTGCCCCCATCTTCAAAAAGGGTAAGAAGGAGGAACCAGGGAACTACAGGCCAGTCAGTCTCACCTCTGTGCCTGGAAAGATCATGGAGCAGATCCTCCTGGAGTCACTACTTGCTCAAAAGAATAGTGAAGAGGTAATTGGGAACAGCCAGCATGGCTTTGCCAAGGGCAAATCCTGCCTGACCAACCTGGTGGCCTTCTATGAGCAGGTGACAACATTAATAGATGAGGGGCGAGCAACTGATGTCATTTACCTGGACCTGAGCAAAGCCTTTGACACTGTCCCGCACCACATCCTGGCCTCCAAACTGGTGACACATGGGTTTGATGGGTGGACCACTAGATGGATAAGGAACTGGCTTGATGGCCGCACCCAAAGAGTGGCTGTCAATGGGTCCATGTCCCACTGGAGGCCAGTGACAAGCGGAGTCCCTCAGGGATCAGTCCTGGCACCTGTCTTGTTCAACATCTTTGTGGGTGACATGGACAGTGGCATTGAGTGCACCCTCAGCAAGTTTGCTGATGACACCAAGCTGTGTGGTGCAGCAGACACACTGGAGGGAAGGGAGGCCATCCAGAGGGACCTTGACAGGCTGGAGAGGTGGGCACAAGCCAACCTCATGAAGTTCAATAAGAGCAAGTGCAGGGTCCTGCATCTGGGTCAAGGCAATCCCAGGCACAAATCCAGGCTGGGCAGTGACTGGCTGGAAAGTAGCCCTGAGGAGAGAGACTTGGGGGTGCTGGTGGACAAAAAGCTCAACATGAGCTCCCAATGTGCACTTGCAGCCCGCAAGGCCAATCAGATCCTGGGCTGCATCAGGAGAAGTGTGGCTAGCAGGTCGAGGAGGTGATCCTCCCCCTCTACTCAGCCCTGGTGAGACCCCACCTGGAGTACTGTGTCCAGTTCTGGAGCCCCTATTACAAGAGGGATGTGGAGGTGCTGGAACGTGTCCAGAGAAGGGCCACAAGGATGATCAGAGGGCTGGAGCACCTCTCCTATGAGAGCAGACTGAAGGAGTTGGGGCTGTTCAGTCTGCAGAAGAGAAGGCTCCGAGGTGACCTAATTGTGGCCTTCCAGGATCTGAAGGGGGCCTACAGGAAGGCTGGGGAGGGACTTCTCAGGATCTCAGGTAGTGATAGGACTAGGGGGAATGGAATGAAGCTGGAGGTGGGGAGATTCAGGCTGGATGTGAGGAGGAGGTTCTTCACCATGAGAGTGGTGAGACCCTGGAATGGGTTGTCCAGGGAGGTGGTCGAGGCCCCGTCCCTGGGGGTGTTTGGGAGCAGGCTGGATGAGGCTCTGTCCAGCCTGATCTAGTGTGGGGTTTCCCTGCCCATGGCAGGGGGTTGGAAACTAGATGATCCTTGTGGTCCCTTCCAACCCTGAATGAAACTATGAAACTATGAAACTATGATTGGAAAGAATTGGAAGTTTAAACCAAAGTGCTATTCATGACTATATACAACAGTACAAAACCATACAAAATACACCAATTCATATTTAGTCTCATCCCAGTTCTCTCCAATCTGGCCTTTAGCAAGATATCATTAGGCCAGAACCTTCCCCAAACATTCTCCCAAACCAGGCCTCAATGCCCCAGGCTGCAAAGCCCCTCCTGATACCTCCCTACCCAGACCCAAATGATGCAGTAAATGAATTAGCCAGGCTGTTCAAGGCCAAAAGCCTCAAGCCCCCAGTAAATACCAAAGAGATACCAGCTCAGCGTGCTGGGAGAAGAGAGAGCAAAGTGGGGGGAAACTGACTATGCAGCCAGTTTATACAAGGAAGGGAGATGCAGACTGATGGGAATGAAATAACAAAAGATTAAACTTTCTGGTGACCACTTCTTGGGCTTTCTAGTCCCTCTGGAAGTCTGTACTCTATGGTTAAGACATCCCAGTTCTTAAACCCATAACATAATGTAACATAAGATATCATAAGCACAATGCGTAATTACCTTAGCTAATCTAATAACACAATACATGATTACCCTAGCTTAGCCAATTTGCAGAAGCAGCACAGTTAAATAGAGGAAAAGAAAACACTATGTACAATGTTTTAGTCAAGCTACTTACATAGTTATAGACTGGAAATTATATTAAGGTTCCTATTTATATGACTGATTTATAGTTACAATTTAGTCCAAATACTCCTTAAGGTATTTTTCAATTAGAGATGTATCAACTTTGCTACTAAATCACATGTATTTGGACATGAGTTTACTGTAAGTAATTAAGTGGTAGCAGTTTGTATTTAAATGGGACAATTCTCTGTGTGTTTAAACATATACAGAACAATTTGGTCGAAGTCTCATTTCAAGTTCACATTGTTTATGTGAATGCAATGCTGTAGTTTAAAGCAAATTCTGATTCTAAGGCATGTGAAGGTTGTTTTTCAGCGTGTCATTCAAAGTTCAATTACCATCTTTCATCTGGTGCATAAACATGATTGGTGGACCGATCAAATGTGTTTTAAAAGAAAATGAAATTCAAATGTTAGCAGAAATAACTATCTAAACAGCCTCCATTGAGTGATTGTTTAAACATTTTTCTCCAACTTAGGGCAAATTTACTCTTCACAACCTACTTTGAATAAGAGGATACAGAATGTATCCTAAAGACAACCTGTTAAAATGTTATGGGTTTTGATGAAAATACCTGCAATTCAAACTGAGCAATAAAGTGAGTCAATGTCAGAAGCTGGCAACTCTGGAACCCCAAATGGAGATGGGAAGTAACAGTATGTGCCTAACCTTTTTCAACCATCTGCTTGGGTTCCAGGTGATTACAGGACGGTTGAGATGGTTATCTGACTTAAGTTTGAAGAATCACTATTTGATTATCTTATACAGCCTTGTAATGGGTTGGGGCAGATGCCTTCCCCACCATGGGCAGAAATAACAACTCAGACAAACAGATTGCAAAAGTGATGGAAAGTTTAAACAGAAAAACAGTTTAAAAACAAACAACAATGAAAGCTTTACAGAGAACCAGAAGCACCGTGACAAAAGAGAGAAAATCCCACAACATACCCAAGAACATCCCATCCCCACCTGGGGGGTACACCCAAAACCCCCAGGGCTCTTTCCTCCCCCCCACAACCCAGCCTTGGGCCTGGGCAGGCCCAAGGGAGGTGGCTCACGTCATTTTACCTAGGCAGCAGCTGGGCACAAAAGAGGAAGAGAAGACCCCGTATGGACATTTTATAGGGAAGCAGGGCATTATGGGAGTAGAATACCTGGTTTCCTGTGACCACCCCCTGGGCTGGGCTCACCCCTTGGGACCTCCCAGGTGTGCTCTGTGCAGTGGCATCTGGGCCAACACCCAGCCTAAACCACCACAAGCCTGTTGAATATAAATCATGGGGAAGGAACTTACTAACCAGCAAAACACAGTAGTAGTTTTTAGAGGCTTATATACCTAATCTCATTTGCTTTGTTTTCAGTATTTGGAGGAAAGAAGGATATAGGTATCAGAGAGGATGCTTTGTCACCAACTACTTAGTAACACCCCTGGCTTATATCTAGTTTATTGTAGAATGTGTAGCTTTCAGGTGGGGTGATGGATAAAAAACTGCTGATGCTGCTGGTCTTACTGGTGTGTTAGGGTACTTTGTGGTGACCCAGTCATATAATGTGCACGAAAACATGAAGTCAGCTTTCTTCTGTTGAGCAAGAGAATGGACCTGCACCATTTCTATCAGACACTGTTAAAATGATCCAACTTCAGTAGTGGCAGAAGCACAGGAAGTTTCCACTGTAAATATTAAACTTTAGTCCTCAAAAATGTGGAGTATTTTTGAGTATTCACAACCATAATAATTTCTCTGACTGAAAAAGAAGCACAGAAAGGTGCATAATGTTCTAGGCCCAAAATGATGTTCTTGTGTATCTGCCAACCTATCATGAGTCAGCTAACACAAATTGCCACCTGGATCCAGAGCAGCTGTCTAATCACAATTTTGTTATTATTAATTACCAAGCAGAAAATAATTTGTAATTAGCTCAGTCTAAATCATAGTTTAAACAGCCAAAAATTATATTGCAAACTAAAGTGCAATTAAAGCACTACACTAAAGTATTTATTTAAAATCATTTTAGTTACTGTTGATTTTTCAGTCAGGATCTCAGGCTCATATACAGATGTAATTATCCTCCAGTACTGACAGCATATTGCATTTATTCATTAAGCAGCAATATTGCTGAACAAATGCAAATAAATTTTAGACATAAATTCTTTAAAGGGACAGTCATAGAAACATCTGGGTGAGATAATGAGGCTGGGAATAATGTGAATGTCAATAAACTTTTAGTGCTGCTATGATATTCACAGAACTTTCGAGGGTACACAATTCAAACTCCCACTACTTGCTCCAGGGTTTGCAGTCACCAGTGATCCTTCTTTTACTGTTGTATAGTTGCATACCTAGAATCTATTAGTTTACACTCTCAGCATGAAGGTAGATACCCACAAAGCACACAGGATAGAGTTTCATACTTGATCAAAGGGAGAGGAAAGAGCACACAAGACCACTGACATTTCTGAACATAATTAATTTAATATAAATCAAGAGACTTGTTCCTTCCAGTTTTTGTTGTATGGAATGAATCTAATGTATTTCTAACAGACATGTCACAATCATTTCAGAAATCTGACTTCAGCTATACATTGCAGGGAGTAAATTTTTACTGAATTCATGTCTGAGAAAATGGTTTTTAACCTTGGCACAGTGGCAAGAACATCAATCCTGCTAAAGAGGTTAACACTGTTATTTTATCAAGCTTTGGCTTCTCAACATCACCAAATTCTAGGATGCTCATGGCGCTGGGTAAATACAAGGAGTAAAATGTAGCACATTAGCTATGGATGCAACAAATGTGATTTCCCACACAATGATATGGAGACTGCTCTGGAATAAACATCCGTATTAATGCAAAAAAGCTATACCAGGCTGGACAGTTGTGTGCCATAATGATGAGATGAGAATAGAATAGAATAGAATAGAATAGAATAGAATAGAATAGAATAGAATAGAATAGAATAGAATAGAATAGAATAGAATAGAATAGAATAGAATAGACCAGGTTGGAAGAGACCTTCAAGATCATCGTGTCCAACCCATAAACCAATCCAACCCACCTAAACAAATAAACCATGCAACCAAGCACCCCATCAAGTCTCCTCCTGAGCACCTCCAATGATGGTGACTCCACCACCTCCCCGGGCAGCCCATTCCAATGGGCAATCACTCTCTCTGTGTAGAACTTCTTCCTAACATCCAACCTAAACCTCGCCTGGCGCGGCCTGAGACTGTGTCCTCTTGCTCGGGTGCTGGCAGCCTGGGAGAAGAGACCAACATCCACCTGTCTAAGACTTCCCTTCAGGTAGTTGTAGAAAGTAATAAGGTCACCTTTCTGTCTCCTCCTCTCCAGGCTAAGCAACCCCAGCTACCTCAGTCTCTCCTCATAGAGGTTGTGTTCCAAACCCCTCACCAACTTCATTGCCCTTCTCTGGACTTGTTCCAGCAAGTCAACATCCTTCCTAAACTGAGGGTCCCAGAAGTGGACACAATACTTGAGGTGTGGCCTAATCAGTGCAGTGTACATAGAATATAGAATATAAAATAGAATATAGAATAAACCAGGTTGGAAGAGACCTTCAAGATCATCCTGTCCAACCCTTCAACCAATCCAACCCACCTAAACAACTAAACCATGGCACCAAGCACCCCATCAAGTCTCCTCCTGAAAAACTCCAATGACGGCACCTCCACCACCTCCCCAGGCAGCCCCTTCCAATGGGCAATCACTCTCTCTGTATAGAGCTTCTTCTTAACATCCAACCTGAACCTCCCCTGGCGCAGCCTGAGAATGTGTCCTCTTGTTCTGGCACACAGTACTCGAGGTGTGGCCTAACCAGTGCAGTGTACAGCGGCAGAATGACCTCCCTGCTCCTGCTGGCCACACTGTTCCTCATGCAGGCCAGGATGCCATTGGACAACACATTCCAGGGTTTCACCACTCTCATGGTGAAGAACCTCCTCCTCACATCTAGCCTGAATCTCCCCACCTCCAGCTTCATTCCATAAGATCCATGAGATCCCAGAACATCTTTCTCCTGGTTGGGTGGTCTATAACAGACTCCAACCAGGATGTCTGCCCTGCCGGTCTTCCCTCTAATTCTTAGGCTGCTTTGCCTTAGGCTGTTTAACTTCAGGCTGTTTAACCTCAGGGAGAACCCCAGATGGTGTGTCCTCCAGCATTATGATCACCTCACCCTCCATCTCCAGTGCCCCATACCTGCTTTCCAAGAGCAGTGGGGAAGGTGAGGGGAGGCAAGGAGGTTTTACTTTGTGTCTTTTGAGAGGAACCTGCGTCCATTCCCCTCTGCTTTTTGGATAACCAGCCTCTGCTGGGGGAGCCTGCAGAGCCTGCTTAGTCTAATTCAACTCTTTCCTCCTCTGGTTCATCTCTTTTCTACATTCCCTTACATTTCTAAGGCCAGCAACCTCATCCTTCAGTCTGGCTACCAGGTTAATCAGACAGTCAATCTGCTCACACCTTATGCAAGAGTTGTCCCCACTACACTGCATCTGAAGAGCCAGGCTCCAGCACTCTCTACAGCCAGATACCTGGACAGCTACGTTCTTTTGTTCTACCTCAGTCAGGGTCGACACTGATTTTCTTAGGGAGATTTTGCTGCGAGTTACAACCATGCCTGTCCCTGGCCACAGCACCTACTGCCAAAAAAAAAAAAAAAAAAATTAGAAAAAGTGTGGCGGTGCATGAGAGCACGAGAGAGTACAAGAGAATATGGTTTCCCACCCATAAGAGTCCCTGCGAGCCGCAGTAAACCCTTTTAAATTAAGCCGTTCCTGCCGCTGGGATCACGAGTCTGAGCCATGTGAAAAGACGGCTTCTCCTAGCCTCGCGGCGTGTGCAGGATTCTCCGCGGTGCCAGCGATTCCCGCAGCCCGAAAAGGAGAGCAGCGGCTGGTCCCTGGTGGCTCCTGGTCCCGGTGCTGTCCCGAGATGGCTTCCCGACGAACAGAGAGGATGGGGCCCAGCACTGAGGAGAACTCCAATTTCCTGCTCCTGGACCATATGGAATCTATCTTGGGCTCCTTCTGCCAGCTCTGCAGGCCAGCTGTCAGGAAGATGTTCTGTCCTGCTAGTAAAAATTGTGGCAAAGAAGGTGTTACGTACCTCTGCCTTTTCCTCATCCTTTGATACAACATTTCCCTCCACGTCAACCAAGGAGTGGAGGTTGTCCTTGCCCTTCCTCTTCCTATTAATATATTTATAGAAGGACTTTTTGTTGTCCTTCACAGCAGAGGCCAGTTTAGGCTCCAAATGTGCTTTTGCCTCCCTAATTTTCTTCCTGCATGATCTAGCAACATCCTTAAACATTCTATGGGTTGCCTCACCTTTCTTCCAAAGATGATACACACTCTTTTTATCCCTTAGTTATATTAAAAGTTCATTATCCATCCAGGCTGGACGTCTGCCCCGGCGTGTCGTCTTCCAGAGTATTGGCACAGCCTGTTGCGTTGCCTTCAACAGTTTTTCCTTGAAGCAGGTCCAGCCCTCCTGGACCCCTTTATTTTTAAGGGCTTCATCTCAAGGAACCCTCTGAGTTAGTTCCTTGAGTAACCTGAAGTCTGCCCTCCAAAAGTCCAGAGTGGAGGTCTTCTTGCTACCCCTTGTAGCTTGACCGAATACTGAAAATTTAGTTATCTCATGGTCACTGGCCCCTAAGCACCCTCCGGCCACTACATCACCCACCAGCCATTCCCTATTGGTGAAGAGCAGGTCAAGCATAGCCTTACTCCTGGTAGGCTCACACAGTACCTGGGATAAGAAGCTGTCCTCCATGCACTCTAAGAACCTCCTAGACTGCCTCCTCTCTGCTGTGTTGAGATCCCAGAAGGTATCAAGCAGGTTGAAGTTGCCCATGAGAACAAGGTCAGGCAATCTTGAGACAGCCCTAAGCTGCCTATAGAATGCTTCATCAACATCTTCTTCCTGGTTGGGTGGTCTATAACAGACTCCAACCAGGATGTCTGCCCTGCCGGTCTTCCCTCTAATTCTTACCCACAAGCACTCAACCTGATCATCCCTAATCTCCATCTCAATGGCATCTAGTGCCTCCCTGATGTACAGGGCCACCCCTCCACCCCTTCTTCCTTGCCTGTCTCTCCTGAAGAGCCTGTAGCCGTCAATTGCAATGCTCCAGATATGTGAGTCATACCACCACCTCTCTGTGATAGCAACTACATCACAACTTTCCTGTTGCAACAAGGCTTCCAGCTCCTCTTGTTTGTTACCCATGCTTCGTGCATTAGTGTACATGCACTGCAGCTGGGCTGCTGGTTTCACCTCTGGCTCTAGCTTATCGCCCCCAGACTCTTGCCTGAGGGGACTAGTTTCAGCCCCTTCCCCCTTTGAAACTAGTTTAAAGCCCTGTCAATGAGACCTGCTAATTCCCTTCCCAGAATCGTTTTACCTTTGGGGGACAGGCCATTCTTGTATACTGTGACCTTTCCCCTCCTCTGGGACAGATGTACTCCATCTGTTGCCAGCTGACCTGGTGCAGTACAAAGTTCTCCAAGATTGAAAACCCCAAAATTCTTTTGACTGCACCAGCCTCTAAGCCACTTTTTAACTATAGCTGCTGACCTGTTTCTTACAGTATTCCCTCCTGCAACTAAGGGTAGTGATGAAATAATTATTTGTGCACCTGACCCCTCCACCAGATCTCCCAGGGCCCTGAAGTCATTTTTGATAGCCCTGGGAGTTCCAGTTGCAGCATCATCATTCCCTAACTGCATAACTACTAAACGATAGTAGTCAGGTGGCTGCACCAGGCTAAGCAGCCTTCTGGTAACATCATTAACTTGGGCTCCTGGGAGACAGCAGAGTTCCCTCTGAGATGGGTCTGGGTGACATATGGGGCCCTCTGTTTCCCTCAGAAGGGAATCACCAATAACAATTATCCTCCTCTGTTTTTTTGAGGGAGCAGGTCCTGATGCCAGGGGAAGGCTGTTTAACCTTAGGCTGCTTTGCCTTAGGCTGTTTAACTTCAGGCTGTTTAACCTCAGGGAGAACCCCAGATGGTGTGTCGTCGAGCATCAGAATCACCTCACCCTCCATCTCCAGTGCACTATACCTGTTTTCCAAGAGCAGTGGGGAAGGTGAGGGGAGGCAAGGAGGTTTTACTTTGTGTCTTTTGAGAGGAACCTGCGTCCATTCCCCTCTGCTTTTTGGATAACCAGCCTCTGCTGGAGGAGCCTGCAGAGCCTACTTACTCTGGTTCATCTCTTCACTCCTCTGGTTCATCTCTTTCCTCCTCTGTTCAACTCTTTTCTCCTCTGGTTCATCTCTTTTCTACATTCCCTTACATCTCTAAGACTAGCAACCTCATCCTTCAGTCTGGCCACCAGGTTAAGCAGATAGTTGATCTACTCACACCTTATGCAAGAGTTGTCTCCATTACCCTGCATCTGAAGAGCCAGGCTCCAGCACTCTCTACAGCCAGATATCTGGACAGCTACCTTCTTGTTTTCTACCTCTGTCTGGGTTGACACTGAGTTTTTTAAAGGAGTTTTTCTAAGGAGTTTATTGTGTTCTCTGTGCTTCTTCAGTTCAGCTGTTAAAACCTTCCTGAACAGTTCAGAATTTTATTAGAGGGCTAGTGTGATCAGTGCAATTCCAGAACAAGAATTCCTATATCACACTATTAGGTCTAAAAAACTTACATTCGCTTTTCCAATCCTACTAAACTTCTGTATGCCAGAGAAATTCTCAGGAGTTAGGTATTCAGGTACATAACAGATGAAAAAACTTTAATAACATACTAATCTCATCAAGAAGGATTTCCTATTGGATTAATTAATTGCATGTTGAATTGAGACCTGAACTTCAGCACCAGTAAGACAAACTTGTTGCTGAGTATGGAAAAATTATGACATTCCACGGTTTTGCTTACAGCAAACCTCTCCACCACCTATCTGAAGCTGGAGCAACCTGGGGATCTGTCTTGGGTTTTGATCCTCCAGAAAAAATAATATAATTTGCTTTCTAGTAAACCACTTTTTACTAATCTTCAGTAGCATAAACACAAGGCAGTGTAAATGTATTAAACATAATTGAATACAATGACACAAAAATAAACCAGGATGATTATGTTACAGCATTTAACACTTTACTTGAAGGTGCTCAGATATAGTGTGAACAGTCATTCAGCAATATCTGCAGATAGCACAGTGATGTGTAAGTACCATATCTGTATAATCGAAGGAAAACAAATTAATTATATATTACTTAGGTAATATAAATAGATAGAAAATTATCACTTTTGCTACCTAAGATATTGTCCCATTAGCAAACAGCAAGTTACAATTTTAAGTTAAACAATAATATCATTTGATTTTTGTGGTAAAAGGGATACCTAAACTAGTCTGAGGGATACTTAGAATGCTAATTTTATTTGTTATTGAAGTGTTATATTTGATTTTTTTTTTTTTCTGAGAGGATCAGGTATGTTATTAAAGTATGGTTTGCCTTGCAGCAAATCAGATGCTTTGCAACCAGTGCTCTGCACCTTGCTGGCAGACTGCATGAAGCTGCCTTAGCTTGGGGGAGAAGCCAATTTAAAAAAAAAAAAAAATTACAAAAGAAATCTATACCAGAAGTTTAAAAAGTCTTTTCTGTTTAATTTTAACCTTTAAGCATTCAAAAGTTATCTTTCTTAAAAATAGGTCTTTTAAAATTGTTCAAAATGATGTTCAAGTCTTGCAGAGGCTGTTCAAAAGTATTTACTTACAACCTCATCCTGGCTTCACAATACAAAGAAAAGTAAGCAAATAAATTCACATGTGAACTAGTGAGTGTTCCTTTGCTGTTTTGCTAA
Organism: Melanerpes aurifrons; assembly: GCA_011125475.1. NCBI lineage: Eukaryota > Metazoa > Chordata > Aves > Piciformes > Picidae > Melanerpes > Melanerpes aurifrons. The sequence goes on along the minus strand of WWNC01000081.1, from coordinate 594,945 downwards.
GATATTGTTTATGTCAACATTGCAGCAACTAAGTGTGTTTATAATTTATTAGACATGATGTTACTCCTGTTCTGTAGTTGACATTCATATCCTCAGCTCTGTACTATAAACAGCCTCTGACAGAGTAAAATGAAATATGCATTCTTCACACTTAATACCTTCATGTCCAAACTCTTTGACTTCATATAAAATTATTTTGCTCCTTCCACTATTTATTGAAACTGCCTCTGTGACAGCCATGAGTTCCACAGTAATGAATTCATTGACACTCCACTAACAAGACTTAATGGAAATAAAGTTTTACTTCTGTCACCATGTATCCTATAGAATCTGGCTTCTGTGGTGAAAACTTGAGCGAAACCTTGAGCGAAACCTTGAGCACTCTAATCACAAGGCCAGCAAGGAAAGCTTTGCATCTGGAGGTGTTAAAGTCTTCCTGGATATAAGTATGCCTCAACTAAAGTGCTATTGGTCCTATTTGAATAGGTAGTTACATTGTTTGAAGTGAGTAAGAGGGACCAAGTTAGGTGCCTAAAATCCTACATACCTGTGAAAATTGAAATCACTTTTGTCTGACTCTACATATCACCCAGCTGAGATGTTTTGACTGACAATTTTTAAATGTTACTCTCTCCAAGCCCAAGATAGGTGTGCTCCCTTGAGTTAAAAATGAGGTAGAGGAACCAGGAGACCTGCATGGATAAACAAGGGGCTTCTGAAGGAAATCTCATGAAAGAAAGATAATTACAGTTCATGGAAGAAGGGACTTGTCACATGGCAGAACTATAAAGTAGTTGCCAGGGCATGTAAGAAGGCAATAAGGAAGGCCAAAGCCTTCCTGAAATTAAACTGGCTGTGAGAGATTAAAAACTTGTCTCTCCTGGTGTAACTCAACAAAGATAAAATCACTTGCTGCTTGCCCAGACAATAGCTGATGTGTGTTGGGCAGAGCCACTGGAATGACTCTTGGAAGGTGCAAAGATGACATTGCTCGCTGGACCACAGCTGGCCTCACAACAATGGACCGAGGTCACCTTTGGGAATATGCATAAGACAAGATAATCTCCACCCATCAAGTACCCTGGAAAGGGACGATGGTGAGACAATGGATTCACCACCTGTTTCCTGATGTGTAATGAGTGTGTGGGCAGGTAGATGGAGAAGGAGGAGGCAGAGGCCCCCCCCCTCCATCCAGACCCCTGCCCAAACACACAGGAATACACAGAAAGATTTCCTGGGGAACGATATCTGGATATTTACCTAAGGATGATTTCCTGGCCCCTGATTTCCTGACGGACAATACGTGGACACATATCTAAGGACTAAAAAACTGTATAAAAGACTTGAGCAACAACTGGCTCAGCAGAAGGAAAAGCACAGAAGAAAAATGGAGAACCAAAAACACAGATGAAGGAAAACACAGGAGGACAATGCCATTGAGAAGGAAAGCACGAGAGAAGGAAAAGCCTGGGACAATGCTGCTTCAAAGAAAAGAGGCCATGAAACCTGGAAGAAGCAGACTGAACCTTCTCTCTGTGTCCTAAGTTTCACCTGCTGCAACTCATGGAGCTGAAGAAGCTGCTCAGAGGACCACATTGCTTCTACAGCCAAACCCTCAGCACCATTTCTCTACAGACCCAACATCTCCTGAAGCACCTTTCCTCCACAGACTCAAACTGTCTTGTGGGGTGAGGGGTGCGGTAATATAATTCTTCTCTCTCTCTTCTCTCTCTCTATTTTCTCTCTCTCCCGTTCTGATCCATCCACTTTATTTATGTAATAAATAGCCTAGCTATTGATATTTTGGCCTCATTTGTACCTCTCATTTCACAACATGGGAATATTCAAAAGAACTGAGTCTCTTTCCCTATCCAGACCAAGACACTGGCAAAGGAAGTAAAAGAGAACAAGAAGATCTCCTTCAAGTATATCAGTAGGAAAATGAAGAATAGGGGAGGTGTGGGCCCAGTACTGGATGAGGAGGCAGCTTAGATAACTGAGGATGCAGAGAAGGCAGAGCTACTGAGTGCCTTCTTTGCTTCAATCTTTACTCCTAAGACTGAACTCCTAAAACTACCACAACTCCCATATGAAGTTGAAATGCTGCATGAAGGAGAAGAAGACTGGAGGAGGAAGGACTTTCCACTAGTCAATAAAGATTGGCTTAGGGATCAGTTATGTAAATTGAATATTCACAAGTCCATGGACCCTGATGAGATGCACCTAAGAGTGTTGAGAGAGCTGTCTGATGTTGTCACTCTAACATTCTTCAATATTTTTGCAAAATTGTGGCAGACAGGAGGGGTGCCTGAGGACTGGAGGAAAGCAAATGTCACCCCAATCTTGAAAAAGGGTAAGAAAGAGGTTCCTGGAAACAATAGACCAGTGAGTCTCACCTCCACCCTTGGAAAAATGATGGAGCAGCTCATTCTGGAGGTCATCTCTAGACACTTGGAAGAGAAGAAGATGATCAGGAGCAGTCAGCATGGATTTACCAAGAGGAAGTCATGCTTGACTACTCTGATAGCCTTCTATGATGTTGAAACAGAATGGGTAGATGCAAGGAGAGCAATGGATGTAGTCTACCTTGACCTTAACAAGGCTTTTGGCACTGTCTCCCATACCATCCTTGTGAGTAAGCTCAGGAAGTGTGGGATAGAACAGTGAAATTGATTAGGAACTGGTTGCAAAATAGAGTCCAAAGAGTGATGATCAATGGTGCCAAGTCCATCTGGAAAGCTGTAACTAGTGGAGTCCCCCAGGCATCAGTTCTGTGTCCAGACCTATTCAACATCTTCATCAATGACACTGATGAAGGGACAGCAAGTTTGCTGACAATACCAAGTTGGGAGGTTTGGGTGAGACGCCTGAAGGCTGTGGAGCCATTCAGTGAAACCTGGAAAGACTGAAGAACTGGGCAAAGAAGAACTTAATGAGGTTCAACAAGGGTAAGTGCAGAGTCCTGCATCTGGGAAAGAATAATGAACTGCACCAGTACAGGTTAGGAGGCAATCTGCTAGAGAACAGCCCTGGGAGTTCTAATGGATGCCAAATTATCCATGGGCCAGCAATATTCCCTTGTGGCCAAGAAGGCCAATAGGATCCTGGGATGCATTAGGAGGAGTGTGTCCAGAAGATCAAGGGAACTTCTCCTACCTGAGATCTCACGTGGAATATTGCATCTAGTTTTGGGCTCCGCAGGTCAAGAGGGACAGGGAACTGCTGGAGAGAGTTCAAAAGAGAGCTACAAGGATGATTAAGGGACTGGAGTATGTGCTGTGTGAGAAGAGGCGAGGAGACCTGGGGCTGTTTTGTCTGGAGAAGACTGAGGGCAAATTTGGTAAATGTTTATAAATATCTGAGGACTGGGAGTCAAGAGGGAGGGGAGGGATGACGTTCAGGTAGTTGTAGAGAGCAATAAGAATAGAATAAACCTTTATTAGAATAAACCAAACCAGGTTGGAAGAGACCTTCAAGATCATCGTGTCCAACCCATCAACCAATCCAACCCACCCAAACAGCTAACCCATGGCACTAAGCAACCCATCAAGTCTCCTCCTGAACACCTTCAATGACGGCGACTCCACCACCTCCCCGGGCAGCCCATTCCATAGCGCAATCACTCTCTCTGTATAGAACTTTTTCCTAACATCCAACCTGAACCTCCCCTGGCGCAGCCTGAGACTGTGTCCTCTTGTTCTGGTACTGGGTGCCTGGGAGAAGAGACCATCATCCACCTGTCTACAACTTCCCTTCAGGTAGTTGTAGAGAGTGATAAGGTCACCCCTGAGTCTCCTCTTCTCCAGGCTGAGCAATCCCAGCTCCCTCAGTCTTTCCTCATAGGGCTTGTGTTCCAAACCCCTCACCAACTTTGTTGCTCTTTTCTGGACTCGTTCCAGCAAGTCAACATCCTTCCTAAACTGAGGGGCCCAGAACTGGACACAGTACTCGAGGTGTGGCCTAACCAGTGCAGTGTACAGGGGCAGAATGACCTCCCTACTCCTGCTGGCCACACTGTTCCTGATGCAGGCCAGGATGCCATTGGCCCTCTTGGCTGCCTGGGCACACTGCAGGCTCATGTTCAGCCTACCATCGACCAGTACCCCCAGGTCCCTCTCTGCCTGCCTGCTCTCCAGCCACTCTGACCACAGCCTGTAGCACTGCATGGGGTTGTTGTGGCCAATGTGCAGAACCCGGCACTTGGATGTGTTAAATCTCACGCTGTTGGATTCTGCCCATCTGTCCAGTCTGTCGAGGTCCCTCTGCAGAGCCTCTCTACCCTCTAGCAGATCAACTCTTGCCCCCAGCTTGGTGTCGTCAGCAAATTTACTGATGATGGACTCAATGCCCTCATCCAGATCATCAATAAAGATGTTAAAGAGCACAGGGCCCAACACTGATCCTTGGGGCACACCACTAGTGACTGGCCGCCAGCTGGATGTGGCACCATTCACCACCACTCTCTGGGCTCGGCCATCCAGCCAGTTCCTAACCCATCGCAGTGTGCTCCCGTCCAAGCCATGGGCTGACAGCTTGGCCAGCAGTTTGCTATGGGGTACAGTGTCAAAGGCCTTGCTGAGGTCCAGGAAGACTACATCAACAGGCCTCCCCACATCTACCAGGCGGGTCACCTGATCATAGAAGGAGATCAGGTTGGTCAGGCAGGACCTGCCCTTCCTAAATCCATGTTGGCTAGGCCTGATCCCTTGGCCATCCTCTAAGTGCTGTGTGATTGCACTCAGGATGACCTGTTCCATGATCTTGCCTGGTACTGAGGTCAGACTGACAGGCCTGTAATTCCCTGGCTCATCCAACCGGCCCTTCTTATGGATGGGCACCACGCTGGCCAGCTTCCAGTCCTCTGGGACCTCGCCAGTGAGCCAGAACTGCTGGAAAATTATGGAGAGTGGCTTGGCCAGCTCGTCTGCCAGCTCTCTCAGCACCCTAGGATGAATCCCATCTGGTCCCATGGACTTGTGGGGATCCAAGCTGCTAAGGAGAGTTCCAACCACCTCCTCATGGAACATAGGGAAACTGTGCAGTTCCCTGGTTCCTTCTGCCAGCTCTGCAGGCCAGCTGTCAGGAAGACGTTCTGTCCTTCTAGTAAAAATTGAGGCAAAGAAGGTGTTAAGTATCTCTGCCTTTTCCTCATCCTTTGTTACAATGTTCCCCTCCGTGTCCACCAAGGAGTGGAGGTTGTCCTTTCCCTTCCTCTTACTATTAATGTATTTATAGAAGGACTTTTGTTGTCCTTCACAGTAGAGGCCAGTTTAAGCTCCAAGTGTGCTTTTGCCTCCTAATTTTCTTCCTACAAGACCTAGCAACATCCTTAAACATTCTGTGGGTTGCCTCCCTCTCTTCCATTGGTGATACACCCTCTTTTTTTCCCTCAGTTCCATTAAAAGTTCATGAACCATCCAGGCTGGCCGTCTGCCCCGGTGGCTCATCTTCCGGCACATTGGCACAGCCTGTCCCTGAGCCTTCAGCAATTCTTCATTGAAGTAGGTCCAGCTCTCCTGGACCCCTTTGTTTTTAAGGGCTTTATCCCAAGGAACCCTCTGAATTAGTTCCTTGAGTAACCCGAAGTCTGCCCTCCGAAGTCCAGAGTGGAGGTCTTCTTGCTGCACCTCTTGGTTTGACCAAAAACCAAAATTCAATTATCTCGTGGTCACTGGACCCCAAACACCCTCCGACCACCACATTGCCCACCAGTCCTTCCCTGTTGGTGAAGAGGAGGTCAAGCATAGCTTTGCCCCTGGTAGGCTCTCGCAGCACCTGGGATAAGAAGCTGTCCTCCATACATTCTAAGAACCTTCTTGACTGTCTCCTCTCTGCTGTGTTGAGTTCCCAGCAGATGTCAGGCAGGTTGAAGTCGCCCATGAGAACAAGGTCCGGAGATCTTGAGACAGCCTTAAGCTGCCTATAGAATGCTTCATCAACATCTTCCTCCTGGTTGGGTGGTCTATAACAGACTCCAACCAGGGTGTCTGCCCTGCTGGTCTTCCCTCTAATTCTTATCCACAAGCATTCAACCCGATCGTCCCTAATCTCCATCTCAATGGCATCTAGTGCCTTCCTGATGTACAGGGCCACCCCTCCACCCCTTCTTCCTTGCCTGTCTCTCCTGAAGAGCTTGTAACCGTCAATTGCAGCGCTCCAGTCATGTGAGTCATCCCACCATGTCTCTGTGATGGCAACTACATCATAATTTTCCTGCTGCATAAGGTCTCCCCTGATCCTCCTCTTCTCCAGGCCAAACACCCCCAGCTTCCTCAGCCTCTCCTCATAGGGCTTGTGCTCCAGACCTCTCACTAGCCTCATTATTCTTCTCTGGACATGTTCAAGTGTCTCAATATGCTTCTTAAATTGAGGGGCCCAGAACTGAAAACAGTACTTAAGGTGTGGCCTAACCAGTGCTGAGTCCAGGGGCACAATGATTTCCCTGCCCCTGCTGGCCACACAATTTCTTATACGGGCCAGGATGCCATTTGCCATACTGGCAACCTGGGCACACTGCTGGTTCATGTTCAGCCAGCTGTCAACTAGTACACCCAGGTCCCTTTCTGCCTTGCTGCTCTCCAACAATTCTGACCCCAGCCTGTAGCACTGCATGGGGTTGTTGTGACCAAAGTGCAGCAGTCAGCATTTGGACTTCTTAAATGCATTCAGGTTGGACTCTGCCAATCTGTCCAGCCTGTCATGGTCCATCTGGAGAGCCCTCCTGCCATCTAACACATCCGCACCTGCTCTCAACTTGGTGTCACCTGCAAACTTAGTAAGTGGACTCAATCCCCTCGTCCAAATCATCAGTAAAGATGTTGAATAGGATTTGGCCCAGCACTGATCCCTGGGGGACATCACTAGTGACTGGCTGCCAGCTGGATGTGGCACCATTCAACACCGCTGTCTGGACTCGGCCCTCCAGTCAGTTCCTAACCCAGCACAGAGTGCTGCTGTCCAAGCAACAGCTTAGCCAGGAGTTTGATATGGGGGATGGTGTCAAAGGCCTTGCTGAAGTCCAGATAGACTACATCCACAGCCTTCCGCACATCCAACACGTGGGTCACCTGATCATAGAAGGAGATCAGGTTGGTCAGGCAGGACCTGCCCTTCCTAAATCCATGCTGGCTAGGCCTGATCCCTCGGCCACCATCAGGTGCACTGATTGCCCCCAAGATGATTTGCTTCATAATCTTTCCTAGCACTGTAGTCAGGCTGACAGGCCTGTAGTTTCCAGGTTCATCCAGTCAGCCCTTCTTGTGGATGGGCATCATGTTCATCAGCTTCCAGTCATCTGGGACCTCTCTGGTGAGCCAGGACTGTTGAAAAATGATGGAGACTGTCTTGTCCAGCTCATCTCCTATCTCTCTCAGTACCCTAGGATGAGTCATAGTATCATAGTATCATAGTATCATAGTATCATAGTATCATAGTATCAGTCAGGGTTGGAAGGGACCACAAGGATCATCTAGTTCCAACCCCCCTGCCATCTGCCATAGGCAGGGAAACCCCACACTACATCAGGCTGGACAGAGCCTTGTCCAGCCTGCTCTTAAACACCTCCGGGGACGGGGCCTCGACCACCTCCCTGGACAACCCATTCCAGGGCTTCGCCACTCTCATGGTGAAGAACCTCCTCCTCACATCCAGCCTGAATCTCCCCACCTCCAGCTTCATTCCATTCCCCCTAGTTCCATCACTACCTGAGATCCTGAGAAGTCCTTCCCCAGCCTTCCTGTAGGCCCCCTTCAGATACTGGAAGGCCACAATTAGGTCACCTGGGAGCCTTCTCTTCTGCAGACTGAACAGCCCCAACTCCTTCAGTCTGTCCTCATAGGAGAGGTGCTCCAGCCCTCTGATCATCGTCGTGGCCCTTCTCTGGACCCGTTCCAGCACCTCCATATCCCTCTTGTAATAGGGGCTCCAGAACTGGATGCAGTACTCCAGGGGGGGTTCTCACCAGGGCTGAATAGATGGGGAGAATCACCTCCCTTGACCTGCTGGCTACACTTCTCTTGATACAGCCCAGGATCCAACTGGCTTTGCGGGCTGCAAGTGCACATTGAGAGCTCATGTTGAGCTTTTTGTCCACCAGCACCCCCAAGTCTCTCTCCTCTGGGCTGCTTTCCAGACAGTCACTGCCCAGCCTGGATTTGTGCCTGAGATTGCCCCAACCCAGATGCAGGACCCTGCACTTGCTCTTATTGAACCTCAGGAGGTTGGCTTGTGCTCACCTCTCCAGCCTGTCAAGCTCCCTCTGGATGGCCTCCCTTCCCTCCAGCATGTCTGCTGCACCACACAGCTTGGTGTCATCAGCAAACTTGCTCAATGTCACTGTCCATGGCACCCACAAAGATGTTGAACAAGACAGGTCCCAGGACTGATCCCTGAGGGACTCCGCTTGTCACTGGCCTCCAGTGGGACATGGAGCCATGGACAGCCACTCTTTGGGTGCGGCCATCAAGCCAGTTCCTTATCCATCTAGTTGTCCACCCATCAAGCCCATGTGTCACCAGTTTGGAGACCAGGATGTGGTGCGGGACAGTGTCGAAGGCTCCAGGTAAAATGACATCAGTTGTTCGCCCCTCATCTATAAATTTTGTCACCTGCTCATGGAAAGACACCAGGTTGGTCAGGCAGGATTTGCCCTTGGCAAAGCCATGCTGACTGTTCCCAATCACCTCTTCGCTATTCTTCTGAGCCAGTAGTGCCTCCAGGAGGATCTGCTCCATGATCTTTCCAGGCACAGAGGTGAGACTGACTGGCCTGGAGTTCCCTGGTTCCTCCTTCTTACCCTTTTTGAAAATGGAAGTAATGTTTCCCCTTTTCCAGTCTGTGGGGACTTCACCAGACTACCATGACTTTTGAAATATAATAGAGAGGGGTTTAGCAACCTCATCTGCCAGTTCTCTCAGTACCCGTGGGTGTATCCCGTCAGGTCCCATGGACTTGAACACTTTCAGGTTCTTAAGGTGATCACGAACCTAATCTTCACTTACAATGGGCAGTTCTTCCTCCCCGTCCTTGGCATTGTCTTCCATAATATCAGGAGTGTGGCTAGAGGCCCTTGCAGTGAAGACTGAGGTAAAGAAGTTATTGAGTACCTCAGACTTTTCCTCATCACTTGTGACCGTTTCACCAGTTTCCTTTTTGAGGGGACCCACACCTTCCCTAGTCTTCTTCTTCCCATCTGGTCCCATGGACTTGTGAATATCCAAGTGGCTCAGCAAGTCCATAACTACTTCCTCGTGGAATTCAGGAGGAGTATGCTGCTCCCTGACCCCATCTACCAGTCCAGGAGGCCAGTTGTCCTGAAGTCCTCCTGCCTTACTGTTGAAAATGGAGGCAAAGAAAGTGTTTAGTACCTCATCCATTTCCTCATCTTTAGTTACAGTATTCCCCTCCAAGTCCAATATATACTGGAGGTTCTTTTTGACCCTTTTTTTTGCATTAATATATTTATAAAATGCTTTTTATTGTCTTTCATAGAAGTGGCCAGTTTAAGTTTTAACTGGGCTTTTACTTCTCTGATTTTTCTCCTACATGACCTAATGGCATCCTTAAATGTATCACAAGTTGCCTGCCTCCCTTTCCAAAGGTGATACACCTTCTATTTTTCCCTTAATTCCTTTAAGAGCTGCTTGCTCATCCAGGCCGGTCGTCTTCACCAATGACTCATCTTTTGACACTTGGGCAGAGCCTGTTCCTGTGCCTTCAAGAGTTCATGTTTGAGGTAGGTCCAACCATCCTGGACCCTTTTGTTCTAAAGGGCTTCTACCCAGGGTACTCTCCAAATTAGTTGCTTAAATAAGCTGAAGTTTTCCCTCCTGAAGTCCAAAGTGAGGGTTCTGTTACTGCTCCTCCTTATTTCCCTGCATATTGAAAACTCCACTATCTCATGGTTGCTGCACCCTAGACAGCCTCCTACCATCACATCTCCTACCAGCCCTTCACTATTTGAGAACAGCAGGTCAAATAGGGCCTCACCCCTGGTAGGCTCACTTAAGAGCTGCATCAAGAAGCTGTCCTCCATACCCTCTAAGAACCTTCTGGACTGCCTCCTCTCTGCTGAGTTAAATTCTCAGCAGATGCCTGGCAGGTTAAAGTCGCCCACATGGACAAGATCTGATGATCTTGAGAAAGCCTCTAGTTCTTGTAGAATATTTCATCTGCCTCCTCATCCTGGTTGGGTGGTCTATAACAGACACCAACCAGGATGTCAGTTTTGTTAAACCTCCCTCTGATTTTGATCCACAGGCTCTCAATCCTTTCATCCTCTACCTTAAGTTCTGTGGCATCAAGAGATTCCCTAACACCCAGGGCCACCCATCCTCCTTTTCTCCCTCACCTGTCTCACCTAAAGATCTTGTAACCACCCAGTGCAGTATTCCAATCGTGAATCATCCCACCATGTTTCTGTAATGGCAACTACATCGTAGTATTCCTGGTGAACCAAGACTTCCAGTTCCTCTTCTTTATTACCCATACTGTGTGCATTGGTGTACATGTACTTCATCTGGGCTCTAACTCTAGTTTATGTCCATCTCTCTCCTCTCCAGAGAGACTGGTTTCATCACCCACCTCCTTCAAACCTGGTTTAAAGCCCTCCCAATGAGTCCTGCCAACGCTAGTGCTAGAACCCTCTTGCCCTTTCTAGATAGATTCGCCCCATCTAGGTCCAGCAGGTCAGGTGCAGTAAAAGTTGCCACTTGATCAAAGAACCCAAAATTCCACTGCTGGAACCAGCCAATTGTTGATGACATGGGACCTGTACCCATTCCCCCCTGTTTCCAGAGGTGCCTCCCTCAACAGGGGAGCTCTGTAAAGCCTGCTTCCACATATCTAACTCCCTTTTGCATTACTTTATAGTCCTGAATCTTAATACTTCATCCTTTAACTCAGCCACCAGATTGAGAAGATAATTCACTTGGTCACACCTCACACAGATATTGTCTCTTTCACCCTCCATTCCAAGTGCCAGGCTCCAAAACTCTCTGCAGCTAGCAGCCTGGACATGTGCATGCTTGTGCACTGGCTCTGTCTGGGTATCTACATTTTTCTAGTAGCCTTTGGCTGAATCGTCACCATAGCTGGATCTCTTCAGGCAGGCGAAATTAAGTTTGGGGTTTTTATTGTTTGTTGTTAAATATATATATATTACACCTTACTACTATATTTTGTTCAAGCTACCACAGAGGCTTCTGCACTCTGTCAGCTGACCTGGCACATGCTGCTAGCTGCAATCCAGCCAGAAAGCTCTCTTGACAAATGGTAGCCACGTGGCTTTGCTCTGCCTCATTTAGATTTCCCATGACTGACATCACCCTCTTGAGCACTCACTGGAGAAGATGACCCTGCCAGTCCTCACTGTCTGCCAAGGTCCACCCCAAAAAGAAACCAAAATAGAGCACCCCTCAGCTCAAGCACACTGGTCCTGGTGCTGGTCTCGAGCAGCTCTCTTGCCAAAAGGTCCAAATGATCCTAGGTTTATTAGACCAATTGATTGGAAACCATCACACTTGGCTTCCACCATGAATCACAAGAAATTTTATGGTTATTTCAAGGTTTTGTTGCAACACTGTACTTAATATGGAGACTTAATTATATCTGTGACTCCTGGCAGTCAGGTGAGGTCTCTGTGGACTGGAAGAAAGAAGATATCACACTTATTTTTAAAAACAATGGAAAGAAGGACCCTGGGAACTACCAACCTGTCAACCTCACCTTTATGCCTGGGAAGATCATGGAACAGATCCTCCTAGATACCATGCGGAGGCACATGGAGGACAGGGAGACAATTCAGGACAGCCAGCATGGCTTTACTAGGGACAGGTCCTGCCTGAGATTCTATGTTGAATATAACTTTTCAAAGAGGAAATTGTATTTTAATAAAAGAATATAGAAATCACATATAAGTGATTTTTTTTTAATATGAGGAATGTATATTTATTTTTTATTTTCTTTTCCTTTCAGATTCCTACAAGTCACCTAGCAAAAATGATTCCCACTGAAGATGATGTTCTAAAAATTATAAATAATACATATGGAAGTAAGTAAATGAAGAGAAACTTTATGTCCAAAAGATTTGCTGCCTGTTTCAAATTTTCTGACTCAAATGAATACTTTGTCCATCAATAGTTTAAGGGTTAAATAGCACCCTTCTTATTGAATTATAAAGGCTTAGCTGATTATAAATAACTATACAACTTTAGGCCTTTAAATGCAAACAGTAGAAATAGTGATATTCTGAATATTTATCTTGCAGCGTGTCTGTTTGCTGATGCCAACGTGAATTTGACATCGTGGTAAGTAGTTCAACAAATCTATAGTGCTGGAAGCTTTTCCTCACAAACTATTGATTTTCCTATGCCATCTGAAACACTTTGCTTTCTGTTTACCATCCTGTACAGCCAGAACATGTTGTTTCACATTATCTACTGGAATTAAGCAAACCCTGGAAGGCATTTTCCTGGAAAACTTGATGTATTTATTTGTAGTTCAGCATACCAGGGACAAAAAACTAATATAGCACAAAAACCACAGGAAATTTTTAACTTGGTAACCTTCTGTTTTGTTTGGAGAGAGGTATTGGTCTCACCAAGCAAGGACCATATCCAGACGAAAGCTCAAATTACTTTCACTGCAGGTGTTGTGAACAGTCATGATGACTGGTGAGTGTTGATAGGTCTGAGTGTGATATGGCTTTAAACAGAGGATTGTGCAAGGTGAGTGCCCTAGCTGTCATGTTAAATTCTGACAGGGAAGGGAAGGAATGGTCCTGGACACTTGAGAAATTCCACAGGGAATTTGAGCTGTGCTGTGGGAAAGGAAAATCTATGTAACTGTTTGAGGAGCACATTCAGAACCTTTCATTCTGCAGGTGACATGCATTTAAAGAGGGGTGCCAGAGGGGTGGCTTGACTGTTGTGAAATATTAGAAGTTTAAGTGTATGTGGAGTGCAAAATGTGAGAAAACGTAAAGTAGAAATGCTATTTCCAGCAAATTTGGTTGCATTGTTGCTGTGTTGGAAGTGGGATTTTTTTGAAAGAGCTATTTTCTTCTCTACTTTGCCAGATTTCTAGAGAATCTATGACTTGTTTTGGAAGCCTAGCCTCTTCCACACCCACCCGGGGAGGCTGGGTATTCATAAGGTATCCTCATAAACATTCAGCACTACCGTGTTTTTCATATATGAACAGACCGTCAACTCACTTAGAGGAAATGCTATTTCTTACAGGTCTGCTTTCCCACCTCTCTCCTTGACACATTGTGATTTTGTGCCCACAATTATATGAATCTCAGTTCATATGAGCATCTTTACCAATCCCAAACATGGATGTGTGCTTAATCCTATAGGGATATATCAAGAAAATTAAAAAAAAAAATGCAATGTCAGAACTCCTCAGAGATTTTGGCCCTGGTGAGAAAAATAAACCAATGGACACATCTTTTAGAGATAGATGCCACTGTCATGTCTGAAATGGTACCCATATGATCAGTCCTGCTTTGTTCAGTAAACAAGAAAACAAGGTGATGAGAGAGTATGTGAGTGCTGCTCAGTAGAGATGAAGAATACAGCTGCTAAAGTACTTTGAAACATTAAAGAAGACTTTAAAAAGATCTGTCAACTTTTTTCAAATGCTTTTGGATGACAACATAATTCTGTAATGTTGCTAGCACACTGCAAGTGTTTTCCAAGAGCAAGTGAAGGGTGTCTGGACAGAAAACTGAAGTGGTTTTCTACATTTTTTTTTGTTTTGTTGTGAAGAGTACGTTATAGTATGATATTCTTTCAGGAAAGTTACTAACAGCAATATTGTATATCTGTTATTTATATCTATGCCTTTGTTTATCTGTATTTTCCATAGCTGTATGATTTGTTGTACTGTTCCGAAATTAATTCTAATCTATATATGGGAATATCTATGCACATATTACTCTTGTTGATGTTTACAGTGGGAAAGAAGTAACTGCCTTCTGGGATGAGAAAGAGATCATTAGCTAGTATTATTGCCCATTGGAGGTCACTATTTTAACCAAACAGAAGAATAGTTTTAGCCATAAACCATAAAACCTTACATATATATGTTTTATTATACCTTTTAAAAATGTGCTTTCCTGTACTTTCAGCTACTTTTGATATATATTTCTTTTTTTTTTGGGCTTGCCTATGGCTCTCAGTCCTGCAGGCTGGCAAATGTTTTTCATCTTTTACAGATTAATGTGGATTATAGGTAATAGTAGCCGTTTATCTTATTATTTTAGTATTCATTTTAGCTATTCCTTCAGATTAGGTATTTTAATGCTAATAATGTGTAATGTTAAAATCGCTGTATGCTATTCTCAATCTCACAGTAATGCTGGTTGGAAAAGACCTATGGGGTCTTCAGCCCAAACTGCTGCAGGATTTTCACTAACACCAGACCAGAGAAGTCTTTGTGGTATAGGATAGGATAGGGTAGGATAGAATAGAATAGAATAGAATAGAATAGAATAGAATAGAATAGAATAGAATAGAATAGAATAGACCGGACCAGGTTGGAAGAGACCTTCAAGATCATCGCATCCAACCTATTATCCAACACCACCTAATCAACTAAATCATGCAAGCAAGCACCCTGTCAAGTCTCCTCCTGAACACCTCCAATAACGGTGACTCCACCACCTCTCCGGGCAGCCCATTCCAATGGGCAATCACCCTCTCTGTGTAGAACTTCCTCCTAACATCCAGCCTAAACCTTTCCTGGTGCAGCCTGAGACTGTGTCCTCTTGTTCTAGTGCTGGCTGCCTGGGAGAAGAGACCAACATCTGCCTGTCTACAACCTCCCTTAAGGTAGTTGTAGACTGCAATAAGGTCACCCCTGAGTCTCCTCCACGCTAAGCAATCCCAGCTCCCTCAGTCTCTCCTCATAGGGCTTGTGTTCCAAGCCCCTCACCAAACTTGTTGCCCTTCTCTGGACACACTTCAGCAAGTCAACATCCTTCCTAAACTGAGGGGCCCAGAACTGGACACAGTACTCGAGGTGTGGCCTAACCAGTGCAGTGTACAGCGGCAGAATGACCTCCCTGCTCCTGCTGGTCACACTGTTACTGATGCAGGCCAGGATGTCGTTGGCCCTCCTGGCCGCCTGGGCACACTGTAGGATCATGTGCAGCCTACCATTGACCAGCACCCCCAGGTCCCTCTCTGCCTGCCTGCTCTCCAGCCACTCTGACCACAGCCTGTAGCTCTGCATGAGGTTGTTGTGGCCGATGTGCAGAATCCGGCACTTGGATGTGTTAAATCTCATTCCGTTGGACTCTGCCCATCTGTCCAGCCTGTGGAGGTCTCTCTGCAGAGCCTCTCTACCCTCCAGCAGATCAACTCCTGCTCCCAGCTTGGTGTCATCAGCAAATTTACTGATGATAGACTCAATGCCCTCATCCAGATCATCAATAAAGATGTTAAAGAGGATGGGGCCCAGCACTGATCCTTGGGGGACGCCACTACTGACTGGCTGCCAGCTGGATGTGACACCATTCACCACCACTCTCTGGGCTCGGCCATCCAGCCAGTTCCTAACCCAGCTCAGAGTGCTGCTGTCCAAGGCATGGGCTGACAGCTTGGCCAGGAGTTTGCTATGGGGGATGGTGTCAAAGGTCTTGCTGAAGTCCAGGGAGACTACATCCACAGGCCTCCCCACATCCACCAGGCGGGTCACCTGATCATAGAAGGAGATCAGGTTGGTCAGACAGGACCTGCCCTTCCTAAATCCATGCTGGCTGGGCCCAATCCCTTGGCCATCCTCTAAGTGCTGTGTGATTGCACTCAAGATGACCTCTTCCATGATCTTGCCTGGCACTGAGGTCAGGCTGACAGGTGTAGAATTCGCTGGCTAATCCAACCGGCCCTTCTTGTGGATGGGCACCACGTTGGCCAGATTCCAGTCTTCTGGGACATCTGCAGTGAGCCAGAACTGCTGAAAAATGATGGAGAGCGGCTTGGCCAGCTCATCTGCCAGCTCTCTCAGCACCCTAGGATTGATCCCATCTGGTCCCATGGACTTGTGGGGATCCAGGTAGCTGAGCAGATCACCAACTACCCCATTTTGGAACAGTGGAAAACTATGCAGCTCCCTGGCTCCTTCTGCCAGCTCTGGAGGGCAGTTGTCTGGAAGACATTCTGTCCTTCTAGTAAAAATTGAGGCATAGAAGGTGTTAAGTATCTCTGCCTTTTCCTCATCCCTTGTCACAGCGTTCCCCTCCATGTCCACCAAATGATTCTCTTCAGTGCTGATCAGTACAGGGAAGCAACTTTCTCCTGTTCAGAACAATGAAACATTCTGTTCTGAATAAGAAACTATCCAATATAGATAATGAACACAATTAGAGCTAATTCCAAAGAATATGAGAAATCATATCAAGAAAAATTAACTTTCTGACTTCCTATTTACATTGGTTGATTGTGGTGGTTTAGGCTGGGTATTGGCCTGGATGCCACTGCACAGACCTCACCTGGGAGGTCCCAAAGGGGTCCAGCCCACTGGGTGGTCACAGCAAACCAGGTATTTCACCCATAATTCTCTGCTCCTCTATAAAACATCCACGCGGGGTCCCTACTTTCTCTTTTGCCCCCCGCTGCTGCCTAGGTAAAATGGCGTGAGTTGCCTCCCTTGGGCCTGCCCAGGCCCAAGCCTGGGGTGGGGGGGGAGAAAGAGCCCTCGGGGGGTTTGGGTGTACCCCCAGGTGGGGATGGGATATTCTTGGGTATGTTCTGGGATCACTCTCTTTTGTCACAGTGCTTGTGGCTCACTGTAAAACTCTCATTGTTGTTTTTATTGTTTTTCCATTTAAACTTTCCACCATTTTTTTTGCAATCCCTTTGTCTGAGTTGTTATTTTTGCCTGTCATGGGAGAATTGGTCTCCCAAACCACAACATTGATAAATGTAACAATTTGGGGAATGTTTCTTTGCATCTCATTTCAGAGAGACAATGTATATGTATGTATGTCAAAATAGACCAGAAGATGCCAAGAAGTGATACACAGTATAAATATGTTCATCAGAATCACTTATTTCATTATAAGGAAATGCAAGTCCAAGATTGTCAGGTGAAAGTTCACTCCACACATGGCCCCAGGCTTGCAATCAAAATTATGCCAATCTTTCCTAAGAGCAAGTAATACCCTTTGTGTTCATAAAGTTTGTTTAATCAGTCTTATTATTCCAAATGCTCAGGAAATGCCCACTAATAAAGCACTAATCTGCTTTTTATGGTAATCCTAACAACTTCTCTTACAGCAATTTATTCTGCATTCTACAATCAAATTTTCCAGTTTGCCGATGACCCATGACAATGGAATATCAGGATCATTGTAATTGCCAGCATCTTTATGTATGAATGCTCACTAAATAGCTGTGAAATGCCTTGTGTGTGCAAAAGGATGTCATGTAAATAACAAGTCAAGGAGCTCATGATTTTCTAAGCACTATAGCAGCAGCCAGATTGTCTGCCCTCTGCTTCTACACTTCTCAGAACCCTACTAAATTTCAAGTGCAGCTTCTGTGTTTTCTGAAAACAGGATGTTTTCACTTAAGTGGATGAGCATAGATGTTTTTGCTAGTTGTTCTACATGATTCTGATTTACTGATACAATGGTTATTTGTGCAGGAAATGGTAATGTCAGGCAATGGACAAGGGGAAATGTACACAGATAGTGACTTGGGAGGTTTGGGTTGAACATCAGGGGAAAATCATTTCACTTAGAGGGCAGCAGAGCACACTAATAGCACACCTGCAGAAGCTAGGGAATCTCAAAGGTTTTCCACATTCAATCATTCTGTCCCTGTACACTGCACTGGTTAGGCCTCACCTCGAGTACTGTGTCCAGTTCTGGGCCCCTCAGTTTAGGAAGGATGTTGACTTGCTGGAGTGTGTCCAGAGAAGGGCAGTGAAGTTGGTGAGTGGTTTGGAACACAAGCCCTATGAGGAGAGACTGAGGGAGCTGGGATTTCTTAGCCTGCAGGAGACTCAGGGGTGACATTATTGCTCTCTACAACTACCTTAAGGGAGGTTGCAGACAGGTGGATGTTGGTCTCTTCTTCCAGGTAGCCAGCACCAGAACAAGAGGACACAGTCTCAGGCTGAGCCAGAAAGGTTTAGGCTGGAGGTTAGGAGGAAGTTTTACGCAGAGAGAGTGATTGCCCATTGCAATGGACTGCCCGGGGAGGTGGTGGAATCGCCATCACTGGAGGTGTTCAGGAGGAGACTTGACAGGGTGCTTGGTTACATGGTTTATTTGATTAGGTGGTGTTGGATGATAGGTTGGATGTGATGATCTTGAAGGTCTCTTCCAACCTGGTCTATTCTATTCTATTCTATTCTATTCTATTCTATTCTATTCTATTCTATTTTTGTGGAAAGTTTTATTTTTAACCCTTAAGTTCAAAAAGCTATTGTTTTTTGAGGTGAAGAGGAAATAGAGAAGAAATGTTTCATTAAAAGAAAATAATTAATGCAAAAGTGATTTTAAATCTTTTATTAGCAAATGGTTTGTGAAAACTATTGGTATGAGGACAAACAATAAGTCTCCTGAATCCTGAGCATACAATAGTGAGAACAAGAATAATTAAAGGTAAAAAGTTACTGAATTTCATGACTTAAGCTGCAGGAACTACTGAAAATTGCAGAGGAGTAGAAAAATAAATTTTAAATGGTTTGTTATAAAAATTATTTGTCTTCAGAAGAACAAGAACCAAGTATCTTTTATGTCACAGCTTGTACTTTTTTAATCTACAATTGATAGTATAATTCTACAACTGTTCTCAAAGTATATTCAGAATAGTTGTGTTGGGAACTCACTGCTACAAAACTATGGGGACTGGGATAAATTTACTAAAAAATGCTTAGTGAAAGTGTATGATGTAAATAAATTATCTGTGGAAACCAGGCACTAACAACTGACACACCATGCACAGCAAGTAAATGGAGGCAGTATACAGTTGTGCTTATAGTTTTGCTTTAAATCCTGTACTAAATTTTTTTGTATAAACACTTGAGGAGAAGCCACTTCTTAGCTCAGGCCTGGGAGCCTGAAGTAGGAACACTAGCTGATCTGCATATTAATGATGGGATTAAAAGGAGGTAGTGCCTTTACAAAGGAAGAATTGTCTAAGAGGGAGCTGGAATAGCATGGGAGGAACCAGACAGTTCACCTTATCTAGGTGTATGTAAAAAGGCGAAGGGGAGCATGTAATAGGCAGTTTGGAAAAGTCTGTAAATCCTGAGTACCTTAGCCAATGGGGAAAGCGAGAGGGAAATTTATGCCCAGGAATTTAGGCTAAAAGCAAAGCTGCACCTTTCAGCAGTTTGAGAGACCCCACAGAGAATTGTCCTGTGGACTTTGCTTTTGTTTGAATAAAGTTTTACAAGACTCCACTGTCTCCATTATGAACAGGAACTTCTAGATCAGATTAACTTTTCTTACATTAAGAAAACCAGGATTGGCCTAGATGTCATAAAAGACAAAGTATGAGGAAATACCATGCATATCCAAATGCAACTTCATGCTTCCACCAACATTTGCAAACATAAATATTTTTCTATCATTCTCTTTTACTAACAGGTCTCTCATGTAGTCAAATACAAGTGAAAAAACATGCCTTTTTTTTTTCTTTTGATCATCAATTAAATTTTCATTTTCTACTCTTTCTGTCTCTAAAGGTATAAATTAAGGTCTAATATCAGACTGCAGCTCAGTTCTCATCAATTCTCTCCACTTAACCACCCTTAGGAAAACATCCTCATGGCTGATAAACTTCTGGTACTGAAGAGATCCAAATTTACTTTTGGGTCATGCTTGCAGTCTATGTAGACAGGCTTATCATCAAAAACAGAGAAAAGCAAAACTGTGCATAGGCATAAGATGAGCATTACTAGATACAACAGTAAGAGCAGATTTAATAAAGTAGGTCTGTTTTTGCAGAATAAGCATTTCTGCTTTGAAGTTCAACAAGTCAGTGAGGAACATTACAGGAACAGATTTAATTTGATATCAGGAGATACAGGATTTATCTGAAGTAGCTAGCCTGCTATTCAAAAGGAATAAGCTGTTACCATAGCAACTCCATATCACCTGACCCTCATACACAGACTGAGTCAGATTCTGATCTGTCAATATAAATGTGAAATAAACCCTATATGAATAATGAATGAAACATTGTAGCTGGAGACACACTAGGCCATCAGATACCGTAAATACGCTGCTGTCTAAAACTATTTCACACAGAATCACAGAACCATTAATCTTGTAAAAGACCTCTAAGATCATCATGTCCAATCATCAACTCAATACCATAATGCCCACAAAACTGTGTCCAGAAGTGTCATGTGCACATGTTTTCTGAATACTCTGTGGGATGGTGACTCCGTCAGCTCCTTGGGCAACCTATGCCAATGCCTGATCACCCTGTGAGTAAAGAAATTTTTCCTAATACCCGGTCAAAACCACTCCTATTACAACTTGAGGCTATTTACTCTCATCCTATTACTAGTTGGGAGAAGAAACAGACAAGGGAAGTTATCCCCTCAGCCTCCTCTTTTCCAGACTAAACAATCCAGTTGCTTCTGCTAAGACATGTTCTACAGAACCTTCATGAGATTTGTTGCCCTTCTCTAGACAGGCTCCGCCAAATCAATGTTCTTGTAGTGAGGAGCCCAAAACAACACAGTATTTGAGGTGCAGCCTTGCCAGTGCCAAACAGTGCTTAATGATGCGTTGGTGGTATGGTGGTGAGCATAGCTACCTTCCAAGCAGTTGACCCAGGTTTGATTCCTGGCCGACGCAACTGGTTTTTACCCAGTTGGAACTCAAGCTGGCCGCCTCTGTGAAAGAGAATAAAAAGCATTTTTACAAATACATTAACACTAAAAAGAGGGCAGGAAGAACCTGCACTCCCTAGTGGACCTGGAGGGGAACACTGTGATTGAAGATGAGGAAAAGGCTGAGGTCCTGAACACCTTCTTTGCCTCAATTTTTAACAGCAAGGCAGGAGGAGTTCAGGACAAGTGGCCTCCACAGCTGGGTGACGGGGTCAGGGAGCAGTGTAATGCCCCGGAAATCCATGAGGAATTACTTTGGAACCTGCTGAGCCTCTCACAAGTCCGTGGGACCAGCAGGGATCCATCCTAGGGTGCTGAGAGAGCTGGCAGATGAGCTGGCCAAGCAGCTCTCCATCATTTTCCTCCAGTCCTGGCTCACCGATGAGGTCCCAGATGACTGGAAACTGGCCAATGTGGTCCCCATCCATAAAAAGCGTTGGATGGAGGAACCTGGAAACTACAGGCCAATCAGCCTGACCTCAGTGCCAGGGAAAATGATGGAGCAGATTATCCTGGTGGCAATAACTCCGCACCTGAAGGACAGCCAAGGGCTGGGGTCCAGCCAACATGGATTCAGGAAGGGCAGATCCTGCCTCTCCAACCTGATCTCCTTCTACGATCAGATGACCTGTCTGGTGGATGTGGGGAGGCCTGTGGATGTGGTCTACTTGGACTTCAGCAAGACCTTTGACACTATCCCCCACAGCAAACTACTGTCTAAGCTGTCAGCTCGAGTCTTGGACCGCAACACACTGTGCTGGGTCAGGAACTGGATGGAGTGCCGAGCCCAGAGAGTGGTGGTGAATGCTGCCACATCCAGCTGGCGGCCAGTCACCAGTGGCGTCCCCAGGGATCAGTGCTGGGCCCCATCCTCTTTAATATCTTCATTGATGATCTGGATGAGGGGATTGAGTCAGTCATCAGTAAATTTGCAGATGACACCAAGTTTGGGGCCAATGTTGGTCACTTAGAGGGTGGAAGGGCTCTGCAGAGGGACCTCGACCAACTAGACAGATGGGTGGAGTCCAGTGGGATGGCATTCAACAAGTCTAAGTGCCGAGTGCTGCACTTTGGCCACGGCAACCCCATGCAGAGCTACAGGCTGGGGTCAGAGTGGCTGGAGAGCAGCCAAACAGAGAGGGACCAAGGGATGCTGATCAACAGCCACCTAAACATGAGCCAGCAGTGTGCCCAGGTGGCCAAGAAGGCCAATGGTATCCTGGCCTGTATTAGGAAGAGTGTGGCCAGCAGGAGCAGGGAAGTCATTGTGCCCTTGTACTCTGCATTCGTTAGGCCACACCTTGAGTCCTGTAACCAGTTCTGGGCCCCTCAGTTTAAGAAGGACATTGAGATACTTGAACATGTGCAGAGAAGGGCAACAAGGCTGGTGAGAGGCCTTGAGCACAATCCCTATGAGAAGAGGCTGAGGGAGCTGGGATTGTTTAGCCTGGAGAAGAGGAGGCTCAGAGGTGACCTCATTGCCCTCTACACCTACCTGAAGGGAGGTGGCAGCCAGGTGAGGGTTGGTCTCTTCTCCCAGACAAGCAGCACCATAACAAGGGCACACAGTCTCAAGCTGTGCCAGGGGAAGTTTAGGCTGGAGGTGAGGAGAAAGTTCTTCACTGAGAGAGTCATTAGTCATTGGAATGGGCTGCCTGGGGAGGTGGTGGAGTCACCATCCCTGGAGGTGTTCAAGAGGAGATTGGACATGGCACTTGGTGCCATTTTGTGTTCATGGGTCTGTTGTGACAGGTTGGGCTTGATGATCCTCGAGGTCTCTTCCAACCTCAGCGATACTGTGGTACTGTAAATACCGGGACACAATCATTTCTCTACTCCTGCTGGCCACATTATTCTTCAAACAGGCCAGGCTGCTGTTGACCTTCAAGGCCACTTGAGCACACTGCTGGTTTGTATTCAGCCAGCTGTCAAGCAGTGGCCCCAAGATTCTTTTCTGCTGCACAGCTTTCCAGCCACTCTACTTGAAGCCTGTAGTGTTGACTAGGGCTGTTAGGACTCAAGTTCAAAATTTGACAGTTGGCCTTGTTAAAACTTATGCAACTGACCTTGGCCTATAGATCCAGACTGTCCAGATCCCTCGGTGGAGCCTTTCTACCCCCAATCAGATCAGCACTCCTACTCAATTTGGTGTTTTGTGCAGACTTAATGAGGGTGCACTCAATTCCCTTATTATTGAATTGGGATGGGGCACAATCCTCTCTCTCTTTTGTTGTTTTTTTTTTTTCTTTCTTTCCAATCCTGCTATGCACAGAAGTACATGAGGCTAATAATTCAGTGATTAGCTCTTCTGACTTCCATTTGAGGTGGATAAAAAATGATAGTGAATGTGCCTTTGAGAGTCTTGTGAAGAGTAAACCTTCAAAGAGCTTTCATTTCTGTCCCATCATCTCATATTATCTTGTTTACCCCCTGAATTCTGAGCAGGTACCATTGCTATACTAAGTTGTCCACATCATTCTTTTGAAGGGAAAATTAATTCTGAATTACTGGCCCTATAACTGCCTACTTCTTCACATCATCTGTCAGCAAAATAGGCAGATGAAGGCTGGCTAAGTGGATTTCTGTTAGCTGCCATTCAAAAGAAAAAGGACAGGTGTTGAATGAAGCTTCTTTTTTCCAACTCTTATTTAACAATACATATAGGAGAAGTTTAATTGCTTGCATCCACCTGCACCCTTGTAATTTCTTGGATTTATTGATTTTAATGAAAATATTAAGTGCACTTCAGGACCACCAGTTCAGTGACATGTTGATTGAAATATACTGGAAAATGTATGATGGAAGTGGGCTGTTACAATTTTAATAGAGTCTGAAAGAAGCAACATCCAGAGCAGCATTTGCTCCTGCTATTCTCATGCATATAGCAAGCTCTGAGATGAGTAATTGGATGCTGAATAAATGTTTGGTTGTTGTTAAAGAAGCCATTCACCTCAATAACCTAATTTTGGTCAAATGAAGTGACCCAGGCTTTTTGGCATATTTTAATCCATTAGGAACCCTTCAGGGTGCCACATAAATACAACAGACTATGTATATGAATACTATCCAAATTATGATAGCTTAGCATTGTGAACAATGACAGCTGTGTAGTGGTGACATGAACAACAGCCTCTCTGAGTAAAAGCCTGTGTAAATATCTGGTAGTTTGCCTGAAGCTATTCTTTCAACTCTTATTTTCAGAGAACTTGGGTCTTAACAGAGCAAACAGTAGAAGACCAACCTTATCACCTTTGGTTTGGGACTATCATTGCAATTGTGAAAATGGTAGGTTTTATTCTTTGTATTAAAATTTCTTCCTTGATACATCTGAAGCTGACAAAGAGTTAAGATACATAAACACATCTGATTGAAGAAAGATTTGGTGTCTTTTCCATAACAGAAGTGCCTCTATAAACTTCCCTTATGCTAATGCATGTTTCATTGTAAAGGAAGCTGCTCAGCTTCTTCTCACCTCTAGTTCAGTGAATTTTACATGTTTTGAAACTGCAGATTCCACACATCTGCAAATCCCAAACTAAATTAATTTGCTCATTTAAAAATCAATTTCTGATATTATTTGTCACATTCATTATGGAATCATAGAATCATAGAACTGTTAGGGTTGGAAGGGACCTCAACAATCATCTGGTTCCAATCCCCCTGCCATGGGCAGGGACACCTCACACTACATCAGGATGCTCAGAGCCACATCCAGCCTGGCCTTAAAAATCTCCAGGGATAGGGCTTCCATCACCTTACTGGGCAATCTGTTCCAGTGTCTCACCACCCTCACAAGGAAAAAATTTCATCCTAGCATCCAATCTGAATCCATCCATTTCCATTTTTATTCTATTCCCCCTAGTCCTATTATTGCCTGACACTCTAAAAAGTCCCTCATCAGCTTTCTTGTAGGACCTCTTTAGATACTGGAAGGCAACAATTAGGTCACCTCAGAGCCTTCTCTTCTGCAGACTGAACAGCCCCAACTCTTTCAGTCTGTCCTCATAAGAGAGGTGCTCCAGCCCTCTGATCATCGTCGTGGCCCTTCTCTGGACATGTTCCAGCACCTCCATATCCCTCTTGTAATAGGGGCTCCAGAACTGGACACAGTACTCCAGGGGGTGTCTCACCAGAGCTGAGTAGAGGGGGAGAATCACCTCCCTTGACCTGCTGGCCACTCTTCTCCTGATGCAGCCCAGGATCCAATTGGCTTTCTGGGTTGCAAGTGCACATTGAGAGCTCATGTTGAGCTTTTTGTCCACCAGCACCCCCAAGTCTCTCTCCTCAGGGCTGCTTTCCAGACAGTCACTGCCCAGCCTGGATTTGTACCTGAGATTGCCCCAACCCAGATGCAGGACCTTGCATTTGGTCTTGTTGAACCTCATGGGGTTGGTTTATGCCCACCTCTCCAGCCTGTCAAAGTTCCTCTGGATGGCCTCCCTTCCCTCCTGCACGTCTGCTGCACCACACAGTTTGGTGTCATCAGCGAATATGATAAAGACTCACTCAATGCCACTGTCCATGTCACTCACAAAGATGTTGAACAAGACTGGTCCCAGGACTGATCCCTGAGGACTCTGCTTGTCACTGGCCTCCACTGGGACATAGACCCATTGACAGCCACTCTTTGGGTGTGGCCATCAAGCCAGTTTTTTATCCATCTAGTGGTCCACCCATCAAACCCATGTTTCAGCAGTTTGGAGACCAGGATGCGGTGCGGGACAGTGTCGAAGGCTTTGCTCAGGTCCAGATAAACAACATCAGTTGCTCTCCCCTCATCTATTGTAATGCGTTGGGGCAAACCTCCTCCCCACCACAGGGCAGAAACAACGACTCAGACAAACAGATTGCAAAAGTGATGGAAAGTATAAATAGAAAAAACAATTTAAAAACAAACAATGAAAGCTTTACAGAGAACCACAAGCACCGTGACAAAGAGAGAGATCCCAGAACATGTCCAAGAGCATCCCATCCCCACCTGGAGGTACACCCAAACCCCCCCAGGGCTCTTTCCCCCACTGCCCAACCCAGCCATGGGTCTGGGCAGGCCCAAGGGAGGAGGCTCACACCATTTTACCTAGGCTGCAGGTGGGGACGAAAGAGGAAGTGAAGACCCCGCATGGACATTTTATAGGGGAGCAGGGCATTATGGGATTGGAATACGTGCCTGTAACCACCCCCTGGGCTGGGCCCACCCCTTGGGACCTCCCAGGTGTGGTCTATTCAGTGGCATCCAGGCCAGCACCCAGCCTAAACCACCACAGGCAGACTTCAGGTTACTCAAGGAACTAACTGAGTATTTACCTTGGGAAACAGCCCTTAAAAATGGCTCATAGAAGGCCACCAGGTTTGTCAGGTAGGATTTGCCCTTGGTGAAGCCATGCTGACTGTTCCAAATCACCTCTTCACTATTCTTCTGAGTCAGGAGTGCCTGTAGAAATTCCTAGTATTCCCTTTAACCTCCCTGGCTAGATTCAATTCAAACTCTGCTTTGGCTTTCCTAACCAGGTCTCTTGCTGCTCGGACAGCTTCCTTATATGTCCCCTGTTCTAGCTCTCCTCTCCTCCACTTCCTGTAGAGTTTCCTTTTAAGTAATAGTGTGTCCAGTAGCTCCTTACTCATCCAGGTAGGCCTCCTAGCATTCTTTCCTGCTTTTCTCTTTGTTGGTATACATTGCTCCTGGAAACAGGGGAGGTGGTCCTTGAATACTGACCAGCTTTCTTGGGTCCCTCTTCCCTCTAGGATTTTGTCCCATGACACTTTGGCTAGCAGATCCCTGAAGCAATCAAACTCTGCACGCCTGAAGTCTAGGGCCATAAGCTTAGACTACGTCCTCCTGATTGCCCTGAGGACATATAATTCAACTGTTTCGTGGTCATTGCAGCCAAGGTTGTCTCTGAGCCTTGTATTAATTATCAGCCCTTCCCTGTTGGTGAGAACAAGGTCCAGCATAGCACCATTTCTTGTTGGTTCCTCTATCATTTGGAGGAGGAAGTTGTCTTCTGTGCAATCCAGGAACATCCTGGATTGCTGGTGCCTTGCTGTGCTGTCCCTCCAGCAGATGTCAGGGTGGTTGAAATCCCCCATGAGGACCAGGGCCTGGGAATGTGAAGCCACTTCTGTTTGCCTGTGGAGCACCTCATCTGCTTGGTTCTGCTGGTCAGGTGGCCCTACAGTAACATCAAGAAGGAGCCAGGGAGCAGCAAAGTTTCTCTCTGTTCCAGGAGGAGGTAGTTAGAGATCTCTTCAGCCGCTTGGATCCCCACAAGTCCATGGGGCCTCATAGGATCCATCCTAGGGTGCTGAGAGAGCTGGCAGATGAGCTGGCCAGGCTGCTCTCCATCATTTTTCAGTAGTCCTGGCTCACTGGAGAGGTCCCAGAAGACTGGAAGCTGGCCAACATGGTGCCCATCCACAAGAAGGGCCGGTTGGATTAGACAGGGAATTCTAGGCCTGTCAGCCTGACCTCAGTGCCAGGCAAGATTATGGAAGAGGTCATCTTGAGTGCGATCACACAGCACTTCCAGGATAGCCAAGGGATTGGGCCCAGCTAGCATGGATTTAGGAAGGGCAGGTCCTGCCTGACCAACCTGATCTTCTTCTATGATCTGGTGACCCACCTGGTGGATGTGGGGAGGCCTGTGGATGTAGTCTTCCTGGACTTCAGCAAGGCCTTTGACGTTGTCCCCCATAGCAAACTCCTGAACAAGCTATCAGCTCGTGGCTTGGATGGGAGCACACTGCGATGGGTTAGGAACTGGCTGGATGGCCGAGCCCAGAGAGTGGTGGTGAATGGTGCCACATCCCACTGGTGGCCACTCACTAGTGGTGTGCCCCAAGGATCAGTGCTGGGCCCCATCCTCTTTAACATCTTTCTTTTTTGATGATCTGGATGAAGGCATTGAGTCGATCATCAGTAAATTTGCTGATGACATCAAGCTGGGGGCAGATATTGATCTGGTGGAGGGTAGAGAGGCGTTGCAGAGGGACCTCGACAGGCTGGACAGATGGGCAGAATCCAACAGCATGTGATTTAACCCATCCAAGTGCCGGGTTCTGCACATTGGCCACAGCACCCTCATGCAGTACTACAGGCTGGGGTCTGAGTGGCTGGAGAGCAGCCTGGTAGAGAGGGACCTGGGGGTGCTGGTTGATGGTAGGCTGCACATGAGCCTGAAGTGTGCCCAGGCAGCCAAGAGGGCCAATGGCATCCTGGCCTGCATGAGGAACAGTATGGCCAGCAGGAACAGGGAGGTCATTCTGCCCCTGTACGCTGCACTGGTTAGGCCACACCTCGAGTACTGTGTCCAGTTCTGGGCCCCTCGGTTTACGAAAGATGTTGACTTGCTGGAACAAGTCCAGAGAAGGGCAGTGAAGTTGGTAAGTGGTTTGGAACACAACCTCTATGAGGAGAGACTGAGGGAGCTGGGGTTGCTTAGCCTGAAGAGGAGACTCAGGGGTGACCTTCTTGCTCTCTACAACTACCTGAAGGGAAGTCTTAGACAGGTGGATGTTGGTCTCTTCTCCTAGGTAGCCAGTACCAGAACAAGAGGACACAGTCTCAGGCTGCACCAGGGGAGGTTTAGGTTGGATGTTAGGAAGAAGTTCTACACAGAGAGAGTAATTGCCCATTGGAATGGGCTGCCCGGGGAGGTGGGGGTGTCACCATCACTGGAGGTATTCAGGAGGAGACTTGATGGGGTGCTTGGTTGCAAGGTTTAGTTTTTAGGTGGGTTGGATTTGTTGATGGGTTGGACGTGATGATCTTGAAGGTCTCTTCCAACCTGGTCTATTCTATTCTATTCTATTCTATTCTATTCTATTCTATTCTATTCTATTCTATTCTATTCTGTTCTATTCTATTCTATTCTATTCTATTAATTGTATCACCTTCCCATCTTCCCTTTAATCTTCAACCATATGCTTTCAACCAGCTCATCATGTTTCCCCAGGTGGAGCTCCACCAATACCAGCTGGTCACTAATACAGGCAGCAACACCTCCTCCCCTCCTACCCTGTCTGTGCTTCCTAAAGAGCTTGTACCCATCTATCCCTACATTCCAGTCATGGAAATCATCCCACCAAGTTTCAGTAACAGCCATTATGTCATGGCACACATGAGTTACTACAGGAAAGCTTTGTGAGAGACTAAAAGCTTGTCTCTCCTGGTGTAACTCGACACTGGGCTGCTTGCCCAGACAATAGCTGATGTGTGTTGGGCAGAGTCACTGGAACGACTCTTGGAAGGTACAAAGACGACATTGCTCACTGGACCACAGCTGGCCTGACAACAGTGGACCAAGGCCACCTTCGGGAACGTGCATAAGACAAGATAATCTCCACCCATCAAGTACCCTGGAAAGGGACGATGGTGAGACAATGGATTCACCACCTGTTTCCTGATGTATAATGAGTATGTGGGCAGGTAGATGGAGAAGGAGGAGGCGGACGCTACCCCCCTCCATCCAGACCCCTGCCCAAACACACAGGAATACATAGTAAGATTTCCTGGGGAATGATATCTGGATACTTACCTAAGGATGATTTCCTGGCCCCTGAATTCCTGAGGGACAATACTTGGACACGTACCTAAGGACTAAAGACCTATATAAAAGACTTGAGCAACTACTGGCTTGGCAGAAGAAAAACATGGAACCAAAAACAGAGATGAAGAAAAACACAGGAGAAAGACAATATTGCTGAGAAGGAAAACGGAGAGAATACCAGGAGAGGAAAAATGACAGAGACATCATCATGGAGACTGGAAGAAGCAGAGCCCCCTATCCGTGCCCTAAGTTCTGCCTGCTGCAACTCATGGAGCTGAAGAAGCTGCTCAGAGCACCACATCTCTTCTACACCCAGAGCCTCAGTGCCGTTTCTCTACAGACCCAACATCTCCTGCAGCACCTTTCCTCCACAGACTCAAACTGTCTTGGGGGGGGTCGTGAGGGGTGTGGTAATATAATTCCTCTTCTCTCTCTCTCTCTTCTCTCTCTCTCTCTTCTCTCTATTTTCTCTCTCTCCCCTTCTGATCCATCCATTTTATTTGTGTAATAAATAGTCTAGCTCTTGATATTTTGGCCTCATTTGTGACTCTCATTTCACAACATGGGAATATTCAAAAGAACTGAGTCTCTTTCCCTGTCTGGACAGAGACAGGCTTGCTGATGAGAGGATATTGAATCCTCTGCTTCAGTAAGAGTTAACTCCTGTTCTGTATTTGTAAAGATCAGTCTGTGAAAGTTATCAGCTTCCCTTTCACTCATCCTGATGCTTCTTAACCTACTCACCTTTTCCCTGAGCTCCATCACTTCATCCTGGAGCTGTCCAACTGTCTGAGCAGGTAAAAAATCTGTTCACACCACACACACCCATAGACAGTGTTGCCTCCTGTTGCCAGTGAAAGGCTGTGGCATTCCTCACAGCCTTTGGCCTGGATGTTAATATCCATTTTGGTGGGTGCAGAGAGCACAGTCTTACTCCTCTGAGTAGCCACCATCATGCCTTCAGTAAGACTGAAACACCCTATGTCCTGCCCACACACCCTGCTCATGCCAACTATTGAGCTAATACAAAAGGAGCTCCTGGGGTACACTCAGTCACTATTTACTCTCCCTGTGCCTGTTAGCCTGCCTGTAACAATGGCCTGGCACTCCAGCTGTCTGGCATGCCTACATAGCTTTAGGATCCCTAGTAAGAAACCAGTATCCTTTGTTGGTTGGTGCTTGTGCAATAACTGCCTATCTTGTCATGGGACAGGAAGGAAAGTTGGTCTAGTAAGCTTTTGGGCTAAAGGTAATTTATAATCAGCAGGTGTATGTGTTAAATGAAGATCTGTGAAGCTGGCATGCCAAACAGCTGAAGGAGGAAGTGTTGTGAAGATAAGATGGCGCAGCTTTAGCAAAATCTGATGAAACAAGGATAACATAAACACCCAGCTTCAAAGCAGATTTTGAGGGCCAGGGTGCCTGAATGAAGACCGTTGCCGAATTAACTGCAATATCCCCAAAGTCATCACGCTTTTTAAAAATTCTGTTGATATCCTAATTAAACTACCTTTCTTCTCATATTTTTTCCCAATACAATACACCAAGAAGGCTTCAATATCCTTAGTAAAAACATTTCTCTGTCTTCCATCTTTGCTTCCTCTTCTATGTGAGATTGTCAGGAGACCTAGCTAGAATTTAATGATGTGAACATCTGTAATATGCTGCAATTTTAATATTAAAGCTTACATCTCTCAATATTCTAATGAGCAAAACCAAGTACATGCTAAGCATATATGACTATATTGCTCAACTTTCCTCCCAAATCGTGATAAATGTCACCTAAAAGTCAGGGACAGCCTGGCCTAGGGTGTATGGACATATAGGTATAGTCTAGGGACACATCACCATGTGGAAGCACTGCATTGGAGTGTGTGGAGGACGACCGGTACTAGCACCAGTGGTGGAGGGGTGCAAAGTGGGCCAGCAGCAGAGGTGCAGATGGCTAGCACCAGCAGCAGCAGCAGCAACAGGAAGGAGTGAATGACAGAGTCGAGGATGGTTGACAAACTCCATCTAGGACAATTCTTGGTGAGAATTGCGTCTTCAATATATGAAAAATTTTGCTAACATTTCTGTTTTATATCAGAGTTATTGCAAATATTTTCATCACCCACTGTGTCAGATGCTACGCAGGTTTTATTAGCCTGAGATATCTTTCATTCAGTCCCTTTATCACTAACAATCCTGAATTATTTGATTGTATTAACTTTTTCAAGATGTGTCAATGCAAGTCTCTATTTGGTGCTGGAAAAAGAGAGACAAATGTTAATTGTAGCAAATAGTTCTAGTAAGAGTCCTGGAATCTGAGCCAGGCAGACATTGGAATTTTATCCTCAAAGCGACAGTGCTGTACAAGAACATTGTATCAAAGGATGAGGAAAAGGCAGAGGTACTTAACACCTTCTTTGCTTCAATTTTTACTAGCAGGACAGAACATCTTCCAGACAGCTGGCCTGCAGAGCTGGCAGAAGGAGCCAGGGAGCTGCATAGTTTCCCTATGTTCCAGGAGCAGGTAGTTGGAGCTCTCCTCAGCTGCTTGGATCCCCACAAGTCCATGGGACCAGATGGGATCCATCCTAGGGTGCTGAGAGAGCTGGCAGATGAGCTGGCCAAGCCTCTCTCATTTTCCACCAGTCCTGGCTCACTGGAGAGGTCAAGATCATCACGTCCAACCCATCAACCAATCCAACCCACCTAAACAAATAAACCATGGCACCAAGCACCCCTTCATAGCTGAAGGGTCCCTATATAAAAACTACTTTGTGTGTAACTTGGCTTGGTTTACTTTTCTCTACCACTTTTGCTGTTCTGCCATGTCTTTTTCAATATGAGGAAGCTTGATCTATGGACAACACTCAGATTCATTAGCATAACAGATATTTATGGAGAGGTATAAAGATGTTTTTAATTTCTTTTCAGCATATTTCCCTAATGATTGACTTCTAACGTTCTAGTTGCCCATTTAGTTATGAATAAATATTAGGTGAACATTAAAATCATAGCTGCTATAAACAAAACTTTTCTTCTCAGCACTGATAATCTAATTGCAAACTGTTTCATAAGATTTCAACTCTTCCCATACACATTACTTTACATTTATCTATACTGAATTTCATTTACTATTTTACTACATTACTTAGGATTTCTTCCATCAGACTGGAAAACATAGTAACATTGTTGGTTTTTTTTTCATATCACATGCAAATATACTGAACAATGCAGACACCTGTGGGATTTTAGTAGTAAGCTACTTCCTTCTTTTCTATGTTCGATTTTGTTCTGTATATATAGAATATTTATTTGTATTTCAAAAGTAATTTAGTTTCTTTATTAGACATTAATGAGGATATTTATGAAATGTTTTGGTTTTTGAATACCAGCTATTCTATCTTGTCCCTGCCCGTGTCTTTTAAAGAAATTGCAATAGATTACAGAACACAGAATTAACCAGTTTGGAAAAGACCATCAATATCATCAAATCCAACCTGTCACCCAACACCATCTAATCAACTAAACCGTGGCATTAAAGTCTTAAACACTTCCAGTGATGGTGCCTGCACCACCAACCTGGGCAGCGCATTCCAATGGCAAATTTCACTTTCTGTGAAGAATTTCTTCCTAACATCCAGCCTAAACCTCCCCTGGTACAGCTTGAGACTGTGTCCTCTTGTTCTAGTGCTGGTTGCCTGGGAGAAGAGACTGACTGTGGTGGGTTAACACCCATTCTGAAAACAAAAAAAACAAAGCAGGGTGGAGGTCTTGTGGGTACTTTACCTTCCCTGCAGGGCATTTTTCCCCCTGGGAAGCTGAGTCTGTTCCACTCCCCCCTCCCTGCCCAGCTAGGGTATGAAAAACAGGACATTGCAGCTGTTAGCCCTCCTTTTGGCTCCTGCCTCCCCTGGATGAGAGCTACTGCAGCTGCCCTCCTGCTCCTCTGCCACATGGTCAGGCTTGATCATTCTCCCTGCTGCTTCCATGCCTCTTCAGATAGAGATTGGTTTTATATTATTCCTTTTTTGTCCCCCTCCTATCCATCCCTGTTCCTTGCCCTTGTAAACCTTACCTGTCATTTCATATATTGTTTAAAGAAAACTCTTTACCTCTCTACTTCCAAACCCACTCCAAATTATTGTTTGGTGGATTTGCTCCTTTTTTCCCTTTCTGTTGGGAGGGAGGAGGGGGTAGCAGGGGAGAGATTCTCAGACTTTCCTCTATCTGAGCTCTTAACTACCAGTTAAGGCTCAAACCACCACACTGACACTCACCTGGCTACAACCAAACTTCAGGTAGTTGTCAAAACCAATAGGTCTCCCCTGAACGTCCTCTTCCCCAGGCTAAGCAGCCCCAGGTCCCTCAGCCACTCCTCATAGGTCTTGTGCTCCAAACACCTCACCAGCTTTGTTGCCCTTCTCTAGCCATGTTCCAGAAAGTTGATGTCTCTCCTAAACTGAGGGGCCCAGAACTGGATGCAGTACTCAAGGTGTTGAGTACAGGGGTGGGATGGCCTCCCTGCTCCTTCTGGCCACACTATTCCTGATGCAATTGACCTTCCTAGCCACCTGGTCACACTGCTGGTGCATGTTCAGCCAGCTGTCAACCAGCACCATCAGGTCCCTTTCTGCCTGCCTGCTCTCCAGTCACTCTGTCTCCAGCCTGTAGTGGTGCAGGGGGTTGTGTGGTGGTTTGGAATTTCCCACTACATTAACTAAAGCATGGTTCACTCAGTCGGGAAGCAAATGGAATCTGTATTCACAAAGAAAAACTACACTCTACAATAGAATGTAATGAATATGTGCAAATATACTGTATTTACAATATTTTACAGGTATCTGCAATCAGAAAATCAGCACAAAAAATGCCCTCTACCCACTTCTGGTATCCCAGAAGGAGTGGGGAAACTTCTTTGCTCTCCCCTAACCCTCCCTCCCCTATAATTAAAAGTTCTTGTCAACAAGTTCAGCTACCAGTGATTAAAATTCTCCCCAGCTGAGCAGAAACAGCCAAACAGCCAGAGAAGAAGAAAAGGAATGATAAAGTATGTGTGAGATTGCTAGGGTAGATCTTGCACATGTGGCCAATGAAATTTGTTTAGAATAATCTTTTGTTTACCTTTTTACACTCAACTGTGAATTGTTTATATTTCTTCACCTTTTCTGCTCAAAATTTGCAGCTAACTTTTAAAGCATAGCCTAAAACTACCACAGGTTATTGTAGGCAATGTGTTAAATCTCATGCTGTTGGACTCTGCCCATCTGTCCAGCCTGTCAAGGTCCCTCTGGAGAGCTCTCCTACCCTGTAACAGATCAACTCCTGCTCCCAGCTTGGTGCCATCTGAAAATTTATGGATGATGGACTCAATTACCTCATCCAGATCATCAGTAAAGATGTCAAATAGAATTTGGCCCAGCACTGATCCTTGGGGGACATCACTAGTGACTGGCTGCCAGCTGGGTGTGGCACCATTCACCACCACTCTCTGGGCTCGGCCCTCCAGCCAGTTCCTAACCCAGCACAGAGAGCTGCTGTCCAAGCCATGGGCTGACAGCTTGGTCAGGAGTTTGCTGTGGGAGATGGTGTCAAAGGCCTTGCTGAAGTCTAGGTAGACTACATCCACAGCATTCCCCATGTCCACCAGGCAGGTCAGGTGATCATAGAAGAAGATCAGGTTGGTCAGTCAGGACCTGCCCCTCCTAGATCCATGCTGGCTGGGCCTGATCCCTTGGCTATCCTGTATGTGCTGTGTGATCACACTCAAGACGACCTGTTCCATAATCTTGCCTGGCACTGAGGTTAGGCTGACAAGCCTGGAATTCCCTAGCTCACCCAAACGGCCCTTCTTGTGAATGAGCAACACACTGGCCAGCTTCCAATCATCTGGGACCTCTCCGGTGAGCCAGGACTGGTGGAAAAATGACAGAAAGCAGAATGGCCAGCTCATCTGCCATCTCTCTCAGTACCCTAGGATGGATCTCATCTGGTCCCATGGACTTGTGGGGATCCAAGTGGCTGAGCAGGTCTGTAACTGCTTCTTTCTGAATTACTTGCTAGCTGTTCTGCTCCTTGACTCCATCTGCCAGCTCAGGAGGCCAGTTGTCCAGAAGACAACCTATTCTGCTATTAAAATTTGAGGTAAAGAAGGTGTTAAGTACCTCAGCCTTTTCCTCATCTGTTTTTATTATATTACCCTCCATGTCCACTAAGGAGTGGAGGTTGTCCTTGTCCCTCCTTTCGTCATTTGTATATTTATAAAAACTGTTTTTTATTGTCCTTCACAGCAGTGGCCAGTCTAAGCTATAAATGGGGTTTGCCTCTCTATTTTTTTTCCTGCATGACCTAGCAACATCCTTAAACATTTCATGGTTAACCTCTCCTTCCTTCCAAAGATGATACACCCTCTTTTTATCCCTTAATTCATTCAGAAGCTCATTGCCCAACCAGGCTGGCCGTCTGCCCCGGTAGCTCATCTTCCGGCACATTGGCACAGCCTGTTCCTGCACCTTCAAGAATTCTTTCTTGAAGTAAGTCCAGGTCCCTCTGTACCCCTTTGATTTCAAGTGCTATTTCCCAGGGTTTCTTCTGAATTAGTTCCTTGAGTAACCTGAAGTCTGCCCTCTGGAAGTCCAGAGTGGAGGTTTTGTTGATGGCCCTCTTAGCTTGACTGCATATTGAAAAGTCAATTATTTCATGGTCACTGGACCCCAGACTGCCTCCAACCACCACATCTCACACCAGCCCTTCTCTATTGGTAAAAAGAAGGTCAAGAAAAGTGTCACCTGTGGTAGGCTCGCACAGCACCTGGAGTAAGAAGCTATCCTACATACACTCTAAGAACCTTCTAGACTGCCTCCTCTCTGCTGTGTTAAGTTCTCAGCAGATATCAGGAAGGTTAAAATTGCCCATAAGAACAAGGTCTGGTGATCTTGAGACAGCCTCTAGCTGCCTATAGAATAATTCATCAACCTCTTCACCCTTGTTGGGTGGTCTGTAACAGACTCAAACCAGGATGTTGGCCTTGTTGGTCTTCCCTCTAATTCTCACCCACAGACAGTCAACTTGATCATCTTTAATCTCTAGTTCCATGGCACCTAGAGTCTCCCTAATATACAGGGCCACCCCTTCTCCCTCATCTGTCTCTCCTGAAGAACCTGTAGCCATCAATTACAATGCTCCAATCTCCAGTCATGTGAGTCATCCCACCAGGTTTCTGTGATTGCAACCTCATCATAACATTCCTGCTCTTACAAGGCTTCCAGCTTCTTTTGTTTGTTACCCATACTGCATGTATTAGAGTACGTGCACTTCAGCTGGGCTTCTGATTTCACCCCTGTCTTCCACTTCTCATCCTCAGACTCCTGTCTGGGGGGACTGGTTTCAACCCCTTTCCCCTTCAAATCTAGTTTAAAGCAAATTTAATGCAACTTTATTTCCCTGTGCAGAAGCCAAATTCATTCTTCTTCTATACATTTTATTTAGCCATATAGCTTATAATTACACTATGTAATTATTACTATTAATCTGTCTGGTTATGAATGGGCCACACAAGAAAATTTCTGTGTTTCTTGTGAAGGTTGTTTGATTAAAAAATTAGAAGCAATGGCAAGAGCGACATGCCTGGCTGCAGAGACTCCCCTCCAACACACCTCCAGTCTCTGCAAAAAAGCAACCTTATAATTACTATCTTTTCTTTATATAGCTACATATCATCAAACATATATCATCTACATATGCATGCTTATGCTTAATAGAAGGCAGGGATATCATAATGAGTTCTAGTAAATTCCTGGGCTTCTTGAGCATGCACTTTCCTTGTGGTAAGAGGAAATAAATAAAGTAGGGGAACTCTTCCTCATGTTTCCTTTGAATGACCTCATCTTCTCACACAGGCACAGGGAAGCTTCTCACAGGCACAGCTGTTCAGGTCTGCCTTATCTAAGGTAAACATTCTGTGGTCCTGAGAAAGTTGGTATTGATCATTTCAGGCTCTCCTTGAATCAAAAACAGTCTCAACAATTTACCATCTGTTCTCAAAACAAGCCACCCCTCCAACCTTGGTACCAGAACACCCTGAAATTATATTTTGCAACACAAATCACAAATCACTATTGCATTTATAATGTCTCATATATATGCATCACAATTCCTGGTGTGTAGTTCCCCAGATCTTCCCTATGACTTCTCTATTTTTTTTTATCATGCTGGCCACCATCTGTTCATACAACACAAACAGTTTTAAATAAGAGATTACAGGTTACAGTTAATATCTTGGGTTCCTTGAGTTTCATCCTTGAGTTCCTTTACAGCTCTTCAGTAAATACTATCTGGTCTTGGTGAGTTGTTATTGTCCATTACAAGCAAGTGGGATGTGGTAGCTGGACTGACAGATATCCCATCCAACCCCTGCTATTCTATGACTCTATGTAGTTCATGACTACAGTGAAGAGGATAGGAGAATATTGGGAGTAACAGAAATATCTTAAAAGTAAAGATCAACTACTTATTCTTGACATAAAAGGCAATAGATTCAATGAGAAGGATGTGAAAGAAGCAGTGATTTCAGGGGATGATCTTCACAGAAGAAGTTAGAATAGCTCTGGCTGGGTAAAATTTGCCTGTGATGCAGAAAAAGACAGAAAGAAAGGTAAAGATGAAATGTTAGCAGAACCTCGTCAATGAACTGTGAAAGCATAGTAAGATTGTGTATATAAAAGTTGTGGGGAAAACTTCTGCATGTGAGAGCCTGACTGACCAAACTAATTTGTGAGAATTTGAATGTCAGAGTCTGACCCGCAGGGAAAATTGAGTAGCCAAAAGAGTGCTGCCTTGGTGTTACAGCCTGGCTGCCATTTGCTGAGATTGATAGAAAAAGGAAGTTTGTAATAGAATAGAGACTGAGTCATGATAGCTTAAAATGAATGACAGATATCTGCATGCAGTGTCATACAGAATAAAGAAAGCACATGACTGAAAATTAGTGAGATCTACAGAGATTCCTAATGAAAAGTTACTTGAAAGCAATGGACATTAAATTTAGTAGCGCAGATGCTGTTCTTTATTTATCAAGTACTATTATACATAGAAATGCTTTGCAAAGACAGTTTGCTTATGTCAGTCATAAGTCTTTTGAAAAGCTGAACTACAAAATAGGAGCTTCACCCACCTCCATGATCCTGGATAGCTGTGAATTTCAGCTATGTAAGAAAACTGCAAAATAGGACCAGGACAGCTGTATTGTAGATTCCAGCTGTTGAAAGGGTCAATCAGTAATGGAACAGCAACTCAGAAAAAGACACTAATGATATGAAGGTGTGTCTCACTATATTTTAAGACGCAAATTACTTCTGATATTCACTTGCTGAGTAGTAAGTTATATGTATTCATACAGATTCTGACCGAATCTTTAATCTTAATTTTCTGTTCTAAAACCAAAACCAAAGCAAAACAACCCCAAAACCCACAAAACAAAACAAACAAACAAACAAACAAAAAAAAAAAAAAAAGAGAGAGAATGATTAATCTCAGTCCACAAATAGAGAAACATTAGTAGAGGAAAAAGCATTTTATAAACTTGGTAGGCATTGTTATTTGTACTCAGCTGCCTTTCATACATTCTAAAAATCCAGCTATGTGGACATAGGAAAGAAGAGGACTCCAAAAGCCATGAAACAGTGAATTATGCTATCAGAAATTGCAATGTGAATGTGAAGAGTTGACATGATTATTCCATGCAAACCCCAAAATTCAATAAAAAAGTATGATAAAAGTAGGGGGGAAACACATGCATAAATAAGAGAATTCTTGCAAAATTACATGTAAGACCTATTTTCCTTCCCATGCATACCAGTCTGTGGGAACATTAAAAGATATACATTGTCCTTTTCAGTTAGTCCTTGGAGGGAGAATGGAGAATTTGTTCCATGCAACCAGACATCGTCTGACTGTTATGTGCTCTCAATGTGCTTCTCACTGATAGATTCTTCCTAGGTAAGTTCCTTATAAGTGAATTATTCAAAAAATGTGAAGTCCTAAATCTTTTCATCATATAATTTCCTAAACATCACTTTCACTCATTACATTGTCAGCATATTACATTAAATTCTAGGTAGGTCTCCTGACAACCGCACATAGAAAAGGAAGCGAATATTAAAGACAGAGAAATTATTTTAGTAAGGATATTAAAGCTTCCTTGGTGAATGCAGAATATTTTCTTTGGAAAAAAAAATAATATGAGAAAAAAAGTACTTTATTTAGAATATTATCAACAGAATTTTTAAAAAGCATGATGACTTAGGGCACAATGATCATTAGGGCACAAATTAGGGGCAATTGAGAATTCGGGAGCCCAGCTGAAATGCATGTACACCAATGCATACAGCATGGGCAATAAGCAAGAGGAGGTGGAAGTCCTGGTATACCAGCGTGACTATGCTGTAGTTGCCATCTCAGAAATATGGTGGGACAACATGCACACGATTGCAGTGCTGCACTGGGGGGTTACAGGCTCTTTAGGAGAGACAGGCGAGGGAGAAGAGGTGGAGGCGTGGCTTTCTATAGTAGTGAGACACTCTCTGCCACAGAACTTGAGGTGGAAAATGAAGGGATTGAGAGCCTGTGGGTTAAAATCAGAGGGCAGCCTAACAAATCTGACATCCTAGTTGGAGTATGTTATAGACCACCCAACCAGGATGAGGAGGCTGACGAATTATTCTATAAGCAATTGGAGGCTGTCTCAAGGTCATCAGATCTTGTCCTTGTGGGCGACTTCAACCTCCCAGATATCTGCTGGGAACTTAATTCAGCAGAGAGGAGGCAGTCCAGAAGATTCCTGGAGTGCATGGAGGTCTGCTTCCTGATGCAGTTGTTAAATCAGCCTACCAGAGGCCAGGCTCTGCTTGACCTGCCGTTCTCCAATAGAGAAGGGCTGGTGGGAGGTGTGATGGTGGGATGCTGCCTAGGGTGCAGTGACCACAAGATAGTGAAGTTTTCAATATGCAGGGAGATAGGGAGGAGCATCAACAGAATCTTCACCTTGGACTTCCAGAGGGCAAACTTCAGCCTGTTTAAGAAACTTATTTGTATAATTCCCTGGGTAACAGCCCTCAAGAACCGAGGGGTCCAGGATAGTTGGACCTATTTCAAACAGGAGCTCTTGAAGGCACAGGAACTGGCAGTTCCCATGTGCCAAAAGATGAGTCATTGGGGAAGGTGGCCGGCCTGGATGAGCAAGCAGCTCCTGGAGGACTTAAGGGGAAAAAAGAGGTTGTATCACCTTTGGAAGGAGAGGAAGGCTTCTCGAGGTATGTTCAAGGAAGCTGTTAGATTATGTAGGAAAAAAATTAGAGAGGCAAAGGTCCAGTTAGAACTTAAGCTGGCCACCTCTGTGAAAGAGAATAAAAAGCATTTTTACAAATGCATTAACGCTAAAAGGAAGGCAAGGAAGAACCTGCACTCCTTATTGGACCTGGAGGGGAACACTGTCCTGAACACCTTCTTTGCCTCAATTTTTAACAGCAAGGCAGGAGGAGTTCAGGACAAGTGGCTTCCACAGCTGGGTGACGGGGTCAGGGAGCAGTATAATGCCCCGGAAATCCATGAGGAATTAGTTCAGGACCTGCTGAGCCACTTGGACACTCACAAATCCATGGGACCGGAAGGGATCCATCCTAGGGTGATGAGCGAGTTGGCAGATGAGCTGGCCAAGCTATTCTCCATCATTTTCCTCCACTCCTGGCTCACTGGAGAGGTCCCAAATGACTGGAAACTGGCCAATGTGGTCCCCATCCATAAGAAAGGTTGGATGGAGGAACCTGGAAACTACAGGCCAATCAGCCTGACCTCAGTGCCAGGGAAAGTGATGGAGCAGATTATCCTGGTGGCAATAACTGCGCACCTGAAGGATGGCCAAGGGCTCAAGTCCAGCCAACATGGATTTAGGAAGGGCAGGTCCTGCCTCTCCAACCTGATCTTCTTCTATGATCAGGTGACCCGTCTGGTGGATGTGGGGAGGCCTATGGATGTGGTCTACTTGGACTTCAGCAAGACCTTTGACACCGTCCACCACAGCAAACTGCTGGCTAAGCTGTCAGCTGATGGCTTGGACCACGACACTCTGTGCTGGGTTAGGAATTGGCTGGTGGGCCGGGCCCAGAGAGTGGTAGTAAACGGTGCCACATCCAGCTGGCAGCCAGACACCAGTGGCGTCCCCAGGGATCAGTGCTGGGCCCCATCCTCTTTAACATCTTCATTGATGATCTGGATGAGGGGGTCGAATCAGTCATCAGCAAGTTTGCAGATGACACCAAGTTAGGAGCAGGTGTTAGTCAGTTACAGGGTAGAAAGGCTCTGCAGAGGGACCTTGACCAACTAGACAGATGGGCAGAGTCCAATGGGATGGCATTCAATAAGTCCAAGTGCCGGGTGCTGCACTTTGGCTACGGCAACCCCATGCAGAGCTACAGGCTGGGGTCAGACTGGCTGAAGAGCTGCCAAACAGAGAGGGACCAGGGGATGCTGATCAACAGCCACCTAAACATGAGCCAGCAGTATGCCCAGGTGGCCAAGAAGGCCAATGGTATCCTGGCCTATATTAGGAAGAGTGTGGCCAGCAGGAGCAGGGAAGTCATTGTGCCCTTGTACTCTGCATT
This sequence comes from Melanerpes aurifrons, assembly GCA_011125475.1. Classification (NCBI taxonomy): domain Eukaryota; kingdom Metazoa; phylum Chordata; class Aves; order Piciformes; family Picidae; genus Melanerpes; species Melanerpes aurifrons. The sequence continues at coordinate 552,893 of WWNC01000081.1, read as the reverse complement.
CGTTAGGCCACACCTTGAGTCCTGTAACCAGTTCTGGGCCCCTCAGTTTAAGAAGGACATTGAGATACTTGAACATGTGCAGAGAAGGGCAACAAGGCTGGTGAGAGGCCTTGAGCACAACCCCTATGAGAAGAGGCTGAGGGAGCTGGGATTGTTTAGCCTGGAGAAGAGGAGGCTCAGAGGTGACCTCATTGCCCTCTACACCTACCTGAAGGGTGGCTGTAGCCAGGAAGGGGTAGGTCTCTTCTCCCAGGCAACCAGTACCAGAGCGAGTGGACACAGTCTCAAGCTGTGCCAGGGGAAGTTTAGGCTGGAGGTGAGGAGAAAGTTCTTCACTGAGAGAGTCATTAGTCATTGGAATGGGCTGCCCGGGGAGGTGTTGGAGTCACCACCCCTGGAGGTGTTCAAGAGGAGATTGGACGTGGCAGTTGGTGCCATTTTGTGTTCATGGGTCTGTTGTGACAGGTTGGACTCGATGATCCTCGAGGTCTCTTTCAACCTTATTGATACCATGATACTGTGATACTATGATTTGGATATAGGCAGATTACTAATTTTGGAAAGAATATTCATCTGCAGAATACTGAAAAAAAAAAATCAGTCTATTATATATAATAAGGAAACGAGAGTTTGGATATGATTCTTAATAATATTTTCTTTAGTATTCAGAATTTTGAATGGATTTTGCTGCAATATTATTGGTATAATCAGCTTTCCATTTTTAATCTTTCCTTTTGTAAATATTACTCACCTGTATGATGGCCAAGGGATCAGGTCCAGCCAACATGGATTTAGGAAGGGCACGTCCTACCTCACCAACCTGATATCCATCTATGATCAGGTGACCTGCCTGGTGGATGTGGGGAAGGCTGTGGATGTAGTCTCTCTGGACTTCAGCAAGGCCTTTGACATCATCCCTTATAGCAAACTCCTGGCCAAACTGTCAGCCAGTGTCTTGGATAGCAGAACTTTGTGCTGGGTTAGGAGCTGGCTGGAGGGCCGAGCCCAGAGAGTGGTGGTGAATGGTGTCACATGCAGCTGGCAGCCAGTCACTAGTGATGTCCCCCAGGGATCAGTGCAGGGCCAAATCCTATTCAATATACTTACTGATGATCTGGAAAAGGGGATTGAGCCCACCATTAGTAAGTTAGCAGATGACACCAAGTTGGGAGCAGGTGCTGATGTGTTAGAGCCAGAAGGGCTCTCCAGAGGGACCTTGAAAGGCTAGACAGATGGGCAGAGTCCAACATGATGGCATTCAACAAGTCCAAGTGTCAGCTGCTGCACTTTGGCTACAACCCCCTGCACCACTACAGGCTGGGGACAGAGTGACTGGAGAGCAGGCAGGCAGAAAGGGACCTGATGGTGCTGGTTGACAGCTGGCTGAACATGAGCCGGCAGTGTGCCCAGGTGGTGAAGAAGGCCAATGGCATCCTGGCCAGTTTCAGCAGGAGCAGGGAGGTCATTCTTCCCCTGTACTCATCAAAGGTTAGGTCACACATTGAGTACTGTGTCCAGTTTTGGGCCCCTCAATTTAAGAAGCATATTGAGACACTTGAATGTGTCCAGAGAAGGGCAACAAGGCTGGTGAGAAGTCTGGAGCACAAGCCCTATGAGGAGTCGCTGAGACAGCCGGGGTTGTATAACCTAGAGAGGAGGAGGCTCAGGGGAGTTTTGCTCTCTACAGCTACCTGAAAGGAGGTTGTAGCCAGATGGGGGCTGGTCTCATCTCCCAGTCAACCAGCACCAGAAAAAGAGGACACAATCCCAAGCTGGACCAGGGGAAGTTTATGCTTGAGGTGAAGAGAAAGTTCTTCAAGAAAGTGTAATTGGCCATTGGAATGTGCTGCCCAGGGTGGTGGTGGAGTCATTGTCCCTGGAGGTGTTCAAGAAAGGATTGGGTGTGGCACTTGAAGCCATGTTTTAGTTAGTCATGAGGTGCTAGGTAATAGGTTGGACTTGATCTCTGAGGTCTTTTCCAATCTTACTGATTCTATGATTCTGTGATTTCCAAATAGCATTTAATTCAGATGGTCCAATATTATTCACATGCCTATTGCCAAATGTGTTTCACAGGGTACTTCTTGTACACTGAAGTTAAATCAGTCTGTGAAAGAGATGCTCAGGCATTTTATCAGGACTTGGTTTTAATCTGCTATTAATTTTACTTAGGAATATTTACTCTTATTCTTTTATTAAATTCAGGGCATCAAATGGTCTAGCCAGTCCATTAGTACTGATGATTGACATTTTGAAAATCATATCGGAGATGAAATAGAATTTTTATTTCTGGTTTCTTGGGCAGATCTGTCCAGCAATGTGTAGCGCCATTTATGGTGAACCACAAACTTTACTCACTCCTATATTTGCAAATATGGTCTTCTCCAGTGATGGAGTGATTGTACTTGTCCAAGGAGTGATGCTGCAGTCAGCATCCATCTCTTAATGCTTAGCTGCAAGCCATGTTGCAAGACTTACTGTAGATAACAAACTATCCTATGAATCTAGGTGATTTTATTGATTTGAATTTTACAGGATAAGAAACATCAAAAGCAAAGTTTTGAAACACCCTGTATTCTCAGCAAACAAAATTTAAACTCAGTTCATGTCATGTTGACAGAATGTTATTTTGACTCAAGTGAAATAGCATCTATAACTCTATTAACACAAGACATTTTGATAATACGAGTATTTTGATTTATAACAATGTCTTACTTAGAAAAATCCCACAGCTGGCTATGCCTCAAGTTTAAACACACTGTGTACAAATGCTAAGAAAATCAGTGAATGTTTGTAAATTATGGAGATTGCATGTCTAACTATTCCTATGTATTCTTTAATTCTTACTCAGAATAGAAATTGATATTGATCAATTTTTAATTCCATGTGTTTTATTCCCCCTCCCCCTCCAAGTAATGAATTTATATACAGAAATCTTTGGAAAGTATGAAAACAATGGCTTTAAACAATTTCATATTTATCTCTTGGCTCATACAGCTGCACTGGTTTGCCAGATTTTTCAGTAAAATAATAGCAAAAAGTAATTACACTCAGCTGTTGCTCTGGAGAAAAAGGCAGGGTAGGGGCAAAATTGTCTTTTTTTCAGCCCTGAATAGCAGAGTTATTAGCTTTCTGTGCCAACTTAGTTGCTGTTTCACAGAGATTTAGCATACACATTTTACAGCTAGGTATGCATGAAAAAGATGGACTTTTGGGATTATTTTATGTCTTATCCTCTCTATTGTTAATTGGTAAAAATATATGGTTATATCAGCCATCTAGTATCTAGTCTATTATGCCTTAATCATGCAATAATATTTCTATGTGCAAAAATTGCAGCCCTTACAAACACAAACACTGCAAATTATTTTGTTCATTTCAATGGGTAACACTGGAGAAGGCAAAGTTAAGTCTTAACAAATACCTTTTTCTACTGGCTCTGGAGATCAGCTACAACAAGCAAAGCACTTCCATGTGGAAAAATATAAAACAACCCTTGAAGAATCCAATGAATATTTCATAGGACTTGTGACTTGCAGAGTGTTCTAATGTGTCTCTTTGTACTCTAGTCAGCACTGGGGTAGAGTACATCATCTTTACTCATATCAGTAAACATCAGTCGCATACAAAAGACTGCATTTGAAATTGAAATGTAGGCTACACTTGAACCCTTCAAATTCTCTTTACCTTTTGGAAAAACAGCAGGGACTTTTAGGGACCAGATTTACTTAAAACATCTTGTCTGTCAGTTTTAGGATACAAAAGCAACCATCTCTTCTTATAATTTACTTATATATTAGATAAAATTTTATTTATTGCACTGTTGCTGTCTTTCCTGGAATTTGACAATTTGCCTTCTTTTCTAGACTGCTTCTTTTCATTTGTATCCTATGTATTGAAACTAAAACTGGAGTAACATATCACTGATTTATAGAACAGTAATGTAAAGTCATAACTATAATTTCTTTCAAGGAAAAAAAAGTAAGTCCACAGAGATCAAATAGAAACTTAGGAAAAATGAGGTATAGAAATGCAGAATTAATGGAAGATGGACACCTTAAATTTATCCTTCAGTCAATGATTGCATAATAGTACTAATAAAAAATAACAGTTGTGGCTTCAGATTAAGCTGATTTTTAAAGACATACACCTGTGTAAAAATTAGATTTAAAGAATTATGCAATTATGATAAGTTCTTTCTTATGACCCCCAACCCCCAAGAAATTCAATAATTTTGAAATAGATCTGGACAAGGCATGTGTAGCTGATCATTCTTCAAATTGAATAAGGTCACAGCAAGGCTATATTAAATATAATTTGATCTCTGTACCAGAAGATGCTGCATTTCATTCAAGTGTTTTCAAAAGCAAGAAGCTTGACTGAGATTAATGAGAAATTTGTGTACTGCTCAGTTCCTCAGTGCCATTTGGTATCTGTGAATGGGTAAGATATTTGATTTCTCATGAAGGAAAAACTGAACTACTCAGATATTATGCTATGAATTCCTTATGTTATGATTGAAGAACTATGATGGAAGTTAAAGTGTTATGTTGATGGGTAGACTAATTTTTGTTTTTTATTTGCAGTTAATTATTTTAATATTTCTTGCATGTTGTTTTGAAGGGACAAAAAGCCTCAAAAATGCTATGAATCAAACAACGGGGCAGAGGTCAGCAGGTGTAGTTTTTCAGGAAATTGCTCACATTGCACAAGCTCGTCTGAACATAGTTTCATAGTTCCATAGTTTCATTCAGGGTTGGAAGGGACCACAAGGATCATCTAGTTCCAACCCCCCTGCCATGGGCAGGGACACCCCACACTAGATCAGGCTGGACAGAGCCTCATCTAGCCTGGGCTTAAACACCTCCAGGGACGGGGCCTCGACCACCTCCCTGGACAACCCATTCCAGGGTCTCACCACTCTCGTGGTGAAGAACCTCCTCCTCACATCCAGCCTGAATCTCCCCACCTCCAGCTTCATTCCATTCCCCCTAGTTCTATCACTACCTGAGATCCTGAGAAGTCCTTCCCCAGCCTTCCTGTAGGCCCCCTTCAGATACTGGAAGGCCACAATTAGGTCACCTCAGAGCTTTCTCTTCTGCAGACTGAACAGCCCCAACTCCTTCAGTCTGTCCTCATAGGAGAGGTGCTTCAGCCACTTTGGCTAGCAGATCCCTGAAGCGATCAAAATCTGCACGCCTAAAGTCTAGGGTCGTGAGCTTGGAATACTTCCTCCTGATTGCCCTGACGATATTAAATTCAACTGCTTCATGGTCACTGCAGCCAAGGCCGTCTCTGAGCCTCACATTGCTTACCAGCCCTTCCCTGTTGGTGAGAACAACGTGCAGCATAGCACCATTTCTTGTTGGTTCCTCTACCATTTGGAGGAGGAAGTTGTCTTCTATGCAGTCCAGGAACATCCTGGATTGCTGGTACCTTGCTGTGTTCTCCCTCCAGCAGATGCCCAGGTGGTTGAAATCACCCATGAGGACCAGGGCTTGTGACCTGGAAGCCGCTTCTATTTGCCTGTGGAGGGCCTCATCTGCTTGGATCTGCTGGTCAGGTGGCCTGTAGGAGACCCCCACAGTAATATCTCCTTCCCCTGTCCTGTCTTTAATTTTAACCCACATGCTCTCAACTAGCTCATCATCCCTCCCCAGTTGGAGCTCCACTGATTCCAACTGGCTATTGACATAGAGGGCAACACCTCCTCCTCTCCTTCCCTGCCTATCCTTCCTAAAGAGTTTATATCCATCTATGCCTACATTCCAGTCATGGGATTCATCCCACCAAGTTTCAGTAACAGCCACTATGTCGTGGCATCCCAGCAGCACAGTGGCCCTTAACTTATCCTGTTTGTTGCCCAAGCTGCGCGCATTCGCATAGAAGCACTTCAGCTGGGCTGGCCCTGTCCTCCTCTTGTGCCAAATCCCCTCGGTTTCCACAGAATGTCCTGGTGGATCATTCGTGGCTTGCCTCAGGGCAGCAAGTTGAGAGCCCTTACCATCTCTCCTTCCCTCTACTGCTGGTGAGCTGCCCCTCTCTTTGTCACCAGCCAGCAGGAGACTATTAACCCCTTCCCCCTTCAAATCTAGTTTAAAGCCCTATCAATGAGCCCTGCCAATTCCTGCCCCAGGATTCTTATCCCCCTCTGGGACAAGTGTGTCCCATGAGTTGTTCTCAGCTCAGGTGCCTTGAAAACCAGTCCATGATTGTGGAACCCAAAGCCCTGTCGATGGCACCAGCCCCTGAGCCATGAATTGATCTGTCGGCCCTTCCTCAGTGTGTCCTCATCCATTGCTGACGTTAGAGGGATGGCAGAGGACACGACTTGAGCCCCTGATCCCTTTAGCATTTGCCCTAAAGTTCTGAAGTCTTTTTTAATAGATTGTGAGCCTCTCATTGTTACACCATCACTGCCCACCTGAAAGACCAGCAGTGGGTAGTAGTCTGAAGGACTCACGAGGTTGGGAATTCTGTCTACAACGTCTTTAACTTGGGCACCAGGGAGGCAGCTGACCGCTCTATGAAATTGGTCTGGTCTGCATATTGGGCCCTCTGTTCCCCTCAGTAGGGAGTCTCCTATGACGATGACCCTGCGAGGTTTCTTTTCTGGGTAAGTTTTGACGGCTGGCCTGAGGCAACCTGTCATTGGTGCAGCTTCTGACCTTCTTGAGTCCTCGACCTTACCAATGACCTGTTCCTCCTGCAGAGCCTCATACCTGTTCTGTAACTGCACTGGAGGCAGCGTGCTGCTCACAGGAGCAGACTTCCTTCGTTTGCATTTCTTCCGTCGGGCAGAGACCTGTTCCCATTGGCCCTGCTCATGTGGGTTACTACAGGGAGGTTGAGAATCTTGCTTCTGGGAAGGTATCAAACTCCCTGTTCCACTAAGTGTTTCCCCCTGTTCTGGTTTAGAAGAGATTACATTATGGGAATCGTCAATTTTCTGCTCACCATCTCTTCTACCTCTTAGCCTTTCCACCTCTTCTTTTAGTTTGACCACCATGCTCATCAGATCACTGACCTGCTCACACCTGAAACAGGAGCTGCTCCCTCCAGCCTCCATATCGAGTGCCAGGCTCCAGCACTCACTGCAGCCACCTACCTGAACATCTGCATGCTTGTGTGTGGTCTCTGTTTGGGTGCCCACTGTCCTTCTGTTAGCCTTTGCTCTAGTGGTGACCATCTTGCAGTAACCACCCTCTCCACACGGCTTTTTTTTTTCTTTTTTCCCCCCTGTTTTTTGTTTTTGTTTTTTTTCCCTGTCAGTGAGAAGGCTGAGCTGTGCTCCTCAACTGCCTCCTCTCTCTTCCGCCACATGCTGGGTTCTGTTTGGTTTGCGCGCGGTCTCCGCAGCAACCCCTCCCCCAGTTATGTCACTACCCTCCGGCAGGTATGCAATCCGAGCTCCCTGCCCCTCCTCCTCTCTTCCTCTTTGGGAAGTCCTGAGTCACCAGCCTCTTACCGCCTGAAAAGCAAGGGAATCAAAGCCAAAAGCCAAACTCTCAGAGCTGCACTCCTCAAGCTGCCTCCTCTCTCTTCTGCCACGTGCTGGGTTCTGCCCTGGAGTCCAAGTGGGCCAGGTGTCTGTGCCTTAGGCCACGTTTGGAGAAAACTTATTCTATAGGTTAAAATGTCAGGGTTTTATCTCTTAATCTTTGTTGTCACTGGCTATCATTATCTCAGTAAATCTCTAAATACCAGCCCAAAGAGTCACTAACTACCTTGCCTTGCAATTGTCCAAACTCTGGGAGAAGTCACAAGCTTTGCTTGGAATCCGAGCTCTGCTTCACTTTACCCAGACAGTCTGCAAGACGTCTCACTGTATAGCATTGCAAAGACCAGGAGCAGAATGAACGTGTCTTGATGGGCTGAGAGATGAACCCCAGGAGGAGCTGGGAGTCCCCAGGACAGTTTTGTTTTATTGGAAGAAGCAACAAGCACTGCAGCAAAGATTGCTGCTGAACAACCTCTCCAAACAGGCAAAGCTACAAAGCCAACAAGCCCTGCAAGCCATGGCAGCAACCTCTTTTCTACAAAGCTTTCAGCTACAAAGCCTTTGATGATAAACCCTGTATGTGCTACAGCAACAAGCTGCAGAAACCAACAGAAAGTGAAACTGTGTTCCAGCAGTTTACACGTGGTCAGTGCTGGTTTGGTTTTGTTTAAATCCCTGTGTGTGCCACGTGGTACCATGATCAGTGAGTAATTACAAAATGTGATTTTTTTTTTATAGACATCTGTTAAAGGTCTGTTGCCCTAGAGAATTCCAGAGTCCCCCTTACCGCCCTGTGGGCAATTTTCAGCGTGTTGCCGACATTACCTTTTTTTTTCTTTACAGTTTAAATTGCTATTTGTTGTTTCTGGATTTTTGCTCATATTGTTTAAATTATTACATGTTCTTGCGGATGAGGTATCTGTTCCACAAATGAGAATTTCGAACCAGTAAATAGGTTATATTAATATTTTATGTGGGATTTTTTTGTTAAAAATTTTTTCAATATTTTTATTAATCGTTCTGCCTATTGAATAATCTCCTTATGATCATAACACATGTGAAGGTGAAACCTGTCCAAGAAATACTGCTAACACCACGTATTAAGTAGTTTTGCACTCAATTCTGCCAAACAGATGAATTTTTAAACCTCATTGTATTGAATGCAACAGAGGGAAGCTGTGTTTTCAGTCATGGAGAAATGCTGTGGGACATCAAGAAATCAACACGTTTTCCACAGCACAATATCTTTCCAGTCAATAAAATTAGTAAGTTATATGATGTAAAAATATGACATTTAGGTACATTTCTTGAGAATGAAAGGGTGGGCTTTTTCAGACATGATTTATAGATAATGGTTTTCTGACTTGCTTCTGAATGTGGGTTTTAATTTGATAATACTTAAACACAGTTCTGAAGCAAGATTACAGGCCAAAACTACATATCTTTTGCCCAGTAATTCCTAAGGACCAATCTTTATACAGCATTACTTGTTATTGAGAAAATTCAGGGTGCTAGAAATAGTTTTCTTCATGATTACGTGAGTATTTTCAGATCTGAGTTGAAATAATTTGCTGTCTTAAAGTCAAACAACATGCTCTAATGATTCTTCCAGTGATTGCCCCTCACAGAGGGGGAATGTTGGCAGAAAAAGGGTCTGCTCGTGTCTCAGGTTGCAGTTAGTCAGAGTCCCAGGTGTCTTGTTACTGCCACAAGAAGAAAGGCTCCTTTTCTCAACCTTATAGAATATTCTCTTGAGAAGTCATAACACATTTTGTGTGTGTACACACATCTTCTTGCATCTACATGTATTTATTTTATCCCAGGCAGCCAGGAGGGCCAATGGCATCCTGGCCTGCATCAGGAACAGTATGGCCAGCAGGAGCAGGGAGGTCATTCTGCCCCAGTACACTGCACTGGTTAGGCCTCACCTCGAGTACTGTGTCCAGTTCTGGGCCTCTCAGTTTAGGAAGGATATTGACTTGCTGGAGCGTGTCCAGAGAAGGGCAACGAAGTTGGTGAGGGGCTTGGAACACAGGCCCTATGAGGAGAGACTGAGGGAATTGGGATTGCTTAGCCTGGAGAAGAGGAGACTCAGGGGTGACCTTATTGTTCTCTACAACTACCTTAAGGAAGGCTGTAGACAGGCAGAGGTTGGCCTCTTCTCCCAGGCAACCAGCACCCGAACAAGAAGACACAGTCTCAGGCTGCACCAGGGGAGGTTTAGTCTGGATGTTAGGAAGAAGTTCTACACAGAGAGAGTGATTGCCCATTGGAATGGGCTGCCCGAGGAGGTGGTGGGATCACCATCACTGGAGGTGTTCAGGAGGAGAATTGATAGGGTGCTTGGTGTCATGGTTTAGTTGATTAGGTGTTGTTGGATGATAGGTTGTACACAATGATCTTGAAGGTCTCTTCCAACCTGGTCTATTCTATTCTATTCTATTCTATTCTATTCTATTCTATCTATATGCACTTATTGTTCTTAAGATGCAATATAAATCTATTCTTCACTAGCTTGAAACCATTCCCCCTCATCCTGTCACAACAGGCCTTAGTGAAGTCTCTCTCTATGCTTCTTGTAGGCCCATATCAAGTACTAGAAAATTGTTATTTGGTCTCCCTGGAGCCTTTCCCTCTATAGGTTGAACAACCCCAGCTCCCTAGCCTTTCTTTGTAGAAGTGTTCCAACTCCCTGATCATTTTGATGACCCTCCTTTGGACCTACTCCATCACTTCCTGTATGGAGTACTCCAGAGCTGGACACATTGCTTCCGGTGAGGCCTTATCAGGTGTTGCAGTTTGAGCTGGGTGCCCCCTGCTGTGTTTTCTTCCTGTGTCCAGAAGTCCAGCCCAGAGGGGTGGACACAGGAAATTAGGCATTTCTTACCATAATTCTTTGCATCACTATAAGATCCAGTGTCGGGTCTAGCACTTCCTCTTTTCTTCCTCCTCTATCACCCAGTAACTGGGGGAGATGCCTCCTGGCCTTGGGCCTGGATAGGCCCAAAGCTGGGGTGGGGGATGGGCAGTCTCAGATCTGTCCAGCTGAGACTATCCTAGTAGTGGAGTGGGAGGGAGGAGCAAGAAGGAGCTCGGGGGTCTTAGGTATACCCTCAGGTGGGGATGGGATGTTCCTGGGTTTGCTTTGGGATCTCTCTTTGTCACTGCACTTCGGGCTTTCTGTAAATATACACTGCTTTCTATTTAAACTTTCCATCACTTTTGCAATCCATTTTGTCTGAGTCGTTATTTTTGCCCGTGGTGGGGAGCAGGGCTGCCTCAATCCAGCACATCAGGGCAGAGTATGGCAATCCAAGTGTGGTCTGAAATGCGCATTTTTTCTGAAAAGATAGTCTTTTTTATATCACTAGAATTCTTAGCAAGACTTAACATTGATTTATTTATTTGATAATCTTTATAGACTACTTTGAATCTGTTAAACAACGAGTCTGCTAAGCTGTGACAATTTTAGCAGAGGTTTTCCAACCCCCTGATCATTTTCATGGCCCTCCTCTGTACCCAGTACATTCAGGTCCATGTCCTTCCTACATTAAGGGCTCTGGACCTGGATGCAGAACTTTGAGTGAGGTCTTACCAGAGCAAAGTACAGTGGCAGAATCACCGCATTCTATCTGATGGCAACACGTCTTTTGATGCAGCCCAGGATGTGATTGGCCTTCTGGGATGCATAAATTGTCTGCTAATGTCCAGCCTCTTGTCCCTCAGCACCCCTAAATCCTTTTCCACAGGGCTTCTTTCTAACACCTCATGCCCCAGTCTGTATTGATAACGAGGATTGTTCCAGCCCAGGTGCAGAACCCTTCACTTGTTCTTATCGAACCTCATGAAGTTCACCTGGACCTATCTCTCCAGATGGTCCAGGTCCCTCTGGATGACATCCTGTCCTGCTGGCATATTGACAATACCACTCATCTTGAGGTCATCTGAAAACTTGCTGGTGGTGCAATTAATCCCACTGTTTATTATAATGAAAATATTAAACAGCATAGGTCCCAGTATGGGCCCCTGAGGGATACCACTTGTCACTGCTCTCCATCTGGACTTCAAGCCATTGAGCACCACCCTCTGGATGCAACAATCCAGCCAATTCCTTATCCACTCAACAGTCCACCCTTCAAATCCATATATCTTCAACTTGGTGAGCAGGATATTGTGGGGAATTGTGTCAAAGGCCTTGCAGACATTGAGATAGATCACATCCATAGGTTATCCCTTATCTACTGACATAGTGTGGAAGACGACAAGTTTGTCTCTCTTAATGTAAATCAACAAAGATAAAGTGACCAATCCTGGATGCAAATCAGCTTGTGATTGCATCGTGATAACATGGGACTACAACAATGGACCCAAGGACCCAGCCATCACACCTTTAGGGCAAGATAATCTCCACCTGTTTCCTGAAGCTTTGTCTGGATGGAGACGGGGTAGACAGATTTCCCCCCCCTCCAGCCCGGCTCTTGCCCAACACGCACAGATTTCCTGCCACGGGAATTCCTGAGGGTCAATATTTGACTACATACCAACACCTGCCTGAGGATTAAAAAACTGTATTTAAGACTTGAGCAACTACTGGTTTGTAGAGAGAAACAGGAGAGAGAAACAGAGGAGAGAAACGGAGGAGAAAAAAACGGAGATGAAGGAAAACACAGGAGACGGGCCAGGCCGCTGAGAAGCCGGGACAATGCTGCTCCGGAGAAAAGAAGCTGCCCGGAGGACCACAGCTCCAGCCAAATCCTCAGCACCCTTTCTCTGCAGACCCAGGCTGCCCAGAGGAGCCTCAGCACTGTTCCTGTATCAACCCAACATCTCCCCAGAGGACCACAGCTGTTCTCCAGCAAAAGTCTCACCAGCGTTTCTCTCTACAAACCCAACATCTGCAGCACCTTGCCTCCACAGACTTTAACTGTCTTGGGGGGGATGAGGGGTGTGGTAATACAATTCCTTTCCTCTTCTCTCTCTCTCTCTCTCCCTCTCTCTTTTCTCCCTCTCCCCTTTCTTATGTCCACTTTATTTATGTAATAAATAGTCTAGCTGTTGATACTTTGGCCTTGTTTGTGCCTTTAATTTCACAACACGGGAATATTTAAAAGAACTGTGTCTCCGGACCGTGACACATAGCCACTCTATCACAGAAGGCCACAAGGTTAACTGCAGGACCTGTCCCTTGTAAAGCCATGTGGCTGTCCTGAATCATCTCCATGTCCTCAGCATGTGCCTCAGCATCTGTTCCATGATCTTCCCAGGCACAGAGATGAGGCTGACAGGCTGGTTGTTCCCAGGGTTCTTTCTATTCTTTTTAAAAATGGATGTGATATTTGTCTCAAGCTGCACCAGGGGAGGTTTAGGCTGGATGTTAGGAAGAAGTTTTACACAGAGAGAGTGATCGCCCATTGGAATGGGCTGCCCGGGGAGGTGGTGGAGTCACCATCATTGGAGATGCTCAGGAGGAGACTTGACGGGGTGCTTGGTGCCATGGTTTAGTTGATTAGGTGGGTTGGATTGGTTGATAGGTTAGATGTGATGATCTTGAAGGTCTCTTCCAACCTGGTATGGTCTATTCTATTCTATTCTATTCTATTCTATTCTATTCTATTCTATTCTATTCTATTTCCTTTCTTCCAGTCCACAGGACTTCACCTGACTGCCAGGACTTTTCAGATATCATGGAGACTGGCTTGGAAACTAGATCAGCTAATTCCTTCAGGACTCTGGGATGTATTTCACCAGGTCCCATGAACTACTATATCTTCAGATTTCTCAGTTGATCACATACCCAGTCTTCACTTACAGTGGGAAGGACTTTGTCACCTTTGTCTCCAACTTGTGGACCATCAACATGAGAGCTAGGAGGAGAGGGCTTGCCAGTGAAGACTGAGGCAAAAAAGGTGTTGAGAATCTCAGCCTTCTCTTGTCTGCTGATACAAGTTCTCCACTGTTGCTCATCAAGGGGAGGTACCCTTTCTTTAAAATTCCTTTTCTGGTTTATGTATGTGTAGAAGCCTTCCTTGGAATATAATAGAATTGAAGAGAATAAAAGAGAAGAAAATAGAATAGACCAGGTTGAAAAGACCTTTGAGATCATTGAGTACAACCTATCATCCAACAATATCTAATCAACTATACCATGGCACCAAGCGCTCCATCAATTCTCTTTCTAAACACTTCCACTGATGGTGACTCCAACACCTCCCTGGGCAGCCCATTCCAATGGCAAATCACTCTTTCCATGAAGAACTTCTTCCAAACACCCAGCTTCAAACTGCGTCCTCTTGTTCTGGTGCTGGTTGCCTGGGAAAATAGACCAACCCTCACCTGGCTACCATCTCCCTTCAAGTAGTTGTGGAGTACAATAAAGTCTCCCCTGAGCCTCCTCTTCTCCAGGCTAAACAATCCCAGCTCCCTCAGCCTCTTCTCATAGGGCTTGTGCTCCAAAACCCTCATCAGCTTTGTTACCCTTCTCTGGACATGTTCCAGCAAGTCAACATCTTTCCTAAACTGAGGGACCCAGAACAGGACACAGGACTCAAGGTGTGGCCTAACCAGTGCTGAGTACAGTGGCACAATGACTTTCCTGCTCCTGCTGGCCACACTGTTCCTGATACAGGCCAGGATGCCACTGGCCTTCTTGGCCACCTGGGCATACTGCTGGCTCATGTTCAGCCTACTGTTAACCAGCACCCCCAGGTCTCTTTCTGCCTGGCTGCTCTCCAGCCACTGTGACCCCAGCCTGTAGCTCTGCATGGGGTTGTTGTGACCAGTGTGTAGAACCCAGCACTTAGATGTATTAAATCTCATGCCATTGGACTCTGCCCATCTGTTCAGCCTGTCAAGGTCCCTCTGCAGAGCTCTCCTACCCTCTAACTGACCAACATTGGCCCCCATCTTGGTGTCATCTGCAAACTTGCTGGTGATGGACTCATTACCCTCATCCAGACCATCAATAAAAATGTTAAAGAGCACAGGGCACTACTAAAGAGCACTACTGATCCTTGGGGCACACCACTAATGACTGGCCGCCAGCTGGGTGTGGCACCATTCACCACCACTCTCTGGGCTTGGCCCTCCAGCCAGTTCCTAACCCAGCACAGAGTGCTGCTGTCCAAGCCACAGGCTGACAGCTTGATCAGGAGTTTGCTATGAGGGATGGTGTCAACAGCTTTGCTGAAGTTCAGAGAGACTACATCCACAGCCTTCCCCACATCTTGTTTTTCTTTACAGTCCTTGCCATGTTCAGTTCCATCTGTGCCTTGGCCTTCTTGGCCTCATCCCTACACAGACAGGCAATGTCCATATACTCTTCCCAAGATGCCGGTCCCTTCTTCCATTTCCTGTGTAGTTCCACCTTGCTTTAGTTTGACCATGAGTTCATGGCTCAGCCATGGTGGTCTCTTGCCCTCCTTGTCCAATTTCTTACATGTGGAGATTGATAACTTTTGTGCTCTACAGAGAGCATCCTTAAATAGAATAGAATAGAATAGAATAGAATAGAATAGAATAGAATAGAATAGTCACCACCTTAGTTCAGGTCCCTTGTCTCTGAGAGCCACTTCCCACAGGATCCTATTTACCAACTCCTTGAAGAGCTGGAAGTATGTTTTCTTATTTTGAGTCCAAACTATTCTTCTCATGGGCTTCATATTCCTTAGGATAATGAACCGCACTAGTGCATGATCACTGCAGCCCAGGCTGCCTTCAACTTTGATGTCCCTGATGATTTTGCTTGCATTTGTGACCAACAGGTTCACCAATGCATCTCAAACAGTGGTGTTAATTTCTTGTCTCAAGCAGTTGTCATCTAGGCACTCTAGGAGCCACCTGGATTACCTGCAGCCAGCTGTGTTGCTTTTCCCACAGATGTCAAGGTGGTTAAAATCCCCCAGAAGGTTGAAAGCCTGGAGCTCCTTGAACTGGAGTAAGTATGCTTCATCAATAGTCTCTGCATTATCAGGCAGCCTGTAGTAGACTCATACCGCAAGGCTCCTTTTGTTGTCCTGATCCCTCTTCTTCCTCTCCTGTCCCTTCTGAACAGCTTGTAGCCATCGATAGCCACACTCCACTCACAGGATTCATCCCACCAAGTTTCCATAATTGCCATTATGTGGTAGCAGGACAGCTTCCAACTCCTCCTGTTTGTTGCCCATGCTGCATGCATTGGTGTAGACACTTCAGCTGAGCTGCTGGCCATGTAACCTTCTTAGAAAGGCACTCCACTGATCCCCCAAGGCACTTCGTGGCATCTACCCTCCTGTCTTCTGTTAATCCAGAGGCTCTTGATTCAGCTCTGCAAGACCTTGCTTTTGCTGCAGTGTTCACAGCTTGCTTCAGTGCAACAAATTTGAGACCTTTACTATCACAACGTCCTTTAAACTTGATGTGTCCTCCTGCCACTTACCACAGACCATTTTGATAGTATTCTTGTCTCCCACCTCAAGTGAAATGACAAAATAAAGGCTGTCCTTATGTTCATCTCTAGTGCACCTGTGTTTCACACTTTCCCTCTTCTAGCCTAGTTTAAAGCCCTTTCAACAAGCCCTGCCAATTCATGAGCCAGGATCTTTCTTCCCCTCTGACACAAATGCACTTCATCTTTTACTAGCAGATCCAGTGTCATATGAAGTTCCCCAAGACCAAAAACCCCAAAATTTTGTTGGTGGCACCAGTCCCTGAACCACTTATTAATCATTCCTGTTCCTCTCAGTGTCCCTATCTGTAAATAAGGGTATTGATGAAAAAATTACCTGTGCCACTCATCCCTCCTCCATTTTCCCCAGTGTCTTGAAGTCCCTTTTGATAGCTTTCAGACTTCTGATATCAACCTCATTGCTTTCCACGTGCATTGCTAACAAAGGATAGCAATCAGAGGGCTGTACCAGACTAGATAACCTTTCACTTTTGTGCTTTCTCAGACCATGTTTTTCTTGCAGAGGTGGTTGGATATTCCCCACTCCCTGGGCAATACCTGATATGTCCTTAGCCATACCACTCACAAATAACTGGATCTTCACACCCCATTTTTATGGAAGTCACAATAGGACCTAAAAGTCCTGTGGAACTTCCACAGAGAAAAGACAATTGCACCATGCTTAACTGCAACAAAATACTTGTATGTACAAAACCATTAAGCACCTTTGATGATGCATAAGCACAGAGCCTAAATGTTGTGATGGTTTGGCCCTCTAGGGCCTTGGTTAACCCAGGAGCTCAGTGCACCATAATACCATCAAATTATCAGGAATTAGAGCCTATAACTATTCTGGGAGGCACTGGTGAGTCTCAAGAGTTGACTAAGATACAAGTTGACATAAGTTTAACTGGTAAACAGTGTCCTGTTGTGACAGGACCTGCTGCACCTTGTATTTTGGGAATTGATTTTCTGAGAGAAGGGCATTTCAAAGACCCTAGAGGTTATAAATGGACTTTTGGAGTAGCAACTGTAGAAATTGATGGACAAAAATTGAGGCTGTTTGTTAGACCTGAGCTTTCTGAAGAATCTGCAGTTGTGGGACAACACAAGATACAGGACATTAAATTGCCGGTTGCTTCTCACACTGTGCATCACAGACAATACAGAACCAAACATTACTCTTTGTTGCCCATTCAGAATCTGACTCATCAGTTGGAGAGTCAGAAAGTCATGAGTAAAACTCATTCACCTTTCAACAATCCAGTGTGGTCTGTGTGAAAGCAGAATGGAGACTGTTGTCTGACAGTCGACTAGCAAGTCCTAAATGAAGTAGCACCACCTATGAGAGCAGCAGTACCAGACATGATGGAACTCCAATATGAGCTGGAATCCAAAGAGGCCACATGATATTTAGAATAAACCTTTATTAGAATAAACCAAATCAGGTTGGAAGAGACCTTCAAGATCATCGTGTCCAACCCATCAACCAATCCAACCCACCCAAACAGCTAACCCGTGGCACCAAGCACCCCATCAAGTCTCCTTCTGAACACCTTCAATGACGGCGACTCCACCACCTCCCCAGGCAACCCATTCCATAGTGCAATCACTCTTTCTGTGTTGTGTTATTGCACTCAGGATGACCTGTTCCATGATCTTGCCTGGCACTGAGGTCAGGCTGACAGGCCTGTAATTCCCTGGCTCATCCAACCGGCCCTTCTTATGGATGGGCACCACGTTGGCCAGCTTCCAGTCCTCTGGGACCTCGCCAGTGAGCCAGGACTGCTGGAAAATTATGGAGAGGGGCTTGGCCAGCTCATCTGCCAGCTCTCTCAGCACCCTAGGATGAATCCCATCTGGTCCCATGGACTTGTGGGGATCCAAGCTGCTAAGGAGAGTTCCAACCACCTCCTCATGGAACATAGGGAAACTGTGCAGCTCCCTGGCTCCTTCTGCCAGCTCTGCAGGCCAGCTGTCAGGAAGACGTTCTGCCCTTCTAGTAAAAATTGAGGCAAAGAAGGTGTTAAGTATCTCTGCCTTTTCCTCATCCTTTGTTACAATGTTCTCCTCTGTATCCACCAAGGAGTGGAGGTTGTCCTTTCCCTTCCTCTTAGTATTAATGTATTTATAGAAGGACTTTTTGTTGTCCTTCACAGTAGAGGCCAGTTTAAGCTCCAAGTGTGCTTTTGCCTCCTAATTCTCTTCCTACAAGACCTAGCAACATCCTTAAACATTCTGTGGGTTGCCTCCCTCTGTTCCAAAGGTGATACACCCTCCTTTTTCCCTCAGTTCCATTAAAAGTTCATGAACCATCCAGGATGGCTGTCTGCCCCGGCGGCTCATCTTCCGGCACATTGGCACAGCCTGTCCCTGAGCCTTCAACAATTCTTCATTGAAGTAGGTCCAGCTCTCCTGGACCCCTTTGTTTTTAAGGGCTTTATCCCAAGGAACCCTCTGAATTAGTTCCTTGAGTAACCCAAAGTCTGCCCTCCGGAAGTCCAGAGTGGAGGTCCTCTTGCCGTCCCTCTTGGCTTGACCAAAAACCGAGAATTCAATTATCTCGTGGTCACTGGACCCCAAACACCCTCCAACCACCACATCGCCCACCAGTCCTTCCCTGTTGGTGAAGAGGAGGTCAAGCATAGCCTTGCCCCTGGTAGGCTCTCGCAGCAATGTTACCATAGACATTGCTAATGCATTTTTCTCTATTCCCATAGCAGAGGAATGCAGGCCTCAGTTTCCTTTCACCTGGAGAGGAATCCAGTACACTTTCAACAGATTGCCAGTGGACTGGATCCACAGCTCAAGCATCTGTCATGCAGTAATCCATGATGCTCTGGAGAAAAGTGGTGCTCCAGAACACATCCAGTTCATCGATGATATCATCGTCTGGGGTAAAACTGCTGAGGAAGTCTTCGAGAAAGGTGACAAAATCATTGACATTCTTCTGAATGCAGGTTTTGCCATCAATTGAGACAAGGTGAAAGGACCTACCACAGAGATTCAGTTTCTAGCAGTGCGGTGACAGGATGGACACCAACATATTCCAGTGGATGTGGTAAATAGAGTCTCTACCATGGCAAATCCCACAAACAAGCAAGAAACCCTATGTTTCTTGGGGATAGTGGGATTTTGGAGACTGCACATTCCTGGATACAGTCAGATTGTGAAACCTCTGCATGATGTGACTTAAAAGAGAAACAGTTTCCACTGGGGACCTCAACAACAAGCAATCTTTGACCAGAAAAAACAAGAGGTAATTCAAGCAATGGGGCTGGGACCTGTCCAAGATGGTCCAGACATGAAGAACATTTTGTATACGGCTGCAAGTGACAATGGTCCAACCTGGTGCTTGTGGCAAAAAGCTCCAGGTGAGACACGTGGATGACCTCTCAGTTTCTGGAGTCAAGGTTACAGAGGTTCAGAGGCAAATTATACTCCAACAGAAAAAGAAATTCTAGCTGTCTATGAAGGAGTAAAAGCAGCTTCTGAAGTAATTGGAACTGAATTAAAACTTCTTTTAGCTCCCAGATTACCAGTTTTGAATTGGCTGTTCAAAGGCAAAGACTCCACACCACATCATGCTACAGACTCAACATGGTCTAAGTGGATGGCTCTCATAACACAGAGAGCTCGAATGGGAAATCTTGAAAGACCTGGTCTAGTGGAGGTGATCTCAAGTTGGCCTGAAGGTACCAAGTGTGCTAAACCTCCAGAGGAGAAAGTAACTCGTGCTGAGGAAGCTCCTCCTTACAATGACCTTTCTGATGATGAAAAGAAATATGATTTGTTCACAGACGGTTCCTGTCGTCTTGTTGGAAACAAGCGAAGGTGGAAGTCTGCAGTGTGGAGTCCAACATGACAAGTTGTAGAAGCAAAGGATGGAGAAGGAGAATCCAGTCAGTTTGCAGAGGTAAAAGCTGTCCAGCTAGCTCTTGATGTAGCTGAACGTGAGAGATGGCCAAAGCTTTGTCTCTACACTGACCCATGGATGGTAACCAATACTTTATGGAGTTGACTAAAGAACTGGAAGAAGAGTGGTTGGCAGAGGAACGGAAAACCCATTTGGGCAGCTGACCTGTGGCAGGACATTGCTGACTGAATCGAGAGGATTCCAGTGAATGTGAGACACATTGATGCTCACATTCCTAAGAGCAAAGCTACTGAGGAACAGCAACACAAGCATCAGGCAGATCTAGCTGCAAGAGTTTCTCAAGTAGACATGGACTCTAATCTTGATCTCAACTGGAAACACTGAGGTGAGATATTCTTTGCTCGGTGGGCTCATGATTCACCAGGACATCAAGGCAGAGATGCAACATACCAGTGGGCTCACGACAGATCCATAGACATTTCCATGGATGCTATCACACAAGTCATCCTTGACTGTGACATTTGTGCTGCTATTAAGCAGGTAAAGCAACTTAAGCCCTTGTGGTATAGTGACAGATGGTCCAAGTACAAGTATGGTGAAGCTTGGCAGATTGACTATATCACTCTACCATGTTCTCGTTCTGGTAAGCAATACGTGCTTACCATGGTAGAGGCAAACACTGGATGGTTGGAAACTTATCCAGTTCCACATGCAATTGC
This sequence comes from Melanerpes aurifrons, assembly GCA_011125475.1. NCBI lineage: Eukaryota > Metazoa > Chordata > Aves > Piciformes > Picidae > Melanerpes > Melanerpes aurifrons. The sequence goes on along the minus strand of WWNC01000081.1, from coordinate 532,374 downwards.
ATGCAACACCATTCTCAATTTGGAGAGACAGATCCTGTGGAGACACGGAACTCCAGAGAGGATTGAGCCAGACAACGGAACTCATTTCAAGCACAACCTTGTCAAGAACTGGGCAAAAGAGCACGGTATTGAGTGGATATTCCATATTCCTTACTATGCACCAGCTTCAGGGAAGATTGAACGCTACAACAGTTTGTTGGAGACCACTCTTAAAGCCATGGGGGGTGGATCTTTGAGAAACTGGGAAAAACATTTAGCACAAGCAACCTGGCTGGTAAATAGTAGAGGTTCGGTGAGCTGAGCTTGACCTGTACATTCAGATTTGCTACAGAAAGTAGAAGGTGATAGAGTTTCTGTTGTTAGAGAAAAGAATCTGTTAGGTAAAACTGTTTGGGTATTTTCACCCTCAGGAGAGGCTAAACCTGTCTGAGGGGTGGTTTCAGCTGAAGGTCCGGGTCACACTGATTGGGTAATGCAAGAGAATGGTGAAATTCAGTGTATTCCACAAAGAAATTTAACTTTAGCTGAAAGAGTTTAATTCTGAACTGTTGTACAGCTACATCATGTCCAAAGGAAGAATCAATGAGGAATGTACGGTGCACAAACCCTGAGAACCCTGAGAATTCTGAGTCAACTAAGAGACCCTGATAATCCCTGTTTTCCTTTTCTTCGCTTTGTCTGTGAAGAGATAAACTGTTTTCCATTTTTCTCATTTCCTGATTTTCTTGAACCATCTACACCTGAGTATAGCTGGAGTGGACTATGAACTCTGCTTATGAGCTGTAAATATTGTCTTGGATTGCATGGACATTATGAACAGCCAATGAAATTCTTTAGAAGAGGTGGACTGTGACCGTTTGAGGCTGTGCTTTTAAGAAAGGGACAATACTGTGGCTGAATGTTTTGTAAACAAAAGACAAGTCTAAATGAAATTCATTGGTAGATTGGCAGAACGCAACTTTAAGTTTTGAGTGTGACCAGACTTTCCTCAGTTTCGATTCTGCCCTCCTCCCTTTCCAGCTGGTCCACTTCTAGGCTCTCTGCCAGACTCACCTTGGACAGATAAGGCCTCTAGTAACATACTCTGCTTTAATTAACAATTCCTCTTTTTCTCTCTTTCTAACCCTCTTTGGGGAAAAAGGGGAGAAAAGGGGGGTACAGGGGGGAACCCTCCTCAGTAGAGGAGGGAATTTCGTTCCTGTATTACTTTGCTGTATATTTCTGTGTATATATTGTAAATACTGTAAATTTTGTATATATACCCTGCCTTCCCTAAAACTGCTTGTAAGTACAGCAGTTCCTTTTCCTTCTCCGGCTGTGGCTAGCTGTGGGTTTTTTTCCCTCTTTGTGGGGGGAGAAGGTTCAGACTTTCTCTCTAACCCATGACACCTTTGTATACCATAAATAGAATCCTAAAATAATTAAGGTTGGAAAAGACCTCAGAGATCATCAAGTCCAGTCACCCAACACCTCATGACTAACTTAGCCAGGGCTTCAAGTGCCAAGTCCAATTCCCTCTTGAACACTTCTGGGAGCAGTGACTCCACCACCTCCTTGGGCAGCATATTCCAATGGCCAACAACTCTTTCTTGAAGAACTTTCTCCTCACCTCAAGCCTAAACCTCCCCTGGTGCAGCTTGAGACTGTGTCCACTCGTTCTGGTGCTGGTTGCCTGGGAGATGAGATCAATACCCACCTGGCTACAACCTCTCTTCAAGTAGTTATAAAGAGCAATAAGGTCACCCCTGAGCCTCCTCTTCTCCAGGCTAAACAATCCCAGCTCCTTCAGCCTATCCTCATAGGGCTTGCACTCGAGACCTCTCACCGGCCTCATTGCCCTTCTCTGGACACTTTCAAGTGTCTCAATGTGCTTCTTAAATTGAGGGGCCCAGAACTGGAAACAGTACTCAAGGTGTGGCCTAACCAGTGCTGAGTCCACAGGCACAATGATTTCCCTGCTCCTGCTGGCCACACTATTTCTGATACAGGCCAGGATGCCCTTTGCCTTCTTGACAACTTGGGCACACTGCTGGCTCATGTTCAGCCCCATGTCAATCAGTATCACCAGGTCGGTTTCTGCCGGGCTGCTCTCCAACCACAACTTCCCCAGCCTGTAGTGCTGCATGAGTTTGTTGTGACCAAAGAGCAGCACCAGGCATTTGGACTTGTTGAATGACATCATGTTGGACTCTGCCCATCTGTCCAGCCTGTGAAGATCCCTCTGGAGGGCTCTTCTATCCACTAACACATCAACACCTGCTCCCAACTTGGTGTCATCTGCAAATTTACTGATGATGGAATCAATCCCCTCATCCAGATCATCAAGAAAGATATTGAACAGGATGGGGCCCAGCACTGAGCACAGGGGCACATGTCTAGTGACTGGCTGCCAGCTGGATGTGGCGCCATTCACAACCACTCTCTGGGCTTGGCCCTCCAGCCAGTTCCTAATCCAGGAGAGAGTTCTGCTGTCCAAGTCATAGGCTGACAGCTTGGCCATGAATTTGCTGTGGGGAACGGTATCAAAGGACTTGCTGAAGTCCAGGTAAACTACATCCACAGCCTTCCCCACATCCACCAGGCTAGTCACCTGATCATTGGTGTACATTCACTTCAGCTGGTATGCTGATTTCTCATCTAATTCTAGATTATGTATCACAGTATCACAGTATCACAGTATCACAGTATAACTTAGGTTGGAAAGGACCTCGAGTCCAACCTATCAACACAGACCCCATGACTAGACCATGGCACTAAGTGACACGTCCAATCTCCTCTTGAACGCCTCCAGAGATGGTGACTCAATCACCTCCCTGGGCAACCCGTTCCAATGACGAATGACTAGCTCTGTGAAGAACTTCCTCCTCACCTCGAGTCTAAACGTCCCCTGGTGCAGCTTGAGACTGTGTCCCCTTGTTCTGGTGCTGGTTGCCTGGGAGAAGAGACCAACTCCTTCCCGGCCACAGCTACCCTTCAGGTAGTTGTAGAGGGCAATGAGGTCACCTCTGAGCCTCCTCTTCTCCAGGCTAAACAATCCCAGCTCCCTCAGCCTCTCCTCATAGGGCTTGTATTCAAGACCTCTCACCAGCATTGTTGCCCTTCTCTGGACATGCTCAAGTGTTTCGATGTCCTTCTTAAAGTGAGGGGCCCAGAACTGGACACAGTACTCAAGGTGCGGCCTACCCAATGCAGAGTATAGGGGCACAATGACCTCCCTGCTCCTGCTGGCCACATTATTCCTAATGCAGGCCAGGATGCCATTGGTCCTCTTGGCCATCTGGGCACACTGCTGACTCATATTCAGGTGGCTGTCGATCAGCACCCCCCTGGTCCCTCTCTGTTTGGGAGCTCTCCAGCCACTCCCACCCCAGCCTGTAGCTCTGCATGGGATTGCCGTAGCCATAGTGCAGCACCCGGCACTTCGACTTTTTGAATGCCATCCCATTGGAGTCTTCCCATCTGTCCAGTCTGTCGAGGTCCCTCTGCAGAGCCTTTCTACCCTGTAACTAACACCTGCTCCTAACTTGGTGTCATCTGCAAACTTGCTGATGACTGACTCTACTCCTTCATCCAGATCATCAATGAAGATGTTAAAGAGGATGGGGCCCAGCACTGATCCCTGGGGTCGCCACTGGTGTCTGGCTGCCAGCTGGATGTGGCACTGTTCACTACCACTCTCTGGGCCCGGCCCTCCAGCCAATTCCTAACCCAGCATAGAGTGTCGTGGTCCCAGCCTTCAGCTGACAGCTTAGCTAGCAGTTTGCTGTGGGGGATGGTGTCAAAGGCCTTGCTGAAGTCCAAGTAGACCACATCCACAGGCCTCCCCACATCCACCAGACGGGTCACCTGATCATAGAAGAAGATCAGGTTGGAGAAGCAGGACCTGCCACTCCTAAAACCATGTTGGCTGGACCCCAGCCCTTGGCCATCCTTCAGGTGCGCAATTATTGCCACCAGGATAATCTGCTCCATCACTTTTCCTGGCACTGAGGTCAGGCTGACTGGCCTGTAGTTTCCAGGTTCCTCCATCCAACCTTTCTTATGGATGGGGACCACATTGGCCAGTTTCCAGTCATCTGGGACCTCGCCAGTGAGCCAGGGCTAGAGGAAAATGATGGAGAGCAGCTTGGCCAGCTCATCTGCCAACTCTCTCATCACCCTAGGATGGATCCCATCCGGTCCCATGCATTTATGAGTGTCCAAGTGGCTCAGCAGGTCCCGAACTAATTCCTCATGGATTACTGGAGCATTACACTGCTCCCTGACCCTATCGCCCAGCTCTGGAGGCCACTCGTCCTGAACTCCTGTCTTGCTGTTAAAAATTGAGGCAAAGAAGGCGTTCAGGACCTCAGCCTTTTCCTCATCTTCGGTCACCATGTTCCCCTTCAGGTCCAATAAGGAGTGCAGGTTCTTCCTGCCCTTCTTCTTATTGTTAATATATTTATAAAAGTGTTTTTTATTATCTTTGACAGAGGTGGCCAGCTTCAGTTCCAGCTGGGCCTTTGCCTCTCTAATTTTACTCCTACATAATCTAACAGCTTCCTTGAACATACCTTGAGAAGCCTTCCCCTCCTTCCAAAGGTGATACAGCCTCTTCTTCCCCCTTAAATCCTCCAGGAGCTGCTTGCTCATTCAGGCCAGTTGCCTTCCCTATTGGCTTGCATTTTGGCACGTGGGAACCGCCAGTTCCTGTGCCTTCAAGAGCTTCTGTTTGAAATAGGTCCAACCCTCCTGAACCCCTTGGTTCATGAGGGCTGGTACCCAGGGGACTTTACAAATAAGTTTCTTAAACTGTTGGTGCTCCTCCCTATCTCCCTGCATATTGAAAACTTCACTATCTCGCGGTCACTGCACCCTAGGCAGCATCCTAACAACTTCCTTAAATATACCAGTTGCCTACCCCTCTGGCTCATCTTTCAGCACATGGGAACTGCCAGTGCCTGTGCCTTCAAGAGCTCCTGTTTGAAATAGGTCCAACCATCCTGGACTCCTCGCTTCATGAGGGCTGATATCCAGGGAAATTTGCAAGTAATTTCTTAAACAGGCTGAAGTTTGCCCTCTGGAAGTCCAAGGTGAAGGCTCTGTTGGTGCTCCTCCTTATCTCCCTGAATATTGAAAACTTCACTATCTTGTGGTCACTGCACCCTAGGCAGCATCCCACCATCACATCTCCCACCAGCCCTTCTCTATTGGAGAACAGCAGGTCAAGCAGAGCCTGTCCCCTGGTAGGCTTGCTTAAGAGTTGTGTCAGGAAGCTGTCCTCCATGTGCTCCAGGAATCTTCTGGACTGCCTCCTCTCTGCTGAATTAAGTTCCCAGCAGATATCTGGCAGGTTGAAGTCACCCACAAGGACAAGATCTGATGACCTTGAGACGGCCTCCAGCTGCTTGTAGAATAATTCGTCAGCCTCCTCATCCTGGTTGGGTGGTCTATAACATACTCCAACTAGGATGTCAGATTTGTTAGGCTGCCCTCTGATTTTAACCCACAGGCTCTCAATCCCTTAATTTTCCACCTCAAGTTCTGTGGCAAAGAGTGACTCCCTAATACACGAAGCCACTTCTCCTCCTCTTCTCCCTCGCCTGTCTCTTCTAAAGAGCCTATAACCCCCCCAGTGTAGCTCTCCAATCATGCGTGTTGTCCCACCAAGTTTCTGAGATGGTGACTATATCATAGTCACCCTGGTATACCAGGACTTCAAGCTCCTCTTGCTTATTGCCCAGGCTGTGTGCATTGGTGTCCATGCACTTCAGCTGGGCGCCCAACTTCTCAATTGCCCCTAATTTGTGCCCCATTCTTTCCTCTGCAGAGGGCGGATTTCCTCACCCACCCCATTCAGACCTAGTTTAAAGCCCTCCTAATGAGCCCTGCCATCTCTAGTGCTGGGACTCTCTTACTCTTTCTAGATAATTGCATCCCATCAGGATCCAGCAAGGCGGGTGCAGTAAAAGTTGTCCCATGATCAAAGAAACCCAAATTCCACTTCTGGCACCATCCCCTGAGCCAATTGTTGATGATATGGGTTCTCCCTTTCCTCTCAGTGTACACCCTTGCCACTGATGGAACTGAGCAGAACACCACTTGAGCTCCTGTCCCATCAATCAATTGTCCAAGGGCCTTGAATTCCTTTTTAATTGCCTTGGTGCTCTTCTTGTCAATTTCATCACTTCCAGCTTGTATTGCCAGCAGAGGGTAATTGTCAGAGGGCTGGATTAACTTTGGGAGTCTCTTTGCGATGTCCCTAACCCACGCCCCAGCTAGACAGCAGACCTCCGTGTGGGATGGGTCGGGACGAAATATGGGTCCCTCAGTACCCCCCAGGAGAGAGTCCCCAACAACTATAACCCTTCTCCTTTTCTTTCTGGAGATGGTCATTATAGTTGGTGGGGACCACTTGGACTTACACTCCTCTCCGGATGACTGCTCCTCAGCCCTCTCATCCTCACTGCCCTCAGCCTACAGGGCCTCATACTTATTATGCAAGGGCAGCGGAAGACGAGGAGAGGGTTGCAATGGATGTCTCTTGCCACCTCTGACAGGGACCTGTATCCATCCATCCCCGTTTCCAGGGACCTTTCCCTCAGCAGGGGAGATCTGCAGAGACTTCTCCCACATATCTAACTCCCTTTCACTTTCCTTTATTTACCTTAGCCTAGATACCTCCTCCTTCAGCTTGGCCATTTCATCCTTCAGCTCAGCCACCAGCTGTTGGGAAGGCTGTGGATGTAGTCTCTCTGGACTTCAGCAAGGCCTTTGACGCCATCCCCCACAGCAAACTCATGGCTAAGCTGTCAGCTCATGGCTTGGACAAGAACACTCTGAGTTGGGTTAGGAACTGGCTGGAGGGCCAAGCCCAGAGCGTGATAGTGAATGGTGACACATCCGGCTGTCAGCCAGTCACTAGTGATGTTCCCCAGGGATCAGTGCTGGGCCCCCTGCTCTTTAATATCTTCATTGATGATCCAGATGAGGGGATTGAGTCCATCATCATTAAATTTGCAGATGACACCAAGCTAGGGGCAGGTGTTGATCTGATAGAAGGTAGAAGGGCTCTGCAGAGGCTGCTTGACAGGCAACTGGTGCATAGTAGGGAATGTCGAATATCCACTCAATGCCGTGCTCATTGACCCAGTTCTTTACAAGGTTGTTTTTGAAATGAGTTCCGTTGTCTGACTCAATCCCCTCTGGAGTTCCGTGTCTCCACAGGATTTGTCTCTCCAGACCAAGAATGGTGTTGAGTGCAATTGCATGTGGAATTGGATAAAAGTATCATTGTATCAGTCAGGGTTGGAAGGGACCACAAGGATCATCTAGTTCCAACCCCCTTGTCATGGGCAGGGACACCCCACAATAGATCAGGCTGGACAGAGCCTCATCTAGCCTGGGCTTAAACACCTCCAGGGACAGGGCCTCGACCACCTCCCTCGACAACCCATTCCTGGGCTTCACCACTCTCATGGTGAAGAGCTTCCTCCTAACATCCAACCTGAATCTCCCCAACTCCAGCTTCATTCCATTCCCCCTAGTTCTATCACTACCTGAGATCCTGAGAAGTCCCTCTCCAACCTTCCTGTAGGCCCCCTTCAGATACTGGAAGGCCACAATTAGGTCACCTCGGAGCCTTCTCTTCTGCAGACTGAACAGCCCCAACTCCTTCAGTCTGTCCTCATAGGAGAGGTGCTCTGATCATCCTTGTGGCCCTTCTCTGGACACGTTCCAGCACCTCCACATCCCTCTTGTAATAGGGGCTCCAGAACTGGACACAGTACTCCAGGGGGTGTCTCACCAGAGCTGAGTAGAGGGGGAGAATCACCTCCTTTGACCTGCTGGCCACTCTTCTCCTGATGCAGCCCAGGATCCAATTGGCTTTCTGGGCTGCAAGTGCACATTGAGAGCTCATGTTGAGCTTTCTCACCCACCAGCACCCCCAAGTCTCTCTCCTCAGGGCTACTTTCCAGCAGTCACTGCCCAGCCTGGATTTGTGCCTGCAATTGCCTCAACCCAGATGCAGGACCCTGTACTTGCTCTTATTGAACCTCAGGAGGTTGGCTTGTGCTCACCTCTCCAGCCTGTCAAGGTCCCTCTGGATGGTCTCCCTTCCCTCCAGCATGTCTGCTGCACCACACAGCTTGGTGTCATCAGCAAACTTGCTGAGGGTGCACTCAATGTCACTGTCCATGTCACCCACAAAGATGTTGAATAAGACAGGTTCCAGGACTGATCCCTGAGGGACTCCGCTTGTCACTGGCCTCCACTGGGACATGGAGCCATTGACAGCCACTCTTTGGGTGTGACCATCAAGCCAGTTCTTTATCCATCTAGTGGTCCACCCATCAAACCCATGTTTCACCAATTTGGAGACCAGGATGTGGTGTGGGACGGTGTCGAAGGCTTTGCTCAGGTCCAGGTAAACTACATCAGTTGCTCGCCCCTCATCTATAAGTTTCCGACCAATCAGTGTTTGGCTCTACCATAGTAAGCACGTATTGCTTACCAGAACAAGAATGTGGTAGAGTGATATAGTCTATCTGCCAAGCTTCACCATACTTGTACTTGGACCATCTGTCACCATACCGCAAGGGCTTAATTCACTTTGCCTCCTTAATAGCAACACAAATGTCACAGTCAAAGATGACTTGTGTGATAGCATCCATGGAAATGTCTATGGATCTGTCGTGAGCCCACTGGTATGTTGCATCTCTGCCTTGATGTCCTGATGACATTGTGAGCCCACCAAGCAAAGAATATCTCACCTCAGTGTTTCCAGTTGAGATCAAGATTAGAGTTCATGTCTACTTGAGAAACTCTTGCAGCTAGATCTGCCTGATGCTTGTGTTGCTGTTCCTCAGTAGCTTTGCTCTTAGGAATGTGAGCATCAATGTGTCTCACCTTCACTGGAATTATCTCGATTTGATTAACAATGTCCTGCCACAGTTCAGCTGCACAAATAGGTTTTCCTTTTCTCTGCCAACTATTCTTTTTCCAGTCCTTTAGCTAACCCCATAGAGCATTGGCTACCATCCATGAGTCGGTGTAGAGATAAAACTTTGGCCATCTCTCACGTTCAGCTACATCGAGAGCTAGCTGGACAGCTTTTACCTCTGCAAACTGACTGGATTCTCCTTCTCCATCCTTTGCTTCTACAACTTGTCATGTTGGACTCCACACTGCAGACTTCCACCTTCGCTTGTTTCCAACAAGACGACAGGAACCGTCTGTGAACAAATCATATTTCTTTTCATCATCAGAAAGGTCATTGTAAGGAGGAGCTTCCTCAGCACGAGTTACTTTCTCCTCTGGAGGTTTAGCACACTTGGTACCTTCAGGCCAACTTGAGATCACCTCCACTAGACCAGGTCTTTCAAGATTTCCCATTCGAGCTCTCTGTGTTATGAGAGCCATCCACTTAGACCATGTTGAGTCTGTAGCATGATGTGGTGTGGAGTCTTTGCCTTTGAACAGCCAATTCAAAACTGGTAATCTGGGAGCTAAAAGAAGTTTTAATTCAGTTCCAATTACTTCAGAAGCTGCTTTTACTCCTTCATAGACAGCTAGAATTTCTTTTTCTGTTGGAGTATAATTTGCCTCTGAACCTCTGTAACCTTGACTCCAGAAACTGAGAGGTCATCCACGTGTCTCACCTGGAGCTTTTTGCCACAAGCACCAGGTTGGACCATTGTCACTTGCAGCCGTATACAAAATGTTCTTCATGTCTGGACCATCTTGGACAGGTCCCAGCCCCATTGCTTGAATTACCTCTTGTTTTTTCTGGTCAAAGATTGCTTGTTGTTGAGGTCCCCAGTGGAAACTGTTTCTCTTTTAAGTCACATCATGCAGAGGTTTCACAATCTGACTGTATCCAGGAATGTGCAGTCTCCAAAATCCCACTATCCCCAAGAAACATAGGGTTTCTTGCTTGTTTGTGGGATTTGCCATGGTAGAGACTCTGTTTACCACATCCACTGGAATGTGTCGGCGTGTGAGAGTCTAATAAGTTTGTCTCTCTCTATGTGAGTCAACAAAGATAAAGTGATAGCAGAGCCACTGGAAAGAAGGTGGAAAGAATCCTGTCCACCAATCCTGGATGCAAATCAGCTTGTGATTGCATCGTGATAACATGGGACTACAACAATGGACCCAAGGACCCAGCCATCACACCTTTAGGGCAAGATAATCTCCACCTGTTTCCTGAGCCTTGTCTGGATGGAGACGGGGTAGACGGCGATTCCCCCCCCCCTCCAGCCAGGTTCTTGCCCAAACACACAGATTTCCTGCCACGGGAATTCCTGAGGGACAATATTTGACTACATACCTAAGGACTAAAACTGTATAAAAGACTGGAGCAACTACTGGTTTGTAGAGAGAAACAGAGGAGAGAAACAGAGGAGAAAAACGGGGAGAAAAAACAGAGATGAAGGAAAACACAGGAGATGGGCCAGGCCGCTGAGAAGCCGGGACAATGCTGCTCCGGAGAAAAGAAGCTGCCCGGAGGACCACAGCTCCAGCCAAATCCTCAGCACCCTTTCTCTACAGGCCCAGGCTGCCCAGAGGAGCCTCAGCACCGTTCCTGTATCAACCCAACATCTCCCCAGAGGACCACAGCTGTTTTCCAGCAAAAGCCTCACCATGGTTTCTCTACAAACCCAACATCTCCTGCAGCACCTTTCCTCCACAGACTTTAACTGTCTTGGGGGGGGATGAGGGGTGTGGTAATATAATTCCTTTCCTCTTCTCTTCCTCTTCTATCTCTTGTCTCTCTCTCTCTCTCTTTTCTCCCTCTCCCTTCTTATGTCCACGTTATTTATCTAATAAATAGTCTAGCTGTTGATACTTTGGCCTCGTTTGTGCCTTTAATTTCACAACACGGGAATATTTAAAAGAACTGTGTCTCCGGACCGTGACACGGTGTCCATCCTGTCACCGCATTCCCAGAAATTGAATCTCTGTGGTAGGCCCTTTCACCTTGTCTCAATTGATGGCAAAACCTGCATTCAGAAGAATGTCAATGATTTTGTTACCTTTCTCAAAGACTTCCTCAGCAGTTTTACCCCAGATGATGATATCATCGATGAACTGGATGTGTTCTGGAGCACCACTTTTCTCCAGAGCATCATGGATCACTGCATGACAGATACTTGAACTGTGGATCCAGTCCACTGGCAATCTGTTGAAAGTGTACTGGATTCCTCTCCAGGTGAAAGGAAACTGCTATGGGAATAGAGTCAAAGGCATTAGCAATGTCTATGGTAGCATACCACATGGCCTCTTTGGATTCCAGCTCATATTGGAGTTCCATCATGTCTGGTACTGCTGCACTCATATGTGGTGTTACTTCATTTAGGACTTGCTAGTCGACTGTCAGACAACAGTCTCCATTCTGCTTTCACACAGGCCACACTGGACTGTTGAAAGGTGAATGAGTTTTGCTGATGACTTTCTGACTCTCCAACAGATGAATCAGATTCTGAATGGGCAACAAAGAGTCCCGGTCGTTTCTGTATTGTCTGTGATGTACAGTGTGAGAAGCAACCGGCAATTTAATGTCCTGTATCTTGTGTTGTCCCACAACTGCAGATTCATCAGAAAGCTCAGGTCTAACAGACAGCTTCAATTTTTGTCCATCAATTTCTACAGAAGCTATTCGAAAAGCCCATTTGTAACCTCTAGGGTCTTTGAAACAGCCTTCTCTCAGAAAATCAATTCCCAAAATACAAGGTGCGTCAGGTCCGGTCACAACCGTATGCTTCTTCTACTGTTTACCAGTTAAACTAATATTAACCTCCACCTTACTTAACTCTTGAGATCCACCAGTGACTCCCAAAATAGTTATAGGCTCTGATCCCTGATAATTTAATGGCATTATGGTGCACTGAACTCCTGTGTCAACCAAGGCCCTGTACTTCTGAAATTGTGAAGTGCCAGGCCACTGGATGTACACATCCCAATAGATTATGTTATCTCTATTATTCCTCTTCTCCCCATGGCGGGAGGCAGGGCGCCCCTAGTTATGGGGAATGTGCCCACACGTGCAATAAGCACACTGTCCAGTGTTAGAACTGGAGCCACTCTTGGAGCTATTAGACTTGTTCTGGGGAACTGTGGAAGTAACAGCTGCCCTTCTGGTATTGCTACCTCGGGTTCTGCCACTTTGCAGTTCCCTCAGTCTCCTGACAAGATTAGAAGCTGGTTGACCATCCCATCTGTTCATGTTCTCACCAAACTGATCATGCAGAGTTATACAAATAGTGTCACGTGATTGCCTTGGTGATAATTCCACAAGCTGCATGTTGGACCGCCAAATAAATTATGTGGTGGTGAGAGAAAGTTCAGTTCTCCCTCCCCCACAAAGAAACCACGGCTAACTCAGTCAGAGAAGTAGAGATCAATTAAAGCCATATTTACAAGCGGGATAAGGTGCAGTGAATATATACACAATATACAGTATTTCAATATATACAGAAATATACAACAAAGAAAGTAATACAAAACAAAACTCCTTCCTGCAGCCAGAGGAGGGTTCTCCCCCCCCCCCCCCGCTACCCCTCTCTCTCCCCCTACCTCCCTTTTTTCCCAAAAAGGTTAGAGAGAGAGAAAAGATAATTATTAAGAAAGAAAATTCTGTTAGCTCAAAACGCATGCAAATATTTTTTTTCTTATCTGTTACCTCAAGGTTAACAGGTCCTGAAGCTGTTGCTCAGAAGCAGACAGGCTTAAAAGACAGACAGAACAGAACTGGTGGAGACTCAAACAGAACTAAAACTTAAAGCTGCATTTTACATATCTACCAATTAAATTCATTTAGAATATCTGAATGTTTTCAAAACATTCAGCCAGAGTGTTCCAGCAACTGTCCCTTTCTTAAAGGCACAGCCTAAAATGGTCACACGGGTTCTACACATTGGCCACAATAACCCCATGCAGGGCTACAGGCTGGGGTCAGAGTGACTGGAGGGCAGCCAGAGAGAGAGGGACCTGGTGGTAGTGATTGACAGGTGGCTGAACATGAGCTAGCAGTGTGCCCAGGTGGCCAAGAGGGCCAATGGCATCCTGGCGTGTATCAGGAACAGTGTGGCCAGCAGGAGCAGGGAGGTCATTCTGCCCCTGTATACTGCAATGGTTAGGCCACACCTTGAGTACTATCGTGCTTCAGTTTAGGAAAGATGTTGACTTGCTGGAGCATTCCAGAGAAGGGCAACAAAGCAGGTGAGGGGTTTGGAGTACAAGCCTTATGAGGAGAGGCTGAGGGAACTGGGATTGCTTAGCCTGGAGAAGAGGAGGCTCTGGGGAAACCTTATTGCTGTTTACAATTACATGAAGGGAGGTTGTAAACAAGCAGGGACTGGTCTCTTGTCCCAGGCAACCAGCACCAGAACAAGAGTCTGGGTGTTAGGAAGAAATTCTTCATAGAGAGAGTGATTGCCCATTGGAATGGGCTGTCTGGGAAGGTGGTGGAGTCCCCATCAGTGGAGGTGTTTAGGAGGAGACTTGATGGGGTAGTTGGTGCCATGATTTAGTTGATTAGATGATGTTGGATGACGGTTTGGACGTGATGATCTCAAAGCTTTCTTCCAACCTGGTTTCTATTCTATTCTATTCTATTCTATTCTATTCTATTCTATTCTATTCTATTCTATTCTATTCTATTCTATTCTATTCTATTCTATTCTATTCTATTCTATTCTATATTAAAGGTGAACCACTTTTTGGACTGTCCTCCTTCATAGATTCAAATCATCCCAACGTTATTAGCTAATATATTTACAAAAGGATTAGAATGGTGGTGAAGTGATAATAACTGCATCTCTGTCATAGGTTGGGTTGAAATCTGCAGCTATTATTCAAAACCATCTTGCTGTTATGCCAACTTAAAAATGAAAGTGCTGGCTGGAGCAAAGTGTTATGGGGTTTGAAGCTCAGATTGTAGTATGAAAAGCTTCCCATTCTGGTTATTGCTTTCAGGTTCCATGTTTGAGTGTTGGTATTTTTAAATTTTCTTTCCATTGGGCTAGTGGTGGATTGGGTGGCAGTAGCTTAGCTCACTGGCTTCCACTTTATGCTTCTGCTTTCTGCTTTTTTTCTGCATTTGTTCTGCAATTAGTCTAAGATAATTGTGCATTGTATTAACCTTTTTTTTTTTTTTTCCCTCAGTAAAGCTTTTTATTTCAGGTTTTTATCTCATCCTGGATTTTGTTTGTGTTACTTTTCTCTTACTTCTGTGTTGGAGGGAAACAGGTGTGTTAACCCATTACACCAAGTCAATGGATCACTGAACAAACTGGTGAACTCAAACTGAAGTTTTCCAGAACCTGATGAACAATTCCTGATATTCAGAAGACCAATATTGCTGGCTAGACTGTCCTCAGGGATTGTGTTTTCTTGTATAATGGCAACACTCCCACTTGTAACTGCACACATTTGCAGAAGTACCAGTTTCCTCAGAGGACATTAATATGACATGAAATCTTTGATTTCTTTGCTTAATAATGAAAGAGGTTAATGAAGGTATTTCAAGGCAGACAATGAAAATGCTTGGAAAAAGAAATTATATTTTGAGTCAATACAAATAAAAAACAACAAACCACAATGCAGATACATAACAAAAACTAATAGTCAGGTGTATACATGCCTCTCAGAAAATTCTAAGAAAGGGGTTGAGGTCAAGGAATGAATAGGCAGATGTCATTAAGGCTGCCTAGGGAGGGTGGAAGCTGAGCCCCGTGCCACATGTTTCAAATAGCCTCTGACAAGTGGAGTTGCCTATTTGAGAATGTGTGTGCAGTTTGCCTGCCATACAGCATTTTGAACTGATTGGCTAGATTTAAGTGGATGATCTACCATTGGGCCGTTCAGTTTTTGAAAAAGGAATTTATAGGGAATGACTTGAAAGCCCACACCCTGTTTGTTAATGGCATCTGTGACAAGAACCTGTATTGTGTTCCTCTCTTTAGGGCAATTAGCTCTTTTGTTCCAGTGGCAGTATGTTTGAGTCAAAGAGCTCCTCTACAGCAGCTTGCTCTCACTCATATTTCCTCTGTTTTGGGATTTACCATTTGGATTATCCCTGCCTCTTGGATTACAAATCACAACTCCTGGGTATCGCTCCATCCGGCAAAGATTTTGATGATTGGCAGCTCCATGGTTTGTAAGTAACTTAAGCTAATTTACCTGATCACTTCTAAAGTTTTATAGCCTGTTTTACCTGTTGCTTAATTCCGTTTTGAAGCCAAGGAGTCCGTCCTGAGTTGGCATAACAGTTTGTTTTCACGTTATAAGAGTTTCCAGTTTGTTATTCTGTATTCCAGGTTTCTGATTTTCCTAGACTGTTATTCTACTGTTTATTAACATCCTATCATGTGTAATCAATCTGCCATTGACTGTGGTGATGAATCTGATCAAATTAGCTCAGGAAACTTTTTATATCTAATTAATCATAGTCATACTTTATCATTTCTGGCTTCTACATTTGATCATAAACTATAACAAAAGGTGAATCTGATTGTTTAAAATAATGTCATTTTTTGGTTTGCAATCACTCTACATATGCTAAGATTAACAGAATAGGAACACCTATATTTTGTTGACAACAGTCAGGATGGCCTGTACTGGAGGGAAAAGTGTGGTATTTGAAATGTGTCATAAATTCCATCAGCATTTTAAGAATCCGATATCACTGGAATCTCCTATCCAAACTATGATGAAAAGTGATGTAAGTAGGTTACAAGAAAGGATAAAGTAAGGAAAAGATTTGTGGATGTTTCAGCAACAAAATTGTCAGGATGTGATTTCTGGGATGAAATCACAGATCAGAAAGAGTACTTGCATCCCAATACACATAGAAATAATCCCACAAGTATTTCCTTACAGCAAAAAGCCTTCTACAAGATCTGACTTGATTCCAAAGTCTTTGAGCTGCTCAGGGATGTCTGTAGCTCCTTTCCTTCTCTTCTGCACTCACAATGTGCTTTCTCGGGTTCGTTCAAACAAGTTTGCCACAAAAATTTTAGGCTTTATGTTTTTACTCACTGAAAGGTATATTCCATTTTTACACCTTCCTTCCAAGTATTGTAATGATGACCGTTTTTGAACAAAGTTTTGTGCAGTATTTAGATACTATATGTCGTATTCTGTTGTTTTCACTATGTGTCTCTGGGCATTTTATTTCCTGGAAATTGGTTCAACCAGACCAAATCCTGGTCTGTTACATGTCCTATGTTCTTGATATAGGTTCTGATTTTCTGAATGGTGTTAAACAGTCATGAGGGAAAGAAAAACAATATAGATAGGAATATTTAGTGGGCAACATAAACAGGAAGAAAGTAGTTCTTTCCATTTTGAATATGTATCATTTGTTTTGGATTTGTTGTTCTGTTTAAAAGTATATTTGATACAGGCATGGCTGTGACTTGCTATTATCCATCTAATCTTCTCTCCTGTGATTTTTGCTAGTTGGAAAACCTTTAGAGAGACATAATAAAGTCCATTTGTGCCTGTTAGAATTAGAAATTAATCTTTTTTTGCAGTCTCTGTAGGTTTCATTGTTTTTGTTGACAGGATCAAGCATACATCTGGGGTTCAAAACAGGTTTTCTGTTTATTTGTGCTCTAGTGGGGCTATAGGAAGAAGCTATTTAGTTTCTTCCATTGGAAAAGGGTACTGTTTTAAAGTGTAGTATTCCTTATTGGACCAAGTATTGTTAGCACATATAATTGAAAAGCCTTTTCTGCAAAGATCTTGTGATTCAGAAAATAAAAGCAGAAATCACATGGTGGAGGATGTGTGCAGAATAAGGTGAGGACAGACATATTTCTTTGCATACAACACCCAGAAGTCACAGGATAATCTTGTTCTGATTGCAACACTTATTTACTAGTTCTTTAATGGCAGGATATAATTCCCAGCAGAGTTCTGGGTGAAGAAGGCTATGAGATTGACTTAGGAAGACTGGAAGCTACGTATTTTTGCTCCAAGCAATTGTAGCAGATATGTTTATGACAGTTCCTAAAGTCATGCACTTTTATTTTTTTTTTTCCAGTGAGAGAACCCTGGGGTGGGGGGGAATTCAGTATTTTGGTATGGTTTGATTTATTTCAAAGTGTCTGAAAAGTAGTGAAATACCCTTTTAGAACCATCTATCTGTGAGGTGTGTGCTAACTGCTCATTACTTTTAATACAGTTTGATTCCCTGTTTGGATCAGCCAGTGTAAATTAGTTTGAAAGCCTTAATATGCATTTATTTCTGAGTTTACATGAAGAATGGAACTAGTGAAAAGCATTAAGTAATCCTCCTTAGAGGGTGCATTGTCTCTTCTTTCTAAAATTATGTTTCAATTATGATGTTTCTGAATATATTTGTTAATCAGTAGCTCATCTATCCCTGTACTAGCCCAGAAGGCTCAATGCAATCTTTCCATCAGCCTCAGGCACTGCATACCTTACTGATGATGTGTAGTGTTTATATTGTTATGCATGTTTTGTTGTTGTCTCATGAGAAGGTTTCCCCCATCTTTCAACAAGATTAATTGCTATGGAAGCAAGAGAATTACTGAGATAGATACAATGAATGGATTCTCATGAGAACAGCCAAAAATTAATTTCTAACACACAATCTGAATAACAGAAGAGAGCTTTTGGGAGGGGTTACAGTCCAAAGAAAACATACATATGTACTACTGAGAAGCATTTTCTGGTTTTCTAACAAGTATAAGAGATAGGCATAAAAAAATATTTCATTATTACATTGCAGTAGCTTAGTTATTCTATGTCTCTTCAGTGTGCTCTCCAGATATTGTGTGGTTTATATCTTCTAGTCCAGACATTCCATATCCTGGCCTATTCTTCTTTTCTTCCCTACGAGCAGGTGACTCGCCTAGTGGATGTGGGGAGGCCTGTGGATGTAGTTTACCTGGACTTCAGCAAGGCCTTTGATGCTGTCCCCCACAGCAAATTGCTGGCCAAGCTGTCAGCCCATGGCTTGGACAGCAGCACTCTGAGCTGGGTTAGGAACTGGCTGGAGGGCCGAGCCCAGAGAGTGGTGGTGAATGGTGCCACATCCAGCTGGCAGCCAGTCACTAGTGGAGTCCCCCAGGGATCAGTGCTGGGCCCCATCCTCTTTAGCATCTTTATTGATGATCTGGATGAGGGCATTGAGTGTATCATCAGTAAATTTGCTGATGACACCAAGCTGGGGACAGGAGTTGATCTACTAGAGGGTAGAGAGGCTTTGCAGAGAGACCTCAACAGGCTGGACAGATGGGCAGAGTCCAACGGAATGAGATTTAACACATCCAAGTGCCAGGTTCTGCACATCGGCCACAACAACCCCATGCAGAGCTACAGGCTGGAGTCAGAGTGGCTGGAGAGCAGCCAGGCAGAGAGGGACCTGGGGGTGCTGGTTGATGGTAGGATGAACATGAGCCTGCAGTGTGCCCAAGTGGCCAGGAGGGCCAATGGCATCCTGGCCTGCATTAAGAACAGTGTGGCCAGCAGGAGCAGGGAGGTCATTCTGCCCCTGTACACTGCACTGGTTAGGCCACACCTTCAGTCCTGTGTTGAGTTCTGGGCCCCTCAGTTTAGGAAGGATGTTGACTTGCTGGAACAAGTCCAGAGAAGGGCAACGAAGTTGGTGAGGGGCTTGGAACACAAGCCCTATGAGGAGAGGCTGAGGGAGGTGAGGCTGCTTAGCCTGGAGAGGAGGAGACTCAGGGGTGACCTTATTGCTCTCTACAACTACCTGAAGGGGGGTTGTAAACAGGCAGAGGTTTGTCTCTTCTCCCAGGCACCCAGTACCAGAACAAGAGGACACAGTCTCAGGCTGCGGCAGGGGAAGTTCAGGCTGGAGGTCAGGAGGAAGTTTTACACGGAGAGAGTGATTGCCCCTTGGAATGGACTGCCCGGGGAGGTGGTGGAATCGCCATCACTGGAGGTGTTCAGGAGGAGACTTGACAGGGTGCTTGGCTGCATGGGTTAGTTGATTGGGTGGTGTTGGATGATAGGTTGGACACGATGATCTTGAAGGTCTCTTCCAACCTGGTTTATTCTATTCTATTCTACCAGCACCAGAACAAGAGGACACAGTCTCAAGCTGTGCCAGGGGAGGTTTAGGCTGGAGGTGAGGAGAAAGTTCTTCCCAGAAAGAGTAATTGACCATTGGAATGTGCTGCCCAGGGAGGTGGTGAATTCCCCATCCCTGGAGGTCTTCAAGAGAGGATTGGATGTGGCACTTGAAGCCATGGTTTAGTTAGTCATGAGGTGTTGGGTAACAGGTTGGACTTGATGATCTTTGAGGTCTTTTCCAACCTTAATGAGTCTATAATACCAATATGTTTTGCCTTCTCCCAAAGCTCCTGTCTCAAGCATAAAAAAGTTGCTATTATGTCTGTGGAAGAAAGTAAAAGTTTCTGAGAACATATTGGGGAAGTATAGGGTGTTCACAGAATGAATCTCTTAATAAACACAGTAACAATCTCCCCCTAAAGTTAAGCAACCTACTGATATAGACTGCCTCTTTGGAATGCCTTCGTTATGTGGTAACATTGCTCTCTTTGCTCCAACTGACCTGTCCCACAAGGAGATACTCCTTGTTTCTGTATTGTGTCTTTTAGAAATGCTCTGAGAAGATGAAATATCCTTAAATACCTGGGGTGGGTTTAGGCTATGTGTTTAAAATTTAGGTACAGATTTTGAGCAGAAAAGTAGAAAAATATAAATAAATCACTATTGCTTAGGAAAAGGAAAACAAAATATTATTCTAAACAAATTAATTGGGTAAATATCTAGAATAAGATGAGCTGTACCATAACAATTCTTTCCTTTTTTCTTCTCTTCTGATCTCTGGCTGTTTTGCTTCGCACAGGAGAGTTGATGTGCTTTTGGCTGGCTTTGGCTAAGCCTGACTTATCTGCTCCTTTCTCTTGTCTCTTTTGTACAGGGGGGTAAGGGGAAGGCAGAGAGGGAGAAGCTAGTAGCTTCCCCTGGTCCTTGGCTGGGGTGTGTGTGTGTGTTGTTTGCTAATTGTCAACATTTGCATAATATAAATACTGTATATTTTGTGCATATTCATTGTGTTCCATCTTAGAGTGTAGATTTTGCTTCTAAATACAGCTTCATTTGCTTCTAACTTGGTTGGTCTGGAATAGTTAATGCTGGGGGGAAACTTCAAGCTACCACATTAAAAATTGGCACCCAACATGGGGCAATTACTCTATTGATTAATTCCTGCTCAGATTAAGGAAGCAAAATAAGTCTGTTTTGTGGCATTTGTTATATTCTGCTTCAACGGTGATATGGCGATTCTTTATAGGTCATGAGTTGCTTTGATGCTAGATAAGGTGGGTAGATATTTGGCACATAAACTGGAACTGCAGAGTGGCAGAGCCTGACATAGCAATACCAGAAGGGTAGCTGTTACTTCCTCAGTGTATTGGGTTGAACTGAGGTGGAGTTAATTCTCCTCACAGCATCGTTTTAGTGCTGTGGTTTTTTGCAGCAGCAGTTGATAACACAGCAGTGTTTTGGCTACAGCTGAATGCGGTATCTGAGCTGTGTCCTTTCAACATTTCCCTGCCCCAGGAGTACATTGAGGGGTGGGCAGGAACTTGGGAGGGGACACAACTGAGCCAGCTGACTCAGACTGGCCAAAGAGGTATTCCATACCATATGACGTCAGCTCAGGTATAAGAAGGACGTGAAAGAAGGAAGTGTTGGGGGATTCGTCCATGGCGTTTATCCTCCCAAGGAACCACCAAGCTTAGAGAGCCCTGCTTCCCGAGACCGACCACCGTCCTGCTGATGGGAAGTAGAGACTAACATCTCTCTCTCTGCTTTCTTTGCTTCCGTGCGGTCTATTTGCTGATTGCTTATTAGTGTTATTAAATTGCTCCTATCTTATCCCCGGCTTCTGTTATATTTTCTTTCCTTTCTTCCCCTGTTCACTTAAGAGGGGGAGTGATAGAGCGGTTTGGTGGGTATCTGGCCTCCAGGCCAGAGCCAAACCACCACAGTCCTTTTTGGTGTGTTGGCCGGGAAACGAAAATATAACATAGCTGTAGTTTCTGCAGTTTTTTTTTTATATAAGCTTGCTTATGATACAGGCTTCTGTGCTGGTCACGTGGCTTGCTGATAATTTCTGCTTTGTTTTGGAAATACTTCATTTGTTTAGGAACATGCTGAAGCAAGTAACGGCTATGTGTCTCTTTCTCCTGTTTGTAGGGCTGCTGTTCTGTGGGAGCTATGCTAGAGAGATCATCATTTCTGTCTCCCCACCTGAAATGAGTGTAGAGAATTTTATTATGCAGGCCCCCAAGATTTTGATCCATCCATATGTGAGCTCCCTAGTACTGCTAATCAACATTACTGGCATGTTGCGGGTTTTGTGGAGTTTGATTCCATCATGGCATGAGAAGAGACAGTCTTCGGGTGGGGATATATTGAAGTGTGACTTGAAGCGGTCAGTCCCTGGGTGGCAGGGTGTGTGGAAGGATTTGGGCAGATTCCTAGGACGGTTATCACCTCCCATAGCCTGGGACTTTACCCCAGAAGAGGCGAGCGATCCTACTAAACTAACTTGCCATCTGATAGAAGGGTGCCTCGCTTATCCCAATGAGAACAAACAACTTCTTGCACTTTACTGGGGCCTGGCCTGTGCTTACTGAGCCACAGTTCAATACTCTATGAGGACTATGGCTGAGGCAGGCACCCAAACACTACCTGAGGACACCATGGTGGAGATGGGGACCCAGACAGCAACCAGAGAGATTGCCCCAGTTGTAAAAAGAAGCAGTGGACAAGGAGGTCAACAGGTCCCCCTCATCGATTGCTAAGGGACGAGGAAGATTATGATCAAGAGGCTGGTCCATCAAGTGGGAGATCAGAGGATGTGAGTGAGATTAGACATGAAGCAGAGACTACTCGGTCCTTGACCTCAGCAGAACTGAGAGGCATACGCAAGGATTATAGCCGCCAGCCAGGAGAGCGAATTGCTGCTTGGCTGCTCCGGTGCTGGGATAATGGGGCTGACAGCCAACTGCTGGAAGGCAAAGAGGCCCAACAATTGGGACCCATTGCTAGAAACAGAGGTATTGAGAAAGGCATTGCAAAGGAGACAGGCATATGCAGCCTCTGGAGACGACTCCTGCTAAGTGTGAGGGCCAGGTACCCATGCAAGGAGGACCTTATGAGTTCTCCAGGGAAGTGGAATACGGCAGATGAAGGAATCCAATACTTAAGAGAATTAGCGCTGTTGGAAGTTATCTATAGTGATTTAGATGATCAAAGTGTCTCCACAGATCCAGAAGATGTCCCATGCACACGGGCCATGTGAAGGAAAGTGATCCAGGGCACTCTGGCATCGTATTCTAACAGCCTAGCAATGATGTACTATTTGGATGAGGACGCACAGTCTGTGGAGATTGTGTCAGCCTGGCTCCAGAATTTTGAAGATAACCTCTGTACTAACTCATTTCCACGTGCCAGTGCCTCATTGACCAGGTCTACTCCAAGAAATCTGTCCCCTCCTGCCTCAATCGGAGGGAAAGGGAGCCCCAGACGCACACCACGTGGAATACTCTGGTTTTTCCTTCGTGACCAGGGAGAGGACATGAGGAAGTGGGATGGTGAACCCACTTATAAACTGGAAGCTCGGGTACGTGAACTGAAAGGGAAAACAACAACTAAAAAGGGATCATTTAAGAAAACAGCAAAGGTATCTGCTGTAAAGAGCCAGGAAAGTAATCAACGATCTCTCAGGAGAAGAACTGAGGTTACACCCCTTGATCCCAATGAGGGGACCTCTGGCCAGGTACTACCCAGATAAGACAGTGAATGCTCTGATGAGGACCAGGAGTAGAGGGTCCCTGCCTTCGGCCAGGAGGAGGAGAGGGATGACGGAATATATTGGACTGTGTGGATTCGATGGCCTGGCACATCAAAGCCACAGAAGCAAGATTCTCAACCTCCCTGTGGTAACCCACATGAGCAGGGCCAATGGGAACAGGTCTCTGCCCGACGTAAGAAGTGCAAACAAAGGAAGTCTGCTCCTGTGAACAGCACGCTGCCTCCAGTGCAGTTACAGAACAGGTATGAGGCTCTGCAGGAGGAACAGGTCATTGGGAAGGCTGAGGACTCAAGAAGGTCAGAAGCTGCACCAATGACAGGTTGCCTCAGGCCAGCTGTCAAAACTTACCCAGAAAAGAAACCTCGCAGGGTCATCGTCATAGGAGACTCCTACTGAGGGGAACAGAGGGCCCAATATGCAGACCAGACCAATTTCAGAGCGGTCAGCTGCCTCCTGGTGCCCAAGTTAAAGACGTTGTAGACAGAATTCCCAACCTCGTGAGTCCTTCAGACTACTACCCACTGCTGGTCTTTCAGGTGGGCAGTGATGGTGTAACAATGAGAGGCTCACAATCTATTAAAAAAGACTTCAGAACTTTAGGGCAAATGCTAAAGGGATCAGGGGCTCAAGTCGTGTCCTCTGCCATCCCTCTAACGTCAGCAATGGATGAGGACACACTGAGGAAGGGCCGACAGATCAATTCATGGCTCAGGGGCTGGTGCCATCGACAGGGCTTTGGGTTCCACAATCATGGACTGGTTTTCAAGGCACCTGAGCTGAGAACAACTCATGGGACACACTTGTCCCAGAGGGGGATAAGAATCCTGGGGCAGGAATTGGCAGGGCTCATTGATAGGGCTTTAAACTAGATTTGAAGGGGGAAGGGGTTAATAGTCTCCTGCTGGCTGGTGACAAAGAGAGGGGCAGCTCACCAGCAGTAGAGGGAAGGAGAGATGGTAAGGGCTCTCAACTTGCTGCCCTGAGGCAAGCCACGAATGATCCACCAGGACATTCTGTGGAAACCGAGGGCATTTGGCACAAGAGGAGGACAGGGCCAGCCCAGCTGAAGTGCTTCTATGTGAATGCGCGCAGCTTGGGCAACAAACAGGATAAGTTAAGGGCCACTGTGCTGCTGGGATGCCACGACATAGTGGCTGTTACTGAAACTTGGTGGGATGAATCCCATGACTGGAATGTAGGCATAGATGGATATAAACTCTTTAGGAAGGATAGGCAGGGAAGGAGAGGAGGAGGTGTTGCCCTCTATGTCAATAGCCAGTTGGAATCAGTGGAGCTCCAACTGGGGAGGGATGATGAGCTAGTTGAGAGCGTTTAGGTTAAAATTAAAGACAGGACAGGGGAAGGAGATATTACTGTGGGGGTCTCCTACAGGCCACCTGACCAGCAGATCCAAGCAGATGAGGCCCTCCATAGGCAAATAGAAGCGGCTTCCAGGTCACAAGCCCTGGTCCTCATGGGTGATTTCAACCACCTGGACATCTGCTGGAGGGAGAACACAGCAAGGTACCAGCAGTCCAGGATGTTCCTGGACTGCATAGAAGACAACTTCCTCCTCCAAATGGTAGAGGAACCAACAAGAAATGGTGCTATGCTGCACGTTGTTCTCACCAACAGGGAAGGGCTGGTAAGCAATGTGAGGCTCAGAGACGGCCTTGGCTGCAGTGACCATGAAGCAGTTGAATTTAATATCGTCAGGGCAATCAGGAGGAAGTATTCCAAGCTCACGACCCTAGACTTTAGGCGTGCAGAGTTTGATCGCTTCAGGGATCTGCTAGCCAAAGTGTCGTGGGACAAAGCCCTGGAGGGAAGAGGGACCCAGGACAGCTGGTCAGTATTCAAGGACCACCTCCTCTGTGTCCAGGAGCTCTGTGTACCAACAAAGAGAAAAGCAGATAAGAATGCTAGGAGGCCTGCCTGGGTGGGCAAGGAGCTACTGGACACACTATTACTTAAAAGGAAACTCTACAGGAAGTGGAGAGAAGGACAGGTAGAACAGGGGGAATATAAGGAAGCTGCCCGAGAAACAAGAGTCCTGGTTAGGAAAGCCAAAGCAGAGTTTGAATTGAATCTAGCCAGGGAGATTAAAGGGAACACTAAGAACTTCTACAGGTATATTAATGGGAAGAAGAAGACTAGGGAAGGTGTGGGCCCCCTCAGAAAGGAAAATGGTGACATGGTCACAAGTGATGAGGAAAAGGCTGAGGTACTTAATAACTTCTTTACCTCAGTCTTCACTGCAAGGGCCTCTAGCCACACTCCTGAGGTTATGGAAGTCAAAGCCAGGGACGGGGAGGAAGAACTGCCCATTGTAAGTGCAGATCAGGTTCGTGATCATCTGAAGAACCTAAAAGTGTTCAAGTCCATGGGACCTGACGGGATACACCCATGGGTACTGAGAGAACTGGCAGAGGAGGTTGCTAAACCCCTCTCTATTATATTTCAAAAGTCATGGCAATCTGGTGAAGTCCCCACGGACTGGAAAAGGGGAAACATTGCCCCCATCTTCAAAAAGGGTAAGAAGGAGGAACTAGGGAACTCCAGGCCAGTCAGTCTCACCTCTGTGCCTGGAAAGATCATGGAGCAGATCCTCCTGGAGTCACTACTCGCTCAAAAGAATAGTGAAGAGGTGATTTGGAACAGTCAGCATGGCTTTGCCAAGGGCAAATCCTGCCTGACCAACCTGGTTGCCTTCTATGAGCAGGTGACAAAATTAATAGATGAGGGGAGAGCAACTGATGTCATTTACCTGGACCTGAGCAAAGCCTTTGACACTGTCCCGCACCACATCCTGGCCTCCAAACTGGTGACACATGGGTTTGATGGGTGGACCACTACATGGATAAGCAACTGGCTTGATGGCCACACCCAAAGAGTGGCTGTCAATGGCTCCATGTCCCAGTGGAGGCCAGTGACAAGCGGAGTCCCTCAGGGATTAGTCCTGGGACCTGTCTTGTTCAACATCTTTGTGGGTGCCATGGACAGTGGCATTGAGTGCACCCTCAGCAAGTTTGCTGATGACACCAAGCTGTGTGGTGCAGCAGACACCCTGGAGGGAAGGGAGGCCATCCAGAGGGACCTTGACAGGCTGGAGAGGTGGGCACAAGCCAACCTCCTGAAGTTCAATAAGAGCAAGTGCAGGGTCCTGCATCTGGGTCGAGGCAATCCCAGGCACAAATCCAGGCTGGGCAGTGACTGGCTGGAAAGTAGCCCTGAGGAGAGAGACTTGGGGGTGCTGGTGGACAAAAAGCTCAACAGGAGCTCTCAATGTGCACTTGCAGCCCGCAGGGCCAATCAGATCCTGGGCTGCATCAGGAGAAGTGTGGCTAGCAGGTCGAGGGAGGTGATCCTCCCCCTCTACTCAGCTCTGGTGAGACCCCGCCTGGAGTACTGTGTCCAGTTCTGGAGCCCCTATTACAAGAGGGATGTGGAGGTGCTGGAACGTGTCCAGAGAAGGGCCACAAGGATGATCAGAGCACCTCTCCTATGAGGACAGACTGAAGGAGTTGGGGCTGTTCAGTCTGCAGAAGAGAAGGCTCCGAGGTGACCTAATTGTGGCCTTCCAGTATCTGAAGGGGGCCTACAGGAAGGCTGGGGAAGGACTTCTCAGGATGTCAGGTAGTGCTAGGACTAGGGGGAATGGAATGAAGCTGGAGGTGGGGAGATTCAGGCTGGATGCGAGGAGGAGGTTCTTCACCATGAGAGTGGTGAAACCCTGGGAATGTGTTGTCCAGGGGAGGTGGTCGAGGCCCCGTCCCTGGGGGTGTTTAAGCCCCGGCTGGATGAGGCTCTGTCCAGCCTGATCTAGTGTGGGGTTTCCCTGCCCATGGCAGGGGGGTTGGAACTAGATGATCCTTGTGGTCCCTTCCAACCCTGAATGAAATTATGAAACTATGAAATGCAAGGCGCTGGTAGACACAGGGGCACAGTGTACATTGATGCCATCAGGGCATAGAGGTGCCGAATCTCTTTGGATTTCTGGAGTGACAGGAGGCTGCCAAGAGCTGTCTGTATTAGAAGCTGATGTGAGCCTGACAGGGGACAAGTGGGAAAGACATCCCATTGTGACTGGACCAGAAGCCCCTTGCATTCTTGGTATTGATTACCTCAAGAGAGGGTACTTCAAGGATTCAAAGGG
The DNA here is from genome assembly GCA_011125475.1 of Melanerpes aurifrons. Lineage (NCBI taxonomy): Eukaryota > Metazoa > Chordata > Aves > Piciformes > Picidae > Melanerpes > Melanerpes aurifrons. The sequence continues at coordinate 505,387 of WWNC01000081.1, read as the reverse complement.
TTATAGATGGGTTTTTGGTGTGGCCACGGTGAATACAGAGAAGATCAGACAGCTGTCTACCCTGCCTGGCCTTTCAGAAAGTCCTTTCGTTGTGGGATTGCTGCAGGTTGAAGAACAACAGGTGCCAATTGCTACTAGAACAGTGCACCGACGGCAGTATCGTACAAATCAAGACTCCCTGGGTCCCATTCATGAACTGATTCACCAGCTGGAGATCCAGGGATTGATCAGCAAAACACACTCACCTTTTAACATCCCCATATGGCCAGTTGCAAAAGCTGATGGAGGATGGAGATTAACTGTGGACTATCGTGGCCTGAATGAAGTGACACCACCACTGAGTGCTGCTGTACCAGACATGCTAGAGCTCCAGTATGAGCTGGAGTCAAAGGCAGCTAAATGGTACGCTACTATTGACATTGCCAATGCGTTCTTCTCAATCCCATTGGCAGCAGAGTGCAGGCCACAATTTGCTTTCACCTGGAGGGGTGTTCAATACACGTGGAATCGATTGCCCCAGGGGTGGAAGCATAGCTCCACCATTTGTCATGGACTAATTCAGAGTGAACTGGAAAAGGGTGAGGCCCCTGAACATCTCCAATACATTGATGACATCATTGTGTGGGGCGATAAGGCAAAGGAAGTGTTCGAGAAGGGAGAAAAAATCAATCAAATACTCTTAAAGGCTGGGTTTGCTATAAAGAAAAGCAAAGTCAAAGGACCTGTGGAAGAAATTCAGTTCTTGGGAATAAAGTGGCAGGATGGACGCCGTCATGTACCTATGGACGTGGTCAACAAGATAATAGCCATGTCTCCACCGTCCAACAAGAAAGAGACACAATCCTTTCTAGGCCTTGTAGGGTTCTGGAAAATGCATGTTCCAGGCTACAGTCAGCTTGTCAGCCCTCTCTATCGAGTAACTCAAAAGAAGAATCAATTTGAATGGGGTAGTGAGCAGCAACAAGCTTTTGAACAGATCAAACAAGAGATAGCTCGTGCAGTGGCACTTGGGCCCATTTGCACAGGACCATCGGTGCAGAATATCCTTTACACCACAGCTGGGGAGCATGGTCTTACTTGGAGCCTCTGGCAGAGGACACTAGGTGAAACCCGAGGTCAGCCCTTGGGATTTTGGAGTAGAGGATATCGAGGATCAGAAGCCCACTATACACCAACTGAGAAGGAGATCTTAGCAGCCTATGAGGGAGTTCGAGCTGCATCAGAAGTAGTGGGTACAGAAGCAACTCTCCTCTTAGCACCAAGGCTGCCTGTGCTGCATTGGATGTTCAGAAGAAACATCCCTTCTACTCATCACGCCACCAGTGCTACATGGAGTAAGTGGGTAGCACTGATTACACAGCGAGCTCAACTGGGAAAACCAAACCACCCAGGAATTCTGGAAGAGATTATGGACTGGCCAGAAGGTAGGGATTTTGGAGCATCGCCTGAGGAAGTGGTTCAGTGCCCAAGAGGCACCACCATACAACGAGTTACCTGAAGATGAAAGGCCTTATGCTCTGTTTACTGATGGATCATGTCGGTAGTAGGAAGCCATCGAAGTGGAAAGCTGCTGTATGGAGTCCTACACGACAAGTTGTTGAGACTACTGAAGGAGAAGGTGAATCAAGTCAATATGCAGAGGTGAAAGCCATCCAACTTGCTCTAGAAATTGCTGAAAGAGAAAAGTGGCCAGTACTTTATCTTTACACAGATTCTTGGATGGTGGCTAATGCCTTGTGGGGATGGCTACAGCAGTGGAAGAAGACCAATTGGCAATGCAGGGGCAAGCCTATTTGGGCTGCCTCACTGTGGCAGGACATTGCTGCTCGGGTGGAGAACATGCCTCTGAGGGTACGTCATGTTGATGCTCATGTACCTAAGAGTTATGCTAATGAAGAACATCAAAACAATGAGCATGCAGACAAGGCTGCCAGGATTGATATAGCTCAAGTGGATCTAGACTGGGAGTGAAAAGGTGAACTGTTTGTAGCTCGATGGGCCCATGAAACATCAGGACATCTAGGGAGAGATGCTACATACAGGTGGGCTCGTGACCGAGGGGTGGACTTGACCATGGAAACCATCGCACAGGTCACACATGACTGTGTTCCAAGTCTCCCTGGAACAGAGGGCGGTGGCTGGGCTTTCGCTATGGCGAGGCCTGGCAGATTGACTATATTGGACCACTGCCACGAACACGCCAAGGCAAGCGCTACATCCTCACCATGGTGGAAGCAACTACAGGCTGGTTAGAAACATACCCTGTAAATCATGCTACTGCCCGGAACACTATCTTAGGCCTTGAAAGGCAAGTCCTGTGGCGGCACGATACCCCTGAACGGATCGAGTCTGACAACGGGACTCACTTCAGGAACAATGCCATCAGCTCCTGGGCCAAGAAACATGGCATCGAATGGGTGTATCACATTCCCTATCACCCACAAGCCTCTGGGAAGGTTGAAAGATATAATGGACTGTTAAAGACTATGCTGAGAGCATTGGGTAATGGAGCATGGAGGCACTGGGATGTAAATTTAGCAGAAGCCACTTGGATGGTTAATTCTCGAGGATCTGCTAACCGTCCTGGTCCTGCCCAAACAGAACCCTTGCACACTGTAGGGGGAGATAAAGTCCCTGTAGTACACATGGGAAAGTGGCTAGGAAAGGCAGTGTGGGTTGCTCCTCCCATGGGGAAAGGCAAACCCATTCATGGGATTGTCTTTGCTCAGGGGCCTGGATGTACATGTTGGGTAATGAAAAGAAATGGGGAGACTCAGTGTGTGCCACAAAGGGACCTAACACTGGGGGAAAGGTAATTTAGAATGTGAATAATGTGAATTGCATGTTGCAGAAAGTAATGAAGCAAGAAGAACACGGACTGATGAAGTTTTCCAAGGATCAAGAATGACACAGTGGTTGAGACCGTTTGGAGTTGGTGCTCAAGAACAAAATATCCTGCTTCTGTCTTGAATATTCCCAAATGACATCTACAGGAGCAGAAAGAAAACTTTAAGAGAGGACTGAGACATTGATATAAGTCTCTATATGTTGAAGTATTGAGATAGTTTAAGTATGTAGATCAGGTTGTGAACGTAAGCAAGAAGTTATTTTTGTGTTCTTTTGTTATTTTGGTGTGAGAATCAAATGAGATGGTTAAATGTATTGAAATGTGTAAAACCTGAGATTGATGCAAACGGTATGGAATAAGGGGTGGAGATTGTATTGGGTTGAACTGAGGTGGAGTTAATTCTCCTCACAGCATCGTTTTAGTGCTGTGGTTTTTTGCAGCAGCAGTTGATAACACAACAGTGTTTTGGCTACAGCTGAATGCGGTATCTGAGCTGTGTCCTTTCAACATTTCCCTGCCCCAGGAGTACATTGAGGGGTGGGCAGGATCTTGGGAGGGGACACAACTGAGCCAGCTGACTCAGACTGGCCAAAGAGGTATTCCATACCATATGACGTCAGCTCAGGTATAAGAAGGACGTGAAAGAAGAAAGTGTTGGGGGATTCATCCATGGCATTTATCCTCCCAAAGGAACCACCAAGCTTAGAGAGCCCTGCTTCCCGAGACCGACCACCGTCCTGCTGATGGGAAGTAGAGACTAACATCTCTCTCTCTGCTTTCTTTGCTTCCGTGCGGTCTATTTGCTGATTGCTTATTAGTGTTATTAAATTGCTCCTATCTTATCCCCGGCTTCTGTTATATTTTCTTTCCTTTCTTCCCCTGTTCACTTAAGAGGGGGAGTGATAGAGCGGTTTGGTGGGTATCTGGCCTCCAGGCCAGAGCCAAACCACCACACCCAGTTTCCCAGAACAACTCTAATAGCTCCAAGAGTGATTCCGATTCTAACACTGAACACTGTGTTAATGGTACATGCAGATGTATTCCCCATAATTAGGCGTGCCCTGCCTCCCGCCACGGGGAGAAGAGGAATAATAGAGATAACATAATCTATTGGGATGTGTACATCCAGTGGCCTGGCACTTCACAATTTCAGAAGTACAGGGCCTTGGTTGACACTGGAGCTCAGTGCACCATAATGCCATCAAATTATCAGGGATCAGAGCCTGTAACTACTCTGGGAGTCACTGGTGGGTCTCAAGAGTTGACTAAGATACAAGTTGACATAAGTTTAACTGGTAAAGAGAGGAAGAAGCATACTGTTGTGACAGGACCTGATGCATCTTGTATTTTGGGAATTGATTTTCTGAGAGAAGGGCATTTCAAAGACCCTAGAGGTTATAAATGGACTTTTGGAGTAGCAACTGTAGAAAAATTGAAGCTGTCTTAGACCTGAGCTTTCTGAAGAATCTGCAGTTGTGGGACAACATGAGATAGAGGATATAAAGTTGCCGGTTGTTTCTCAGACCGAGCATCACAGACAATGCAGAACCAGCTGTGACTCTTTGTTGCCCATTCAGAATCTGATTCATCAGTCAGAAAGTCAGAATGTCATCAGCAAAACTCATTCACCTTTCAACAATCCAGTGTAGCCTGTGCAAAAACAGAATGGAGACTGGCGTCTGACAGTCAACTTCTGTGCCCTGAATAAAGTAATTCCACCTATGAGTGTAGTAGTAAAAGACATGTTGGAACTCCAGTATGAGCTGGAATCCAAAGAGGTCAAATGATATGCCACCATACACATTGCTAATGCTTTCTTCTCTATTCCCATAGCAGAGGAATGCAGGCCTCAATTTGCCTTCTCCTGGAGAGTAGTTCAGTACACTTTTAACAGATTGTCAGCAGACTGTATTTGCAGCTCAAGCATCTGTCATGCTGTGATCCATGATGCTCTGGAGAAAGGTGGTGCTCCAGAACACATCCAGTTCATCGGTGACATCATTGTCTGGGGTAAAACTGATGAAGTCTTCAAGAAAGGTAACAAAATCATTGACATTCTCTTGAAGGCAGGTTTTGCCATCAAGCGAGACAAGGTGAAAGGACCTTCCAGAGAGATCCAGTTTTTGGAAGTGTGGTGGCAGGATGATCACCAACACATTCCAGTGGATGTTGTAAACAGCGTCTCTACCATGGCAAATCCCATGAACAAGCAAGAAACTCCACGTTTCTTGGGTATAGTGGGATTTTGGAGACTGCACATTCCTGAATACAGTCAGATTGTGAAACCTATGTATGATGTGACTTGAATGAGTAACAGTTTGGGTATTTTTCTCCTTCAGGAGAGGCTAATCCTGTCAGATGGGTGGTTTCTGCTGAAGGTCCTGGTCACACTTACTGAATAATGCAGGAGAATGGTGAAATTCAGTGTATTCCACAAAGAAATCTAACTTTAGCTGAGAGAGTTTAAATTCAGAGTGTTGTACAGATACAACATCATACCCAAAGGAAGAATCCATGAGGAATCTACAGTGCATCAACCCTAAGAACCCTGAGAGCCCTGAATCACCTGAGCGTCCTTGTTCCTTTTCCTCACCTCATGTGTGGAGAAATGAAGTTTTCTGTCTTCTTGTTTCTTGGTTTTGGGCTTATGAATCATCTACATCTGAGATAGCCAGAATGGACTATGAACTTTATTTACTCATTATTGTAGATATTGTTTTAGATTAGATGGATAGCATTAGCAGCCAAAGAAATACCCTACTGTAGTGAGTGGAGGATTGTTCTTGTGTTGTGATTGTTGTTGTTGTTTGAAATTAGTACAAAAGAGATGCTAGGTGAGAAATGCTGCATTTTACCCCTGGTTTGCTTGCCATGCGAACTGATCCATAAGACCCTGGCTATGTAAAGCATCTCCAGATATCAGGATGAAATATATTTAGAATTTTTGTTTAAATACAGCTTTCGTAATGTGTCAGTGTTTATTACATCTGAATGCTTACAGAGAAAATAAAAGAATTTAACACAGACAAGGCACTTGGACACTTGTAAAAGGTGTAGCATATACTAAGAGAGTGATCCATGGGTAGTAAGGAAAGAGGTGAGACCTTCAATTTTCTCACTGTCTCTGTGCAAATTGTTTTATCATCTTCTGGACAAGCAAAGGAAATAATACTGGAATATATTGCTGTATTAACATTTTGCCACAGGACTAATGATTTCTTTAGAGACAAAGTCACAGAACCAAATACATTAGACACAAGTTATAAAGATTTCTTTTTAGTTGATATTAAATTACAGCAGGCTTACTACTATGCTGTAGAATACTGTTTAAAAGTTTTTCTGCATATGTAAATTTTTAGGATGTGACCGTTTGAGGCTGTGCCTTTAAGAAAAGGACAGTACTGGGACACTGTGGCTAGATGTTTTGTAAACGAATTTCATTGGTAGATTGGTAGAATGCAACTTTAAGTTTTGAGTGTGACTGGGACTTTCCTCAGTTCACTCTTCCTGCCTCCCTTTCCAGCTCGTCCGCTTCTAGGCTCTCTGCCAGACTGACCTTGGACAAATAAGCATGTGGCCTACTAACACTTTGCTTTAATTTATAACTGCTTTAATTAACAACTGCTCTTTTTCTCTCTTTCTAACCCTCTTTGGGGAAAAAGGGGAGAGAAGGGGATATGGGGCAGGGGGGGAACCCTCCTCCAGAAGGGGGGTAAATTTCCTTCCTGTATTATTGTTTTTTTACTTTGCTGTATATTTCTCTGTATATATTGTAAATACTGTAAATTGTGTATATATATCCTTCATTCTCTAAAAATTGTGTGTAAATATAGCATTTCCTTTTTCTCCTCTGGCTGGCTAGCTGTGGCTTTTTATTTTCTTCTCTTTGTGGGGGGAGAAGGCTGAGACTTTCTCTTTAACCCTCCACATTTTTTTTTGGCTTCCCAATGTGTGGCAGGATAATTAGCTTGATTTATTGCTTGCTTGAGCAGGACTAGCAAGCATGAAGGTGTTTTAGATTTTGGAGCATCTGTTTTTCTCAATTTTTATGGTTCTGATCTACAGATATTGTTTGGGTTTGATTCTGGATTACCTAGGTAAATATTTGATGCACAAAATTTATTTGTGGTTTATGTACAAAATGAGGCTTCAGTATGGTTGCTGCCTGGATTTTTTCTGGCCTTCAAGATACAGGAATGTGACCTCTAGCACTCTCCCAATTGAGATAAAGGAGTTTAAGACCCCAGTAGGGGAAAGAGTAACTTTAAGTGATGGCTGGGATCCAAAGGTTCTTTATTTGATGTGTGTAATCCTGCTGCTGGTGATAACTAATGTGTATTTGCTGTATCCTTGGCGTTGGGAGTAAAAGGTATACAGAGCGTGTTTTACTATTAAGCATAGATCAAAGAAGAAGCGGCATTCTCCTGGGTCAGTCCCAGAGATGTCCAGTGATGAGGAGAATGGAGAATCTGTGTCAGTTAAAGAGAAAGCTAAAAAGTCTATTGGAAAAGCTGCTTTGAACAGTTTTGTTGCTGATTCTGGCAAGCTGCCAGGGTGGTGGCAACTCCCAACATGGCAGCTCCCCCTTCTTCTTCTTCTTCAGCCATTAACGAAGCAAGGTCATTTCCACCTCCTTGCACGGCAGGACCGGAAGCCACTCCCACAGCAGCTGATCTGTCTCAAAACCTGTCAGCTTCTGTTAAGGTGGCTGTAAATTCAAACACAGCTCCAATTAAGCAAGTAGCAGTTTTAAAGACTAGAAGTGGAAAGACCAAAGATGATCCAGGAACTAATGGAGGAGAAGAGCAGGAGACTGATCCTGCTGAGGGACCTTCTACTAGAAAAGGTCCTGCTGAGGAGGAAGAGAAGGTTTGCTTTAAAGATCTAGCTGAATTAGTGAGATCAAAAGAGGATAGAGATGCAGCTAGGACAGGAGCTAGCAGTGGTGGTTCTCAGATTAAAGAGATTCTTAGGAGAGTGGTAACAGGATTATTTGGACAACAAGTTGAGGAAGAGGAGGCAAAGGAGGAGTCAGATGACATTTCGGAATGTTCTTCACTACGGGAAGAGTTAAGAAATGTCCGTAAAGACTACACCAGAGCAGATAAGGAGCCAGTTCTAGTTTGGCTTAGTAGATGTTATGATACAGGTGCTCCAGGTCTAATGGTTGGAGATGAGTCAGCAGCTCAGTTAGGAACTCTCTTGAGGGATAATGGAATAGATAGACATCTAGGCAAGGTTCTCGGTAAGGTTAATCTGTGGATATGCCTTTTATTTGCAGTTCCCTTAGATACCCTTCCCGAGATGATCTTCCATGGAATCCTAAGCCCTGGACTACCATAGATGAAGGAATTAAGCGCCTGAGAGAATTTGCTGCTAGAGAGATACTCTATGGTGAACATGAAACTCTGAACCCTGATGACATTCCTGTGGGAACTGGTCTTTCTAAAAAACTCATTAAACTTGCTCTTTCTAATTATGCAAGCATTCTGGCAAGCAGAATTGTGTCAAGAAATTATGATGGAGCTCCTTCTATGGTTGGCCAATTCACTGATCAAATGAGACAATTGGAGGATAGCTTGACATGTGTTTCTTTGGTTTCAGCCATTGAAACTCTGTCTGGAAAAATTGAGAATTGCGTGAAAGAGCTGAAAGATTCCATATACCAACTGGCACAGAGAGATAATTCTAATTCTTCCTGAAGGTGGATACAAGTTTCATCTGTGAGGAACGGACGTCCTCCAAGGAGGTCATTCCAAAACAGATCAAATCAAAACAGACCACCAAGGCAATCACGTAGGACTATTTGGATAACTCTGCGTGATCAGTTTGGTGAGAACATCAACAGGTGGGATGGCCAACCAACTTCTAATCTTTTCAGGAGACTGAGAGAACTGCAAAGTGGCAGAACCCGAGGTAGCAATACCAGAAGGGAAGCTGTTACTTCCACAGTTCCCCAGAACTGTGCTGCTGGGGTGCCACGACATAGTGGCTGTTACTGAAACTTGGTGGGATGAATCCCATGACTGGGATGTAGGGATAGATGAGTATAGACTCTTTAGGAAGGATAGGCAGGGAAGGAGAGGAGGAGGTGTTGCCCTCTATGTCAATAACCAGCTGGAATCAGTGGAACTCCACCTGGGGAGGGATGATGAGCTAGTTGAGAGTGTATGGGTTAAAATTAAAGGCAAGACAAGAGAAGGAGATATTACTGTGGGGGTCTCCTACAGGCCACCTGACCAGCAGGTCCAAGCAGATGAGGCCCTCCATAGGCAAATAGAAGCGGCTTCCAGGTCACAAGCCCTGGTCCTCATGGGTGATTTCAACCACCTGGACATCTGCTGGAGGGAGAACACAGCAAGGTACCAGCAGTCCAGGATGTTCCTGGACTGCATAGAAGACAACTTCCTCCTCCAAATGGTAGAGGAACCAACAAGAAATGGTGCTATGCTGGACGTTGTTCTCACCAACAGGGAAGGGCTGGTAAGCAATGTGAGGCTCAGAGACGGCCTTGGCTGCAGTGACCATGAAGCAGTTGAATTTAACATCCTCAGGGCAATCAGGAGGAAGTATTCCAAGCTCACGACCCTAGACTTTAGGCGTGCAGAGTTTGATCGCTTCAGGGATCTGCTAGCCAAAGTGTCGTGGGACAAAGCCCTGGAGGGAAGAGGGACCCAGGACAGCTAGTCAGTATTCAGGGACCACCTCCTCTGTGTCCAGGAGCTCTGTGTACCAACAAAGAGAAAAGCAGATAAGAATGCTAGGAGGCCTGCCTGGGTGGGCAAGGAGCTACTGGACACACTATTACTTAAAAGGAAACTCTACATCCCTGCCCATGGCAGGGAGGTTGGAACTAGATGATCCTTGTGGTCCCTTCCAACCCTGAATGAAACTATGAAACTATGAAACAACTCTAGTAGCTTCAACAGTGGCTCCAGTTATAACACTGCACACTGTGCACAATGCACATGTGGGCACATTCCCCATAACTAGAGGTGCCCTGCCTCCTGCCAGGGGGAGGAGAGGAATAATAGAGATAACATAATCCATTGGGATGTGTACATCCAGTGGCCTGACACTTCACAATTTCAGAAGTACAGGGCCTTGGTTGACACAGGAGTTCAGTGCACCATAATACCATCAAATTATCAGGGATCGGAGTCTATAATTATTCTGGGAGTCACTTGTGGATCTCAAGAGTTAAGTAAGGTAGACGTTAATATTAGTTTAACTGGTAAACAGTAGAAGAAGCATACGGTTGTGACCGGACCTGACGCACCTTGTATTTTGGGAATTGATTTTCTGAGAGAAGGCTGTTTCAAAGACCCTAGAGGTTACAAATGGGCTTTTCGAATAGCTTCTGTAGAAATTGATGGACGAAAATTGAAGCTGTCTGTTAGACCTGAGCTTTCTGATGAATCTGCAGTTGTGGGACAACACAAGAGACAGGACATTAAATTGGTGGTTGCTTTGTGAACTGTGCATCACAGACAATACAGAACCAGCTGTGACTCTGTTGCCCATTCAGAATCTGATTCATCAGTCGGAAAGTCAGAAAGTCGTCAGCAAAACTCATTCACCTTTCAACAGTCCAGTATAGCCTGTGCAAAAATACAATGGAGGCTGGCATCTGACAGTCGACTACCAAGCCCTAAATGAAGTAACACCATGTATGAGTGCAGCAGCACCAGACATGAAGGAACTCCAACATGAGCTGGAATCCAAAGAGGCCACATGATATGCTACCATAGACATTGCTAATGCCTTTGACTCTATTCCCATAGCAGAGGAATGCAGGCCTCAGTTTCCTTTCACCTGGAGAGGAATCCAGTACACTTTCAACAGATTGCCAGTGGGCTGGATCCACAGCTCAAGCATCTGTCATGCAGTAATCCACACTGCTCTGGAGAAAAGTGGTGCTCCAGAACACATCCAGTTCATCGATGATATCATCATCTGGGGTAAAACTGCTGAGGAAGTCTTCGAGAAAGGTGACAAAATCATTGACATTCTTCTGAATGCAGGTTTTGCCATCAATTGAGACAAGGTGAAAGGGCCTACCACAGAGATTCAGTTTCTGGGAGTGCGGTGGCAGGATGGACGCCGACACATTCCAGTGGATGTGGTAAACAGAGTCTCTACCATGGCAAATCCCACAAACAGACAAGAAATCCTATGATTCTTGGGGATAGTGGGATTTTGGAGACTGCACATTCCTGGATACAGTCAGATTGTGAAACCTCTGCATGATGTGACTCAAAAGAGAAACAGTTTCTACTGGGGACCTGAACAGCAAGCAGCCTTTGACCAGATAACGCAAGAGGTGATTCAAGCAATGGGGCTGGGACCTGTCCGAGATGGTCCAGACATAAAGAACATTTTGTACATGGCTGCAAGTGACAATGGTCCAACCTGGTGCTTGTGGCAAAAAGCTCCAGGTGAGACACGTGGACGACCTCTTGGTTTCTGGAGTCAAGGTTACAGAGGTTCAGAGGCAAATTATACTCCAACAGAAAAAGAGATTCTAGCTGTCTATGAAGGAGTGAAAGCAGCTTCTGAAGTAATTGGAACTGAATTAAAACTTCTTTTAGCTCCCAGATTACCAGTTTTGAATTGGCTGTGCAAAGGCTCCACACCACATCATGCTACAGACTCAACGTGATCTAAGTGGATGGTCTGATAACACAGAGAGCTCAAATGGGAAATCTTGAAAGACCTGGTCTAGTGGAGGTGATCTCAAGATGGCCTGAAGGTACCAACTGTACGGAACCTCCAGAGGAGAGAGTAACTTGTGCTGAGGAAGCTCCTCCTTACAATGACCTTTCTGATGATGAAAAGAAATATGATTTGTTCACAGACGGTTCCTGTTGTCTTGTTGGAAACAGGCAAAAATGGAAGTCTGCAGTGTGGAGTCCAACACGCTGAGTTGCAGAAGCAAAGGATGGAGAAGGAGAATCCAGTCAGTTCGCAGAGGTAAAAGCTGTCCAGCTAGCTCTTGATGTAGCTGAATGTGAGAGATGGCCAAAGCTTTGTCTCTACACCGACTCATGGATGGTAGCCAATGCTCTATGGAGTTGACTAAAGAACTGGAAAAAGAATGGTTGGCAAAGGAAAGGAAAACCCATTTGTGCAGCTGAACTGTGGCAGGACATTGCTGATTGAGTCGAGAGAATTCCAGTGAATGTGAGAGACATTGATGCTCACATTCCTAAGACCAAAGCTACTGAGGAACACCACCACCACAGCCATCAGGCAGATCTAACTGCAACAGCTTCTCAAGTAGACATGGACTCTAATCTTGAGCTCAACTGGAAACACTGAGGTGAAATATTCTTAGCTCGGTGGGCTCACAATGTTGTCAGAACATCAAGGCAGAGATGCAACATACCAGTGGGCTCACGACAGATCCATAGACATTTCCATGGATGCTATCACACAAGTCATCCTTGACTGTGACATTTGTGCTGCTATTAAGCAGGCAAAGCAACTTAAGCCCTTGTGGTATGGTGACAGATGGTCCAAGTACAAGTATGGTGAAGCTTGGCAGATTGACTATATCACTCTACCACGTTCTCGTTCTGGTAAGCAATATGTGCTTACCATGGTAGGGACAAACACTGGATGGTTGGAAACTTATCCAGTTCCACATGCAACTGCACGCAACATTGTTCTCGGTCTGGAGGGACAGATCCTGTGGAGACATGGAACTCCAGAGAGGATTGAGTCAGACAGCAGAACTTATTTCAAGAACAACCTTCTCAAGAACTGGGGAAAAGAGCACAGTATTGAGTGGATATTCCATATTCCTTACTATGCACCAGCTTCAGGGAAGATTGAACGCTACAACGGTTTGCTAAAGACCACTCTTAAAGCCATGGGGGGTGGATCTTTGAAAAACTGGGAAAAACACTTAGCACAAGCAACCTGGCTGGTAAATAGTAGAGGTTCAGTCAACCGAGCTGGACCTGCACATTCAGATCTGCTACAGAAAGTAGAAGGTGATAGAATTCCTGTTGTTAGAGAAAAGAATCTGTTAGGTAAAACTGTTTGGGTATTTTCACCCTCAGGAGAGGCTAAACCTGTCTGAGGGGTGGTTTCAGCTGAAGGTCCAGGTCAGACTTATTGGGTCATGCAAGAGAATGGTGAAATTCAGTGTATTCCACAAAGAAATTTAACTTTAGCTGGAAGAGTTTAATTTTGAACTGTTGTGCAGCTACATCGCATCGAAAAGAAGAATCTACGAGGAATCTTTTGTGCACGAACCCTGAGAACCCTGAGAGTCCTGAGTCAACTAAGAGACCCTGAGAATCCCTGTTTTCCTTTTTTTGCTTCATTGGCGAAGAGATAAACTGTTTTCCATTTTTCTCATTTCCTGATTTTCTTGGACTTTTAAACCATCTACACCTGAGTATAGCTGGAATGGACTATGAACTTTACTTACGAACCGTAAATATTGTCTTGGATTGCATGGACATTATGAACAGCCAATGAAATTCTTTAGAAGAGGTGGACTGTGACCATTTGAGGCTGTGCCTTTAAGAAAAGGACAGTACTGGGACACTGTGGCTGGATGTTTTGTAAACAAAAGACAGGTCTAAACGAATTTCATTGGTAGATTGGTAGAATGCAACTTTAAGTTTTGAGCGTGACTGGGACTTTCCTCAGTTCACTCTGCCTGCCTCCCTTTCCAGCTCATCCACTTCTAGGCTCTCTGCCAGACTGACCTTGGACAAATAAGCATGTGGCCTACTAACACTTTGCTTTAATTTATAACTGCTTTAATTAACAACTACTCTTTTTCTCTCTTTCTAACCCTCTTTGGGGAAAACGGGGAGAGAAGGGGGTACAGGGCAGGGGGGGGAACCCTTCTCCAGAGGGGGCGGAAATTTCCTTGCTGTATTATTGTTTTTTTACTTTGCTGTATATTTCTGTGTAGTTTCATAGTTTCGTTCAGGGTTGGAAGGGACCACAAGGATCATCTAGTTCCAACCCCCCTGCCATGGGCAGGGAAACCCCACACTAGATCAGGCTGGACAGAGCCTCATCCAGCCGGGGCTTAAACACCCCCAGGGACGGGGCCTCGACCACCTCCCTGGACAACACATTCCAGGGTTTCACCACTCTCATGGTGAAGAACCTCCTCCTCACATCCAGCCTGAATCTCCCCACCTCCAGCTTCATTCCATTCCCCCTAGTCCTAGCACTACCTGACATCCTGAGAAGTCCTTCCTCAGCCTTCCTGTAGGCCCCCTTCAGATCCTGGAAGGCCACAATTAGGTCACCTCGGAGCCTTCTCTTCTGCAGACTGAACAGCCCCAACTCCTTCAGTCTGTCCTCATAGGAAAGGTGCTCCAGCCCTCTGATCATCCTTGTGGCCCTTCTCTGGACACGTTCCAGCACCTCCACATCCCTCTTGTAATAGGGGCTCCAGAACTGGACACAGTACTCCAGGTGGGGTCTCACCAGGGCTGAGTAGAGGGGGAGAATCACCTCCCTCGACCTGCTAGCCACACTTCTCCTGATGCAGCCCAGGATCTGATTGGCCCTGCGGGCTGCAAGTGCACATTGAGAGCTCCTGTTGAGCTTTTTGTCCACCAGCACCCCCAAGTCTCTCTCCTCAGGGCTACTTTCCAGCCAGTCACTGCCCAGCCTGGATTTGTGCCTGGGATTGCCTCGACCCAGATGCAGGACCCTGCACTTGCTCTTATTGAACTTCAGGAGGTTGGCTTGTGCCCACCTCTCCAGCCTGTCAAGGTCCCTCTGGATGGCCTCCCTTCCCTCCAGCGTGTCTGCTGCACCACACAGCTTGGTGTCATCAGCAAACTTGCTGAGGGTGCACTCAATGCCACTGTCCATGGCACCCACAAAGATGTTGAACAAGACTGGTCCCAGGACTAATCCCTGAGGGACTCTGCTTGTCACTGGCCTCCACTGGGACATGGAGCCATTGACAGCCACTCTTTGGGTGTGGCCATCAAGCCAGTTCCTTATCCATCTAGTGGTCCACCCATCAAACCCATGTGTCACCAGTTTGGAGACCAGGATGTGGTGCAGGACAGTGTCAAAGGCTTTGCTCAGGTCCAGGTAAACGACATCAGTTGCTCTCCCCTCATCTATTAATTTTGTCACCTGCTCATAGAAGGCAACCAGGTTGGTCAGGCAGGATTTGCCCTTGGCAAAGCCATGCTGACTGTTCCCAATCACCTCTTCACTATTCTTTTGAGCGAGTAGTGCCTCCAGGAGGATCTGCTCCATGATCTTTCCAGGCACAGAGGTGAGACTGACTGGCCTGGAGTTCCCTGGTTCCTCCTTCTTACCCTTTTTGAAGATGGGGGCAATGTTTCCCCTTTTCCAGTCTGTGGGGACTTCACCAGATTGCCATGACTTTTGAAATATAATAGAGAGGGGTTTAGCAACCTCATCTGCCAGTTCTCTCAGTACCCATGGGTGTATCCCGTCAGGTCCCATGGACTTGAACACTTTTAGGTTCTTCAGATGATCACGAACCTGATCTGCACTTACAATGGGCAGTTCTTCCTCCCCGTCCCTGGCTTTGACTTCCATAACCTCAGGAGTGTGGCTAGAGGCCCTTGCAGTGAAGACTGAGGTAAAGAAGTTATTAAGTACCTCAGCCTTTTCCTCATCACTTGTGACCATGTCACCATTTTCCTTTCTGAGGGGGCCCACACCTTCCCTAGTCTTCTTCTTCCCATTAATATACCTGAAAAAGTTCTTAGTGTTCCCTGTAATCTCCCTAGCTAGATTCAATTCAAACTCTGCTTTGGCTTTCCTAACCAGGACTCTTGTTTCTCAGGCAGCTTCCTTATATTCCCCCTGTTCTACCTGTCCTTCTCTCCACTTCCTGTAGAGTTTCCTTTTAAGTAATAGTGTGTCCAGTAGCTCCTTGCCCACCCAGGCAGGCCTCCTAGCATTCTTATCTGCTTTTCTCTTTGTTGGTACACAGAGCTCCTGGACACAGAGGAGGTGGTCCTTGAATACTGACCAGCTGTCCTGGGTCCCTCTTCCCTCCAGGGCTTTGTCCCACGACACTTTGGCTAGCAGATCCCTGAAGCGATCAAACTCTGCACGCCTAAAGTCTAGGGTCGTGAGCTTGGAATACTTCCTCCTGATTGCCCTGAGGATGTTAAATTCAACTGCTTCATGGTCACTGCAGCCAAGGCCGTCTCTGAGCCTCACATTGCTTACCAGCCCTTCCCTGTTGGTGAGAACAATGTCCAGCATAGCACCATTTCTTGTTGGTTCCTCTACCATTTGGAGGAGGAAGTTGTCTTCTATGCAGTCCAGGAACATCCTGGACTGCTGGTACCTTTGCTGTGTTCTCCCTCCAGCAGATGTCCAGGTGGTTGAAATCACCCATGAGGACCAGGGCTTGTGACCTGGAAGCCGCTTCTATTTGCCTATGGAGGGCCTCATCTGCTTGGATCTGCTGGTCAGGTGGCCTGTAGGAGACCCCCACAGTAATATCTCCTTCCCCTGTCCTGCCTTTAATTTTAACCCACATGCTCTCAACTAGCTCATCATCCCTCCCCAGTTGGAGCTCCACTGATTCCAACTGGCTATTGACATAGAGGGCAACACCTCCTCCTCTCCTTCCCTGCCTATCCTTCCTAAAGAGTTTATACCCATCTATGCCTACATTCCAGTCATGGGATTCATCCCACCAAGTTTCAGTAACAGCCACTATGTCGTGGCATCCCAGCAGCACAGTGGCCCTTAACTCATCCTATTTGTTGCCCAAGCTGCGCGCATTCGCATAGAAGCACTTCAGCTGGGCTGGCCTTGTCCTCCTCTTGTGCCAAATGCCCTCGGTTTCCACAGAATGTCCTGGTGGATCATTCGTGGCTTGCCTCAGGGCAGCAAGTTGAGAGCCCTTACCATCTCTCCTTCCCTCTACTGCTGGTGAGCTGCCCCTCTCTTTGTCACCAGCCAGCAGGAGACTATTAACCCCTTCCCCCTTCAAATCTAGTTTAAAGCCCTATCAATGAGCCCTGCCAATTCCTGCCCCAGGATTCTTATCCCCCTCTGGGACAAGTGTGTCCCATGAGTTGTTCTCAGCTCAGGTGCCTTGAAAACCAGTCCATGATTGTGGAACCCAAAGCCCTGTCGATGGCACCAGCCCTGAGCCATGAATTGATCTGTCGGCCCTTCCTCAGTGTGTCCTCATCCATTGCTGACGTTAGAGGGATGGCAGAGGACACGACTTGAGCCCCTGATCCCTTTAGCATTTGCCCTAAAGTTCTGAAGTCTTTTTTAATAGATTGTGAGCCTCTCATTGTTACACCATCACTGCCCACCTGAAAGACCAGCAGTGGGTAGTAGTCTGAAGGACTCACGAGGTTGGGAATTCTGTCTACAACGTCTTTAACTTGGGCACCAGGAGGCAGCTGACCGCTCTATGAAATTGGTCTGGTCTGCATATTGGGCCCTCTGTTCCCCTCAGTAGGGAGTCTCCTATGACGATGACCCTGCGAGGTTTCTTTTCTGGGTAAGTTTTGACGGCTGGCCTGAGGCAACCTGTCATTGGTGCAGCTTCTGACCTTCTTGAGTCCTCGACCTTACCAATGACCTGTTCCTCCTGCAGAGCCTCATACCTGTTCTGTAACTGCACTGGAGGCAGCGTGCTGTTCACAGGAACAGACTTCCTTCGTTTGCATTTCTTACGTCGGGCAGAGACCTGTTCCCATTGGCCCTGCTCATGTGGGTTACTACAGGGAGGTTGAGAATCTTGCTTCTGGGAAGGTATCAAACTCCCTGTTCCACTAAGTGTTTCCCCCTGTTCTGGTTTAGAAGAGATTACATTATGGGAATTGTCAATTTTCTGCTCACCATCTCTTCTACCTCTTAGCCTTTCCACCTCTTCTTTTAGTTTGACCACCATGCTCATCAGATCACTGAGCTGCTCACACCTGAAACAGGAGCTGCTCCCTCCAGCCTCCATATCGAGTGCCAGGCTCCAGCACTCACTGCAGCCACCTACCTGAACATCTGCATGCTTGTGTGTGGTCTCTGTTTGGGTGCCCACTGTCCTTCTGCTAGACTTTGCTCTAGTGGTGACCATCTTGCAGTAACTTTTTTTTTTTTTCTTTTTTTTCCCCTGTCAGTGAGAAGGTGAGCTGCGCTCCTCAACCTGCCTCCTCTCTCTTCCGCCACGCGCTGGGTTCTGTTTGGTTTGCACGCGGCCTCCGCGGCAACCCCTCCCCCAGGTACGTCACTGCCCTCCGGCAGGTATGCAATCCGAGCTCCCTGCCCCTCCTCCTCTCTTCCTCTTCGGGAAGTCCCGAGCCACCAGCCCCTTACCGCCTGAAAAGCAAGGGAATCAAAGCCAAAAGACAAACTCCCAGAGCTGTGCTCCTCAAGCTGCCTCCTCTCTCTTCAGCCACGCGCTGGGTTCTGTTTGGTTTGAGCACGGTCTCTGCGGCAACCCCTCCCCCAGGTATGTCACTGCCCTTCAGCAGGTATGCAATCTGAGCCCCCTGCCCCTCCTCCTCTCTTCCTCTTCGGGAAGTCCCGAGCCACCAGCCCCTTACCGCCTGAAAAGCACGGGAATGAAAGTCAAAAGTGAGTGAACTCTTCTCAAGGAGGAGAGAAGAGAGGAGAAGAGGAGCAATATAAGCTAGACACTGCCTTAAATAGTGTGATACAGGGCTTTAAACTAGATTCAAAGGGGGAAAGGGTTAAAAACAGTCCCCCTGAGACCGGAGTCTGGGGGTAGTAAGCTGGAGTCAGGGTTGAAATCAGCAGCTCAGCTAAAGTGCATATACACTAATGCACACAACATACGTAACAAACAAGAGGAGCTGGAAGCCTTGTTACAGCAGGAAAGTTATGATGTAGTTGCCATCACAGAAATGTGGGATGACTCACATGACTGCAGCACTGTAATAGATGGCTACAGGCTCTTCAGTAGAGACAGGTGAGGGAGAAGGGGTGGAGGGGTAGCCCTGTACATGAGGGAGGTATTAGATGCCATGGAACTAGACATTAAGGATGATCCGGTTGAGTGCTTGTGGGTGAAAATTAGTGGGAAGACTAGCAAGGCAGACATACTGGTTGGAGTCTGTTATTGACCACCCAACCGGGATGAAGAAGTTGATGAATTGTTCTATGGGCAGCTAGAGGCCATCTAAAGATTGTCAGACCTTGTTCTTATGGGTGACTTTAACCTGCCTGATATCTACGGGGAACTTAACACAGCAGAGAGGAGGCAGTCTAGGAGGATTTTAGAGTGTATGGAGGATAGCTTCTTATCCCAGCTGCTGTGTGAGCCTACCAAGGCTAACACTTTCCTTGATTGTCTTTTTACCAACAGAGAAAGGCTGGTGGGAGGTGTGATGGTTGGAGGCTGTCTAGGACCCTGTTACCATGAAATAATTGAGTTTTCAATATTCAGTCAAGCTAAGAGGGGCAGCAACTAAACCTCCACTAGGAACTTCCAGAGGGCAGTGTAATGGGTTGGGGCAAACCTCCTCCCCACCACAGGGCAGAAACAACGACTCACAAGCGGATTGCAAAGGTGATGGAAAGTTTAAATAGAAAAGCAATTTAAAAACAAACAACAATGAAAGCTTTACAGAGAACCACAAGCACCGTGACAAAGAGAGAGATCCCAGAACATGCCCAAGAACATCCCATCCCCACCTGGGGGTACACCCAAACCCCCCCCCCCCAGGGCTCTTTCCTCCCCCCCAACCTAGCCTTGGGCCTGGGCAGGCCCAAGGGAGGCGGCTCACGCCATTTTACCTAGGTTGCAGCTGGGGACGAAAGAGGAAGTGGAGACCCCGCATGGGCATTTTATAGGGGAGCAGGGCATTATGGGAAATGGAATACCTGCCTGTGACCACCCCTGGGCTGGGCCCACCCCTTGGGACCTCCCAGGTGTGGTCTATGCAGTGGCATCCGGGCCAGCACCCAGCCTAAACCACCACAGGCAGACTTCAGGTTACTCAAGGAACTAACTGAGTATTTACCTTGGGAAACAGCCCTTAAAAATGAAAGGGTCCAGGAGGGCTGGACTTACTTCAAGAAAGCTTGAAGGTGCAGGAACAGTCTATGCCAATGTGCTGGAAGATGGCCACCAGGGTAGAAGACCAGCCTGGTTAGGGAATAAGCTTCTGAATGAATTAAGGGGGAAAAAAAGAGGATGTATCATCTTTGGGAGAAAGGTGCGGTAACCCATGAAATGCTTAAAGATGTTGCTAGGTCATGCAGGAAAAAAAAATAAAGAGGCAAAAGCCCATTTAGAGCTTAGACTGGCCACTGCTGTGAAGGACAACAAAAAGTCCTTTTACAAATATATTAATAACAAGAGGAGGTAAAAAGACAACCTGCAATCCTTGGTGGACACAGATGGGAATACTGTAACTAAAGATGAGGAAAAGGCAGAGGTGCTTAACACCTTTGTCTCAAATTGTACTGTCAGGATAGGTTATCTTCTGGACAACTGGCCTCCTGAGCTGGCAGATGGAGGCAGGGAGCAGGATACTTCCCCTGTGATCCAGTACGATGTAGTTAGAGACCTCCTTAGACACTTGGATCCCCACAAGTCCATGGGACCAGATGGGATCCATCCTATGTAACTGAAAGAGCTCACAGATGAGCTGGTTGGGCCGCTTTCCATTTTTCAAGAGTCCTGGCACACTGCACAGGTCCTAGATGACTGGAAGCTGGCCAGTGTGGTGTCCATATACAAGAAGGGCCAGTTGGATGAGGCAGGGAATTCCAGACCTGTCAGCCTGACTACAGTGCCAGGCAAGACTATAGAACAGGTCATCTTGAGTGCAATCACACAGCACTTCCAGGATGGCCAAGGGATCAGGCCCAGCCAGCATGGATTTAGGAAGGGCAGGTCCTGCCTGACCAACCTGATCTCCTTCTATGATCAGGTGACCTGTCTGGTGAATGTGGGGAAGGCTGTAGTTGTAGTCTTTCTGGACTTCAGCAAGGCCTTTGACACCACCCTGCATAGCAAACTCCTGGCCAAGCTGTCAGCCTGTGGCTTGGACGGCAGCACTCTACCCTGGTGCCAGTCACCAGTGGTGTCCCCCAAAGATCAGTGCTGGGCCCCATGATCTTTAAGGTCTTCATTGATGACCTGGATTAGAGCATTGAGTCATTCATCAGTGAGTTTGAAGAACACACCAAGCTGAGGGCAAGTGTTGATCTGTTAGAGGGTAGGAGAGCTCTGCAGAGGGACCTTGACATGCTGGAGAAATGGGCAGAGTCCAATGGCATGAGATTTAACACACCTAAGTGCTGGGTTCTACACATTGGCCATCAACAACCCCATGCAGTGCTACAGGCTAATGTCACAGTGGTTGGAGAGTGGCCAGGCAGAAAGTGACCAGCAGTGTGCCCAGGTGGCCAAGAAGGCCAACAGCATCCTGGCCTGCATTAGGAATAATGTGGCCAGCAGGAGCAGGGAAGTCATTGTGCCCCTGTACTCTGCATTGGTTAGGCCACACCTTGAGTACTGTGTCCAGTTCTGGGCCCCTCAGTTTAAGAAGGACATTGAGACGCTTGAAAGTGTCCAGAGAAGGGCAGCAAGGCTGGTGAGAGACCTTGAGCACAAGCCCTATGAGGAGAGGCTGAGGGAGCTGGGATTGTTTAGCCTGGAGAAGAGGAGGCTCAGGGGTGACCTCATTGCCCTCTACAACTACCTGAAGGGAGGTTGTAGCCAGGAGGGAGTTCGTCTCTTCTCCCAGGCAACCAGCACCAGAACAAGAGAACACAGAGTCAAACTGCACCAGGGGAGGTTTAGGCTGGAGGTGAGGAGAAAGTCGTTAGCCATTGGAATGTGCTGCCCAGGGAGGTGGTGGAGTCACTGTCCCTAGAGGTGTTCAAGAAGGGATTGGATGTGGCACTTGGTGGTCTAGTCATGAGGTCTGTTGTGACAGGTTGGACTCGATGATCCTTGAGGTCTCTTCCAACCTTAGTGATACTGTGATACTGTATATCCAAACTGTTTTAACTGAGGCTTGCTCTGGTCAGAACTTCAGTGAGAGAAGGATGAAGTGCAGCCCAACCATCCATGCCTCTGCCATTTCCCTGAGAGAATCTGCAAAAGTCTCTCAAGTTTTGCTTCAATACTGGGCTTCTCAGGGAAGCCACACTTTCCCCAAGAAAATACACACTTTACATATATCACCAAAACTGGGTTTCCCAAAACAGATTACTGAGAATTCTTGGGGAGGTCACACTATAAAATCAACATTTGTACCCCAGTCAATCTTCCTTGGGAAAGCGCACACATTTAAAACAGGGTACAGAGGATTCTTGAGGAGGTCATAGTATAAAATCAACATTTGTACCCCAGTTAATATTCCTTGAGAAAGCACACACGTTTAAAGTTTTTGAGAACTCCTACACAGTCTCTCTGAAAACTTTCACTTTGTCCTTCTTTGGCCACTTCCCTCTTGGGAGAGCGAAATCACAAATCTGCACTCCACATTCACTTCGTACTCAGAGTACATCACACACACACAAACACACACATTTCAGGGTTCTCAGAAATGCATTAGTCTTGCTGTGATACTTTCACTACATGGGAATGCTGCCAACTACACCAATATTAATGTCTCATTCCAGAGAGGGAAAGAGACCCAGTTCTTCTGAATACTCCTGTGTTATGAAATTAGAAGCACAAATGAAGCCAAAATATCAACAGCTAGGTTATTTAATACACAAAGTGTGTGGATCAGAAGCAGAGAGAGAGAGGAAATAGAGAGGGAGAGAGATACAAGGAATACATATACGGAGAAGAAGGAGAAAGTAGGAAAGGGATTATATTACCAATGGTCATTGGTGGAGAGAGGGTTTTCAGAGTCCAAGATCTATTGTGTTGCCCTGTGATGTTTCCAGTGTGTGGTGCCATCTTCTTGCTTCTGTCTTGCCAGTATCACTGAAGTCTTTTTATACAGTTTTCAGTCCTTAGGTAAGTATCCAGGTATTGTTCCCCAGGAAATCTTTCTGTGTATTCAGTTGTGTTTGGGCAGGGGTCTGGAGGGAAGGGCCTCCGCCTTCTCCTTCTCCATTTATGTGCCCACACACCCATTGCATATCAGGGGCCAGGTGTTGAATCCATTGTCTCACCATCCTCCCTTCCTGGGGTACCTGATGGGTGGAGATGAGCTTGTCAATGGCACGGTCCTTGGTTCATTGTTGTCAGGCCAGCTGCAGTCCAGTGAGCAATTGTTATCCTTTGTTGGGGCACATCTCAATTCATGATGCAATCACAAAGTGATTTACATCCAGGATTGGTAGACAGGATTCCTACACACACCTCTGTGTTGTTGCCACTTGAGAGAAAGATATGGCTAGTGGTTCAACAGTGTTGGAAAAAGTCAGACAAAATATCTAGCTGATAAGTACATTCATCTGATCAATATTTAAACTCTGAACCTGTAAAAGAATGGCCTGTTTTTCATTGGCACATCATGACATGTGCCAAGCTGTAAAAGAAGTACAACTTGTGAGTGCAATGGTCAAACATGGTCTCTGCTTTCTTGGCTTTGCCTGTGAAATCATGGCTGAGAGTTTCTAAGAAAAATACTGGAAAAATAATGATATTTGGGATTTGATTCATTTTGGGAGAGTATTCTGATCTCCGTCACTTTTAAAATTTCAAGTACTTTCCCCCTGTAATCCCTCTTTTTATTCTGATTTCTTGTGATCTGTAACAACTCCTATTATTATGTCTCTGCCTTTCTACACCAGAACCATTCAAATGTGACATCAGTGGGTCCACCCAGATCTGTGATTTATCTGAACACTGAGCTACACAGAACTTTAAATTATTCCTATTTTGATGCCTCTTCACAAGCTGACACTATAAGAGAACTGTCATGGAAGAATTGAGCTATATGCTTGACTTAAAGCCTGGAGAAAAGGACAAAGACCTTTTTGCTTGAAACCTACCCCTGGACTTTAAGTGTGTAAACTACCAAGACATGGTAGTCTTGGAGAGGCAGGGGCCTCTCCAAGAGTTTCCATGTAAAATGCAATATGGTGATATTAAGTGGGATAAGGGAAGATAAATGAAGAAAAACTGCAAGGCTTGACCGGATAAATTCAAAAGAAAAATCTGAGAGGTGAGCTGAACATTATGTGCAGAAGGATTAATTACTCTTTGATGAAGGAATAGGCCAAACTAATTGAAATACAAAAAAAGGAAAGATAGATGCTAGGGTCATAAGTCTAATAAGGAAAGCAAGCCTTCAGAAATTCAAGGAGTCAGTGGGAAAAGAGGTAAGATTTTTTACCACTTAATCAGAGGCCCTATGACTTGACCATACCGTGTATATCATGTACAAGTCCATAGGCTGTATTGTAGTAGAACATGACTTCATGGTCTCTGGTGGTTAACAAACCTGCTAGTGCTAGGCGTAAAGTGTGAAGGGAAATTCTCAGCATCATTAACTCTTTAATTTGTAGTCTCTTGGCTAGTTTAAATATTAGATGGCCTTTTTCACCTGTGCCAGTCACGAACATTTCTATATTTGCTGCCTGGGTAGCTTTGTGTAAGTGTGGTGAAGAGGTTATTAAATTAAATATGAAATATGAATTATGAAAATAGTTTTATTATCAAATTATTAATAACAGATGAATCACCAACTTATATACATGTTCTAGTGCACGTTCGTGAAATACATTCTACAAGTGGCTTAGTGTTATGATTATAACTTAATTGAACTAGTTACAGATTATTTCTATATTTATATAACGAAGAGTGCGGTTCTGCCGCTTGGCCACTAGATGGTGACTCGGGGGGATGAGGGCAGCTTCTGGCTATACACAGCAATATTACAATCTTTCTATGCGTCAACGCTTACTCTGCTAGACGCGGATACTTTCAACTGAGTACTAGTGGATGGAAAACACATGAACAATATTGCATTCCCTCCAGACAACAAGGATCGGTCCTGGTCAGGGTCGGCTCGCACAGCAGGGTAGGACAACGGTGGCCGGTAGGTGGGCTCGGACGATGTGGCAGCAGGCAAAGCTACGGGGATCGGCCCAACCACGGCGATTCTCGGGGCTGATGCAAACAGCCTCGGGGAGAGAATGCGGCTGCGTTAGGCAGCGGATTCTCATTTACTGAGCTTAAAGGAGCAGCGGGACTCTCGGCGTGGTCTCGGGTTTGGTGCAGTATAGGCACAAACAATGCCCTAGTCTCCCCTGAGATTCACAGGGCTCAGAGCGGCACACGGCGGCTCCTCTCCCGCTACGGCGGGGCTAGGCATACATGGACTCGGTATCGATCAAATGCCTTCTCCCCGGCAACTGGGCAGATCTTACCCTCGGGGGTTGGTCCAGTCCACAGTGGACTTTCCCGGTCGGTACAACTGGCTGTACCGACGTTGAGCTCAGGCGTCGCTAAGGTCCTCCCTCTGGGCTTCTTCACAATGCAGAGGCTTCCAGTATGCGTGCATGTATAATAGAAGCTAACAACAATAAGCTCAATGGCAAAGACTGCAGCTCGGGAGTTGCTCTCTCGAGCAAGCACAGAGACAAAGTGAATGAGGGGGCAACTTGTTTACCAACTGGGGTGATACTTATAGATTCCTCGAGGCTGGGCTTGACCAATGGGCACTCTCATAAACAACTGGCTTCAGCTTATAGAAAGCGTGAAGCTAGAATTATGCCAATACTTGGTGTCAGCACAAGCACTGCATGCGCTGGGTGTGTGCAAGCCTGGCTAATGCCTTGGCTTTTGTCTTCCTCCTGGAGGAGGGGGAACTTGTCCACATGCTGGGACAAGATTCAGTATTGGGGCATAATGTGCCTTCACTACAGTAAGTGACTCCCATTCTTGTCATTAACATAAGTTCTGCTGGGAATATCCCACTTATATTTTTATGAAATTTATTCAGCAGTATAAAAATGCATGGTATATTCTATGGATAGGAGGAAATAATTTTATTAATTTTTTTTAGTGAGTGAAAAAGTCATTAGATCTCTGGATAAACTGGAAATAGCAAATACATATGTATTTTTAATTAACTAGGCAGACTTGAAATTATCTGTGACATAATTTGGTTCCACTTTTTTTGCTGATACACTGTTTATTGAGTTTATTTGCCTGCAAACTGATTAAGATAATGACAATTATGCCATCCGGTTGACTGTTTCCTGTGAATCAGAAACATGCTGCCAGCTTTATTTCAGCTTTTTCTTTAGTGGAATAGAAACAAGGCAAGATGAAACACCTTAACAAACACTCTGTTTTGACTGTTCGTTTTCAAGTGGATTCTTAATCCAGACATAGATGATATTTCTATTTTTATTATTTAAAAGAACAAAATCCTAAATCAAAGTTTGCATTTCCCTTCTTAAGCTTTGCACTCTTTCCATTCAAGTGTACATGTTATGACAAATAATGTTCCCTCTCTAAATCATGTTATTTACTCAGGTCTTTACTTGCTACTCACCTGAAACATTGCCTTCTTAATAATGTCTAGCTCCCCAGCTAGAGTGGAACTCCTACAATAACATACTGTGCATGTGTATATATTTTGTTAAAGATTGTGAAAGATAAAAGAAACGCCAGAAGACCAGAAGCTTTGTGGCATCCTCTGTAGTTGCCATACACTTTTGTATGCTGCCCTAAGTTCCCATTTATTTAGCAAATATACCAATGATGTTGTGAGTAAATAAAGATTCAAACCCAGGCATGCTTGTTGATAGTGCTTCCATCTAACTCAGTGTCCTGTGTTGTCTTTCAGAAGACACATTTTAGGCTTGGCCCAAATGATATCGTGAAGGCTGCTTTAATGAAAAACTTTGTCACTATATGCACAGATTTGGCCTTTTGTCAGACATTATTTTTACTCTATTCTGTCTTTTCATACACATTGCATTTGCCTAAGCATCACCTTCGCCTGTGTAGGAAAAGGACAAGTGAAATACTTTAAACAGTAGAGACAACCTGCAGGAATAGAACAGAATAGAACAGAACAGAACAGAACAGAATAGAATAGAATAGAATAGAATAGAATAGACCAGACCAGGTTGGAAGAGACCTTTGAGATCATCATGTCCAACCTATCATCCAACAACATCTAAACAAATAAACCATGCAACCAAGAACAAAATCAAATCTCGTCCTGAACACCTCCAGTGATGGTGACCCCACCACATCCCCAGGCAGCACATTCCAATGGGCAATCACTCTTTCTGTGTAGAACTTCTTCCTAACATCCAGCCTAAACCTTTCCTGGCACAGCCTGAGACTGTGTCCCCTTGTTCTAGTGCTGGTTGCCTGGGAGAAGAGACAAACCTCTGCCTGTCTACAACCACCCTTCAGGTAGTTGTAGAGAGCAAGAAGGTCACCCCTGAGTCTCCTCCTCTCCAGGCTAAACAATCCCAGCTCCCTCAGTCTCTCCTCATAGGGCTTGTGTTCCAAGCCCCTCACCAAACTTGTTGCCCTTCTCTGGACACACTTCAGCAAGTCAACATGCTTCCTAAGCTGAGGGGCCCAGAACTGGACACAGGACTGAAGGTGTGGCCTAACCAGTGCAGTGTATAGCGGCAGAATGACCTCCCTGCTCCTGCTGGCCACACTGTTCCTGATGCAGGCCAGGATGCCATTGGCCCTCTTGGCTGCCTGGGCACACTACAGACTCATATTTAGCCTACCATCAACCAGCACCCCCAGATCCCTCTCTGCCTGGCTGCTCTCCAGCCTCTCTGAACATAGCCTGTAGCACTGCATGGGCTTGCTGTGGCCAATGTGCAGAACCCAGCACTTGGATGTGTTAAATCTCATGCCGTTGGATTCTACCCATCTGTCCAGTCTGTCGAGGTCTCTCTGCAAAGCCTCTCTATCCTCCACCAGATCAACTAATGCCCCCAGCTTGGTGTCGTCCGCAAATTTCCTGATGATCGACTCAATGGCCTCATCCAGATCATCAATAAAGATGTTAAAGAGGATGGGGCCCAGCACTGATCCTTGGGGCAAACTTCTACTGACTGGCCGCCAGCTGGATGTGACACCATTCACCACCACTCTCTGGGTTCGGCCATCCAGCCAGTTCCTAACGCATCACAGTGTGCTCTCATCCAAGCCATGGGCTGACAGCTTGGCCAGGAGTTTGCTATGGGGGACAGTGTCAAAGGCCTTGCTGAAGTCTAGGTAGACCACATCCACAGGCCTCCCCACATCCACCACGTGGGTCACCTGATCATAGAGGGAGATCAGGTTGGTCAGGCAGGACCTGCCCTTCCGAAATCCATGCTGGCTGGGCCTGATCCCTTGGCCATCCTGGAAGTGCTGTGTGATTGCACTCAGGATGACCTGTTCCATAATCTTGCCTGGCACTGAGGTTAGGCCTAGAATTCCCTGGCTCATCCAACCGACCCTTGTTGTGGATGGGCACCATGTTGGCCAGCTTCCAGTCTTCTGGGACCCCTCCAGTGAGCCAGGACTAGAGGAAAATGATGGTGAGTGGCTTAGCCAGCTCGTCTCCCATCTCTCTCAGTATGCTAGGATGGATCCCATCTGGTCCCATGGACTTGTGGGGATCCATGCTGCTGAGGAGATCTCTAACTACCCCATCCTGGAACAGAGAGAAACTATGCTGCTCTCTGGCTCCTTCTGCCAGCTCTGCAGGCCACCTGTCTGGAAGACATTTTGTCCTGCTAGTGAAACTTGAGACAAAGAAGGTGTTAAGTACCTCTGCCTTTTCCTCATCCTTTGTTACAATTTTCCTCTCTGTGTCCGCCAAGGAGTGGAGGTTGTTCTTGTCCTTCCTCTTGCTATTAATATATTTATAGAAGGACTTTTTGTTATTCTTCATAGCAGAGGCCAGTCTAAGCTCCAAATGTGCTTTTGCCTCCCTAATTTTCTTCCTACAAGACCTTGTAACATCCTTAAACAATCCATGGGTTGCCTCACCTTTCTTCCAAAGATGATACACCCTTGTTTTTTCCCTTAGTTCTTTTAGAAGTTCATTACCCATCCAGGCTGACCATCTGCCCCAGCGGCTCATCTTCCAGCACATTGGCACAGCCTGTTCCTGCACCTTCAACAGTTCTTCCTTGGAGCAGGTCCAGCTCTCCTGGACCCCTTTGTTTTTAAGGACTGTTTCCCAAGGTACTTTCTGAGTTAGTTCCTTGAGTAACCTGAAGTCTGCCCTCCGGAAGTCCAGAGTGGAGGTCTTCTTGCTGCCCCTCTTTGCTTGACTGAATACTGAAAATTCAATTATCTCACGGTCACTGACCCCTAAACACCCTCTGACCTCCACATCACCCACTAGCCCTTCCCTATTGGTGAAGAGGAGGTCAAGCATAGCCTTACCCCTGGCAGGCTCATGCAGCACCTAGGATAAGAAGCTATCCTCCATACGCTCTAAGAACCTCCTAGATTGCCTCCTCTCTGCTATGTTGAGATCCCAGCAGATATCAGGCAGGTTGAAGATGCCCATGAGAACAAGGTCAGGCGATGTTGAGACAGCCTTAAGCTGCCTATAGAGTGATTCATCAACATCTTCCTCCTGGTTGGGTGGTCTGTAACAGACTCCAACCAGGATGTCTGCCCTGCTGGTCTTCCCTCTAATTCTCACCCACAAGTACTCAACCCGATCATCCCTGGTCTCCATCTCAATGACATCTAGTCCCTCCCTGATATGCAGGGCCACCCTTCCACCCCTTCTTCCTTGCCTGTCTCTCCTGAAGAGCCTGTAGCCATCAATTGCACCACTCCAGTCATGCAAGTCGTTCCACCCCTTCTCTGTGATGGCAACTACATCATAACTCTCCTGCTGCAACAAGGCTTCCAGTTCCTCTTGTTTGTTGACCATACTTCATGCATTAGTGTACATGCACTTCATCTGGACTGCTGGTTTCACCCTTGACTCCAGCTTACTACCCTCAGACTCCTGTCTGGGAGGACTGGTTCCATCCCCTTCCCCTTTCAAATCTAGTTTAAAGCCCTGTCAATGAGACCTGCCAATTCTCTTCCTTGAATCTTTTTCCCTTTGAGGTATAGGCCATTCTCGTACACTCTGATCTTTCCCCTCCTCTGGGATACTATGCCTAGCCCTGCCCATGTGACCTATTGGACAAAGATTTTGAAAAAGTGTGTTGGCGCGTACATCTGGCCGCAGCTGATCAAGAACACATGGGCTGAAATGGAACCACCTGCAAGGTGCCACTAGCTTTTAAAAGAGCAACTGGTGATGCAGGGAGCCTGAGCAATCCTCAGCAGCAAGCACGTGGAGAATGGCAAGCGCCGATCCTAGCCGAGTGCTGAGATACCACGCGGGTCCTGCCATTCCCATAGGTTGAAAAGGAAAGCAGCTAGTCCTCTCCGAGGTTGTTGGTTGCAGTGTGTTCCTGTGCGACAGTCCTGTAATCTGATGCTGACATTAGAAATGTCTTACATTTTAAATAGTAGAAATGTCTTGTATTTTAAACAGAAACTAGGCCTGTGTTTTGCCATATTGCTGTGGTTGCTCATGGAGCAGATACAGCCCTTGATATTTCTTCTCCCAGCCCCTAGTCTCATAAGAACACATTTTCTGATACTATTGCATTGCACACTCTTTAAAAATGCACATAGAAACCACATGCTGGGTCTTCAAATGTCAAGAGGAAGATAATTAATGTTAGTAAGTTTTTACATAATGGAACTGATCATTATCTATTTCTTTCTTGCTTTGAAGATTTTACTTCCCCAAAATGAACAAAAAGATTCCTTTCCAATGTCCACATTGTACTTTCTGAAGCAAATTAAGTGCAAATGCATAGTGAAATCATACATAGTTTTACGCATGGAGGATAGTATTAAAAAACTTATTTAATGTATTTTTTTTCCTTTCAAATGCCTTGTGAACCCTAAGGCTTTGAGTATCATGTTGAATACTGTATTCATTCTTTCCCAGAGTGGTGACTACTTTAAGAAAGTACTTTAAATTACTGTGGTGGGTTGAAATTGCCCACCAAAATAAAACTGCCAGACTAGCTCAGTGGAAGCAAATGAAACTATATTTACATGCACACTACAATCTAGAAATATGAAATGCAGTGAATACATAGAAAGTATATGATATTTACATATATTTACAACTTATAAACAACACAAGAACCCCCCTGGACAAAACCAGGGGTTACCAACAGTTTCTTCCTCTTCCCCCACTTCTGCCCTGTACACAGGACAAGAGAAAAAAGGAGAAAAGCAGAGAGCAGCTTTTCAGTACTTAGCCACAACAAGGAATGCAGTCAAGATCAGTGTCGTAGTTTGGGCTGGGTGCCCTCTGCTACAGGGGTGTTTCCTGTGTCCAGAAGTCCAGCCCAGTGGGTGGACACAGGAAATTAGGTTATTTCCTACCATGATCCCTTGCACCACTATAAGTCTCACGGCGGGGTCTGGCACTTCCTCTTTCCTTCCTCCTCGCCGCCTGGTAACTGGGGAGAAGATCTCCCGGCCATGGGCCTGGTTAGGCCCAAGGCCACGGGGGGATGGGCAGTCTCAGATCTGGCCAGCTGAGACTAGCCTAGCAGTGGGGGGGGGGGAAGGAGGAGCCCTGGGGGTTTGGGTGTACCCTCAGGTGGGGGATGGGATTTTCTCTGGGTCTGTTTTGGGTTCTCTCTCTTGTCACTGTGTTTCTAGTTTCTCTGCACGCACTCACTGTTCTATTTAAACTTTTCATCACTTTTGCAATCCGTTTGTCTGAGTCGTCATTTCTGCGCGTGGTGGGGAGGGGGTCTGCCCCAACCCATTACAATCAGCAATAGCCAAGCAAAAGCACCTGCTAGTGTCTGCTAGAGCAAAGAAGTAAAAAAGAGAAAGAGTTAATGTACATAACTAA
This sequence comes from Melanerpes aurifrons, assembly GCA_011125475.1. NCBI lineage: Eukaryota > Metazoa > Chordata > Aves > Piciformes > Picidae > Melanerpes > Melanerpes aurifrons. The sequence continues at coordinate 473,713 of WWNC01000081.1, read as the reverse complement.
CTTTATGTCATATATTAGACCAATGGGATTATTTAGACCTTATAATTATTTTCATTTTGCATCCAATGTTGATTTATTTACATCCTACCACTTTTCTACTCAACTTGTAGAACATTTTTGTAGGCACAACCTAAACCTCCACAAATATCTATTTTCTGTCCTAGTTTTTCCCTACTGTTTATTTCCCTACTGTTTATTAGACTATTACTCAAACACCTTCCTCTACCATAGCAAACCCTCACCTAAAAGTTTCCGAATGTTTTGTGAACAGTCATTCATTATAACATGCAACACTCCTATTAGATAGATTCATTGTGGTAGATAGTGTAATACTCATTTTTAGCTCAAAAGTTTTAAAAAAACTTGACTCAAGAATTGTGCTAGTAAAAATGCATTCATTTCCTTAAGAGTAGTTTATTTTCCTAGTCTTGGTTTAAAAGGATCTTACAAGGGGACACCAATGTATGCAACAGCTTGCTTACTTTCGTGCTTACTTACTCCTTACTTGCTTGCTTACTTTCTCCTTTTATCTCTTGTCCTGTGTACAGGTGTCTCGGTCCAGAGAGGGAAAGAGACTCAGTTCTTATGAATATTCCCGTATTGTGAAATTAGAGGCACAAACGAGGCCAAAATATCAACAGCTAGACTATTTATTGCATAAATAAAGTGGAAGTAAGAAGGGGAGAGGGAGAAAATAGAGAGGGAGAGAGAGAAGAGAGAGAGAAGAGGAAAGGAATTACATTACCACACCCCTCACCCCCCCAAGACAGTTTGAGTCTGTGGAGGAAAGGTGCTGCAGGAGATGTTGGGTCTGTAGAGAAACGGGGCTGAGGCTTTTGCTGGGGAAGAGCTGTGGTCCTCTGTGGAGATGTTGGGTTGGTACAGGAACAGTGCTGAGGCTCTGGCTGGAGAAGAGCTGTGGTCCTCTGGGCAGCCTCTTTTCTCCATGAGTTGCAGCAGGCAGAACTTTTCCTCCTAAGTGACATGGTCCTTCTCCTGTGTTTTCCTTCATCTCTGTTTTTCTTCTAAAGTAGCCAGTAGTGGCTCCAGTCTTTTATACAGCTTACAGCTTTTAGTCCTTAGGTATGTGTCCAGGTATCGTTCCCCGGAAATCTTTCTGTGTAATTCTGTATGTTTGGACAAGGTTCTGTTGGGGGGAGGCTCCGCCTCCTCCGTCTCCATCCAGACAAGCCCCTACACTCATTGCACATCAGGAAACAGGTGGTGAATCCATTGTGTCACCCTTCCCAGGGTACTTCATGGGTAGAGATTATCTTGTCTCATGCATATTCCCGAAGGTGGACTTGGTCCATTGTTGTCAGGCCAGCTGTGGCCCAGTGAGCAATATTATCTTTGCACCTTCCAAGAGTCGTTCCAGTGGCTCTGCCCAACACATATCAGCTATTGTCTGGGCAAGCAGCAAGTGATTTTATCTTTGTTGAGTCACACCAAGAGAGACAAACTTTTAGTCTCTCACAACAGGACAGAAGTGGGCTTGCTTACTGTACACATAGCTTCTTAATCTATATGTAAATGATATATCTATATGTGAACATGATAATACTCAAGACAACTCAGAAGCCAAGAACATGTTATAGGAGACTTGCAGCCCTTTACTGTGATACCATCTATAGGTTATGTTGACTAATCTGTGACTCCCTTCTACTTTCTCTATGATCTTTCTGTAGTCTGTAAAGTTTCCCATGATGTGATCAAACTGAAAAAGATGAAAAAACAAAGAAATGTACCATTGTAGTACAAATTTGATCTGACTCAAAAAAATCATGGTGTCATAGAACAGTTTGGGTTGGAAGGGACCTCTAAAGGTCCAATCCCTCCTACAGTAAGGGGAGGTTTAGGCTGGATGTTAAGAAGAAGGTCTGCACAGAAAGAGTGATTTGCCATTGGAATGTGCTGCCCAGGGAGGTGGTGGAGTCACCATCACTGGAAGTTTTTAAGAGGAGATTGGGTGAGGCATTTGGTGCCATGGTTTAGTTGATTAGATGGTTTTGGATGATAGGTTGGACTTGATGATCTCAAAGGTCTTTTCCAATCTGGTCTATTCCATTCCATTCTATTCTATTCTATTCTATTCTATTCTATTCTATTCTATGCTATGCTATGCTATGCTATGCTATGCTATGCTATGCTATGCTATGCTATGCTATGCTATGCTATGCTATTCTATTCTATTCTATTCTATTCTATTCTATTCTATTCTATTCTATTCTATTCTTTTCTGCTGGATGGTTTCTATTAGGTCAGCCTAGGGCCTTCCCTTCTCCAGATTGCAGAACCCCACCTCCCTAGCTGGTCTTTCTAGAAGAGTTTCAATTCCCTGATAATTTCCATGGCCGTCCTTTGGACCTACTCCATCAGGTCCGTGTGCTTCCTGTATTGAGGGTTCCAGAGCCGGACACATCACTCCAGGTGAGGTCTTACAAGGACAGAGTATCCCAATCCAAGTATGCCCTGAAATCTGCACTTATTCTGAAAATCAGATAGTCTTTTTTATATCACTAGAATTCTTTACAAGACTTAACATTGTTGATTTCTTTGCTAATCATTATAGACTACTTTGGATCTGCTAAACAATGAATCTTGTAAGACATGAAAATTTTGCCATAAAAAGACAGAAAGACAGATGGATATGGGTCAAGTAAATCAGTTTCCTATTCAGCATCTATATGTAGTACGAATAAGCATAAACTACAAGGCAAAGGCTTAAAAAGTTCCACTGGTTCTGATGGTTTGGTACAAAATATTTCCTACAGTTAGAATAGATAGTACTTCTGAGACTAGTACCAGAACTGAAAATGAAAGAAACTTTCAACTTGTAAACAGTTACAATAAAATAGGCAAAACCATGACTCATAGGCTACCAACCCAGGCAGACAAACACTCTGCATGTGCCTCAGATTGGTGCAGGACTTTGGTTAGTTTTATAATTCAGCTACATTCTCCATAAAATTATTATAACTGTACTTCATACACGCTTTTTTAAAACTGTTTGAAAATTGTTATAAAGTCCCAAATAAGCCAAGATTATTTTAAAACACTAGTTACCAGGAAAAAAAAAAAATGGATTGCCGTACTTGAACTTTATATATTTGAAATTTGACCAATTCAGACATGTGTCACAATGTAGGACAAAAGTTCACTGTTTATAACTGGGCTTTGAAAAAAAAAATTAGAAACTGTAAATCTGAGAAAGAGTATCAATGTGTGACCGTTTCTTCCTGTAGTGGGGAAGGGAGAGCTAGGCCTTCTCTCAACCCACTGCGTTATTGGCAGTCTCAACGTGCGGCAAAATTAGCTTGATTTATTGCCTACTTGAGTCGGACTAGCAAACATGAAGGTGTTTCAGATTTTAGAGCTTCTGTTCTTTTCAATTTTGGGGGTCCTGATCTACAAATATTGTTTGGATTTGATTCTCGATCAAATGGGAAAATATATAATGCAAAAATTATATTTATGCTTTAAATATAAAATTCAGCTTCTCTATGATTGCTGTCTGGCATTCTTAGAGGGGGATGTGGAATAGCTCAGCTGGTAGCCAATGCTCTGTGGGGTTGGCTAAAGGACAGGAGAAAGAATGGTTGGCAGAGGAAAGGAAAACCTATTGGAGCAGCTAAACTGTGGCAGGACATTGCTGATCGAGTCGAGAGAATTCCAGTGAAGGTGAGACACATCGATGCTCACATTCCTAAAAGCAAAGCTACTGAGGAACAGCAACACAACCATCAGGCAGATCTAGCTGCAAGAGTTTCTCAAGTAGACATGGACTCTAATCTTGATCTCAACTGGAAACACCGAGGTGAGATATTCTTTGCTTGGTGGGCTCATGATTCGCCAGGACATCAAGGCAGAGACGCAACATACCAATGGGCTCACGACAGATCCATAGACATTTCCATGGATGCTATCACACAAGTCATCCTTGACTGTGACATTTGTGCTGCTATTAAGCAGGCAAAGCGACTTAAGCCCTTGTGGTATGGTGACAGATGGTCCAAATACAAGTATGGTGAAGCTTGGCAGATTGACTGTACCACTCTACCACATTCTCGTTCTGGTAAGCAATACGTGCTTACTATGGTAAAGGCAAACACTGGATGGTTGGAAACTCATCCAGTTCAACATACAACTGCACGCAACATCATTCTCGGTCTGGAGAGACAGATTCTGTGGAGACACAGAATTCCAGAGAGGATTGAGTCAGACAACAGAACTCATTTCAAGAACAACCTTCTCAAGAACTAGGGAAAAGAGCACAGTATTGAGTGTATATTCCATATTTCCTACTATGCACCAGCTGCAGGGAAGATTGAATGCTACAACAGTTTGTTGAAGACCACTCTTAAAGCCATGGGGGGTGGATCTTTGAAAAACTGGGAAAAACATTTAGCACAAGCAACCTTGCTGGTAAATAGTAGAGGTTTGGTGAATCGAGCTGGACCTGCACATTCAGATCTGCTATAGAAAGTGGAAGGTGATAGAGTTCCTGTTGTTAGAGAAAAGAATCTGTTAGGTAAAACTGTTTAGGTATTTTCTCCCTCAGGAGAGGCTAAACCTGTCTGAGGGGTGGTTTCAGCTGAAGATCCGGGTCAGACTTATTGGGTAATGCAAGAGAATGGTGAAATTCAGTGTATTCCACAAAGAAATTTAACTTTAGCTGGAAGAGTTTAATTTCAGACTGTTGTATAGCTACATTGTGTCCAAGGAAGAATCCATGAGGAATCTATGGTGCACAAACCCTGAGAACCCTGAGAGCCCTGAGTCAACTGAGGGTCCCTGTGTTCCTATTTTCCCTTTTCTTCACTTCGTCTGCGAAGAGACAAACTGTTTTCCACTTAGCTGGAATGGACTATGAACTTTACTCACGAAATGTAAATATCCTTTTAGATTGGATGGACAGTATGAACAGCCAATGAAATTGTTTAGAAAGGGTGGACTGTGACCGTTTGAGGCTGTGCCTTTAAGAAAGGGACAGTGCTGGAACACTCTGGCTGAATGTTTTGAAAAACAAAGATAGGTCTAAACAAATTTTATCAGTAGATTGGTAGAATGCAACTTTTAAGTTTTAGTTCAGTTGGAATTTTTGTCAGTTCCTCTCTGTTGTCCCTTTCCTGTCTGTCTGCTTCTGAGTAAGTAGCCAGAACAACCTTAGATAATAGATAAGCACTAATCCTGCATGCGCTTGGAAGCCTAATAAGAATTCTCATCCTTAATAACTGCCTTTTCTCTCTCTAACCGTTTTTGGGAAAAAAGGGAGGTAGGGGGAGAGAAGGGGGTACAGGGGGGGAACCCTCTTCTGTCCAGAGGAGGGAGTTTTCTTCCTTTATTTTTCTTTGCTGTATATTTCTGTATATATATTGTAGATACTGTATATATTGTGTATATACAACCTGCATTCCATATTGTTTGTAAATATAGCTTTGCTTCTCTGACTAAACTAGCTGTGGTTTCTTTCTGTTGTGGGGGAGGGAGAGCTAGGCCTTCTCTCAACCCACCACACAATGATATTCTTTGTATTTGAGAAATTGCAGAAGTGCAAATCAAATAATTATTTCAAAAAACAAAGAGTTCAGCAGAATCAGTGAGAGCTGCTCTCTCTTGTCTATGCAAGGCAAAGTACTGTTTTCAAGCAGCCTACAACCATGTTGTGATATTCTCTTACCACAAACCTACCACTAGGGAAAATCTGGAAGAGGGTTTTCTCTGAGTTCTTGGGCCCTGCAATGGGTTACAACACTGATAGCCTGAACTTATAGCTCACCATTCTTCCCCTGCAAAACAGCCCAAAGTCCACTAGACTTTATGGACTCAGTCCTGATAGTGGAGATGTTATTTCACTAGGTGAATTAGAATGTGCCTGTACAAACTTGAGAAGATTGCTCAGATGAGAGAAATTTGAGTTTATTAGGAGCAAGGGAGTATTTGGAGAATGGAAGCACCTAGAATACAAGGAATCATCTCTGCCATAATGTCCTGGAAGAGGCATTAACAAGCCATTTAACCTGTTAGGCCACTGCCCTTTCTTCTCCCTCCTCATTTACAGGGTCCAGGCTTGAGGTCAAGGAGCCAATAGGCAGGTGCTATTAAAGCTGCCTAAATGGGGTGGAAGTTGGACCCCGAGCCTCATGTTTGGCCAATGTCATGGGCACTATACCAATTGATGGCAGCTTCACTACTGCAGGTTGGCCCACCTCTAATTGTAGTAATGAGTGTGGTGGTTTCCCCTCCAGCCCAACTGGCATGCAAATAACATCTACCATTGGTTCATCTGGACAAAATGCCTTGATCCTGGGGCTACCATAATTTCCCCATTGGTTATTCACAGTATAGACTGCATGGGCTAAACTCTTGTCCCAATTCCCTTTAAAGACATTGGTATGCCTTTTAATGAGGCCATTCATCATTTCAACCTTGCCATTTGCCTGAGGGTAGCATGGGGTATGGAACACCCACTTGACCCCTTCATCTTGTGCCCAGTCTTGCACAATGGCTGTGGTGAAATGTGACCTGTTAGCACTCTGTATGCACTCAGGCATCAGCAAAATGCTAAACCAATGTTTTAGAGCCTCAATGGCCTGTGCTTCTGTGGCACTACTGGTGGCTGTGGCCATGGTTAATCCAGATACCCCTTCTACACCAACCAGTATGCATTTCTTTCCATGTCATGGTTTGAGGGGACCAGCATAATCAATCTGCCAGGTACTCCACAGAGTTTTATCCAGCCTGATATGTTTGGCTGGTGCTAGGTTTCAGTGATTTGCCTTCAGCCAGATCCTACACTGGGGATAGGCTGAAATGATAGTTTCACATGTTGCCACGGAAACTGGCCATCCACAAGACCTGCACTCATAGAAAAGATTAGCCTTGCCTGAGTGACCCCTTTTGATATGAAACCACTCATTCAACCTTCTCCCATCTTTCCTCTCGCTACACACCACATGGATGTGTGCCAGGTCATCCACCTGCTGGTTCCACTTTGCAGCAAGGGTGTCTTGCTTGAAAGTGTCCTTGTTACGTGGAGGCAAACTAGGCCTTGTCCTCTTCTCGCAGTTGGACCATGAAATACATGTCCTTGATGTCCATTGTGGCCATCCAGGTGTGGGATGCAGCTCGAATGGCTGTTGCCACAGAGGTCAAGCTTGGGACTGCTGTGGTGAGAGGGTCTGTGTTGCTTGTAACAGGTAGTCCTGAGTGCAATCACACAGCACTTCCAGGATGGCCAAGGGATCAGGCCTAGCCAACATGGATTTAGGAAGGGCAGGTCCTGCCTGACCAACCTGATCTCCTTCTATGATCAGGTGACCTGCCTGGTGGATGTGGGGAGGCCTGTGGATGTAGTTTACCTGGACCTCAGCAAGGCCTTTGACACCGTCCCCCATAGCAAACTCCTGGCCAAGCTGTCAGTCCATGGCTTGGACGGGAGCACACTGCGATGGAACTGGCTGGACGTCCAAGCCCAGAGAGTGGTGGTGAATGGTGCCACATCCAGCTGGCGACCAGTCAGTAGTGGTGTGCCCCAAGGATCAGTGCTGGGTCCTATGCTCTTTAAAATCTTTATTGATGATCTGGATGAGGGCATTGAGTCCATCATCTGTAAATTGGCAGACAACACCAAACTGGGGGCAGGAGTTGATCTGCTGGAGTGTAGAGAGGCTCTGCAGAGGGACATCAACAGGCAGGACAGATCACAGTATCACAGTATCACAGTATCACAGTATCACTTAGGTTGGAAAGGACCTCGAGGATCATCGAGTCCAACCTATCAACACAGACCTCATGACTAGACCATGGCACCAAGTGCCACGTCCAATCTCCCCTTGAACGCCTCCAGGGTCAATGACTCAACCACCTCCCTGGGCAACCCATTCCAATGACGAATGACTCGCTCGGTGAAGAACTTCCTCCTCATCTCGAGTCTAAACCGCCCCTGGCGCAGCTTGAGACTGTGTCCCCTTGTTCTGGTGCTGGTTGCCTGGGAGAAGAGGCCAACCCCTTCCTGGCTACAACCACCCTTCAGGTAGTTGTAGAGGGCAATGAGGTCACCTCTGAGCCTTCTCTTCTCCAGGCTAAACAATCCCAGCTCCCTCAGCCTCTCCTCATAGGTCTTATGTTCAAGACCTCTCACCAGCATTGTTGCCCTTCTCTGGACATGTTGAAGTGTCTCGATGTCCTTCCTAAACTGAGGGGCCCAGAAGTGGACACAGTACTCAAGGTGCGGCCTAACCAATGCAGAGTACACAGGCACTATGACCTCCCTGCTCCTGCTGGCCACACTATTCTTGATGGAGGCCAGGATGCTATTGGCCCTCCTGGCCACCTGGGCACACTGCTGGCTCATATTCAGGTGGCTGTCAATCAGCACACCCAGGTCCCTCTCTGTTTGGGAGCTCTCCAGCCACTCCCACCCCAGCCTGTAGCTCTGCATGGGATTGCCGTGGCCAAAGTGCAGCACTCGGCACTTGGACTTGTTGAATGCCATCCCATTGGACTCTGCCCATCTGTCCAGTCTGTCGAGGTCCCTCTGCAGAGCCTTTCTACCCTCTAACTGACTAACATCTGCCCCTAACTTTGTGTCATCTGCAAACTTGCTGATGACTGACTCTACCCTTTCATCCAGATCATCGATGAATATGTTGAAGAGGACAGGGCCCAGCACTGATCCCTGGGGGACACCACTGGTGACTGGCCTCCAGCTGGATGTGGCACCATTCTCTACCACTCTCTGGGCCCGGCCCTCCAGCCAGTTCCTAACCCAGCACAGAGTGTAATGGTCCAATCCACAAGCTGACAGCTTAGCCAGCAGTTTGCTATGGGGAACGGTGTCAAAAGCCTTGCTGAAGTCTAGGTAGACCACATCCACAGGCCTCCCCACATCCACCAGACGGGTCACCTGATCATAGAAAGAGATCAGGTTGGAGAGGCAGGACCTGCCCTTCCTGAATCCATGTTGGCTGGACCTGAGCCCTTGGCCATCCTTCAGGTGCGCAGTTATTGCCACCAGGATAATCTGCTCCATCACTTTCCCTGGCACTGAGGTGAGGCTGACTGGCCTGTAGTTTCCAGGTTCCTCCATCCGACCCTTCTTGTGGATGGGGACCATGTTGGCCAGTTTCCAGTCATCTGGGACCTCCCCAGTGAGCCAGGACTGGAGGAAAATGATGGAGAGTGGCCTAGTTAGCACATCTGCCAGCTCTCTCAGCACCCTAGGATGGATCCCATCTGGTCCCATGGACTTGTGAATATCCAAGTGGCTCAGCAGGTCCCGAACTAATTCCTCATGGATTTCCGGGGCATTACACTGCTCCCCGACCCCATCACCCAGGTCCGGAGGCCACTCGTCCTGAACTCCTGCCTTGCTGTTAAAAATTGAGGCAAAGAAGGTGTTCAGGACCTCAGCTTTCTCCTCATCCTCAGTCACCGTGTTCCCCTCCAGGTCCACTAGGGAGTGCAGGTTCTTCCTACCCTTCTTCTTATTGTTTATATATTTATAAAAGTGTTTTTTCTTATCTTTAACTGTGGTAGCCAGCTTCAGTTCCAACTGGGCCTTAGCCTCCCTAATTTTATTCCTACATAATCTAACAGCTTCCTTAAACATATCTCGAGAAGCCTTCCCCTCCTTCCAAAGGTGATACAGCCTCTTCTTCCCCCTTAAATCCTCCAGGAGCTGCTTGCTCATCCAGGCTGGTCGCCTTCCCCGCCGGCTTGCCTTCCGGCATGTGGGAACTGCCAATTTCTATGCCTTCAAGAGCTCCTGTTTGAGGTAGGTCCAACCCTCCTGAACCCCTTGGTTCATGAGGGCTGGTACCCAGGGGACTTTACAAACAAGTTTCTTAAATAGGCTGAAGTTCGCCCTTCGGAAGTCCAAGGTGAAGGTCCTGTTGGTGCTCCTCCCTATCTCCCTGCATATTGAAAACTTCACTATCTTGTGGTCACTGCACTATAGGCAGCCTCCCACGATCATGTCTCCCACCAGCCCTTCCCTATTGGAGAACAGCAGGTCAAGCAGAGCCTGTCCCCTGGTAGGCTCGCTTAACAGCTGTGTCAGGAAGCAGTCCTCCATTTGCTCCAGGAATCTTCTGGACTGCCTCCTCACTGCTGAATGAAGTTCCCAGTAGATATCTGGGAGGTTGAAGTCACCAACAAGGACAAGATCTGATGATCTTGAGACAGCCTCCAGTTGCTTGTAGAACAACTCATCAGCCGCCTCATCCTGGTTGGGTGGTCTGTAACAGATTCCAATCAGGATGTCAGGCTTGTTAGGTTGTCCTCTGATTTTGACCCACAGGCTCTCAACTACCTCATCTTCCACCTCAAGTTGTGTGACAGAGATTGACTCTCCAATATACAGAGCCACCCCTCCTCCTCTTCTCCCTCACCTCTCTCTCCTAAAGAGCCTGTAACCCCCCATTGTAGCACTCCAATCATGGGTGCTGTCCCACCAAGTTTCTGAAATGGCAACTACATCATAGTCTCCCTGATGGATTAGGACCTTCAACTCCTGTTGCTTATTGCCCAGTCTGCGTGCATTGGTGTACATGCATCGCAGCTGGGTTCCTGACTTCTCAACTGACCCTACCTTGCGCCCTACTCTTACCTCTGCAGAGGGACCGATTGCCTCACCCACCCCCTTCAGACCTAGTTTAAAGCCCTCCTAATGAGCCCTGCCAACTCCAGTGCCAAGACTCTCTTACCCCTTCTAGATAAATGCACCCCATCAGGACCCAGCAGGTCAGGTGCGGTGAAAGTTGTCCCATGGTCATAGAACCCAAAGTTCTGCCTCTGGCACCATCCCCTGAGCCAATTGTTGATGGTGTGGGTTCTCCCGTTCCTCTCACTGTACACCCCTGCCACTGAGGGAACTGAGCAGAACACCACTTGAGCTCCTGCCCCATCAATCAATTGTCCAAGGGCCCTGAACTCCTTCTTAATCGCCCTGGTGCCCTTCCTGTCAATCTCATCACTCCCAGCCTGTATTACCAGCAGAGGGTAATAGTCAGTGGGCTGGATTAATTTAGGGATTCTCTTTGCAATGTCCCTAACCCATGCCCCTGGTAGGGATCAGACCTCCCTGTGGGATGGGTCGGGATGACATATGGGTCCCTCAGTACCCCCCAGGAGAGAGTCCCCTACAACTATAACCCTTCTCCTTTTCTTTGTGGAGCTGGTTGTTACAGCTGGTGGGGACCACTTGGGCTTAGGCTTCCCCCCAGAGCTGGTCGTTACAGCTGGTGGGGTCCGCTTGGCCTTAGGCTCCCCTCTGGATGGCTGCTCCTCAGCCTCAGCCCTCTTATCCTTACTGCCCTCAGCCTGCAGGGCCTCATACTTATTATGCAAGGGCAGCGGAGGAGGAGGAGAGGGTCGGGGTGGATTTCTCTTGCTACCCTTGGCAGGGACCTGTATCCATCCCTCTCCGACTCCAGAAACCCTTCCCTCAGCAGGGGAGATCTGCAGAGCCTTCTCCCACAAGTCTAACTCCCTTTCACTTTCCCTTATTGTCCTTAGCCTAGCTACCTCCTCCTTCAGCTCGGCCACTTCATCCTTCAGCTCTGCCACCATGCTGAGGAGAAAATTCACCTGCTCACACCGGACACAGGTGTCCTCTCCTTCCCCCTCTATTTCAAGTGCCAGGCTGAAGCACTCTCTGCAGCTGACAGCCTGGACTCCAGCATGTTGGTAAAACAGCCCTGTCTGGGCAGATGCTGCTTTTTTACCCTTCGTCCGAGTGACGACCATGATGCAACGTTTAAGGTTTGGTTTTTCTCTTTGGGTGGGTTTTATTGTTGGGTTTTTTTTGTTTGGTTTTTTTTTTATCACCCAGCCGTTAGACAGCTACTGAACCACAATGGCGCTGCGTGCACAGCCTGGGCGGCTTTTAAAACTGCCGCGGCTGACGTCAGGCTCCCGTGCCCATGCAGGCTCGCGTGAGCATGATCCTGCCGGCTCCTCCCCCTACCAGCAGTCCTCCCGACTCGTGAAGCCCCGAAAGGAAAGCAAAAATACCCCGAGAAAATCACAGCTTAAGCGGAGCAGTTCCGGACGAGCGGTCCCGATCAGCTACTGAACCACAATGGGTTCCCAGATGGGGAGAGTCCAACAGCAAGAGATTTAACACATCGAAGTGCCAGGTTTTGCACATTGGCCACAGCAACCCCATGCAGTGCTATAGGCTGAGGTCAGAGTGGCTGGAGAGCAGCCAGGTAGAGAAGAAGGACCTGGGGGTGCTGGTTGATGGTAGGCTGAACATGCTGGATGGCCGAACCCAGAGAGTGGTGGTGAATGGTGTCACATCCAGCTGGCAGCCAGTCAGTAGTGGAGTCCCCCAGGGATCAGTGCTGGGCCCCATCCTCTTTAACATCTTTATTGATGATCTGGATGAGGGCATTGAGTCTATCATCAGTAAATTTGCTGATGACACCAAGCTGGGAACAGGAGTTGATCTGCTAGAGGGTAGAGAGGCTTTGCAGAGAGACCTTGACAGACTGGACAGATGGGCAGAGTCAAACGGCATGAGATTTAATGCATCCAAGTGCCAGGTTCTGCACATCGGCCACAACAACCCCATGCAGTGCTACAGGCTGGGGTCAGAGTGGCTGGAGAGCAGCCAGGCAGAGAGGGACCTGGGGTACTGGTCGATGGTAGGATGAACATGAGCCAGCAGTGTGCCCAGGCAGCCAAGAGGGCCAATGGCATCCTGGCCTGCATTAAGAACAGTGTGGCCAGCAGGAGCAGGGAGGTCATTCTGCCCCTGTACACTGCACTGGTTAGGCCACACCTTCAGTCCTGTGTCCAGTTCTGGACCCCTCAGTTTAGGAAGGATGTTGACTTGCTGGAACGAGTCCAGAGAAGGGCAACGAAGTTGGTGAGGGGCTTGGAACACAAGCCCTATGAGGAGAGACTGAGGGAGCTGGGGCTGCTTAGCCTGGAGGGGAGGAGACTCAGGGGTGACCTCATTACTCTCTACAACTACCTGAAGGGGGGTTGTAGACAGGCAGAGGTTGGTCTCTTCTCCCAGGCAGCCAGCACCAGAACAAGAGGACACAGTCTCAGGCTGCGCCAGGGGAAGTTCAGGCTGGAGGTCAGGAGGAAGTTTTACACGGAGAGAGTGATTGCCCATTGGAATGGGCTGCCTGGGGAGGTGGTTGAATCGCCGTCACTGGAGGTGTTCAGGAGGAGACTTGACAGGGTGCTTGGTTACATGGGTTAGTTGATTGGGTGGTGTTGGGTGATAGGTTGGACGTGATGATCTTGAAGGTCTCTTCCAACCTGGTTTATTCTATTCTAACCATCAGGGAGATACCATCTTTTGCCGGCTAGAACATTAAATCCTTAGATGTTCCCAGGGTAAGGGCTCAAGGCAAACTCTACCAAGGTGCTACGCTTGTCACCTGGGAGCCATAACCTTGCCTTAGCCACTAATTTTAATTCTCCTATTGGGGTGGTTGGTCTTTGCCTGCTGCACATATAAAATGCTGATTTGCGCACTGGTATCAATGTAGAATTTAATGGCAGTTTGAGTTGGTCCTGTTGGAATTAAAACAAAAAGTTCCATATTATCAGACCATTGCAAGGCATACATCACATGATGAGAGAGGCTTGTGACAATCATCGCAGTATTATTTTTTTGACACCTCCTTGGAGCTTTGGTGATGAAATGTGAGGGGTTTTCACAACAGCAGGGGAATCTGGAGTGGAAGAACTGCTGCTCTTACTCTGGTCACCACTGCTTCCCCTACAGCTTTGCTTCCATTTACCAGTTCTGTTCAAAGTCTTAAGGACAATTGACTTCATGTGCCCCATTGCCAGGCTCTTTAATACATGCTCAGGTATTCCTAAGGAAAGAGCTTGCTGAAACCAGTCTCTGGTCAGTGAAGCTGTTTCCAGATGGAGTTATGTCCTCGAGTTTTCCCAGGGTGACGCCTGTACTGGTTTGGGCTGCTGTTTGGACTTGTGTGGGGAGCTGCCTGTGTTTGGTGCACTTCTTGTTTTTCACTACAAGGTGACACTCTGTGGCTGGCTTTGTAGGTACCAGCATGTTATCCGTTCCCAGAGGGTGCATGAACTGGATAACCGACAAGATCCCCATAGTCTGCTAAGTCCCTTAACCGTTCTTTCCAGATTGGGATGTGCCCACAAGAATCATCAGAGAACTTATTCCTTTTAACTGCTTGTTTAATCTGCTCCATTCGGTCAATCATATGTCCTGTAAAGGCATTGGGCACTCCTCAAATGAGAGGTTTAAGCCTCTTGGGGTTAATGGGCACATTTAAAGGGGACTCATGGAGCCCTTGTTCATGCATGGCTTGAAGTCACAACATTTTTCTAACTGCTGCAGACAGTTCAGCTGAAGTCTCTATCTGTATGCTTGTGTGTTTGTCTCTCTTGGAGGTATCTATGTCCACAGCCCAATAAGCAATTCAGGCAGTTAGGGAGTAATTCCCATCAGGAGTTGGACTCAAAAATACATTTGGCCCCCATTCTGTATCAGCCTCTTCAGCGCTCAGGAAAACAAGATTGCCGCCCATGGCCAAAACTCTGTAGAGAAAGTCATTAATTGTTTTATTTGGCTCACAGGAGATTTTTTTCTGCAATTCATTTAACTGGGTGAATCTGTGTTCTAGTGGTCCTGCAGCCACTATAGGCTGCAGTAACTTCCTGCCTAAATGCAAATGTACCATAAAGTGACTTCCTCCTCAGAGCTAGAGTCATCTGTGTTGCTAAACCTGGGGAAAGTCCCTGCTGGCCAGAAACTTGCCACTTGTCTGCAGCTGCCAACTGTTCCTAGGTCAGGTCAAGCTGGGCAGCTACTCTGCATATAGGCTGGTTTCAGAGTTGGCGAGCGTTGCACAGCATAAGTGATCACTGAGGCTGGGCGTGGATGCACGGCTGGCAGCAAAACGCTTGGGGCCGTGCTCATTGGTGCCAGTTCAGGTAGGAACAATGACAATACAAATGAAATTATGTTATGTATCCAATAACTAGAATTGAGGCTGGAATTCAGTTGCTTGGGTGATATGGGAGCAAGGAGGAAAGAAATCCAGTAACATATCAAAGGTTGGTGTAGACAATCCTTTCAAAACCAGTAATATAACAGGTCAGTAGTAAAGAGGTCAGTGAAAATGACCTCATGAAATTAAAGACTAGAAACACAAGTGAAAGTTTGAAGACCTCACAGCTGGCATAGCTTATACAGGGAAGAGACATTTGTGATTTAGGCAGATAGTACCTCTTCTCAATGAAGACTCGAAGATAAAAGAGAGTTTTTCTCTTCTTAATTCCTTCCATTTACTCCCTTTCCCTTTCCCTTTCCCTTTCCCTTTCCCTTTCCCATTCCCTTTCCAGTTCCCTTTCCCTTTCCAGTTCCCTTTCCAGTTCCCTTTCCCATTCCCCTTTCCCCTTCCCCTTGCCCGTTCCCATTTCCTGTTCTCTTTTCCCTTTCGCCTTCCCTTTCTCCTTCCCTTTCCTCCTGATTATTTGAAGTGGGAAGCTGAGGTATGACCATTCATTTAATTTTTCCACTGCACTGAAACTTGAAATTGACAACTGCAATTCTTAACTACAAATTTCAAAGCTAGTAACTAACATGTATATTGTTGAACACAAGCCTGGATAGAATAGAATAGTAGATTAGGGGAGAAAACAAAGGCTTTGCACTTACATTTTTGTTTTTATAAACTGCTTGGGAATAAAACACTATGGAAATTAAGGTGTACAAATAGAGAGATACAAATGTGAAAGCTAGCTTCAGTTTCTGGTAGTAAGCTTTGAGAGTGTGTTGCTCTTACTGTCATCTCTAGTTTCTAAATCACTAATCTGGAACAAAGAAAGACAGGCTGGAAAGGAGGGGTGGGGCATACTCGCTACATCAAAGACTAGCTGGATTCCATGGAACTCTACCTAGGGTAATAGAAGACCTGACAGTTTATGGGTGAGAATTACAGTGAAGCTGGAGCATAGGAGGTTCCATGTGAACATAAGGAAAAACTTTTTCGCTATGAGAGTGACAAAACACTGGAACAGGATGCCCAGAGATGTTGTGGAGTCTTCTTCTCTGGTGATGTTCAAAACCTGCCTGGATGTGTTCCTGTGTAACCTACTTTAGGTGATCCTGCTCTGGCAGGGTTTTGGACTGTATGATCCCTTGAAGTCCTTTCCAAACCCTAATGTTCTGTGATTCAGTGATTCTATGAAGACAAGGGAAAGTGCCATCGTAGTGCAGGTCTGCCACAGGCTGCCTGACCAAGAAGACTAAATGGATAAGGCTCAGTGATTACTTTGCATCAGTCTTCACTATCAAGGGTTCTAGCTATACCATTAAAGCTCCAGAAGGCAAAGGTGAGGAGTGGGAAAAGATTCTGCTCGTTGTAAGTGAAGATCAGGTTTGAGACCATCTGAAGAGCCTGAAGATGCGCAAGGCCATGGAGCCCAGTGAGATGCATCTGAGGGTCCTGAGGGAACTGGTGGAGGAAATTGCCAAACCACTGTCCATCATATTTGAAGTCATGGCAATCTGGTGAAGTTGCTGCTGATTGGAAAAGGGGAAATAAAACCCCAATCTAAAAAAGGAAGACCCTGAGAACTATAGGCCAGTCTTACTTCTCTGCTTAGCAAGGTCATGTACCAGATGCTCCTGAAGGCTTTGTTAAGACAAATAGAAAATGAAGAAGAGGTGACTGGTAGTAAACAATATGGCTTCACTGAGGGCAGACCATGCCTGATGGAGTTGGCTTTCTATGATGGAATTACATCATCAGTGGATAAGGGAGGAGTAACTGATGTTACCTGCCTGGACTTGTGTAAATCATTTGACACTGTTCTGCACAACATCAGTGTGCAGTCTCAGTGTTTTTGCAGATGACACCAAACTGTGCAGTTTAGCTGACATGCTGGAGGAAAGGGATGCCATCCAGAGGGATTTGAACAGGCTCAAGGGGTGAGCCCAAGACAACCTCATGAAGTTCAACAAAGCCAAGTGCAAGGTCCTACATATGAGTTGGGGCAATCCCAACCACAAATATAGGCTGGGCAAGGAATGGCTTGAAATCAGGCTCAAGTCGAAGGATTTTGAGGTTTCTGCTGATGAAAAACTCTGCCTGAGCTGGCAGTGTTCACTTGCAGCCCAGAAAACCATCCATGTTCTGGGCTGCATCAAAAGAAGTATGACCAGCAGGACAAGTGACTGGATTCACCCCCTCTACTCTACTCTTCTGAGCCCACATCTGGTGTACAGCATCCAGTTTTGGTGCCCCAGCATAGGAGGAACATTGAACTCCTGGAGGGCCATGAAGATGATCAGAGAGCTGGAGCAGCTCTGCTATGGAAAGAGGCTCCAAGGGGCTGCTCAGCTTGGACAAAAGACAGCTCTGGGCAGATCTTGTAACAGCCTTCCAGTACCTGAAAGAGGCCTATATGACAGCTTGTAAGGGACTTTTTACAGTAACTTGGTGTGATAGAATGAGAGAGAATAGAATGAAGCTTGAGCAGGGCAGATGTTAGGAAGAAATTCTTTACAATAAGGGTGATGAGACTAGATGAAACCTTGAGCAATCTGTTTTAATGGAGGGTGTCCCTGTCCATGGCAGGGAGTTTGGAACCAGATGATCTTTAAGGTCTCCTCCAACCCAAACCGCAGAATCTATGAACAGAGTGTTTGACAATCTTTATCTGATTTTGTAAAAATGCAGCATAAGAAAACAGAGGATAGGCAACTGATTTGCATAGATCCATACCAGCTATAACCTAGGAAAAGATTAAACATTTCTGGTTCTCCATAGATTTATGGAATTAACTAAGAAATGGAGCACACTGGATAAGCACCTTCTAAAATGTATGTCCTTGGGGATATGACTGGACAAATGCCTTAAATAATTTTGTCTAAGTTCCATGTCAACTCCATTCAGAGAAGAAGACTGAACTGAAAGACCCCCATTAACCAGTTTTGGTGGGTTGAAGATTTCCCCCCCAACATTAAATTTGACAGTCCAGCTCAGCTGGAAGCAAAATGAGAGTGTATTTACAAGCAAAACTACAATCTACAATGAAATTCAATTAATAAGTACAAAGTATATGGTATTCACAATATTTAAAGATATTTACAATTAATAAACAGCAAAAGAATCCCCCTGGACAAAGATGAGGGGAAGCTAATATTTTCTTCACTCTCTGCTCCTCTCTCTACCCCCCTGTACACAAAAAGGACAAGAGACAGAGCAGAGAAGTTATTGTTAATACCAGTCACAACAAAAGTGTTATAAATGCAATAGTCATTTGTGATTTGTGTTACAAAATACAGTATTCACGGAGGTAGTGGCAGTTGGCATGTTTTGAGAGTAGAGTGTAAATGTTCAGACTGTTTTGCTTTCAGAGAGATGATAAATGCTCCCAACTTGGTGTCATCTGCAAATTTACTGATGACTGATTCAATCACCTCATCCAGATCGTCAGTGAAGATCTTAAACAGGATGGGGCCCAGCACTGATCCCTGGAGGACAACACTAGTGACTGGCTGCCAGCTGCATGCGACACCACTTACCACCACTCTCTGGGCTCGGCCTTCCAGCCAATTCCTAACTCAACACACACTGTTGCTGTCCAAGCCATGAGTTGACAGCTTAGCCAGGAGTTTGCTGTGGGGGATGGTGTCAAAGGCCTTGATGAAGTCCAGACCACATCCACAGCCCTCTCCACATCCACCAGACGGATCACTTGATCATAGAAGGAAATCAGGTTGGAGAGGCAAGATCTGCCCTTCCTAAATCCATGCTGGCTGAACCTGAGCCCTTGGACATCCTTCAGGTGCACAGTTACTGCTGCCAAGATAATCTGCTCCATCATTTTCCCTGGCACTGAGGTCAGGCTGACTGGCTTGGAGTTTCCAGGTTCCTCCATCTGACCTTTCTTGTGGATGGGGACCACATTGGCCAGCTTCCAGTCATCTGGGACCTCTCCAGTGAGCCAGTACTGGAGGAAAATGATGGAGAGCAGTTTGTCCAGCTCATCTGCCAGCTCTCTCAGGACCCCACGATACATCCCATCCAGTCCCATGGACTTGTGAGTGTCCAAGTGGCTCAGCAGGTCCCGAACTAATTCCTCATGGATTTCCAAGGCATTACACTGCTCCCTGACCCTACCATCCAGTCCAGGAGGCCACTCGTCCTGAACTCCTCCTGCCTTACTGTTAAAAAATGAGGCAAAGAAGGTATTCAGGACCTCAGCCTTTTCCTCATCTTTAGTTACCATGTTCCCCTCCAGGTCCAATAAGGAGTGTAGGTTCTTCTTGCCTTCTTTTTAGTGTTAATATATTTGTAAAAATACTTTTTATTATCTTTCACAGAGGTGGCCAGCTTAAATTCCAACTGGGCCCTCACCTCTCTAATTTTTTTCCTACATAATCTAACAGCTTCCTTAAACATAACTCAAGAAGCCTTCCCCTCCTTCCAAAGGTGATATAGCCTCTTTTTTCCCCTTAAATCCTCCAGGATCTGCTTGCTCATCCAGGCTGGTCGCCTTCCCTGCTGGCTAATCTTTCAGCACATGGGAACTGCCAGTTCTGGTGCCTTCAAGAGCTCCCATTTGAAGTAGGTCCAACCATCCTGGACCCCTTGATTCTTGAGGGCTGCTACCCAGGAAACTTTACAAATAAGTTTCTTAATCAAGTTGAAGTTTGCCCTCCAGAAGTCCAAGGTGAGGGTTTTGTTAGTTCTCCTCTCTATCTCCCTGCATATTGAAAACTTCACTATTTCATGATCACTGCACCCTAGAGGGCAGAAAGGCTCTGCAGAGGGACCTTGACTGACTGGACAGATGGGCTGAGTCCAACAAGATGATATTTAAGAAGTGCAAGTACCGTGTGCTGCACTTTGGCCACAACAACCCCATGCACAGTTACAGACTGGGGTCAGAGTAGCTGGAGAGCTGCCAAACAGAAAGGGACCTGAGGGTACTAAATGACAGCAGCCTAAACAAGAGCCAGCAGTGTGCCCAGGTGGCCAAGAAGGCCAATGGCATCCTGGCCTGCATTAGGAATAGTGTGGCCAGCAGGAGCAGGGAAGTCATTGTGCCCCTGTAATCAGCACTAGTTAGGCCACACCTTGAGTCCTGTGTCCAGTTCTGGGCCCCTCAGTTTAAGAGGGACATTGAGACACTTGAGCGTGTCCAGAGAAGGGCAACAAGGCTGGTGAGAGGCCTTGAGCACAAGACCTATGAGGAGAAGCTGAGGGAGCTGGGATTGTTTAGCCTGGAGAAGAGGAGACTCGGTGGAGACCTCATTGCCCTCTACAACTACCTGAAGGGTGGTTGTAGCCAGGAGGGAGTTGGTCTCTTCTCTCAAGCAACCAGCACCAGAACAAGGGGACACAGTCTCAGGCTGCACCAGGGGAAGTTTAGCCTCGATGTGAGGAGAAAGTTCTTCACTGAGAGAGTAATTTGCCATTGGAATGGGCTTCCCAGGAAGGCGGTGGAGTCACCATCTGTAGTGGGTTGAGAGAGAAGGCCTAGCTTTCTCTCCCCCACAAAGAGGAAAACAAAACCTCAGAGCTAACTCAGTCAGAGAAGCGAAGGAAATACTATATTTTACAAGCAATGTGGAAAGGCAGGTGGGATATACACAATATATACAGTATTTACAATACATTTATGGAAATGTCCAGCAAGTTAAAAAAAGAATACAGGAATGAAATTCCCTCCAACAGACAGAGGAGGGTTTACCCCCCTTTATCCTGCTCTCCCATCTACCTCCTTATTTTTCCCAAAAAAGGTTAGAGAGAGAGAAAGGCAGTTATTAATGAAAAATGAATTTTAGTAGGCCTCATGCAAATTAATTGCAGGATTAGTGCCTATCGTATCCAAGATCTCTCTGGCTGGAGCCCAGAAGCAGGCAAGCTGGAAGGGAGAGGGAAAGGAACAAACTTAGAAAAAATTCCAGCTGCACTAAAACTTAAAACTGTGTTCTACCAATCTACCAATGAAATTCATTTAGACCTGTCTTTTGTTTACAAAATATTCAGCCAGAGTGTCCCAGCACTGTCCCTTTCTTAAAGGCACAGCCTCAAACGGTCACAGTCCACCTCTTCTAAATTATTTCAATGGCTGTTTATACTTTCCATCCAATCCGAAACAATATTTACAGTTTGTAAGTAAAGTTCATAGTCCATTCCAGCTATCCTCAGGTGTAGATGATTCAAAAGTCCAAGAAAATCAGGAAACAAGAAAAATGGAAAACAGTTTGTCTCTTCGCAGACGACGCGAAGAAAAGGGAAATAGGGATTCTCAGGCTCTCAGTTGACTCAGGACTCTCAGGGTTCTCAGGGTTCGTGCACCGTAGATTCCCCTTAGATTCTTCTTTTGGATGTGATGTAAGTGTACAACAGTTCAGAATTAAACTCTTTCAGCTAAAGTTAAATTTCTTTGTGGAATACACTGAATTTCAATATTCTCTTGCGTTACCCAATAAGTGTGACCCGGACCTTCAGCTGAAACCACCCCCCAGACAGGATTAGCCTCTCCTGAGGGAGAAAATACCCAAACAGTTTTACCTAACTGATTCTTTTCTCTAACAACAAGAACTCTATCACCTTCTACTTTCTGTAGCAGATCTGAATGTGCAGGTCCAGCTCGATTCATCAAACCTCTACTATTTACCAGCCAGGTTGCTTGTGCTAAATGTTTTACCCAGTTTTTCAAAGATCCACACCCATGTCTTTAAGAGTGGTCTTCAATAAACTGTTGTAGCATTCAATCTTCCCTGCAGCTGGTGCATGGTAGGGAATGTGGATGTTTTAGGGTTGGAAGGGTAAGGTCAAAAAGCCTCCTCCCTCCCCCCTATAAAGTAAAGGGAAGGAAAAAAATTGAAGGGAAAGGAAAAAAAACTCACAGCTGAATTAGCAAAGCAATGGGAGCTGTATATTTACAAAGCAATACAGGATATGCAGGGAAATATATACAAGATTTACAATATTTACAGTATATACAGAAATATACAACAAAGTAGCACAGAAATGAGAGTTCCCCCCTCTGCTGAGGGGGGTTCCCCACCTCCGCTTCCCACTGTCTCCAACTTTCCCCAGAGTGGGTTAGAAAGAGAAAGAAAAGAGAGAGAAAGAGAAAAAAAAGTTAGAAGCAGTTATGTGTTAATTGGAAAGCAGTTAATACAGGCCTTGCAGCTTATCAGTTTCAAGGTCAAGCCTTGGCCGAAAGCCCAGAACAGAGAGCTGCTGCCCTAAGGATGAGTGGAAGAAAGACTGATAGAAGAGTGCTGGAATGCCCAGGATACCCTCCTGCACTCCCAGTTCAGAAGGTGCTTCCTCCCAATCTACCAATGAAATTAGTTTAGATCCTTCTTTTTTTTTACCAACTTCTGTCCACCATATTCCCTTTCTTAAAGGCACAGCCTCAACTGGTCACAGTGGAATATCCACTCAATGCCCTACTCTTTTGCCCAGTTCTTTAAAAAGGTTGTTTTTGAAATGAGTTCCGTTGTCTGACTCAATCCTCTCTGGAGTTCCGTGTCTCCACAGAATTTGTCTCTCCAAACCAAGAATGATGTGGGATAAGTTTCCAACCATCCAGTGTTTGCCTCTACCATAGTAAGCACATATTGCTTACCAGAACGAGAACATGGTAGAGTGATATAGTCTATCTGCCAAGCTTCACCATACTTGTACTTGGACCATCTGTCACCATACCACAAGGGCTTAAGTCGCTTTGCCTGCTTAATAGCAGCACAAATGTCACAGTCATGGATGACTTGTGTGATAGCATCCATGAAAATGTCTATGGATCTGTCACGAGCCCTTTGGTATGTTGCGTCTCTGCCTTGATGTCCTGGCGAATCATGAGCCCACCAAGCAAAGAATATCTCACCTCGGTGTTTCCAGTTGAGATCAAGATTAGAGTTCATGTCTACTTGAGAAACTCTTGCAGCTAGATCTGCCTGATGGTTGTGTTGCTGTTCCTCAGTAGCTTTGGTCTTAGGAATGTGAGCATCGATGTGTCTCACTTTCACTGGAATTCTCTCGATTCGATCAGCAATGTCCTGCCACAGTTCAGCTGCCCAAACAGGTTTTCCTTTCCTTTGCCAACCATTCTTTTTCCAGTCCTTTAGCTAACCCCATAGAGCATTGGTTACCATCCATGAGTCGGTGTAGAGATAAAGCTTTGGCCACCTCTCACGTTCAGCTACATCGAGAGCTAGCTGGACAGCTTTTACCTCTGCAAACTGACTGGATTCTCCTTCTCCATCCTTTGCTTCTGCAACTCGTCATGTTGAACTCCACACTGCAGACTTCCACCTTCACTTGTTCCCGACAAGATGACAGGAACTGTCTGTGAACAAAGCATATTTCTTTTCATCATCAGAAAGGTCATTGTAAGGAGGAGCTTCCTCAGCACGAGTTACTTTCTCCTCTGGAGGTTTAGCACACTTGGTACCTTCAGGCCAACTTGAGATCACCTCCACTAGACCAGGTCTTTCAAGGTTTCCCATTCGAGCTCTCTGTGTTATCAGAGCTATCCACTTAGACCACGTGGAATCTGTGGCATGATGTGGTGTGGAACCTTTGCCTTTGAACATCCACTTCAAAACTGGTAATCTGGGAGCCAAGAGAAGTTTTAATTCAGTTCCAATTACTTCAGAAGATGCTTTTACTCCTTTATAGGCAACTAGAATCTCTTTTTCTATTGGAGTATAATTTGCCTCTGAACCTCTGTAGCCTTGACTCCAGAAACCAAGAGGTCGTCCACGTGTCTCACCTGGAGCTTTTTGCCACAAGCACCAGGTTGGACCATTGTCACTTGCAGCTGTGTACAAAATGTTCTTCATGTCTGGACCATCTCGGACAGGTCCCAGACCACAGCTTGAGCTACCTCTTGCTTTATCTGGTCAAAAGCTGCTTGTTGTTGAGGTCCCCAGTGGAAACTGTTTCTCTTTCGAGTCACATCATACAGAGGTTTCACAATCTGACTGTATCCAGGAATGTGCAGTCTCCAAAATCCCACTATCAGAGGGTTCCTTGGGATAAAGCCCTTAAAAACAAAGGGGTCCAGGAGAGCTGGTCCTACTTCAAGGAAGAACTGTTGAAGGCTCAGGGACAGGCTGTGCCAATGTGCCGGAAGATGAGTCGCCGGGGCAGACGGCCAGCCTGGATGGTTAAAGAACTTTTAATGGAACTAAGGGAAAAAAAGAGGGTGTATCACCTTTGGAAGAGAGGGGAGGCAACCTGTGAAAAATTTAAGGATGTTGCTAGGTCTTCCAGGAAGAAAATTAGGGAGGCAAAAGCGCATTTGGAGCTTAGTCTGGCCTCTGCTGTGAAGAACAACAAAAAGTCCTTCTATAAATACATTAATAGCATGAGGAAGGGCAGAGACAACCTCCACTCCTTGGTGGACCCGGTGGGGAACGTTGTGATAAGGGATGAGGAAAAGGCAGAGATACTTAACACCTTCTTTGCCTCAATTTTTACTAGCAGGACTAGCAGGACTAGCAGGAATGTCTTCCAGACAGCTGGCCTGCAGAGCTGGCAGAAGGAGCCAGGGAGCAGCATAGTTTTCCACTGCTCCAAAATGGAGTAGTTGGTGATCTGCTCAGCCGCCTGGATCCCCACAAGTCCATGGGACCAGATGGGATCCATCCTAGGGTGCTGAGGGAGCTGTCAGGGGAGCTGGCCAAGCTCTCTCCATCATTTTTCAGCATGGAACAAGTCATCCTGAGTGCAATCACACAGCACTTAGAGGATGGCCAAGGGATCAGGCTCAGCCAACATGGATTTAGGAAGGGCAGGTCCCGCCCTACCAACCTGATCTCCTTCTATGATCAGGTGACCCGCCTGGTGGATGTGGGGAGGCCTGTGGATGTAGTTAACCTGGACTTCAGCAAGGCCTTTGACACCGTCCTCCATAGCAAACTGCTGGCCAAGCTGTCAGCGCATGGCTTGGACAGCAGCACTCTGAGCTGGGTTAGGAACTGGCTGGAGGACCGAACCCAGAGAGTGGTTGTGAATGGTGTCACATCTAGCTGGCGGCCAGTCAGCAGTGGAGTCCCCCAGGGATCAGTGCTGGGCCCCATCCTCTTTAACATCTTTGTTGATGATCTGGATGAGGGCATTGAGTCTATCATCAGTAAATTTGCTGATGACACCAAGCTGGGAACAGGAGTTGATCTGCTAGAGGGTAGAGAGGCTTTGCAGAGAGACCTCGACAGACTGGACAGATGGGCAGAGTCCAACGGCATGAAATTTAACGCATCCAAGTGCCGGGTTCTGCACATTGGCCACAACAACCCCATGCAGTGCTACAGGCTGGAGTCAGAGTGGCTGGAGAGCAGCCAGGCAGAGAGGGACCTGGGGGTGCTGGTTGATGGTAGGATGAACATGAGCCAGCAGTGTGCCCAGGCAGCCAAGAGGGCCAATGGCATCCTGGCCTGCATTAAGAACAGTGTGGCCAGCAGGAGCAGGGAGGTCATTCTGCCCCTGTACACTGCACTGGTTAGGCCACACCTTCAGTCCTGTGTCCAGTTCTGGGCCCCTCAGTTTAGGAAGGATGTTGACTTGCTGGAACGAGTCCAGAGAAGGGCAACGAAGTTAGTGAGGGGCTTGGAACACAAGCCCTATGAGGAGAGACTGAGGGAGCTGGGGCTGCTTAGCCTGGAGGGGAGGAGACTCAAGGGTGACCTTATTGCTCTCTACAACTACCTGAAGGGGGGTTGTAAACAGGCAGAGGTTGGTCTCTTCTCCCAGGCAGCCAGCACCAGAACAAGAGGACACAGTCTCAGGCTGCGGCAGGGGAAGTTCAGGCTGGAGGTCAGGAGGAAGTTTTACACGGAGAGAGTGATTGCCCATTAGAATGGACTGCCCGGGGAGGTGGTTGAGTCGCCGTCACTGGAGGTGTTCAGGAGGAGACTTGACAGGGTGCTTGGTTACATGGGTTAGTTGATTGGGTGTTGTTGGGTGATAGGTTGGACGTGATGATCTTGAAGGTCTCTTCCAACTTGGTCTATTCTATTCTATTCTATTCTATTCTATTCTATTCTATTCTATTCCATTCCATTCCATTCCATTCCGTTCCATTCCGTTCCATTCCATTCTATCCCCAAGAAACATAGGGTTTCTTGCTTGTTTGTGGGATTTGCCATGGTAGAGACTCTATTTACCACATCCACTGGAATATGTTGGTGTCCATCCTGCCACCGCACTCCCAGAAATTGAATCTCTGTGGTAGGTCCTTTCACCTTGTCTCACTTGATAGCAAAACCTGCATTCAGAAGAATGTCAATGATTTTGTTACCTTTCTCAAAGACTTCCTCAGCAGTTTTACCCCAGACGATGATATCATCAATGAACTGGATGTGTTCTGGAGCACCAATTTTCTCCAGAGCAGTGTGGATTACTGCATGACAGATGTTTGAGCTGTGGATCCAGTCCACTGGCAATCTGTTGAAAGTGTACTGGATTCCTCTCCAGGTGAAAGGAAACTGAGGCCTGCATTCCTCTGCTATGGGAATAGAGAAAAAGGCATTAGCAATGTCTATGGTGCATTTTGGATTCCAGCTCATACTGTAGTTCCATCATGTCTGGTACTGCTGCACTCATAGATGGAGTTACTTCATTCAGGGCTTGGTAGCCCACTGTCAGACGCCAGTTTCCATTCTGCTTTTGCACAGGCCACACTGGACTGTTGAAAGGTGAATGAGTTTTGCTGACAACTTTCTGACTCTCCAACTGACGAATCAGATTCTGAATGGGCAACAAAGAGTCCCGGTTGATTCTGTATTGTCTGTGATGCACAGTCTGAGAAGCAACCACCAATTTAATGTCCTTTATCTTGTGTTGTCCCACAACTGCAGATTCATCACAAAGCTCAGGTCTAACAAACAGCTGCAGTGGCTCAGTTGGTAGGGCATGAAACTATGAGTGTTGAGGTCATGGGTCATGGAGGTATTCAAGAGGGGGGATTGGATGTGACGCTTGGTACCATGGTCTAGTCATGAGGTCTGTGGTGACAGGTTGGACTTGATCTGAGGGACTGAATTTAGGGAGTAGAACCTCAAGCAATGCTCAGCTGATACAAGAAAATGTTTTAGCTTTGAGGGCCATAAACCTTGTGAACAAACTGAGCTGTGTAGAGAGAAAAAAACATTTAGCTGGTTACCAATGGCCGTTGTGATTCTGGGAAGCCACACAATGAGCTGAGAATAAGAGCTGGTAAGCATTGCAATAGAGTCTTTTATCTTCTCTCTGAACTTAGATAAGAGTCGTGTGAACATTTGCCTTTTGTCTAACACCTGTCTGAGCCTTGCCCCGGGATGTGTGTTCCCTGGCATTTTCTCGGCAGCCAATCACAAATCTGTAACTGTCACACGGACACTTCTGATGACCAATCTGGAGTTGCTTTTGATTATGTTAGCCTATATAAAGATAAGACTTTGTACAATAAAGTAGACACTTTGCTTGCATCAAGCTTTGTCCCATCTCTCAATCGTGGTAGGGATCTTTGAGGTCTCTTCCAACATTGGTAGTACTGTGATACTGTGAAATGCCAACTTTCTCAAGACCACAGAATGTTTACCTTAGTTAAGTCTTACACACCTGTGCCTGTGAGAGGCCCCTTTGTACTTGTGTGAGAAGATGAGTCATTCAAAGGACACATGAGAAAGACATCTCCTAGTTCATCTATGACCACCTCTGAAGGACCCCTACCATAAGGAAGATGAATGCTCAAGAAGCCCAAGAAGCTGATAGAACTCATTACCATATCCCTGCCTTCTATTAAGCATAAGCATGCATATGTTGATGAAGTAGCTGTACAAAGAAAAGAGGTAACTGTAAGGGTTTTTTTGGCAGAGTCTAGCGGTGTCTGGGGGCGGGGGGAGTCTCTGCAGCCCGGAGTACTGCTTCCTTGCTTGCTTCTCCTTTTTTAATAAAACAGCTCTCACAAGAAACTTAGAAATTTTCTTGTGTGGCCAGTTCATAATAATTCTGGTGCATTGACTGGGAAAGTTCACTTGAACTTCTGTTCTCTGAACTCCCAATGAAGAGGGCCCCCACCATTTGGTGTCTTCACTGGTGATTGGGAAGATCAGGAGGCAGCGCTTTCCAAACTCACATATGAGCAAGCAAGGGAATTTTTTTTTTTTTTTTTTTTCCCCTCTTTTTGTTGTAGTTCGGTTGGCTATGTTACCCCTGTGAAAGCTCTGTGCACAGGATCTAGGCCATTCAGTGAGTCTGGGTAGAGGAACTCCTGGCTATGGGCATCCTGGAATTTCACTGTGGGTGGGGATTCCAGGATTCCAAGTTGTAGCCAAGAGGTCTTCACAGGCCTGGAGAATTTGGGCTGTGAGGGGCAGCGTTGTTTCCACAGTATCAGGGCTGTGGAGACTGGTCCTCCGTAGGAATTGGGTGACCAGAGCTGCATCCTGGTTTCTGGTGTTCCAGCAATGAGGGGCCCGATTCGGGAGTTTTTGGTATCCTGCAGACCAGTTTCTAGAGGGGTCAGAGCCATGGTGGCCTGCGTTGCTGTGGCATTCGTGGGTTTGGTGTCCTGGTTTCCAGTGTTCCAGCAGTGAGGGACACGGTTCAGGAGTTTTTGGTATCCTGTGATCAGTTTCTTGGGGGGCCTGAACCATGGGGGCTCACAGCGCCGTTACATACGCAGGTTTGACGTCCCAGTTTCCGGAGGAACCTCCGTTTGAGGGACCTGGTTTGGGAGTTTTTGGTATCATGCGGTCGGTTCCTTGAGGGGCCTGAACTGTGGGGGCCTGTGGCATGGTTACGCTCGTGGGTTTGACGTCCCAGTTTCCAGAGGGACCTGGCTGGTTCAGGAGTTTTTGGCTTCCACAGTTTTGAACTTCTGCAAGAGGGTGGGGAGTCCTGGGCTGTGGCATTTGGGAGGTTTTTATCCTGCTGTTTCAACTTTTACAAGGGATCGGCATAGTGAGGGATTGGTCGTTCAGAGGGAGCATGACTGGCGCTGTGGAAGAACGTAGCATTTGCATTGTGGTAAGCAGGAGATCCTGGTGGTTTAGTGTCTAGTGGCTCAGAGCTGGCACTCTCACTCCTGTGGCTTGGGTCCAGTCCCTGGTCAGTGATTAGTGATTAGGAGAATGGGACAAAAGAAAAGCAAGTCATCAGAACGCTCCCCCCACCCCCCCCAAAGAGGGTGTTAGGGATCATGTTACAGTATTGGGATTATGATGACTTGAGAAAAGGAAAATGAAAGGAAAAAATGGTTTACTACTGTATGAAATTTTGGCCAAAAAAACCCATTAAGACCAAATGTGTTTTCACCTATATTTGGATTCTTTGAGGATTGGATTTGCCAAACCTTGAACCATCATGTGAATTCTAAAAAGTGTTCTAGTGAGGAAGAAGCTGACTATGCTGCTGTTTAGATTAGGGCTTCACACTCTACCCCTGTTCCCATGTTTACATTAACAACTAAGGATAAGGACAAGGAAAAGGAGAAATGTGAACCTTTCGATAACTCACCACCACCTTATCAGAACCAGAACAGGGGTCCCCTGCAATTGACAGTGTCTTTCCTGCTCATTTGCCACCTCAAACAAAAAGCAAGGTTTGGAACAACCAAGAGGAAGGTAATATAGGTTTACATCCACTTAGAGAAGTGCCTATGGGGGAGGGCATCAGGGAGGAATAGGATTTGTCACTGTTCCTCTTAATACATCAGATGTCCACAGTTTCAAGAAAGAGATGGGTACCTTGTTAGATGATACCTTAGGTGGGTTCATAACAAAAAGTGATACAGTCAAAGTCAGCAAAGCCAGGAGAAGCATCAGAGAGAGCTGAAGAAGTGAAAAGAGAGATTGTTTTACAAACTAATTCTTAGGGTAGATACCTCTCCAATAGGATTGTTTAGAACTAGCATTATTTTCCTTTTTTACACCAAATAGTGATTTATTTACATTTTACCACTTTTTGTAAAAGGTCTTTGAAAAATTGTAAAGGTACAGCCTAAAACTACCATTTCTAAACAATTGCATTGCTTGCTAATACTATCCATCCATTTTGGCTGGAGAGCTGATTGGGACCAGCACCTGGACCGGTGTGCTTGAGCTGATATCTTTCTCTTTTGGTTTGTTTTTGGGGCTTTTCAGGTCAGAAGAACCCCTGGCAGACGGCGAGGTCCAGCAGGGTCATCTTCCCGTGTGCCTACTCGAGGTTGTGATGTCAGCCACAGGAATTTTAAAACCTGGTGGGGCTGAGCACATGATGCCATTTTGGCTGGAGAGATAGGCTTCTTGCCCAATTGCACATGCCAGGTCAGCTGACAGAGTACAGAAGCCTCTGTGGTAACTCAGATAAATTATAGTAGTTAGGTGGAATATATATTTATAACAATTAACAATAAACCCCTGAACCACACTAACAACTCAGCCAAAGTCTATTAGAAAAACAATAGGTACCCAGAGAGAGTTGGCGCATAAGCACGCAGGTGTCCAGACTGCTAGTTACAGAGAGTACAGGAGCTTGGCACTGGGAATGGAGGGTGAAGGAGACACCTGTGTCAGGTGTAACCAGTGAATTTTCTCCTTAACCTGGTGGCTGAGCTTAAGGATAAAGCGGCTGAACTGAAGGATGAAGTAGTAAGGCTCAGGACTATATGGGAATGTGAAAGGGAGTTAGATATGTGGGAGCAGGCTTTGCAGACCTCCCCTGTTGAGGGACACATCCCTGGAAACAGGGGGGGATGGATATAGGTCCCTGTTAGGAGAAGCATGGGGAATCTATGCCGGCCCTCTTCACCTCCCCCGTTGCCCTTGTGCAATGAGCATCAGGCCCTGCAGGCTGAGAGCAATGTGGATGAGAGGGCTGAAGAGGAACCACCTGAGGAGATGCCTAAGGAAAAGCAGTCCCCACTAACTATAAGGACCAGCACCATAAAGATAAAGAGAAGGGTTATAGTTGCTGGTGACTCTCTCGTGAAGGGAACAGAGGGACCCATATGTCATCCCAATTCATCCCACAGAGAAGTCTGCTGCCTACGTGGGGCCTGGTTAAGGGACATCACCACAAGACTACCCAAATTAATCCAGCCCACTGACTATTACCCATTGCTGGCAATCCAAGCTGGAAGTGTTGAGATTGATAAGAAGGGCACCAGGACAATCAAAAAGGAATTCAAGGCCCTCAGATGATTGATGGGGCAGGAGCTCAAGTGGTGTTCTGCTCAGTTCCCTCAGTGGCAGGTGTGTACACTGAGAGGAACAGCAGAACTCATGGCATCAACAATTGGCTTGAGGGATGGTGTCAGCAGAGGAATTTTGGGTTCTTTGATCAAGTGGCAACTTTTACTGCTAGGTGTTTTTCCCAGTTCTTAAAGTTTCCATCCCCAATGGCTTTTAGGGTAGTCTTTAGCAAGCCATTGTAGCACTCAAGCTTCCCCACAGCTGGTGCATGGTATGGGATGTGGTAAATCCACTCAATGCCATGTTCTTTTGCCTGGTCCCTTATAAGGTGCTTCTTTAAATGGATTCCACTGTCCAATTCAATCCTCTCAGGGGTGCCGTGTCTCCACAGGACATGTCTCTCTAGGCCCAGAATGGTGTTGCGAGCAGTGGCATGAGGTACTGGGTAGGTTTCCAAGCACCTTGTACTTGCCTCCACCATGGTCAGTATGTGCTGTTTGCCACTGTGAGACCGAGGAAGGATCTGCCAGGCCTCTCTGTTCTTATATTTCAACCATCTCCCTTCATACCAGAGAGGCTTCATGCACTTCGCCTACTTGATGGCAGCACAGATGTCACATTCATGGATGACCTGTGAGATGGCCTCCATAGAGATGTCCACGGATCTGTTCTGAGCCCTCTGGTATGTGGTATCTCTCCCTTGGTGGCTGGAAGTGTCATGGGCCCAGCAAGCTAAGAACAGCTCACCCTTGTGTTCCTAGTCTAACTCTATTTGGGAGATTTTAGCAACCTGGTCTGCTAGGTGGTTGTGCTTGTGTTCCTCAGTGGCTCTGCTCTTGGGGATGTGTGCATTGATGTGTCACACCTTTGTTGGCAGCCTGTCCAGGCAGGCAGTGATGTCTTGCCACAGGTCAGGGTCCCAAACAGACTTCCCTTTTCTTTGCCACCTGTTCCTCCTCCATTCCTTCAGCCACCCCCACAAGGCATTGGCTACCATCCAGGCATCAGTATAGAGGTACAGCACTGGCCATTCTGTAATATCCAGAGCCAGCTGGACAGCTTTTACCTCTGCATACTGACTGAATTACCCTTCTCCATCCCTTGTTTCTACAACTTGCCTTGTTGGGCTCCAGACAGCTGCCTTCCATCTCCGCTTGCTTCCTACAAGCTGGCAGGACCTGTCTGTAAATAGGGCATAGGCTGGATGAGGCTCTGTCCAGCCTGATCTAGTGTGGGGTGTCCCTGCCCATGGCAGGGGGGTTGGAACTAGATGATCCTTGTGGTCCCTTCCAACCCTGAATGAAACTATGAAACTATGAAACTATAGTCCTTCTCATTGTCAGAGAGATCATTATGTGGGGGAGCCTCCTCTGCACAGGTCACTGTCTGCTTTGGTGTCATTCTAAATTCAACACCCTCTGGCCAGTTGGTGATCACTTTCACTATGCCAGGGCATTCAAAGCTCCCCATCCAAGCTTGCTGAGTTATCAGGGCCATCCATTTACTCCAGGTAGCATCTGTGGCATAATGTGGGATTAAATCTCTCCCTTTGAATATCCAGGTCAGGGCTGGAAGCCTTGGAGCTAGAAATAGTGGTGACTCAGTCCCAGTTACCTCAGAGGCAGCCTGGACACCCTCAGAGGCAGCTAGGATTTCCTTCTCTGTTGCAGTGTAGTTGGCATCAGAGCCTTTGTACCCCTCACTCCAGAAACCTAGGGGCTGTCCCTGGTTTCACCAGGAGCCTTCTGCCACAAGCTCCAGGTAGGACCATTCTCACCAGCCACAGTGTACAGCACATTCTTGATCTCTACTCCAGTTTGAAAAGGTCCCAGAGCCATAGCATGGGCCACCTCTCAATTTATTCGGTTGTACGCTACCTGCTGCTGAGGTCCCCATACAAAATAATTTTTCTACCATGTTATATGGAAGAGAGGTTTCACAATTTGACTGTACCTGGGAATGTGCATTTTCCAGAAGCCCACAAGCCCCCAAAAAGGACTGTGTCTCTTTCTTGTTCATGGGTTGCCCCATAGTGGCTACCCTGTTTACCACCTCCTGAGGGATGTGACAGCAGCCATCTTGCCATCTCACACCCAGGAACTGCAGAGGCACCTTGACTGACTAGATAGATGGGCAGAGTGCAACGGGATGGCATTCAATAAATCCAGCCGCTAGGTGCTGCACTTTGGCCACAACAACCCCATGCACAGCTACAGGCTGAGGTCAGAGTGGCTGGAGAGCTGCCAAACAGAAAGGGACCTGGGGGTGTTGATTGACAGCCACTTAAACATAAGCCAGCAGTGTGCCCAGATGGCCAAGAAAGCCAATGGCATCCTGGCTTGCATCAAGAATAGTGTGGCCAGCAGGAGCAGGGAGGTCATTCTGCCCTGTGCTCAGCACTGGTTAGGCCACACCTTGAGTCCTGTGTCCAGTTCTGGGCCCCTCAGTTTAAGAAGGACATTGAGACACTTGAATGTGTCCAGAGAAGTGCCACAAAGCTGGTGAGAGGCCTTGAGCACAAGCCCTATGAGGAGAGGCTGAAGGAGCTGGGATTGTTTAGTCTGGAGAAGAGGAGGCTCAGGGGAGACCTCATTGCTGTCTACAACTACCTGAAGGGGGATTGTAGCCAGGAGGGAGTTGTTCTCTTCTCCCAGGCAACCAGCACCAGAAAAAGAGGACACAGTCTCAGGCTGCACCAGGGGATGTTTAGGCTCGAGGTGAGGAGAAAGTTCTTCACTGAGAGAGTCGTTTGCCATTGGAATGGTGTGACCGTTTGAGGCTGTGTCTTTAAGAAAGGGACAGTGCTGGGACACTCTGGCTGAATATTTTGTAAACAAAGACAGGTCTAAAGGAGTTTCATTGGTAGATTGGTAGAACACAGTTTTAAGTTTTAGTGCAGTTGGAATTTTTCTCAGTTTGTTCCTTTCCTTCTCCCTTTCCAGCTTGTCTGCTTCTGGGCAACAGATAACAGATAACAGATAAGGCCTACTAACACCTTTCTCCCTTACTATCTGCTTTTTCTCTCTCTAACCCTTTTTGGGAAAAAAGAGCAGTAGGGGGAGAGAGAGGGGTACAGGGGGGGAACCCTCCTCTGTCTGGAGGAGGGAATTTTGTTCCCTTTTTTTCCCTTTGCTTTATATTTCTGTATATATATTGTAAATACTGTATATATTGTGTATATATACAACCTGCATTCCATATGTTGCTTGCAAATATAACATCCCTTTTGCTTCTCCGACTGAGTTAGCTGTGCTTTTTTTTCCCTCTTTGTGGGGGAGGGAGAGCTAGGCCTTCTCTCTCAACCCACTACATTTTCAATTGGCGCCCAACATGGAGCATAAAAATAGCTTGATTTATTGCTTGCTTGAATCGCACTAGCAAACATGAAAGTGTTTTGGATTTCAGAGCGCCTGTTCTTTTCAGTTTTTGGGGTCTTGATCTACAAATATTGTTTAGGTTTACTTCTCAATCACATAGGTAAATATTTAATGCAAAAATTATATTTATGTTTCAGGTATAAAATTCAGCTTCTCTATGACCGCTGTCTGGGGCTTTTTGGCTTAGTACGTACGGAATTATAACTTTAAGCACTTTGCCAATTGAGATAAGGGAGTTTAAGATTCCACTAGGTGAAAGAGTAAATTTAAGTGATGACTGGGATCCAAAAGTGATTTATTTGATATGTGTAATCCTGCTGCTGGTGATAACTAATGTGTATTTGCTGTATTCTCTGCACCAGAAGAGAAAAGTATCTAAGGCCTGTTTCATTATTAAGCATAGATCAAAGAAAAGGAGGCATACTTCTGGCTCAGCCCCAGAGATGTCTAGTGATGAGGAGAGTGGAGAATCTGTATCAGTTAAAGTTAAAAAGTCTATTGGAAAGGCTGCTTTGAACGGTGCTGTTGCTGATTCTGGCAAGCAGCCAGGAGTGGCGGCAGCTTCCAACATAGTGGCTCCCCCATCTTCAGCCACCATTAACAAGGCAAAGTCATTTCCTCCTCCTATGGCAGGACCAGAAGCACCCTCTAAAGCAGCTCATCTGTCTCAAAACCTGTCAGCTTCTGTTAAGGCAGCTGTAAATTCAAATACAGCTCCAATTAAGCAAGTAGCAGTTTTAAAAGCAAGAAGAGGAAAATCCAAAGCCTTTGTCTCTGTTCCCATAGCAGAGGAATGCAGGCCTCAGTTTCCTTTCACCTGGAGAGGAATCCAGTACACTTTCAACAGATTGCCAGTGGGCTGGATCCACAGCTCAAGCATCTGTCATGCAGTAATCCATGATGCTCTGGAGAAAGGTGGTGCTCCAGAACACATCCAGTTCATTGATGATGTCATCGTCTGGGGTAAAACTGCTGAAGAAGTCTTCGAGAAATGTAACAAAATCATTGACATGCTTCTGAGTTCAGGCATCACCATTAAGCGAGACAAGGTGAAAGGACCTACGAGAGAGATTCAGTTTCTGGGAGTGTGGCGGCAGGATGGACGCCGACACATTCCAGTGGGTGTGGTAAATAGAGTCTCTACCAGGGCAAATCCCACAAACAAGCAAGAAACCCTACGTTTCTCAGGGATAGTGGGATTTTGGAGACTGCACATTCCTGGATACAGTCAGATTGTCAAACCTCTGTATGATGTGACTTGAAAGAGAAACCATTTCCACTGGGGACCTCAACAACAAGCAGCTTTTGACCAGATAAAGCAAGAGGTAGCTCAAGCAGTGGGTCTGGGACCTGTCCGAGATGGTCCAGGTATTAAGAACATTTTGTATACGGCTTTGAGTGACAATGGTCCAACCTGATGTTCGTGGCAAAAAGCTCCAGGTGAGACACATGGACGACCTCTTGGTTGCTGGAGTCGAGGTTACAGAGGTTCAGAGGCAAATTATACTCCAATAGAAAAAGAGATTCTAGTTGCCTATAAAGGAGTAAAAGCATCTTCTGAAGTAATTGGAACTGAATTAAAACTTCTCTTGGCTCCCAGATTACCAGTTTTGAAGTGGATGTTCAAAGGCAAAGGTTCCACACCACATCATGCCACAGATTCCACGTGGTCTAAGTGGATAGCTCTGATAACACAGAGAGCTCGAATGGGAAACCTTGAAAGACCTGGTCTAGTGGAGGTGATCTCAAGTTGGTCTGAAGGTACCAAGTGTGCTAAACCTCCAGAGGAGAAAGTAACTCGTGCTGAGGAAGCTCCTCCTTACAATGACCTTTCTGATGATGAAAAGAAATATGCTTTGTTCACAGACAGTTCCTGTCGTCTTGTCGGGAACAAGCGAAGGTGGAAGTCTGCAGTGTGGAGTTCAACATGACGAGTTGCAGAAGCAAAGGATGGAGAAGGAGAATCCAGTCAGTTTGCAGAGGTAAAAGCTGTCCAGCTAGCTCTCGATGTAGCTGAACGTGAGAGGTGGCCAAAGCTTTATCTCTACACCGACTCATGGATGGTAGCCAATGCTCTATGGGGTAGGCTAAAGAACTGGAAAAAGAATGGTTGGCAGAGGAAAGGAAAACCCATTTGTGCAGCTGAACGGTGGCAGGACATTGCTGATCGAGTCAAGAGAATTCCAGTGCGTGGCTGAAGAGAGGAGGCAGTTTGAGGAGTGCAGCTCTGGGAATTTGCTTATGGCTTTGCTTCTCTTGCTTTTCAGGTGGTAAGGGGCTGGTGGCTCGGGACCTCTTGACAAGGGGAGGATGGTCAGCAGGCTCGGGTTGCCTACCTGCCTGAGGGCAGTGACATAGCTGGGGGAGGGGTTGCTGTGGAAAGCATGTGCCAACCAAACAGAATCCAGTACGTGGCTAAAGAGAGCAGGCAGCTTGAGGAGCGCAGCCTTCTCTCTGACAGGGAGAAAGAAAAAAAAAAAAAGGCAGAAAAAAAAAAAAAAAATGGGTGGAGAGGGTGGTTACTGCAAGACGGTTACTACTAGAGCAAAGGCTAACAGAAGAACAGTGGGCACCCAAACAGAGACCACTCGCAAGCATTCAGATGTTCAGGTAGGTGGCTGCAGTGAGTGCTGGAACCTGGCACTCGATATGGAGGATGGAAGGAGTAGCTCCTGTGTTAGGTGTGAGCAGATCAGTGATCTGATGAGCATGGTGGCCAAACTAAAAGAAGAGGTGGAAAGGCTAAGAGCTAGAAGAGATGGTGAAAGGAAAATTGGCTATTCCCACAATCTAACCTCTTCAAAACCAGAACAGGGGGTAACTCTTAGTGGAACAGGGAGTTTGAAACCTTCCCAGCAGCAAGCCTCTCAACCTCCCTGTAGGAACCCACATGAGCAAGGCCAATGGGAACAGGTCTCTGCCCGACGAAGAAATGTGAATGGAGAAAGTCTGCTACTTTGAGCAACACGCTGCCTACAGTGCAATTAGAGAACAGGTATGAGGCTCTGCAGGAGGAACAGGTCATTGGTAAGGTCGAGGACTCAAGAAAGTCAGAACCTGGAACACTCAGCATGGCTTCACCAAGGGCAAATCCTGCCTGACCAACCTGGTGGCCTTCTATGAGCAGGTGACAAAATTAATAAATTAGGGGAGAGCAACTGATGTCGTTTTACCTGGACCCGAGCAAAGCCTTCTACATTGTCCCGCACCACATCCTGGTCTCCAAACTGGTGACACATGGGTTTGATGGGTGGACCACTAGATGCATAAGGAACTGGCTTGATGGCCGCACCCAAAGAGTGGCTGTCAATGGGTCCATGTCCCAGTGGAGGCCAGTGACAAGCGGAGACCCTCAGGGATCAGTCCTGGGACCTGTCTTGTTCAACATCTTTGTGGGTGACATGGACAGTGGCATAGAGTGCACCCTCAGTAAGTTAGCAATGACACCAAACTGTGTGGTGCAGCAGACACGCTGGAGGGAAGGGAGGCCATCCAGAGGGAACTTGACAGGCTGGAGAGGTGGGCACAAGCCAATCTCCTGAGGTTCAACAAGAGCAAGTGCAGGGTCCTGCATCTGGGTCGAGGCAATTGCAGGCACAAATCCAGGCTGGGCAGTGACTGTCTGGAAAGCAGCCCTGAGGACAGAGACTTGGGGGTGCTGGTGGACAAAAAGCTCAACAGGAGCTCTCAATATGCAGACCGCAAAGCCAATCAGATCCTGGGCTGCATCAATAGAATTGTAGCCAGCACGTCAAGGGAGGTGATCCTCCCCCTCTACTCAGCCCTGGTGAGACCCCACCTGGAATATTGCATCCAGTTCTGGAACCCCTATTCCAAGAGGGATATGGACGTGCTGGAACATGCCCAGAGAAGGGCCACAAGGATGATCAGAGGGCTGGAGCACCTCTCCTATGAGGACAGACTGAAGGAGTTGGGGCTGTTCAGTCTGCAGAAGAGAAGGCTCCGAGGTGACCTAATTGTGGCCTTCCAGGATCTGAAGGGGGCCTACAGGAAGGCTGGGGAAGGACTTCTCAGGATGTCAGGTAGTGCTAGGACTAGGGGGAATGGAATGAAGCTGGAGGTGGGGAGATTCAGGCTAGATGTGAGGAGGAGGTTCTTCACCATGAGAGTGGTGAAACCCTGGAATGGGTTGTTGAGGGAGGTGGTCGAGGCCCTGTCCCTGGAGGTGTTTAAGCCCAGGCTAGATGAGGCTCTTTCCAGCCTGATCTAGTGTGGGGGGTCCCTGCCTACGGCAAGGGGGTTGGAACTAGATGATCCTTGTGGTCCCTTTCAACCCTGAATGATACTATGATACTATGAAACTATGATTTGTTGAATGCCATAACATTGGACTCTGCCCATCTGTCCAGTTGGTCAAGGTCCCTCTGCAGAGCCCTTCTACCCTCTAACTGACCAACAGCTGCCCCCAAGTTGGTGTCATCTGCAAATTTGCTGATGACTGTCTCAATCTCCTCATCCAGATCATCAATGAAGATATTAAACAGGATGGGGCCCAGCACTGATCCCTGGGGCACGCCACTGGTGACTGGCCATCAGCTGGATGTGGCGCCATTCACCACCACTCTCTGGGCTTGGCCCTCCATCCAGTTTCTAACCCAGCACAGAGTGTTGCCGTCCAAGCCTTGAGCTGACGGCTTAGACAGCAGTTTTCTGTGGGGGACAGTGTCAAAGGCCTTGCTGAAATCCAAGTAGACCACATCCACAGGCCTCCCCACGTCCACCAGGTGCGACACCTGATCATGGGAGGACATCAGGTTGGAGAGGCATGACCTGCCACTCCTAAATCCATGTTGGCTGGACCCCAGCCCTTGGCCATCCTTCAGGTGCGCAATTATTGCTGCCAGGATAATCTGCTCCGTCATTTTCCCTGGCACTGAGGTCAGGCTGACAGGCTTGGAGTTTCCAGTATCACAGTATCACAGTATCACAGTATCACTTAGGTTGGAAAGGACCTCGGGGATCATCGAGTCCAACCTATCAACACAGATCCCATGCCTAGACCATGGCACCAAGTGCCACGTCCAATCTCCCCTTGAATGCCTCCAGGGTTGATGACTCAACCACCTCCCTGGGCAACCCGTTCCAATGACGAATGACTCGCTCGGTGAAGAACTTCCTCCTCACCTCAAGTCTGAACCTCCCCTGGCGCAGCTTGAGACTGTGTCCCCTCATTCTGGTGCTGGTTGCCTGGGAGAAGAGGCCAACCCCCTCCTGGCTACAACCACCCTTCAGGTAGTTGTAGAGGGCAATGAGGTCACCTCTGAGCCTCCTCTTCTCCAGGCTAAACAATCCCAGCTCCCTCAGCCTCTCCTCATAGGGCTTGTGTTCAAGGCCTCTCACCAGCCTTGTTGCCCTTCTCTGGACACGCTCAAGTGTTTTGATGTCCTTCTTAAACTGAGGGGCCCAGAACTGGACACAGTACTCAAGGTGCGGCCTAACCAAAGCAGAGTACACGGGCACTATGACTTCCCTGCTCCTGCTGGCCACACTATTCCTAATGCAGGCCAGGATGCCATTGGCCCTCCTGGCCACCTGGGCACACTGCTGGCTCATGCTTAGGCAGCTGTCAATCAGCACACCCAGGTCCCTCTCTGTTTGGCAGCTCTCCAGCCACTCCAACCCCAGCCTGTAGCTCTGCATGGGATTGCCGTAGCCAAAGTGCAGCACCCGGCACTTGGACTTGTTGAATGCCATCCCATTGGACTCTGCCCATCTGTCCAGTCGGTCGAGGTCCCTCTGCAGAACCTTTCTACCCTCTAACTGACTAACATCTGCCCCTGACTTTGTGTCATCTGCAAACTTGCTGATGACTGACTCTACCCCTTCATCCAGATCATCAATGAATATGTTGAAGAGGACAGGGCCCAGCACTGATGCCTGGGGGACACCACTGGTGACTGGCTGCCAGCTGGATGTGGCACCGTTCACTACCACTCTCTGGGCCCGGCCCTCCAGCCAGTTCCTAACCCAGCACAGAGTGTAATGGTCCAATCCACAAGCTGACAGCTTAGTCAGCAGTTTGCTGTGGGGGACGGTGTCAAAGGCCTTGCTGAAGTCTAGGTAGACCACATCCACAGGCCTCCCCACATCCACCAGACGGGTCACCTGATCATAGAAAGAGATCAGGTTGGAGAGGCAGGATCTGCCCTTCCTAAATCCATGTTGGCTGGACCTGAGCCCTTGGCCATCCTTCAGGTGCGCAGTTATTGCCGCCAGGATAATCTGCTCCATCACTTTCCCTGGTACTGAGGTCAGGCTGACTGGCCTGTAGTTTCCAGGTTCCTCCATCCGACCCTTCTTGTGGATGGGGACCACGTTGGCCAGTTTCCAGTCATCTGGGACCTCACCTGTGAGCCAGGACTGGAAGAAAATGATGGAGAGTGGCCTAGTTAGCACATCTGCCAACTCTCTCAGCACCCTAGGATGGATCCCATCCGGTCCCATGGACTTGTGAATATCCAAGTGGCTCAGCAGGTCCTGAACTTACTCCTCATGGATTTCCGGGGCATTACACTGCTCCCCGACCCCATCGCCCAGCTCCGGAGGCCACTTGTCCTGAACTCCTGCCTTACTGTTAAAAATTGAGGCAAAGAAGGTGTTCAGGACCTCAGCTTTCTCCTCATCTTCAGTCACCGTGTTCCCCTCCAGGTCCACTAGGGAGTGCAGGTTCTTCCTGCCCCTCTTCTTATTGTTAATATATTTATAAAAATGCTTTTTATTGTCTTTGACAGAGGTGGCCTGCTTCAGTTCCAACTGGGCCTTAGCCTCCCTAATTTTATTCCTACATAATCTAACAGCTTCCTTGAACATACCTCGAGAAGCCTTCCCCTCCTTCCAAAGGTGATACAGCCTCCTCTTCCCCCTTAAATCCTCCAGGAGCTGCTTGCTCATCCAGGCTGGTCGCCTTCCCCGCCGGCTTGCCTTCCGGCACGTGGGAACCGCCGATTCCTGCGCCTTCAAGAGCTCCCATTTGAAGTAGGTCCAACCCTCCTGAACCCCTTGGTTCATGAGGGCTGGTACCCAGGGGACTTTACAAACAAGTTTCTTAAATAGGCTGAAGTTCGCCCTTCGGAAGTCCAAGGTGAAGGTCCTGTTGGTGCTCCTCCCTATCTCCCTGCATATTGAAAACTTCACTATCTTGTGGTCACTGCACTATAGGCAGCCTCCCACGATCATGTCTCCCACCAGCCCTTCCCTATTGGAGAACAGCAGGTCAAGCAGAGCCTGTCCCCTGGTAGGCTCGCTTAACAGCTGTGTCAGGAAGCAGTCCTCCATTTGCTCCGGGAATCTTCTGGACTGCCTCCTCCCTGCTGAATGAAGTTCCCAGTAGATATCTGGGAGGTTGAAGTCACCAACAAGGACAAGATCTGATGATCTTGAGACAGCCTCCAGTTGCTTGTAGAACAACTCATCAGCCGCCTCATCCTGGTTGGGTGGTCTGTAACAGATTCCAATCAGGATGTCAGACTTGTTAGGTTGTCCTCTGATTTTGACCCACAGGCTCTCAACTACCTCATCTTCCACCTCAAGTTTTGTGGCAGAGATTGACTCTCCAATATACAGAGCCACCCCTCCTCCTCTTCTCCCTTGCCTGTCTCTCCTAAAGAGCCTGTAACCCCCCATTTTAGCACTCCAATCGTGGGTGCTGTCCCACCAAGTTTCTGAGATGGCGACTACATCATAGTCGCCCTGATGGATTAGGACCTCCAACTCCTCTTGCTTGTTGCCCAGGCTGCGTGCATTGGTGTACATGCATCGCAGCTGGGTTCCTGACTTCTCAACTGACCCTACCTTGCGCCCTACTCTTACCTCTGCAGAGGGACCGATTGCCTCACCCACCCCCTTCAGACCTAGTTTAAAGCCCTCCTAATGAGCCCTGCCAACTCCAGTGCCAGGACTCTCTTACCCCTTCTAGATAGATGCACCCCATCAGGACCCAGCAGGTCAGGTGCAGTGAAAGTTGTCCCATGGTCATAGAACCCAAAGTTCTGCCTCTGGCACCATCCCCTGAGCCAATTGTTGATGGTATGGGTTCTCTCATTCCTCTCAGTGTACACCCCTGCCACTGAGGGAACTGAGCAGAACACTTGAGCTCCTGCCCCATCAATCAATTGTCCAAGGGCCCTGAATTCCTTCATAATTGCCCTGGTACCCTTTATGTCAATCTCATCACTCCCAGCCTGTATTACCATCAGAGGGTAATAGTCAGTGGGCTGGATTAATTTAGGGATTCTCTTTGCAATGTCCCTAACCCATGCCCCTGGTAGGGATCAGACCTCCCTGTGGGATGGGTCAGGACGACATATGGGTCCCTCAGTACCCCCCAGGAGAGAGTCCCCTACAACTATAACCCTTCTCCTTTTCTTTGTGGAGCTGGTTGTTACTGCTGGTGGGGACCGCTTGGGCTTAGGCTTCCCCCCAGAGCTGGTCGTTACAGCTGGTGGGGTCCGCTTGGCCTTAGGCTCCCCTCTGGATGGCTGCTCCTCAGCCTCAGCCCTCTTATCCTTACTGCCCTCAGCCTGCAGGGCCTCATACTTATTATGCAAGGGCAGCAGAGAAGGAGGAGAGGGTCGGGGTGGATTTCTCTTGCCACCCTTGGCAGGGACCTGTATCCATCCCTCTCCTCCTCCAGGAACCCTTCCCTCAGCAGGGGAGATCTGCAGAGCCTTCTCCCACAAGTCTAACTCCCTTTCACTTTCCCTTATGGTCCTTAGCCTATTTCAAGTGCCAGGCTGAAGCACTCTCTGCAGCTGACAGCCTGGACTCCAGCATGTTGGTAAAACAGCTCTGTCTGGGCAGATGCTGCTTTTTTACCCCTTCGTCTGAGTGACGACCATGATGCAACGTTTAAGGTTTGGGTTTTCTGTTTGGGCTTTTTTTTTTTTTCTTTTTTTTTTTTTTTTTTTTTTTGGTCCTCCAGCTGCTAGACAGCTACCGAGCCAAAATGGCGCCGCGTGCACAGCCCGGGCGGCTTTTAAAACTGCCGCGGCTGACGTCAGGCTCCCGTGACCTGTGGTGCAGGCTCTCGTGAGCACGATCCTGCCGGCTCCTCCCCCTACCAGCAGTCCTCCTGACCTGCGAAGCCCCGAAAGGAAAGCAAAAGAAAAACCCCGAGAAACTCACAGCTTAAGTGGAGCGGTTCCGGACGAGCGGTCCCAATCAGCTACCGAGCCAGGTTCCTGCATCCAACCTTTCTTAAGGATGGGGATCACATTGGCCAGTTTCCAGTCATCTGGGACCTCACCGGTGAGCCAGGACTGGAGGAAAATGATGGAGAGCTGCTTGGCCAGCTCCTCTGCCAGCTCTCTCAGCACCCTAGGATGGATCCCATCCAGTCCCATGGACTTGTGAGTGTCCAAGTGGCTCAGCAGCTCCCAAAGTAATTCCTCATGGATTCCCGGGGCATTACACTGCTCCCTGACCCCACCACCCAGCTCAGGAGGCCACTCGTCCTGAACTCCTCCTGCCTTGCTGTTAAAAATTGAGGCAAAGAAGGTATTCAGGACCTCAGCCTTTTCCTCATCTTCAGTCACTGTGTTCCCCTCCAGGTCCAATAAGGAGTGTAGGTTCTTCTTGCCCTCTTTTTAGTGTTAATATATTTGTAAAAATGCTTTTCATTCTCTTTCAGAGAGGTGGCCTGCTTCAGTTCCAACTGGGCCCTCACCTCTCCAATTTTTTTCCTACATATTCTAACAGCTTCCTTAAACATACCTTGAGAAGCCTTCCCCTCCTTCCAGAGGTGATACAGCTTCTTTTTTTCCCTTAAATCCTCCAGGACCTGCTTGCTCATCCAGACTGGTCACCTTCCCTGCTGGCTCATATTT
The DNA here is from genome assembly GCA_011125475.1 of Melanerpes aurifrons. Taxonomy (NCBI): domain Eukaryota; kingdom Metazoa; phylum Chordata; class Aves; order Piciformes; family Picidae; genus Melanerpes; species Melanerpes aurifrons. The sequence continues at coordinate 429,341 of WWNC01000081.1, read as the reverse complement.
TGGCATATGGGAACTGCCAGTTCCTGTGCCTTCAAGAGCTCCTGTTTGAAGGACATCCAACCACCTTGGTCTCCTCGGTTCTTGAGGGCTGATACCCAGGGAACTTTACAAGTAAGTTTCTTAAACAGACTGAAATTTGCCCTCTGGAGGTCCAAGGTGAAGTTTCTATAGGTGGTCCTCCCTATCTTCCGGAATATTGAAAACTTCAATATCTTGTGGTCACTGCACCCTAGGCAGCCTCCCACTATCACGTCTCCCACTAGCCCTTCTCTATTGGAGAACAGTCGGTCAAGCAGAGCCTGGCCTCTGGTAGGCTCACTTAACAGCTACATCAGGAAGCTGTCCTTCATTCGCTCCAGGAATCTTCTGGACTGCCTCCTCTCTGCTGAATTAAGATCCCATAGATGTTAGGCAGGTTGAAGTCGCCCACAAGGACAAGACCTAATGATCTTGAGACAATCTCCAATTGCTTATAGAATATTTCTTCTGCCTCCTCATCCTGGTTGGGTGGTCTATAACAGACTCCAACCAGGATGTCAGATTTATTAGGCTTTCCTCTGATTTTAACACACAGGCTCTCAATCCCATCATCCTCCATCTCACGTTCTGTGGCAAAGAGTGACTCCCAAATATACAAAGCCAGCCCTCCTCCTCTTCTCCCTTGCCTGTCTCTCCTAAAGAGTCTTTAACCCCCCAGTGCAGCACTCCAATTGTGCATGCTATCCCACCATGTTTGTGAGATGGTGACTATATCATAGTCACCCTGGTGGACCAGGACTTCCAGCTCCTCTTGCTTATATCCAATGCTGCATGCATTGGTGTATATGCATTTCAGCTGGGTGCTCGACTTCTCAATTGCCCCTAATTTGTGCCCCATTCTTTCCTCTTCAGAGGGCGGATTTCCTCACCCACCCCCTTCAGACCTAGTTTAAAGCCCTCCTATGTGGACTCATAGTTTCATAGTTTCATAGTTTCATTCAGGGTTGGAAGAGACCACAAGGATCATCTAGTTCCAACCCCCCTGCCATAGGCAGGGACACCCCACACTAGATCAGCCTGGACAGAGCCTCATCCAGCCTGCTCTTAAACACCCCCAAGGACAGGGCCTCGACCACCTCCCTGGACAACATATTCCAGGGTTTCACCACTCTCATGGTGAAGAACCTCCTCCTCACATCTAGCCTGAATCTCCCCACCTCCAGCTTCATTTCATTCCCCCTAGTCCTAGCACTACCTGACATCCTGAGAAGTCCTTCCCCAGCCTTCCTGTAGGCCCCCTTCAGATCCTGGAAGGCCACAATTAGGTCACCTCGGAGCCTTCTCTTCTGCAGACTGAACAGCCCCAACTCCTTCAGTCTGTCCTCATAGGAGAGGTGCTCCAGCCCTCTGATCATCCTTGTGGCCCTTCTCTGGACACGTTCCAGCACCTCCACATCCCTCTTGTAATAGGGGCTCCAGAACTGGACACAGTACTCCAGGTGGGGTCTCACCAGGGCTGAGTAGAGGGGGAGAATCACCTCCCTCGACCTGCTAGCCACACTTCTCCTGATGCAGCCCAGGATCTGATTGGCCCTGCGGGCTGCAAGTGCGCATTGAGAGCTCCTGTTGAGCTTTTTGTCCACCAGCACCCCCAAGTCTCTGTCCTCAGGGCTGCTTTCCAGACAGTCACTGCCCAGCCTGGATTTGTGCCTGGGATTGCCTCGACCCAGATGCAGGACCCTGCACTTGCTCTCATTGAACTTCAGGAGGTTGGCTTGTGCCCACCTCTCCAGCCTGACAAGGTCCCTCTGGATGGCCTCCCTTCCCTCCAGCATGTCTGCTGCACCACACAGCTTGGTGTCATCAGCAAACTTGCTGAGGGTGCACTCAATGCCACTGTCCATGGCACCCACAAAGATGTTGAACAAGACAGGTCCCAGGACTGATCCCTGAGGGTCTCCGCTTGTCACTGACCTCCACTGGGACATGGACCCATTGACAGCCACTCTTTGGGTGTGGCCATCAAGCCAGTTCCTTATCCATCTAGTGGTCCACCCATCAAACCCATGTGTCACCAGTTTGGAGACCAGGATGTGGTGCGGGACAGTGTCAAAGGCTTTGCTTAGGTCCAGGTAAATGACATCAGTTGCTCGCCCCTCATCTATAAATTTTGTCACCTGCTCATAGAAGGCAACCAGGTTGGTCAGGCAGGATTCGCCCTTGGCAGAGCCATGCTGACTGTTCCCAATCACCTCTTCACTATTCTTTTGAGCGAGTAGTGACTCCAGGAGGATCTGCTCCATGATCTTTCCAGGCACAGAGGTGAGACTGACTGGCCTGTAGTTCCCTGGTTCCTCCTTCTTACCCTTTTTGAAGATGGGGGCAATGTTTCCCCTTTTCCAGTCTGTTGGGACTTCACCAGATTGCCATGACTTTTGAAATATAATAGAGAGGGGTTTAGCAACCTCATCTGGCAGTTCTCTCAGTACCCATGGGTGTATCCCGTCAGGTCCCATGGACTTGAACACTTTCAGGTTCTTCAGGTGATCACGAACCTGATCTGCACTTACAATGGGCAGTTCTTCCTCCCCGTCCCTGGCTTTGACTTCCACAACATCAGGAGTGTGGCTAGAGGCCCTTGCAGTGAAGACTGAGGTAAAGAAGTTATTAAGTACCTCAGCCTTTTCCTCATCACTTGTGACCATATCACCATTTTCCTTTCTGAGGAGGCCCACACCTTCCCTAGTCTTCTTCTTCCCATTAATATACCTGTAGAAGTTCTTAGTGTTCCCTTTAATCTCCCTGGCTAGATTCAATTCAAACTCTGCTTTGGCTTTCGTAACCAGGACTCTTGCTGCTCGGGCAGCTTCCTTATATTCCCCCTGTTCTACCTGTCCTTCTCTCCACTTCCTGTAGAGTTTCCTTTTAAGTAATAGTGTGTCCAGTAGCTCCTTGCTCATCCAGGCAGGCCTCCTAGCATTCTTACCTGCTTTTCTCTTTGTTGGTATACAGAGCTCCTGGACACAGAGGAGGTGGTCCTTGAATACTGACCAGCTGTCCTGGGTCCCTCTTCCCTCCAGGGCTTTGTCCCATGACACTTTGGCTAGCAGATCCCTGAAGCGATCAAACTCTGCACGCCTAAAGTCTAGGGTCGTGAGCTTGGAATACTTCCTCCTGATTGCCCTGACGATATTAAATTCAACTGCTTCATGGTCACTGCAGCCAAGGCCGTCTCTGAGCCTCACATTGCTTACCAGCCCTTCCCTGTTGGTGAGAACAAGGTCCAGTATAGCAGCATTTCTTGTTGGTTCCTCTACCATTTGGAGGAGGAAGTTGTCTTCTATGCAGTCCAGGAACATCCTGGACTGCTGGTGCCTTGCTGTGTTGTCCCTCCAGCAGATGTCCGGGTGGTTGAAATCCCCCATGAGGACCAGGGCTTGTGACCTGGAAGCCGCTTCTATTTGCCTGTGGAGGGCCTCATCTGCTTGGATCTGCTGGTCAGGTGGCCTGTAGGAGACCCCCACAGTAATATCTCCTTCCCCTGTCCTGCCTTTAATTTTAACCCACATGCTCTCAACTAGCTCATAATCCCTCCCCAGTTGGAGCTCCACTGATTCCAACTGGCTATTGACATAGAGGGCAACACCTCCTCCTCTCCTTCCCTGCCTATCCTTCCTAAAGAGTTTATATCCATCTATGCCTACATTCCAGTCATGGGATTCATCCCACCAAGTTTCAGTAACAGCCACTATGTCATGGCATCCCAGCAGCACAGTGGCCCTTAACTCATCCTGTTTGTTGCCCAAGCTGCACGCATTCACATAGAAGCACTTCAGCTGGGCTGGCCCTGTCCTCCTCTTGTGCCAATTCCCCTTGATTTCCACAGAATGTCCTGGTGGATCATTCTTGATCAGTCTTGATCAGTCTGAGTCAGACTCAGTCTTGATCAAGTCCTTTCTCCCCGGCAATTGGGCAGATCTTACCCTCGGGGGTTGGTCCAGTCCTCTGGTGCCATGGTAGGCTCTCCCGGTTGGTACAACTGGCTGTAGCAACGCTGGCTTATTGGGCTCAGCGAAGGTCCTCCCTCTGGAGATGATCCTCACAATTGCTTCTCACGATGCAGAGGCTTTCAGTATGCATCCATGTATGACACAAGCTAACAACAATAAGCTCAATGGCAGAGGCTATGGCTCGAGAGTTGTTCTCTTGAGCAAGCACAGAGACAAAGTGAAAGAGGGGGGCAACTTGTTTACCAACTGGGGTGATACTTATAGATTCCTCAAGGCTGGGTTTGACCAATGGGCACTCTCATAAACAACTGGCTTCAGCCTATAGAAAGCGTGAAGCTAGGATTATGCCCATACTTGGTATTTGCACGAGCACTGCATGCGCTGGGTGCATGCTGGCCTGGCTAATGCCTTGGCTTTTATCTTCCTCCTGAAGGAGGGGGAACTTGTCCATGTGCTGGGACAAGGTTCAATATTTGGGCATAATGTGCCTTCACCACACCAGTCTGAGTCAGCTGGCTCAGCCATGTCCCCTCCCATGATTTTGCCCACCCCTCAATGTACTCTTGGGGCAGGGAGATTTTGAAAGGACACAACCTGGATACTGGATTCAACAGTAGCCAAAACACTGCTGTGTTATTAAGTACTGCTGCAGAAAAACACAGCACTAGAAAGATACTGTGAGGAGAATTAACTCCAGCTCTGTCCAACCCAATAGAATCTCCACCCCTTATTCCATATCATTTGTGTCATGCTCAGGTTCTACACATTTCAATACATTTAACCATCTCACTTGATTCTTACACTAAAAAAAATAAAATTCTTGCTTATACTCACACCCTGATCTACATACTTAAACTACCTGAATATCCAACATATAGAGACTTGTATCAATGTCTCAGTCCTCTATGGAAAAAATGTTCTTCTGCTCCTCCAGATGTTACTTGGGAGTGTTCAAGACAGGAGAAGCAGGATATTCTGTTCTTATACACCAACTCCAGTTGGTCTCAACCACCGTGTCACTCTTGATCCGTGCAAGTCTTCATCAGTCTGGGTTCTTCTTACTTCATTACTTTCTGCAACATGCAACTCACATTACTCACATTCCAAATTACCTTTCCCCCAGTGTTAGATCCCTTTCAGGCACACACTGAGTCTCCCCATTTTTTTTCATTACCCATCAAGTACATCCAGGCCCCTGAGCAAAGACAATCCCACAAATGGGTTTGTCTTTCCCCATGGGAGGAGCAACACACACTGCCTTTCCTAGCCACTTTCCCATGTGTACTACAGGGACTTTATCTCCCCCTATGACGTGCAAGGGTTCTGTTTGGGCAGGACCAGGACGATTAGCAGATCCTCAAGAATTAACCAGCCAAGTGGCTTCTGCTAAATTTGCATCCCAGTGCCTCTATGCCCCAGTCCTGATTCACTTGAGCTATATCAACCCTGGCAGTCTTGTCTGCATGCTCATTGTTTTGATGTTCTTCATTAGCATGACTTTTAGGTACATGAGCACCAACATGACATATCCTCAGCCACATACTCCACCCGAGCAGCAATGTCCTGCTACAATGAAGCAGCCCAAGTAGGCTTGCCCCCGCATTGCTAACTGGTCTCTTTCCACTGCTGTAGCCATCCCCACAAGGCACGAGTCACCATCCAAGAATCTTTGTAAAGATAAAGTACTGGCCACTTTTCTTTTTCAGCAATCTCTAGAGTCAGATGGATGGCTTTCCCTTCTGCATATTAGAATAGAATAGAATAGAATAAACCAGGTTGGAAGAGACCTTCAAGATCATCGCGTCCAACCTATCACCCAACACCACCTAATCAACTAACCCATGTAATCAAGCACCCTGTCAAGTCTCCTCCTGAACACCTCCAGTGACAGTGACTCCACCACCTCCCCGGGCAGTCCATTCCAATGGGCAATCACTCTCTCCGTGTAAAACTTCCTCCTGACCTCCAGCCTGAACTTCCCCTGGCGCAGCCTGAGACTGTGTCCTCTTGCCCTGGTGCTGGCTGCCTGGGAGAAGAGACCAACCTCTACCTGTTTACAACCCCCCTTCAGGTAGTTGTGGAGAGTAATGAGGTCACCCCTGAGTCTCCTCCTCTCCAGGCTAAGCAGCCCCAGCTCCTTCAGCCTCTCCTCATAGGGCTTGTGTTCCAAGCCCCTCACCAACTTTGTTGCCCTTCTCTGGACTCGTTCCAGCAAGTCAACATCCTTCCTAAACTGAGGGGCCCAGAACTGGACATAGGACTGAAGGTGTGGCCTAAGTAGTGCAGTGTACAGGGGCAGAATGACCTCCCTGCTCCTGCTGGCCACACTGTTCTTAATGCAGGCCAGGATGCCATTGGCCCTCTTGGCTGCCTGGGCACACTGCAGGCTCATTTTCATCCTACCATCAACCAGCACCCCCAGGTCCCTCTCTGCCTGGCTGCTCTCCAGCCACTCTGACTCCAGCCTGTAGCACTGCATGGGGTTGTTGTGGCCAATGTGCAGAACCTGGCACTTGGATGCGTTAAATCTCATGCCGTTGGACTCTGCCCATCTGTCCAGTCTGTCAAGGTCTCTCTGCAAAGCCTCTCTACCCTCTAGTAGATCAACTCCTGTTCCCAGCTTGGTGTCATCAGCAAATTTACTGATGATAGACTCAATGCCCTCATCCAGATCATCAATAAAGATGTTAAAGAGGATGGGGCCCAGCACTGATCCCTGGGGACTCCACTACTGACTGGCTGCCAGCTGGATGTGACACCATTCACCACCACTCTCTGGGTTCGGTCCTCCAGCCAGTTCCTAACCCAGCTCAGAGTGCTGCTGTCCAAGCCATGCGCTGACAGCTTGGCCAGCAGTTTGCTATGGAGGACGGTGTCAAAGGCCTTGCTGAAGTCCAGGTTAACTACATCCACAGGCCTCCCCACATCCACCAGGCGGGTCACCTGATCATAGAAGGAGATCAGGTTGGTCAGGCGGGACCTACCCTTCCTGGTTCTGGGCCCCTCAGTTTAGGAAGGAGGTTGACTTGCTGGAACGAGTCCAGAGAAGGGCAACAAAGTTGGTGAGGGGCTTGGAACACAAGCCCTATGAGGAGAGGCTGAGGGAGCTGGGGCTGCTTAGCCTGGAGGGGAGGAGACTCAGGGGTGACCTCATTACTCTCTACAACTACCTGAAGGGGGGTTGTAAACAGGTAGAGGTTGGTCTCTTCTCCCAGGCAGCCAGCACCAGAACAAGAGGACACAGTCTCAGGCTGCGGCAGGGGAAGTTCAGGCTGGAGGTCAGGAGGAAGTTTTACACGGAGAGAGTGATTGCCCATTGGAATGGACTGCCCAGGGAGGTGGTGGAGTCTCTATCACTGGAGGTGTTCAGGAGGAGACTTGACAGGGTGCTTGGTTACATGGGTTAGTTGATTAGGTGGTGTTGGGTGATAGGTTGGACGTGATGATCTTGAAGGTCTCTTCCAACCTGGTTTATTCTATTCTATTCTATTCTATTCTATTCTATTCTATTCTATTCTATTCTATTCTATTCTATTCTATTCTATTCTATTCTATTCTATTCTATTCTTCCAAAGGTGATACACCCTTAGTTCCATTAAAAGTTCTTTAACCATCCAGGCTGGCAGTCTGCCCTGGTGACTCATCTTCCGGCACATTGGCACAGCCTGTCCCTGAGCCTTCAACAGTTCTTCCTTGAAGTAGGACCAGCTCTCCTGGACCCCTTGGTTTTTAAGGGCTTTATCCCAAGGAACCCTCTGAATTAGTTCCTTGAGTAGCCTGAAGTCCGCCCTCCGGAAATCCAGAGTGGAGGTCTTCTTGCTACCCCTCTTAGTTTGACCAAATAATGAGAATTCAATTATCTCGTGGTCACTGGCCCCTAAGCACCATCCGACCACCACATCACCCACCAACCCTTCCCTATTGGTGAAGAGGAGGTCAAGCATAGCCTTGCCCCTGGTAGGCTCTTGCAGCACTTGGGATAAGAAGCTGTCCTCCATGCATTCTAAGAACCTCCTAGATTGCCACTTCTCTGCTATGTTAAGAGCCCAGCAGATATCAGGCAAGTTGAAGTCACCCATGAGAATATGGTCAGGCGATCTTGAGACAGCCTTAAGCTGCCTATAGAATGACTCATCAACATCCTCCTCCTGGTTGGGTGGTCTATAACAGACTCCAACCAGGATGTCAGCCCTGTTGGCCTTCCCTCTAATTCTTACCCACAGGCACTCAACCCGATCGTCCCTAATCTCCGTCTCAATGGCATCTAGTGCCTCCCTGATGTACAGGGCCACCCCTCCACCCCTTCTCCCTTGCCTGTCTCTCCTGAAGAGCCTGTAGCCATCAATTGCAGTGCTCCAGTCATGTGAGTCGTCCCACCACGTCTTTGTGATGGCAACTACATCATAACTTTCCTGCTGCAGCAAGGCTTCCAGCTCCTCTTGTTTGTTGCCCATGCTTCGTGCATTAGTGTACATGCACTTCATCTGGGCTGCTGGTTTCACCTCTTGCTCTGGCTTATCACCCCCAGACCCCAGCCTGGGGGGACTGGTTTCAACCCCTTCCCCCTTCGAAACTAGTTTAAAGCCCTATCTACGAGACCTGCCAATTCCCTCCCCAGACTCGATTTACCTTCTCCTTCAGTAGCCTCAACAACTTGTTGTGTAGGACTCCATACAGTGGCTTTCCACTTTTAATGGTTTCCTACCACAAGACAAGATCCATCAGTAAACAGAGCCTAAAGCCTTTCATCTTCAGATAACTCGTTGTATGGTGGTGCCTCTTGGGCATGAACCACTTCCTCAGGCAATACTCCAAAATCTCTGCCTTCTGGCCAGTCCATAATCTCTTCCAGAATTCCTGGGTGGTTTGGTTTCCCCAGTTGAGCTTGCTGTGTAATCAGTGCTAACCACTTACTCCATGTAGCACTGGTGGCATGAACCCCAACTACCAAAAAATCAACAACACCGAGATTTCCATTTTAACTTTTCCATCTTCTCCAATCGGAGTAGCCACAGCAAACCACCCTCTGTGCTACCACTAAATGTCCCAGTTTGAAGGCAGATCCTCCCTTGCCTCCCACCAGGGCAGAAAAAATGAGTCACACAAATGGATTGCAGAAGTGATAGAAAATTTAAATGGAAAAGCAGTGAGTGTTTTACAGAAGCTACAAGCACAGTGGCAGAGAAGATCCCAAAGCATACCCAGAAGACTCCCAGCACTCCCTTTCCCCCTACCTGAGGGTACACCCAAAGGCCCCATGGCTCTTTCTTTCCCCCCCTCCACTGTTAGGCTAATCTCAGCTAGCTAGATCTGAGATTGCCCTTCCCCCTTCTCCTCCTGGCATTAGGACTAACCAGGCCCAACAGGCCTTGAGATAACTCCCCTTCCATTACCAGGCAGGGAGCATATCCCACAAGAGCAGCAAGGGAAGAAAGAGGAAGTGTGAGACCTTGCTGATAGATTTATAGGGAGCAGGACATTATGGGAATGAAATACGCTATTATCTGTGTCCACCCATCGGACTGGACACCCAGGGCACCGGAGGTGCACCCCATGTGGCAGCAGCAGAAGGCACCCAGACTAAACTGCTACAAGCTGGCACACCTCAAGGCTGTGTTGCCAGCCACCAGGACCTGGTGTTGGGTGGGGAGAAATTAAATGAAATACAACAAGTGCAAGTGTGAAGTCTTGAACCTGAAAAAGAACAACCCCACATATCAGTATAGGCTGGGGACTGACCTGTGGAAAGCAGTGCAGAGAAGTGCCAATTTCTGTGCCTTCAAGAGCTCCTGTTTGAAGTAGGTCCAACCCTCCTGAACCCCTTGGTTCATGAGGGCTGCTACCCAGGGGACTTTACAAACAAGTTTCTTAAATAGGCTGAAGTTCGCCCTTCGGAAGTCTAAGGTGAAGGTCCTGTTGGTGCTCCTCCCTATCTCCCTGCATATTGAAAACTTCACTATCTCGTGGTCACTGCACTATAGGCAGCCTCCCACCATCACATCTCCCACCAGCCCTTCCCTATTGGAGAAAAGCAGGTCAAGCAGAGCCTGGCCTCTGGTAGGCTTACTTAACAGCTGCATCAGGAAGCAGTCCTCCGTGCACTCCAGGAATCTTCTGGACTGCCTCCTCACTGCTGAATGAAGTTCCCAGCAGATATCTGGCAGGTTGAAGTCATCCACAAGGACTAGATCTGATGACCTTGAGACAGCCTCCAATTGCTTATAGAATAATTTGTCAGCCTCCTCATCCTGGTTGGGTGGTCTATAACAGACTCCAACCAGGATGTCAGATTTGTTAGGCTGCCCTCTGATTTTAACCCACAGGCTCTCAATCCCTTCTTTCTCCACTTCAAGTTCTGTGGCAGAGAGTGTCTCCCTAATATACAAAGCCACCCCTCCCTCTCTTCTCCCTTGCTTGTCTCTCCTAAAGAACCTGTAATCTCCTAGTGAAGCACTCCAATCATGCACATTATCCCACCATGTTTCTGAGATGGCGACTACATCATAGACACCCTGGTAGACCATGACCTCCAGCTCCTCTTGCTTATTTCCCATGCTGCGTGCATTGGTGTCCATGCACTTCAACTGGGCGCCCGACTTTTCAATTACCCCTAATTTGTGCCCTACTCTTTCCTCTGCAGAGGGACTGATTTCCTCATCCACCCCCTTCTGACCTAGTTTAAAGCCCTCCTAATGAGCCTTGCCATCTCTAGTGCTAGGACTCTCTTACCCTTTCTAGATAATTGCACCTCATCAGGATCCAGCAGGTCAGGTGCAGAAAAAGTTGTCCCATGATCCAAGAAACCAAAATTCCACTGCTGCCACCATCCCCTGAGCCAATTGTTGATGGTGTAGGTTCTCCCGTTCCTCTCACTGTACACACCTGCCTCTGAGCGAACTGAGCAGAACACCACTTGAGCTCCTGCCCCACCAATCAATTGTCCGAGGGCCTTGAATTCTTTTTTAATTGCCCTGGTGCCTTTCTTGTCAATTTCATCACTCTCTGCTTGTATTACCAGCAGAGGGTAATAGTCAGAGGGCTGGATTAATTTAGGAAGTCTCCTTGCGATGTCCCTAACCCATACCCCAGGCCTCCCTGTGGGATGGGTCTGGACGACCTATGGGTCCCTCAGTACCCCCTGTAACCTCCCTTTCTTTGTGGAGCTGGTTGTTAGAGTTGGTGGGGACCGCTTGGCCTCAGGCTCCACTCCAGATGGCTGACCCTCAGCCCTCTCATCCCCACTGCCCTTGGCCTGCAGGGCCTCATACTTATTATGCAAGGGCAGCGGAGGAGGAGGAGAGGACCGGGATGGATTTCTCTTGTCACCCTTGGCAGGGACCTGTATCCATCCCTCCTCGTTTCCGGGGACCCTTCCCTCAGCAGGGGAGATCTGCAAAGCCTTCTCCCAGAAATCTAACTCCCTTTCACTTTCCCTTATTGACCTCAGTCTAGACACCTCCTCTTTCAGGTTGGCCACTTCATCCTTCGGCTCTGCCACCAGACTGAGTTGGAAGTTCACCTGGTCATACCTGACAGAGGTGTTCTCTCCTTCCCCCTCTATTCCAAGTGCCAGGCTGAAGCACTCTCTGCAGCTGGGAGCCTGGACTCCAGCATACTGATGAAGCATTTTTGTCTTGGTAGATGCGGTTTTTCTACCCTTTATCCGAGTGACTACCATAGTTAAAAGTTTGATTGGTTTTTAGTTGTGTCTTTTTTTTGTTTTGGTAGTGTTTGGGTCTTTTGTTTTTTGGTTTTTTTTTTTACCCAACCAGCCAAAAGGCTAGCTCCTGAACCAAAATGGCGCCATGCGCACAGCCCGGTGGGATTTAAACCTCCCGTGGCTGATGTCAGGCTCCCATTCCCATGCATGCCTGCCAGAGCATGATCCTGCCAGCCCCCCCCCGCCAGGAGTCCTCCCAACCCACGAAACCCCAAAAGGAAGGCAAAAAAACTGAGCAGAAACTAACAGTTCAAGTGTAGCGGTCCTGAGCGCCAGGTCCGATTGGCTCCCGAACCAAAATGGCCAATACATGACTGTAATACATGAATTTTTAATTGTCTTTTTCCATTTGTTGGTGGATTTCCTTATCATTCTAAAAAATAAAGGACATTTTAAAGATGTAAATATAAAGGAAGCAATTTTAACATATTATGTTAATTATATAATTAAGAAATTGAGGAGATTTTAGACAGATTCTGAATGTAGTGAGATGCAGTACTTCATTAGGTATGTTTTCTGTATTTTCTTCTTTTTATAAAGGCTGTAATTTTTGGAGTTTAGAACCAATTTAGTTTCCCTGGAGTTAGAGCTCTTTAGTATCCATTATTCATTAGCTGAACTCCTAAACCAAGATTTGAATCCATTTATAATATATAAAATACGATAAAATGATTTAAAACCAGTCTACATAGAGAAGAAATCATGAGAAGTCCATTAAATATGAAGATAAATGAGATCTGAAATTCTTCTTATAATCACATAGTGGGTTTTCATGCTTTGATAGGAGGCATTATATACATAGGATGATTTATTTTGAAGTTTGAATTCAATAAAAATTTACACAGACCTAATGCAAAATGCATTCTGTTTGACATTTGAGACAGCTTGCAAAACAATATTTTACTTAAAAAAATCTGTTACTTTAGTAACATTTATTATATTTTAATACAAATTACTAGACATTTGAAATGATAGTGTCATTGTTACAGACAATAAAGAGATCTATCAGAATGTACTATATATTTAGGTTCTCATGGAATTATAACTTGGATGTGAAAATATGCTGTATGCTAAACTCCTACAATCAGGTAAGATCGCAGCTGCAGACACATTTAACAGTTAAATGCATATTTTCACTACAGAGAATTAAAATTATAAAGAGCAGGTTTCACTTTTGAAAAGTATCTGAGCATGAAAAGAATAAGTGATTCTAAGATTACCTCAAGAAGGTTTCACTTTTCAGCTGTAGCAAGAAAGCAGGAAAATTGTCAGTGGAGGGAATGGTGAACTTAGCAGAATATGTGACAAAGCAGTATCGTGATTTGTGATACAACACAAATATATCTGATGGGAAACTTTCTCTACGGGGGGAAGGATGTTAGTGAGTTCATACAGAGGAAAGCTATGGCAGTGGGCAGCAAAGTGAAAACCTCATTCAGAACCAGGTAAGGGAATATGCTTTTCAGAAGAGAAAATTGTCAATGTTTTAGCTGAGTATTTTCTGATTTATTTAATAGCTAGTTTTTAACTTGTGTCTGTTTTAAGCTACCTCTTTACATGCTGAGTGTAGTTTGGAATTTTTCAGTCACAGCAATGAGTTCAAGAATCCTTAGAAAGTTTCAAATACATTTTTATACTTTCTGAGATTAGTTGGTGTCTACGGTTTAAGGAGTGAAGTAGAGTGCTTTAACCATTCTCAAAGGAGTAAAAGAAAATATTCTGCACAGGACTGGACAGAATGGAAAGTTTAAATGGAAACACTATTTACAACTACATACTATAGTGGAAAGCACATAAAATACACAAAAAATCCATAGTCTACCTTGACCACGGTTGTACAAGAACCTCTTTAGGCCAAAGCTTCACACAACCTCCCTCCAAACCAGACCAAAACTCTTAGGCTTTGGTGCTCTTTTCTCCTCCATCCCATGTCTCCTTACATTAGGCCCAATCAGGTCAGACTTATATAAGAAAAATTAACCAGGCTGCTCAAGGCTGCAGGTAGGCCCAAATTCCACCCCCCATGCCAGGACTCATGCCTTCCCAGGAGAAGAGCCAAGGAAGACAAGAGAGGGAGCTGGCCACACAGCCAGCTCATAAAGAGCAGAATTATGGGATAGAATAACAATTTACACTCTCTGGCCCATATGAAGGTTTTCAGCTCAGTGGTTCTTAAAGGAATCTCACCTCAAACCATAAGAGTTGGAGTAGTGGCTGATAATATCCAGATACAGAACGGGTATTCTGGAGAGGCTTTTTCACTTTCCTGTGTATATTTTCAGCTCTGGATGGAGAATCAAGTACTAAGCCAGGGGTCCCTTTTATCTATCTAGCCAGGGCTCTTTACCTAAAAGTTCACATGACATCTGGGCACAATGTGGGAGATAAAGGTGTTCTCCACCTCTTCCCACTATTTTCAGGATACACAAGAGCCACCTAAAGCTTCTTCATATGTTTTGGGATCTCCCACACATGATACAGCAAGTTACCCCCAGGGGGCTTCTACACAATTTGTCATCCCTGATTAGAAAAAAATAACACCTGCCTCTTTGAACGTTGCTAATAGCATCTTTTAAGTTTCTGACATTCTTTTTGTGGTTCTCTTTCCAATTATATAGGGTATGTGATAAAGAATAGAAAGCAAAGAAAGGAGAAAACCATGGCAATTAAGGCAACACTTCTAAAATCTAGATAACATTTCCTCTTCAATGTATGCTGTTTAAAAACCAAAGCTTTGATGGAATATTTTTGTTTGCTCTTATGACTAGGTTACAGTGATATTCTTTGTTGTAGGTTTTAACATATTCAAGTATCCTGGATCAACAACCTTACAACTAAGCGAAGCACAACAGCTTTGATTGTTTCTATTAATGATTTGAAAGATTCAGAAATTAGAAAATGTCTGTAAAGATATTTCCTTTTATCCTCTCATATGCACTCTGTTGATAGTCTCACACCTTGTTTCTGAATCTGGAGACCAGATGCCTCTTTGTGAGAGACTAAAAGCTTGGCTTTCCTGGTGTGACTCAACAAAGACAAAATCACTTGCTGCTTGCCCAGACAATAGCTGATATGTGTTGGGCAGAGCCACTTAAACGACTCTTGCAAGGTGCAAAGATAACATAGCTCACTGGAATCCTGTCTCCCAAACAGAGGGACCTGAGGGTACTGATCGACAGCCGCCTGAATATGAGCCAACAGTGTGCCCAGGTGGCCAAGAGGGCCAATGGCATCCTGGCCTGCATTAGGAATAGTGTGGCCAGCAGGAGCAGGGAGGTCATTGTGCTCCTGTACTCTGCATTGGTTAGGCCACACCTTGAGTACTGTGTCAAGGTCTGGACCCCTCAGTTTAAGAAGGATATTGAGACACTTGAATGAGCCCAGAGAAGGGCAACAATGCTGGTGAGAGGCCTTGAGCACAAGCCCTATGAGGAGAGGCTGAGGGAGCTGGGATTGTTTAGCCTGGAGAAGAGGAGGCTCAGGGGTGACCTCATTGCCCTCTACAACTGCCTGACTGGTGGTTGTAGCCAGGAAGGGGTTGGCCTCTTCTCCCAGGCAACCAGCACCAGAACAAGGGGACACAGTCTCAAGCTGCGCCAGGGGAGGTTTAGACTTGAGGTGAGGAGAAAGTTCTTCACCGAGCGAGTCATTTGTCATTGGAATGGGCTGCCCAGGGAGGTGGTTGAGTCACCGTCCCTGGAGGCGTTCAAGAGGGTATTGGACGTGTCACTTGGTGCCATGGTCTAGTCATGGGGTCTGTGTTGATAGGTTGGACTCGATGATCCTCCAGTTCATTTCCAACCTTAGTTATACTGTGATACTGTGAATCCTGGATACAAATCACCTTGCAGTTGCATCATGAATTAAGATATGCCCCAACAAAGGATAACTGGACTGCAGCTGGCCTACAACAATGGCCCAAGGACCCAGTCATCACGCCTTCAGGACAAGATCATTTCCAGCCATCAGATACCCCAGGAAGGGAGGATGGTGAGACAATGGATTCACCACCTATTTCCTGATATGTAAGGAGTGTATGGGCAGGTAGATGGAGAAGGAGGAGGCAGAGGCCTACCCCCTTCATCTGAACTCCTGCCCAAACACACAGGAATGCACAGAAAGATTTCCTGGGGAACGATACCAGGATACTTACCTGAGGATGATTTCCCGGCCCCTAATTTCCTGAGGGACAATACTTGGACACATACCTAAGGACGAAAAAACTGTATACAAGACTTGAGCAACTACTGGTTCGGCAGAAGAAAAACGGAGAACCAAAAACACAGATGAAGGAAAACACAGGACAATGCCACTGAGAAAGAAAGCACGAGAGACAGAAAAGACAGGGACAATGCTGCTCCGAAGAAAAGAGGCCATGGAGCCTGGAAGAAGCAGACTGAACCTTCTCTCCGTGTCCTAAGATCCACCTGCTGCACCTCATGGAGTTGAAGAGGCTGCCCAGAGGACCACATCTCTTCTCCAGCCAAAGCCTCAGCGCCCTTTCTCTACAGACCCAACATCTCCTGCAGCACCTTTCCTCCACAGACTCAAACTGTCTTGGGGGGGTGAGGGGCGTGGTAATATAATTCCTTTCCTCTCTTCTCTCTCTCTATTCTCTCTCTCTCCCCTTCTGATCCATCCACTTTATTTATGTAATTAATAGTCTAGCTGTTGATATTTTGGCCTCGTTTGTACCTCTAATTTCACAACACGGGAATGTTCAAAAAGAACTGAGTCTCTTTCCCTCTCCGGACTGAGACACTCTTGCAGTGTCATGTGCCTTCATTGGATTAGTACAAACTCCACCTGTGCCAGCATGTAACCTTCCAGTATCTGAAGGGGGCCTACAGGAAGGCTGGGGAAGGACTTCTCAGGATGTCAGGTAGTGCTAGGACTAGGGGGAATGGAATGAAGCTGGAGGTGGGGAGATTCAGGCTGGATGTGAGGAGGAGGTTCTTCACCATGAGAGTGGTGAGACCCTGGAATGGGTTGTCCAGGGAGGTGGTCGAGGCCCCGTCCCTGGGGGTGTTTAAGAGCAGGCTGGATGAGGCTCTGTCCAGCCTGATCTAGTGTGGGGTTTCCCTGCCCATGGCAGGGGGGTTGAAACTAGATGATCCTTGTGGTCCCTTCCAACCCTGAATGAAACTATGAAACTATGAAACTATGTCATGTGCCTTCATTGGATTAGTACAAACTCCACCTGTGCCTTTGATAGCTCATGCCACATCTCTCTTTTGCCAGTGTGATGGATTGAGTTGAATCTGAGGCTGTTACTCATGTCATGCTGCAGCCATACCAGCTTAAAAAAAAAAAAAAAAAAAAAGAAGCTACTGGTGCAAAGTGTTACGGTGTTTGTAGTTCAGATTGCAACATGGGAGACTTCCTGTTCTGGTTGCTACCTCTGGGTTCTGGGTTCTTGGGTGCTGGCTCTCTTTCCACAGGGCTGGCAGGAAGATGTGTGGGTCTGGGGTAGTTCACGGGTTTTGGTTTTCTGTTTTATGATGACTTTTTCTTGTATTTCACTGTGCTGCTTCTTCAAATAGGCTAAAGTAAGGTAACAATGCATTGTATTATTAGATTAATTAAGTTATTAGCTAAGGTAATTATGCATTATGATTATGATATTTTGTATTATATTAAACTTTTATCTTATGTCTTTGTCTCAGCCCTGAGTTTTCTGTGTTACTTTTTCCCTTTGCTTTTGTGGTAGGGGCACAGGTAGGTTAGCTCTTGCACTAAACCATTACACCCTTCCTTCACAGGATCACATTATCCAAGTAAGGCAGCGACAAATTATAACATGTAGCATAGAATGATATTTGGACACTTAAAAGCATTAGCTGCAATGTAAAGTCCTGGGTCTTGACCTTTACTTTTACTGTTATACAGGTGTAGACCTCCAGGTCCTGTACAACTTAGTTTGGGGTGGGAATGGGAGGAAGGTGACGAGGTGTTAACAAACAAAATGCTGACGACAGACAAGATACTTACAAGACATTATAAAACATTGCACATGTCATTTTCCTTTGTGAAGTACACACATTAGATGTTCAACATATCATTTATTACATACTGTGCTTATATACTATACAGCTGCAGTGCTGATGGTGGTATGAAAACCTCTGTAGATTATTGCCCAAAAGGTTCAGTACCTTCAAGTTATGGTTTAAGCTTCATTCTAGTTGTGAGGTTAAAACCCACATTTAGCTGTTTGAAATACAAATTTTCTCTAAGGATCTATCAAGCCCAGAGAAAAACCACCATGGGAACAGATATATGAAACACTGAGCAAGATAAGTAACAGTTAAAGAAACAGCATTGCATTTGATGTATGTACAAGACTATGTTTAATGGTTTTACTGCATGATATAAGTCTATATACAGAAATATTTCCCTTTCCCTTCCTGTTGTATTTTTTGTTTCTCCCCCCCGCCTTTTTTTCTCCTGCAAGATCATTTTCAGCAATACTTTTTGAAAACTGTCATAACAGTAATTATTTTTTTCCTGCTTTCCCTGGTTTTTCTGCTTTCACTGAAACAATATCCTCTTTTATGAGTAGGATTCATATGGAAAAAAATGAAGACTTGCCAGAATCCTTGCGACATAACTGGAACAATTGGTACTACTTAATGTGAGCTTTACAAGATGCAGAGCCTCTTTTTCCTTTAATGTATAGAGCCTACTACCATTCCCCAGTGTAAGGGAGAATATGCTACAAACTGAAAAATAGTACATCTCCTGTAGCTACATATAAGACTCCAAAGAAAATGCAATTTGATAGCATCAAAGGATATGCTGTTTTCTCCTCTTTTAGGTAAAGCAGACCATTGCATTGCATTTAGAATACATGCAGAAGCAGATTCTCAGTATTCAAGGCCTGATTCTCAGCTCTACTAACTTCTATATCTGCATGTTTTAGTGATATTGAAGAAGTACAGGAAAACAGACACTCTGTTATGGCCTCTTTTTAATTTCCTGACAGTGGAAATAAAGTGCTACATTTATGTTGACAATGATAACTGGAGAAAATTTTTTTCACTGTGAGGGTGAGGTAACACTGGAACAGGCTGCCCAGGGAGGTTGCAGAGTCTCCCTTTCTGGAGTTACTCAAAACTTGCTTGGATAGACTAGACTAGACTAGACTAGACTAGAAGTAGAAGAGAGTAGAATAGAATACAATTAACCATGTTGAAAAAGACCTTTGAGATCAAGTTCAACCTATCATCCAACACCCTCTAATCAATTAAAACATGGCACCAAGTGCCTCATCCAGTCTCCTCTTAAACACTCCCAGTGATGGTGACTCCACCATCTCTCTGGGCAGCACATTCCAATGGCAAATCACTCTTTCTGTGGAGACCTTCTTCTTAACATCCAGCCTAAACCTCCCCTGGTGCAGTTTGAGACTGTGTCCTCTTGTTCTGGTGCTACCTGCCTGGGAGAAGAGACCAACTCCCACCTGGCTGCAACCTCCCTTCAGGCAGTTGTAGAGAGCAAGAAGGTCTCCTCTGAGCCTACCCTTCTCCAGGCTAAGGAACCACAGCTCCCTCAGCATCTTAGAATAATAGAATAGAATAGTAGAATAAACCAGGTTGGAAGGGACCTTCAAGATCACCATGTCCAACCCATCAACCAATCCAACCCACCTAAACAACTAAACCATGGCACCAAGCACAAAATCAAGTCTCCTCCTGAACACCTCCAATGATGGTGACTCCACCACCTCCTTGGGCAACCCATTGCAATGGGCAATCACTCTCTCTGTATAGAACTTCTTCCTGACATCCAGCCTAAACCTCCCCTGGTGCAGCCTGAGACTGTGTCCTCTTGTTCTGATACAGCCTGCCTGGGAGAAGAGATCAACATCTGCCTGTCTACAATCTCCCTTCAGGTAGTTGTAGAGAGTGATAAGGTCTTCCCTGAGTCTCCTCTTCAGGCTAAGCAACCCCAGCTCCCTCAGCCTCTCCTCACAGGGCTTGTGCTCCAAACCCCTCACCAGCTTTTTTGCCCTTCTCTGGACATGTTCTATCAACTCAACATCTTTCCTAAACTGAGGGGCCAAGAACTGGACATAGGAGTCAAGGTGTAGCCTAACCAGTGCAGTTGTTACAGTTTGAGCTGGGTGCCCCCCTGCAATGTTTACTTCCTGTGTCCAGAAGTCCAGCCCAGAGGGGTGGACACAGGAAATTATGTAGTATTTCCTACCACAATCCTTTGCACCACTATAAGATCCAGTGCGGAGTCTAGCACTCTCTCTTTTCTTCCTCCTCCGTCAGCCGGTAACTGGGGAGATGTCTCCTGGCTTTGGGCCTGGCTAGGCCCAAGGCCACAGGGGGATGGGCAGTCTCAGATCTGGCCAACTGAGACTAGCTTAGCAGTGGGAGGGGGAAGAAGGAGCCCTGGGGGTCTTGGGTGTACCCTCAGGTAGGGATGGGATTTCTCTGGGTCTGTTTGGGAATTTTTTCTTGTCACTGTGCTTCTGCTTTTCTGTAAAAGTTCACTGCTTTCTATTTAAACTTTCCATCACTTTTGCAATCCGTTTGTCTGAGTGTTTATTGTTGCCAGGGGTGGGGAAGGGGGCTGCCTCAACCCAGCACAGCAGTGTACAGGGGCAGAATGACCTCCCTGCTCCTGCTGGCCACATTATTCCTGATACAGGCCAGGATGCCATTGGCCTTCTTGGCCACCTGGGCACACTGCAGGCTCATGTTCAGCCTACTATCAAACAGTATCCCCAGATCCCTTTCTGCCTGGCCGCTCTTCAACCACTCTGACCCCATCCTGTAGCACTGCATGGCCATTGTGTAGAAACCTGCACTTAGATGTGTTAAATCTCAAGCCTTTAGACACTGGCCATCTATTCAGCCTGTCAAGGTCCCTCTGCAGATCTCTCCTATCCTCAAACAGATCAACACCTGCCCCCAGCTTGATGTCATCTGCAAATTTACTGATGATGGACTCGATTGCCTTGTCCAGATCATCAATAAAAATATTGAACAGGATGTGTGCCTGTGTGATCTGGTCTAGGTGATCCTGCTCTGGCAGC
This sequence comes from Melanerpes aurifrons, assembly GCA_011125475.1. Classification (NCBI taxonomy): domain Eukaryota; kingdom Metazoa; phylum Chordata; class Aves; order Piciformes; family Picidae; genus Melanerpes; species Melanerpes aurifrons. The sequence continues at coordinate 408,586 of WWNC01000081.1, read as the reverse complement.
AGGTTGAACTAGGTGATCTTTTGAGGTCACTCCCAGCTGCTAACATTCTGTGATTCTGTGAAAAGAAATCTTTATTCAGGCATATAAATTTATATTCATTCTTCTTGGGGGCTGCAACACTTTGTATAAAGCTGTTAAAGAATATCAGATGGTGTTTCGTAAGGACAACTAAACTACCTGAACAATCTGTTTCAGCACAGAGTTATGAAATGCCAATATCATTACAAGGCTTTTTTTTGCACCTTGTTTTAGAGAAATTATGTGTCAGAATATATCCACTTCATCCCTTTCATTCTCACTGTCATCATGAAGATCTCTAGGACTTTCCTTGATGCTTACAGGATTTTTTTTTTAATGTTTTTTGTTTCGTTTTCAGATAAATGATCAGGAAAATCATGCAAGTGACTGTTGTTCTATTGACCAGGCCTGTCCTGACTGGGACATTTGGCTGCTGAAGTGACAAAAATTCCTAACCTTCCAGAGACTGTAGGAATGAAGCAGCTGAATTCAGGATTGCCTTTAATCACATGTGCAGCATTTACCCATGCCTGTGTGTTGAATAACAAAAGAAATACCATGAACTAGAGAGCTACATAGGTATTTAAAATATGAAAATGTTAATTGTTCCCCTGACAAAATCAAAACTTGCATGATCCTTCTCACACATTCTTGTTGCTGTACCCTGTGATCCAAATCATGTTATCAATGCATTTGACTAAGCATGCATCCTGCACATTCAACCATACAAATAAGACTTGGGAATTCTTGGATGTATATTCCTGGACATATAGTCCTGGATAGACTTGGGCATATTCCTGGGAAGGAACAACACCATGCACCAGTATAGGCTGGGGATAGACCTACTGAAGAACAGTGAAGAGGAAAGGGACCTTGGATCCTGGTGGATGAAAGATTACCATGAGCTACCATTGTGCTTTTGTGGCCAGAAAAGCCAATGGCATCCTGGGATGGATTAGAAGGGGTGTGACAAAGAGAGTCACAAGGGTCAACAGGGGTTCACCTCCCCTTCTACTCTGCACTGGTGAGGCCTCATCTGGAATATTGTGTTCAGTTCTGGGCCCCTCAGTTCAAGAAAGACAGTGAGCTACTTGAAAGAGTCCAGTGCAGAGCCACGAGGATGTTTAAGGGAATGCAACATCTCCTGTACGAGGAGAGACTGAAGGAGCTGGGGCTCTTTAGCTTAGAGAAGAGTAGACTGAGAGGTGACCTCATCAATGTTTATAGATATGTAAAGGGTGAGTTCCCAGAGGATGGACCCAGTCTCTTCTTGGTGGTGCCCGATGACAGGACAAGGGGCAATGGGTGGAAGTTCACTTTGAGGGTGACAAAGCACTGGAACAGGCTGCTCAGGGAGGTTGTGGGGTCTCCCTTTCTGGAGATATTCAGAACTCATCTGGACATCTGGTGTAGGTAGTTCTGCTCTTGCAGGGGGGTTGGACTAGATGATCTTTCAAGGTCCCTTCCAGCCCCTGTAATTTTATGATTCTGTGATATGGTGAGACAAAAAAAAAACCCTAAAAACTTCTAGAAGGAGAGTATGATATAAAATCAAAGAAGCATGATGGAGAAATAAATTATACTACTGTTAAAATAGATAAAATATGAGTGAGCCAGATAAAAAATTGCCTGATAATCATCATTATATGACATATGAAGCAATTTAATTATGGGCTTGACTTTCTAAACTTTGGGGCAAATTCTTCTGGTACTTTGGAAAAACATTGCAGAAAGTCAGAATATTTGAAAGAATTTGGGAAAACACAAATGAGAATATAAAAGTAGATCACTATGTCACAGATTGCCAGAATGCCAGGCTCCAACTCTAATACAGCTGAAATGGCCAGGAACAGGATTGGGCACTCTGGAGAGCTTTACAGGAGTGCAGAAATATACATTTCCATTTTAAGCTTAGTGAATGACTGCTCGAGGGTAGGACTTTATAACAGGATAATTCTGTAAAGATACAAGGGACATAAACCATATATTTTATGTTATTTAACAAGCACCAGCCTCTTTTATTTGCCAGAAAAAATAAAATATTTCACAAGACAAAAGGTACTTCATGAGGTGGAAGGAAGACTTTCCACTGATTAACAAGGGCAGGGTTAGAGATCATTTGGGTAAACTGCACACACAAGTGCTGAGAGAGCTGGCTGATGTTGTTGCTCTACCATCCTCCATTACCTTTAAAAAATCATGGAAAATGGGAGAGGTGTCTGAGGTCTGGAAGAAAGCCAGTGTCACTCTAGTCTTCAAAAAGGACAAAAAGGGAACTACAGGCCATTCAGTCTCACCTCTGTCCCTGAAAAAGATGATGGAACAGCTCATTCTGGAGAACATCTCTAAGCAAATAAGGTATCAAGAGTTACCAGGATTTACCAAGGGAAAATCATGTTTCACTAATCTGACAGCCTTCTATGATGGTGTGATTGAATGGGTAGATTCAGGGAGAGCAGTGGATGTTGACTGCCTTAACTTTGGCAAGGTTTTTGATGTTGTGTCCCATAACACCATTGTAAGTAATCTCAGAAAGCATGGCTTAGAACAGTGGATGGTGAGATAAATTGAGAACTGGGTAAACAATAATGCCCAGAGGATTCATGATCAATAGTGCAGAGTCCAGCTGGAGACCTGTAGATAGTAGTGTTCCCCAGGCATCAGTACTGGATCCAGTTGTACTCAACATTTTCATCAATGTCCTGGATGAGGGGATAGAGCATACATTCAGCATGTTTGCTGAGGATACAAAACCAGAAGGCTGTGCTGCCATTCAGTAAGACCTGGATAGGCAAAGGGGAACCTAGTGAGGTTCGACAAGAATTATCTGGTGTGTTGTGTCCAGTTCTGGGCTCCCCAATTCAAGACAGAGAGAGAAATACTAGAGAGAGTCCAATGGAGGGCTATGAGGATGATTAAGGGACTGGAACATCTGTCTTACAAGAAAAGACTGAGAAACTTAGGACTGTTTAGTCTAGAAAAGAGAAGACTGAGACAAGATCTCAAGCTGCGCCAGGGGAGGTTCAGACTGGATGTCTGAGAGAGAGTGATTGACCATTGGAATGTGCTGCCCGAGGAGGTGGTGGAGTCACCATCATTGGAGGTGTTTAGGAGGAGACTTGATAGGGTGCTTGGTGTCATGGTTTAGTTGATTAGGTGGTGTTGGATGATAGGTTGGACGCAATGACCTTGAAGGTCTCTTCCAACCTATTCTATTCTATTCTATTCTATTCTGTTCTGTTCTGTTCTGTTCTGTTCTGTTCTGTTCTATTGCTTACAAATACCTGAAGAGTGTGTGTCAAGAAGGGGCCAGTCTCTTTTCAGTGGTGCCCTGTGCTAGGATGGGGGAAAATGGGCACAAACTGGAACAGAGAAAGTTCTGCTTCATCATGATGGAGCATTGGAACAGGTGTCCTGGAGAGGCTGTGGAGTCACCTTCACTAAGACACTTTCAAGACCTCTCTGGATGTGTTCCTGTATGGCCTGATCCACTTTGGCAGGCAGATTGGACTCTATGATTCTATGTCTAGAAAAAAATAACTATTAAGATCAGATAAACATACAAAAGAACTTGTGTCAGCTGTATGTGGCAATTTATTTGTGGATTTGGCCTATTGCAAGTGCTGGAAAATGTCACTTTGCTCTTCCTATGCTCCTGGGAGCTGAGATCTCACTGCACTGCAGTCACTGAAAGTGTTACAGAATACAATGGTGTGAACAGCTGAGTAGATGTGGGGAGATCACTGGTTGCTGTCTACTTTGACTTCAGCAAGGCTTTTGATGCTGTTTCCCACATTATCCTTATAGGTAAGTTTATGAAGTGTTGGTTAGACGGGTGAACAGTGAAGTGGATTGAGAACTGTGAATGACAGAACTCAAAGGGTTTTGATCAGTGGTCCAGGATTTAGTTGGAAGCCTGTGGATAGTGGTGTTCTCTAGAGACCAGTACTGGGTCCAGTCATGTTCAATATTTTCATCAATGACCTGCATAAAGGAATAGAGTGTACTCAGCAAGCTTGGTGATGATACAAAACTGGGAGGAGTGGCTGACATACCAGAAAGCTATGATGCAGTTCAGTGAGACTTGGACAGGCTGGAGAGTTGGACAGAGGTGAACCTAACAAAATTCAGCAAGGGCACTACTACTCTACACGAGACTTGCATGCATCAATGCAGGTTAAGGGTTGACCTGCTGGAAAGTGGAAGAGGATCTGGATGTGTTGGTGGACAAGTTCACATAAACCAGCAAAGTGCCCTCATGGCCAAGAAGGCCAACAGTATTTTGGGATGCATTAAGAAGACTGTGGACAGCAGACCAAAGGAATTTCTCCTCTCCCTTTATTCTGCACTGGTGAAGAAGCACCTGGAGTATTGTGTCCAGTTCTGGGCTTCCCAGTTCAAGAGGAACAGGGAACTACTGGAGATAGACCAACAGAAGGTTATGAGTGTGATAAGGGGACAGGACCATCTTGCTTACAAGGACAGGCTGAGACCTGGGGCTCTTTATCCTGGAAAAGAGAAGACTGAAAGGACCGAGATCATATGATCTTACAAATAAATCAATAAATCACAAATATATCTAGGTCGTGAGGATGTGGTTGTGCTCTTTTCAGTGATAGATGGTGATAGGACACAGGGCTGAGTGGTACAAATGGGAACACACAAGGTTTCTCTTGACCATAAGGAGAAGCTTCTTTACTTTGAAGATGGCAGAACACTGGAAAAGGCTGCCCAGAGAGGCTGTGGAGACTCTCTCTTGGCACTTTTAAAACTTGTTTGAATGTATTCTTGTGCCAGCTGGTCTGGGTATACACACATTAGCAGGGAGGTTGTACTACATGATCTCCAGAGTTTCTTTCAACCTCTATCATTCTACAGTTCTATGATTCTCTGATTACTGTGGCTTAGCTGATGAGTAGTAATTTGCTAAGCCAGAATAGTCTGGTGGATCATCTGAACTTAGTATGCAGAATAAGTAATAGATGCATAAAGTAGTTTAGATTGGAAGAAATATTAGGACATCATGTGGCTCAGTTGGTAGCGTATAAGACCCTTAATGGGAAAGTCGTGAGTTCAAGCCTGCAGTGGGCAGTAGTGTCCTCCCTACTCTAGTCATGAGGTCTGTGGTGACAGGTTGGACTCGATGATCTTTGAGGTCTCTTCCAACCTTAGTGATACTGAACGAGAAATATTTAAGATTACCTACTTCCAAATCCCCCAAGAGGCACACCTTCCCCTAGATCAGGTTGCTCAAGGCCTCATCCAACCTGGCCTTGACCACTTCCAGGGAGGGAGCATCTAAGACCTCCCTGGGCAACCTGTCCTGGTGTTTCAACTCCCTCATTGCAGAGAATTTCTTCCTAATATCTAGTCTAAATCTGCCCTCCTCAAGCTTCAGTCCATTCCCTCTTATTCTTTTTTCATTCTTGGAAAACTGAAAACATTTGAGTAAATATTTTTAAACTTTTAACTTTAAAAAGTTGCAAGATTAATAAAGATAAGACATTCATATTTCTAAATTGGCCTTGCAAATCCTTCTTCAGTGGTGCTCATATCAAAAGGAGGACAGTATTTTGTCGGATGCCTCCTTAGTGCCATCTTGCTATGTGTCATTCCCTGTGAGAATAAGTGATCTCATTACCCCAAGTGATCAATGAGACTCTTTAATTTAATTAAAAATATAAACTTCCTGCCTTTCTTCTATTTTATCAAGGATGAAACATCATTTGCCAACAGTGAGAGCAGAACCCTAACCCTAGACACTTCTCAACAGGACTTCCTGGAGTAATTATGCCAGATTCTGCATATTTCTGAACTGTGTGCAGTAACATGGTGTGCCTTTTACTGTCCTAACTTTTTCTCTCTCTCTCTCATTCTGCTTCACACTTTCATTGAAATGGCACCTCAAGAAGAAATTGCTTTCTTTGTCTGAAGTCTGCTTGTTCACAGTCGGGCTCTTGATCTGAACAAATCTGGAGATGTCAGACTGTATAAACACTCAGGAAAAGATATATTTCATAAAGGTTCCTGCTCTGGAAAATTATACACTACTTTCAAAACGCTTTGCCACATTTAAAAGTGTAATTATACCCTTCTCCTTAATGACTGACATAGCATATGTTTACACATGTTTTAGCTGACTTATGACAGTACACAGAAGCACATTCTACATTTGGTAGCAACAGTTAAAAAATGATGGGAACAACATCTGAACTTGTCTGGAAACATTGACAAAGTATTTATGAACACAAAGCACACCTCATACCAATGCTGGTCCCCTCCCTTGCCCTTCCTCTATATAATAAATTTTGTCTTTTTTTTCCTCTAGTCTGCAAGCTCAGCCCTTCCAATCCTGTTTAGGGGTGTTTATTTGTTTTGTGGTTGTGGTTTGCTTTGTTTTTTCTCCTTTGGTTGGTTGGAGTTTTGTTTGCTTGTTTATTTGCTAGTTTTGTTTGAAATATCTCCTCGATAATTTCTGAACCTTCACTTGGTTATTGTGAGTGGTGGCAGCCCAAGTGTTAGTAGAAATGTGCATGTATTATAGAGCTGAATTTCATAGTTTAATCCTGGAATACATTTTCATCATTTGGCTTTAAAGAACTGAATTGAACAGAGGCTTAATAACAGTATCATGGAGCCTTACAACCCCAGGCTGCTGACTGAATATGTGACCACGTGTGTGGTGACTGATCTTAGTGGCTGCCACATGGGGTTATGAAATGGTTAGGTGATACTGACTGCTACCAACCAAACATTGTTGTCATAATCATTGTTACCTTTTTGGTGATTCCAGGGAAGGATTAAAGACCTGAATGTAGATGGAAAGTACTCGTGTTCTTTGATTTTTCAAGGTGTGTAGGATGCAGACATCTGATTAACTGCTGTTAGGTTGCTCAGCCCAGGCAGCAAAAAAATGCAAGATCTTTCTGGGAATCAGCACAACAACAATGAATGCAGAGTACTGCCTAAGCTGTGGCTGTCAGAAAGCTTTTAAGATGCAGAGATAAGTGGAAGAGAGTACTCATTTCATACTTTGCAAAAAAGACACTAAAGAAATATAGCGCAATAAGGTCTCTCACTCTCTGGGCCTACAGAGTTGGAAGATCCCTTGAGAAGGGGAGTTTAATCTTGAGGAAGAAATTGCCTTGCTTCACTAAACATCTGTATTCCTGGCATTTCTGAAACTTTCACCAGGGAAAGTAGAAAAGAAATGCAAGTTTTTCTGAAAAGTTTGCTTGTTGTAGGTTAAGGGTTAACTGCTGAACTCATGGAATTCAATTCCAGTGAGTGGAAAGCCCAGCCCAGGGGGTGGCACTGGATCATGTGTCATGTTATTTCCTTCCCTTGCCTGTATACTCTCTATCTAAGAGGCTGAAATTTCTGGAGAGCTCTCTTGCTTTTGCTTTTGCTGCATGGTGGGGAGCTTTCTTGCTGGCTGGGAGCAGTATTGCCATGTGGCTGGACATACTCCATTGCCAGTTCTGTTTTTTTTATATATTTCTGTATCTATTCCCTGTCTGTGATATCTTTTTAAATTCCTTTTGCCTTAATAATATTTTTTTTTTTTGTTAAAATTACTTTTTAATTTCCAAATCAATTCAAGTCTCTTTTGTTACACCTTTACCTCTCCCTGCCTATCTTTTCCCTGTGGGGAGAGTGGGAGGGGAAGAGGGAGGTAACCTACATTCTGAGTTTGGTGGTTATGCTTGTGTTCCTCAGTGGCTCTGCTCTTGGGGATGTGTGCACCGATGTGTCACACCTTTGTTGGCAGCCTGTCCAGGCAGGCAGTGATGTCTTGCTACAGGTCAGTGGCCCAAACAGACTTCCCTTTTCTTTGCCACCTATTCCTCCTCCATTCCTTCAGCCACCCCCACAAGGCATTGGCTACTATCCAGGCATCAGTATAGAGGTACAGCACTGGCCAGTTCTCCTGTTCTGTTATATCCAGAGCCAGCTGGACAGCTTTTACCTTTGCGTACTGACTGGATTCACCTTCTCCATCCCTTGCTTCTGCCACTTGCCTCGTTGGGCTCCAGACAACTGCCTTCCATCTCTGCTTGCTTTCCACAAACCGGCAGGATCCATCTGTAAATAGAGCATAGCCCTTCTCATTGTCAGAGAGATCGTTATATGGGGGAGCCTCCTCAGCATGAGTCACTGTGTGCACTGGTGTCATTCTAAATTCAGCACCCTCTGGCCAGTTGGTGATCACTTCCACTATGTCAGGGCATTCAAAGCTCCCCATCCAAGCTTGCTGTATTATCAGGGCCATCCACTTACTCCAGGTGGCATTTGTGGCATGACGTGGGGTTGAAACTCTCCCTTTGAACATCCAGGACAGGACTGGAAGCCTTGGAGCTAGAAATAGTGGTGACTCAGTCCCAATTACCTCAGAGACAGACTGGACACCCTCATAGGCTAGGATTTCCTTCTCTATTGTGGTGTAGTTGGCATCAGAGCCTTTGTACCCCTCACTCCAGAAACCTAGGGGCTGTCCCTGGTTTCACCAGGAGCCTTCTGCCACAAGCTCCAGGTAGGGTCATTCTCACCGGCTGCAGTGTACAGCACATTCTTGATCTCTAGTCCAGTTTGAAAAGGTCCCAGAGCCATAGCATGGGCCATCTCTCAATTTATTCAGTTGTATGCTACCTGCTGCTGAGGTCCCCATACAAAATCATTTAACTTAACTTAACTTAACTTAACTTAATCATACTTAACACCTTCTTTGCCTCAATTTTTGCTAGAAGGACAGAACGTCTTCCTGACAGCTGGCCTGCAGAGCTGGCAGAAGGAACCAGGGAACTGCACAGTTTCCCTATGTTCCATGAGGAGGTGGTTGGAACTCTCCTTAGCAGCTTGGATCCCCACAAGTCCATGGGACCAGATGGGATTCATCCTAGGGTGCTGAGAGAGCTGGCAGACGAGCTGGCCAAGCCACTCTCCATAATTTTCCAGCAGTCCTGGCTCACTGGCGAGGTCCCAGAGGACTGGAAGCTGGCCAACGTGGTGCCCATCCATAAGAAGGGCCGGTTGGATGAGCCAGGGAATTACAGGCCTGTCAGTCTGACCTCAGTACCAGGCAAGATCATGGAACAGGTCATCCTGAGTGCAATAACACAGCACTTAGAGGATGGCCAAGGGATCAGGCCTAGCCAACATGGATTTAGGAAGGGCAGGTCCTGCCTGACCAACCTGATCTCCTTCTATGATCAGGTGACCCGCCTGGTAGATGTGGGGAGGCCTGTTGATGTAGTCTTCCTGGACCTCAGCAAGGCCTTTGACACTGTACCCCATAGCAAACTGCTGGCCAAGCTGTCAACCCATGGCTTGGACGGGAGCACACTGCGATGGGTTAGGAACTGGCTGGATGGCCGAGCCCAGAGAGTGGTGGTGAATGGTGCCACATCCAGCTGGCGGCCAGTCACTAGTGGTGTGCCCCAAGGATCAGTGTTGGGCCCTGTGCTCTTTAACATCTTTATTGATGATCTGGATGAGGGCATTGAGTCCATCATCAGTAAATTTGCTGACGACACCAAGCTGGGGGCAAGAGTTGATCTACTGGAGGGTAGAGAGGCTCTGCAGAGGGACCTCGACAGGCTGGACAGATGGGCAGAATCCAATGGCATGAGATTTAACACATCCAAGTGCCGGGTTCTGCACATTGGCCACAACAACCCCATGCAGTGCTACAGGCTGGGGTCAGAGTGGCTGGGGTCAGAGTGGCTGGAGAGCAGGCAGGCAGAGAGGGACCTGGGGATACTGGTCGATGGTAGGCTGAACATGAGCCTGCAGTGTGCCCAGGCAGCCAAGAGGGCCAATGGCATCCTGGCCTGCATCAGGAACAGTGTGGCCAGCAGGAGTAGGGAGGTCATACTGCCCCTGTATACTGCACTGGTTAGGCCGCACCTCGAGTCCTGTGTCCAGTTCTGGGCCCCTCAGTTTAGGAAGGATGTTGACTTGCTGGAACGAGTCCAGAAAAGAGCAACAAAGTTGGTGAGGGGTTTGGAACACAAGCCCTATGAGGAAAGACTGAGGGAGCTGGGGTTGCTCAGCCTGGAGAAGAGGAGACTCAGGGGTGACCTTATCACTCTCTACAACTACCTGAATGGAGGTTGTAGACAGGTGGATGATGGTCTCTTCTCCCAGGCACCCAGTACCAGAACAAGAGGACACAGTCTCAGGCTGCGCCAGGGGAGGTTCAGGTTGGATGTTAGGAAAAAGTTCTATACAGAGAGAGTGATTGCCCATTGGAATGGGCTGCCCAGGGAGGTGGTGGAGTCGCCGTCATTGAAGGTGTTCAGGAGGAGACTTGATGGGTTGCTTAGTGCCATGGGTTAGCTGTTTGGGTGGGTTGGATTGGTTGATGGGTTGGACACGATGATCTTGAAGGTCTCTTCCAACCTGGTTTGGTTTATTGTTTATTGTTTATTGTTTATTTTTCTTCCTTGTTACACGGAAGAGAGGTTTCACAATTTGACTGTACCTGGGAATGTGCATTTTCTAGAAGCCCACAAGCCCCCAAAAGGACTGTGTCTCTTTCTTGTTCATGCATTGCCCCATAGTTGCTACCCTATTCACCACCTCCTGAGGGATGTGGCAGCAATCATCTTGCCATTGCACAGCCAGGAACTGGATCTCCCTGGCAGGCCCTACTACCTTGCTTCTCTTTATGGCAAAGCCAGCCTCCAGCAGGATATCAATTATCCTCTTACCCTTCTGGTAAACTTCCTCTGTTGTCTCACCCCATATAATGATGTCATCGATAAACTGCAGATGCTCAGGGGGTCCACCTTTCTCTAAGGCAGTCTGGGTCACTTCATGGCAGATGGTTGAGCTATGGACCCAGACCTGAGGCAACCCATTCCATTGGTACTGTACTCCCCTCCAGGTGAAAGCAAACTGTGACCTGCATTCTTCTGCAATGGGAATGGAGAAAAAGGCATTAGCAATGTCAATTGTGGTATACCACTTGGCTGCCTTCAATTCCAGCTCATACTGGAGCTCCAGCATGTCTGGCATGGCAGCACTGATCGGAGGAGTCACTTCATTCAGGCCATGGTAGTCCACATTCAATCTCCATTCCTCATTTGCCTTCCACACTGGCCATACTGGGCTGTTGAAGGGGGAGTGAGCCTTGCTGATCACCTTCTGGGTCTCCAGTCGTCGAATCAGTTGGTGTATGGGGTGCAGAGAGTCTCTGTTGGTCCTGTATTGCCTGCAATGTACTATGTGAGAGGCAACAGGTGACTTCAAATCCTGCACCTTATGGCTGCCCACTACGGAGTGTTCATCCAACAGTTCAGGTGTGGTAGACAGCTGTTCTTTGCCTGAAGTCTCTACAGTTGCTACCCCAAATGCCCACTTGTGCCCTCTAGGGTCCTTGAATCATCCCTCCTGCAGAATCCCTCTGCAGTCCCAGAGCCATAGCATGGACCACCTCTCGTTTGATCTGGTCAAAAGCCACCTGCTGCTCAGGTCCCCACACAAAATCATTTTTCTTCCTTGTTACACGGAAGAGAGGCTTCACAATTTGACTGTACCTGGGAATGTGCATTTTCCAGAAGCCCACAAGCCCCAAAAACGACTGTGTCTCTTTCTTGTTTGTGGGCTGCACCATAGTGGCTACCCTGTTCACCACCTCCTGAGGGATGTGGCGACGGCCATCCTGCCATTGAACACCCAGGAACTGGATCTCCCTGGCAGGCCCTTTCACCTTGCTTCTCTTGATGACAAAGCCAGCCTCCAGCAGGATGTCAATTATCCTCTTACCCTTCTGGTAAACTTCCTCTGTTGTCTCACCCCATACAATGATGTCATCGATGAACTGCAGATGCTCAGGAGCTCCACCTTTCTCCAAGGCAGTCTGGATCACCTCATGGCAGATGGTTGAGCTATGGACCCAGCCCTGAGGTAACCAATTCCATTAATACTGTACTCCCCTCCAGGTGAAAGCAAACTGTGGCCTGCATTCTTCTGCAATGGGAATGGAGAAAAAGGCATTAGCAATGTCAATTGTGGCATACCACTTGGCCGCCTTCAATTCCAGCTCGTACTGGAGCTCCAGCATGTCCGGCACCGCAGCGCTGATCGGAGAAGTCACTTCATTCAGGCCACGGTAGTCCACAGTCAGTCTCCATTCTGCATTTGCCTTCCGCACTGGCCATATCGGGCTGTTGAAGGGGGAGTGAGCCTTGCTGATCACCCTCTGGCTCTCCAGTCGTCGAATCAGTTGGTGTATGGGGTGCAGAGAGTCTCTGTTGGTCCTGTATTGCCTGCAATGTACTATGTGAGAGGCAACAGGTGACTTCAAATCCTGCACCTTATGGCTGCCCACTACGGAGGGGTCATCTGAAAGCTCGGGCATGGTGGACAGCTGTTCTTTGCCTGCAGTCTCCACAGCTGCCACCCCAAACGCCCACTCGTGCCCCCTAGGGTTCTTGAAGCATCCCTCCCGCAGAAAGTCAACGCCAAGAATGCAAGGTGCATCTGGACCAGTCACTATGTTTGTGCTTTTCCCATTCATTCCTGGTCATGCTTATCTCAGCCTGCAGTACAGTCAAATCTTGTGAGCCTCCTGTGACTCCCTGAATGCTTATAGGCTCAGTCTCTTTGTACCTTGATGATATCAGGGTGCATTATGTTATATATACATATATATGTGTATAAATATATATGTGTGTGTGTATATATATATATATATATATAAAACAATAACAGGAAGGGTTCACAAGGGTAAGGAAGAAGGATGGATAGGGAGATATACAAAACCAGCAGTCCTTTGAAGAAGTGTGGTTGCAGCAGGGAGGAAAAAAACAGGCTTGACCAAGTGGCAGAGAACCAGGAAGCCAGCAGCAACTCTCTTAGTCCTTTTGTCCCAGTGAGGCAGAAGCAAAAAGAGAGCCAAATGCTTGCCATAGTCTCCCCTTTATAGTTGTGCTGGACAGGGAGGTGGAGTGGAACAGACTAACTCAGTTTCCCGGGGAGAATATCCCCCTCTGAGGAGAGCAGGGCTCTCACAACCCCTCCCCCCTGCTTTCAGGATGGGCATAACCCATTACACATGGGTGGGATCAAAAGTGTTTATTTCCTTGGACAAGCCAGTCATAGAATCACAGAAAACATCCAGTTGGAAGAAACCTGAAAGATCATCCAGTCCAACCTTTGACCTAGCACCGAAGGGTCAACACTAACCCATGTCCCTAAGCACCAGGTCCACACACTGCTTAAACCCCACCAGGGACGTTGACTCCACCAGTGCCCTGGGCAGACCATTCCAATGTTTGATAAACATCTCTGTAAAGAGGTGTTTCTTAGATTGCAACCTAAACCTCCCCTAGTTGATCTTGAAACCATTACTTCTAGTTCTGTCACTTGACAACAAAGAGAAGAGGCTGGCTCCTCCTCCCTTCAACCTCCCTTAAAGGTAGTTGTAGAGAGCAATGAGGTTTCTCTTCAGCTTCCTCTTCACCAGACTTGTGGTGGTTCAGGCATGTCCCAAAAAAGGGTCCAGCCCAATGGGTGGGCACAGGAAGACAGGTATTTAATCCCATAATGCCCTGCTGCCCTATAAAACATCGGTGAGGGGTCCTCTCTTCCTCTTTCTTCCCTCACTGCTGCCTGAGTAATGGGGTGAGCCACCTCTCTTGGGCCTCACTAAGCCCAAGGCTAGGTTGTGGTGGGAGAAAGAGCCCTAGGGTTTTGGGTGTACCCCCAGGTGGGGGTGGGATGTTCTTGGGTATGTTTTGGGATCTCTCTTTTTTCACGGTGCTTGTGGTTCTCTGTAAAACTTTCATAGTTTTTTTTTCCCATTTAAATTTTGCACCCTTTTTGCAATCTGTTTGTCTGAGTCTTTTTTTCTTCTGCTCGTGGTGGGAGAATTGGTCTCTCAATCTACCAAAAGACTGAAGAACTATACCTCCCCCACACCCCCACAGGTCACAGAATCACAGAATTATCAGGTTTGGAAGTCACCTCAAGATCTTCCACTTTCAACCCCTGTGCCATGGACAGAGAGACCTCACACTAGATCAGGTTGCTCAGAGCCACATCTAGGCTGGTTTTGAAAATTCCAAGCATGGGCCATTCACCACCTCCCTAGGCAACTTGTTCCAGTGTCCCACTACCCAAAGTAGTGGAGAACTTTTTCCTAACATCCAATCAGAATCTACCCACTTCTAGTTTGGATCCATTCCTCCTAGTCCTGTCCCTACCTGACAGCCTAAAAGGTCCCACACCAGCTTTCTTTCAGGCCCCCCTTCAGATACTGGAACATCACAGTAAGGTCTCCTCAGAGCCTTCTCTTCTCCAAACTGAATAACCCAAAATTGCTCAGACTTTCTCCACAGGAAAAGTGCTCCAGTCCTCTGATCATCTTCATAGCCCTTCTAGGACAGTACATCCATATATTTCTTGCAATAGGGGCTCCAGAACTGGGCAAAGTACTCCAGGTGGGGTCTCACCAGAGTGATTCAGAGAGGGAGAATGACCTCCCTCGACCTGCTGGCTATGCTTCTCTTGATGCAACCCAGGATATGATTGGCCTTCAGGGCTTGCAGCGATTAAGAGACAGGACGCAGCCTGATGCAGGCCAGGTGTCCACTTTATTATGCAGAATTTTTCTTTATAAAACTAATACAACACAGAAGCAGTTTGCAACAGGAACCAGGGACTCTGTTACATCAATCTTCTATATGTCTGAAGTCTGACCCTCTCAGGTCATAACAACCACACGTAATCAAATACCTGCCCTCCTCCAACAGCACTGCTGCACTGAGTTCCCATAGTTCACAAACCATCAAGGCCAACACTGTCTCCTTCTTATCAGTCCAGCAGTGCTTGGAGCTTGGCTCTCCAAGATTTAACCCTTCAAGGGCTCCAAGTGCACACTCATGGCTCTTGTTGAGCTTCTCATCTGCTAGCAGCCCCAAGTCCTTTTCTTCAGGACTGCTCTCAAACCAGTTACCACCTAGCCTAAATCAGTGCTTGGGGTTGACCAAACACAGATGCAAGACCTTGCATTTGGTCTTGTTGAACTTCATGAGGTCAGTTTGGGCCCACCTCTCCAGCATGTCAGGATTCCTCTGGATGGCATTCCTTCCCTCCAGCATACCTGCTGCACCACACATCTTGGTGTTGTCAATGAACTTGCTGAGAGTGCACTCGATGCAACTCTCCATGTCTCCAGCAAAGATGTTAAACAAAACTGGTCCCAGTATTCCACTTGTCACTGGGCTCCATTTCGACATGGACCCATTGACAACCATATTTTACCTGACTGGAGTTCAGGGTGTTATGCAGAACAGTTTTGAAGGCTTTGTGCAGGTCCAGGTAAATTACGACCTTCATCTATTGATGTTGTGACCTTGTCATAGAAGACCACCAGGCTTGCCAGGCAGGATTTGCCCTTGGTGAAGCCTTGCTGATTATATCAAATCACCTCTTTTTTTTTTCTTCTTCCTCAGCAGTGACTCCAGGAGGATCTGCTCCATGATCTTACTGGGCACAGAGGTGAGACTGATGGGCCTATAGTTCCCTGGGTCATCCTTCTTTCCCTTTTGAAAATGGAAGTTATGTTTCCCCTGTTCCAGTCAGTGGGGATTTCACTGGACTGCCATAACTTTTGGAATATAATAGAGAGTGGTTTAGCAACCTCTTCTGCCAGTTCCCTCAGCACCCATGAGTGTATCCTATTGGGTCCCGTGGACTTGAACATTTTCAGGTTCTTCAGATGGTTATTAACCTGATCTTCACTCACAATGGGCAGTTCCTTCTTCCAGCCCCTGCCATAGTCTTCCATTATCCTGGGAGTGTGGCTGGAGCCCTTACCAGTGAAGACTGAGGTGAAGAAGTCATTGAGAGCCTCAGCCTTCTCCATGCCACTTGTCACCAGTTCACCTGTTTGCTTTCTGAGGGGGCCCACACCTTCCCTGCTCTTCTTTTTATCATTAATATACCTACAGGAACTTTTGCTGTTCCCCTTGATCTCCCTGGCTAGATTTAATTGTAACTAAGTTTTAGCTTTCCAAATCAGGTTTCTTGCTGCTTAGGCAGCTACTTTATGTATTCTCCATTCTAGCTGTCCTTTCTTCCACTCCTTGTGGAGTTTTTTTTTGTGTGACATTGTGTCCAGGAGCTCCTTGCTCATCCAGGCAGGTCTCCTACTATTCTTTCCTTCCTTACTCTTTGGGGGTATACTTTGCTTCTGGACATGGAGAAGATGATCCTTGAATAGTGATTAGATGTCCTGGGCCCCCCTTCCCTCTGGGACTTTCACCCACAGTACTTTGACCAGCAGACTCCTGAAGTGATCAAAGATCATTGTAATGAATTTAGCTCACTTCTAAGGCAGAACTGGGTCAGGGGTCATGAACTGTCCCTGAACAACTTTGTCAGATCAATTCCATTTTGTGTCATGCTATCATGGTTTGGGAGACCAATTCTCCCACCACAGGCAAAAGAAAAGACTCAGGCAAACGGATTGCAAAAAAATGATGAAAAGTTTAAATGAGAAAAACAATGAAAAGTTTTACAGAAAATCACAAGCACCATGACAAAGAGGGAGAGAGATATCCCAAAGCATACCCAAGAACATCCCATCCCCTCCTGGGGGTACACCCAACACCCCCCATTCCCCCAGGCTCTTTTCTCCCCCCCCAACCCAGCCTTGGGCTTGGGCAGGCCCAAGGGAGGCAGTTCACACCATTTTACCTAGGCAGCGGCGAGGGAAGAAAGAGGAAATTAAGACCCTGTGCTGATGTATTATATGGGAGTACGGCATTATGGGAATGGTTTCCTGTGACCACCCCTGGGCTGGGCCCACCGCAAGTGTGGCCTGTGCAGTGGTATCAGGGGGCCAGCACCCAGCCTAAACCACCACACATGCAAAAGTCAAACAAAGTTAATGCTTCTCACTAATAATATACCACTACTCAGAGAGCAGCAATTTCCTGATGTACTTTTATTTACTTACTGCTTTCAATGACTTTAGTAGAGATAGAATGTTCCCAAAAAAATACCTTTCTCTTTCAAAACTGGTATGCATCTGAACCATTACATTGGCAAAAAATCACAAATAACGTCAAGTCTAGTTAGAAAGAACCAGAAATAATTTTATTGCAACATTTGCCTGTTCATGTCTTGAGATAAGAACGGTGTTTTATTGTAAGAATTTTTCAGCTCTGGATAAGGTTTTGGGTTATCCTGTACTTTTTATACACTTGGCATTGTATCTTTAAAACACTTAAATAGCACTGAATTAAAAATAATAGTTTCATGGACATGTAGGTAACTAAATTGAAATTAATTCATCTGGAGCAACAGAATTTATTTAATAAAAGAGTGTAGATAGTATGTAGGGCTTTCTCCTGTGTATACTCAAAATACTGCATAAATCCATGGTTTAGGAATGCATATAAGGTAGTGGCCTTAAATTTTTTTTTAACTTCTTGTATCCTTTTAGCAACACAACAAAATAAACAGAAACTTTGGGTATTCAATGTGCAGTGTTCACCTATTTTGTTGCTACACAGAGAGGCATGAAGATACTCTATGTCTAAAAAGAAACCATAGGAAAGCTTGACTTACACACCAAAATTATAAAATTCCACTCACCAAATAATGTAGTTTTATTTTTTCCCCTAGGTATTAGTACATAACTATTATGTGACATAAGCTACAACGATCCTGAGAAAAGTAATTGCAGATAAGGCTCTTTGCCTTGGCACATTAGCAATTTTTATTTCCAGAACAACACACTAGCTGCAGTGCTGACAAGAGTTACACCCTGAAGGACTAATGCTGGAGGAAAGAAGATCAAGTTTGAGACTGTCTGAAGAATAGGGCCATAGGGCCGAGTCCATAGGGCCTGATGAGATTCACCTGCAGGTCTCGAGGAAACTGTTGAATGAAGTTGCCAAATCAGCCTATTTGTCCATCATATTAGAAAAGTCATGGCGATCTGGTGAAGTCTCTGGTGACTGGAAAAGGGGAAACATAACTCCCATCTTCAAAGGGGAAAAAAGGAAGACCCCAGAAATGATACGCCAATCAATCTCACCTCTGTGCCTGGCAAGATCATGGAGCAGATGCTCTTGAAGGCTTTGATAAGGCATACAGAAAATGAATAAGAAGTGATAGGTAGTAAACAACAAAGCTTTGTCAGAGGCAAATCATTCCTGACAATCTTTGTGGCTTTGTAGGATGGAGCAACAGCTTCAGTGGATAAGGGAAGAGCAACTGACGTCATCTATCTGGACTTTTGTAAAGCCTTTGACAATGTTCTGCATGACATCCTGGTCACCAAATTTGAAAAGTATGGATTTAAGAGGTAGACTACTGGCTGGATAAGGAAATGGCTGTATGGCCACACTCAGAAAATTATGGTCAATGGCTAAATATCCAAATGAAGACCAGTGATAGGTGGCGTCACTCAGGGTTTGGTAGTTGAGAAAGTGGTTTAGCATCTTTGGCGGCAATATGGACAGGGGAATTGACAAAAGTCTTAGCACGTTTGCAGATGACACCAAACTGTGCAGTTCAGCTGACATGCTGGAGGAAAGGGATGCCATCCAGAGGGACTTGAACAGGCTCAAGGGGTGAGCCCAAGCCATCCTCATGAAGTTCAACAAGGCCAAATGTAAGGTACTGCACATGAGTTGGGGCAATCCCAACCACTAATACAGGCTGGGCGAGGAATGGCTTGAGAACAGTCTCAAGTAGAAGGACTTGGTGATGTCTGCTGATGAAAAACTCAACCTGAGCTGGCAATGTGAGCTTGCAGCCTGCAAGGCAAACTGTGGACACCGTCTCAAGCTGTGCCAGAGGAGGTTTAGGCTGGATGTTAGGATGTTCTGTTCTATTCTATTCTATTCTATTCTATTCTATTCTATTCTATTCTATTCTATTCCATTCCATTCCATTCCATTCCATTCCATTCCATTCCATTCCATTCCATTCCATTCCATCCATTCCATTCCATTCTATATACATATAATCCACATTCAGGCATTAAAAGATATGTCTAATACTCTCAGTGATGAATACTATAATACTGAGAACTGAAATGACTTAGTTTTGAAATCTAGGTCATTCTCTGGGTTGCCTAAAATGCTAATTTAAATACTTCATTTCAGACAGTCAAGTCTGTCAGCCTTGTCCTTAACTGGTACGTTTATTCTCTATACATCCAGTGCTAAAGGTGTCAGCAAAAATAACCTTCCACTTGATTCTTCTTTCACTTAACTTTCTCTTCAACTAGTTTTCCATGTTTTCCTGATGTCTTATTTTCTTTCAAATTTCACTTATCAGTTTCTACACTGAAACATTCATAGAATCATATATTCAATAAAGTTGAAAAAGACTTCACAGATCATCAAGTCCAACCTACTACCTAATAGTTCATGACTATCTAAACCGTGGCTTCAAGAACCACATCTAATCCTGTTTTGGACACCTCCAGGGTCAGTGACACCACCACCTCCCTGGGCAGCACATTCCAATAGTCAATTACTCTTTCTGTGAAGAACTTCTCACCTCCAGCCTAAACTTCCCCTGGTGCAGCTTGAGACTGTGTCTTCTTTTTCTGGTGCTGGCTGCCTGGGAGAAGAGACCAACTCCCACCTAGCTACAACCTCCCTTCAGGTAGCTGTAGAGTTCAATAAGGTCTCCCCTGAGCCTCCTCTTCTCCAGGCTAAGCAACCCCAGCTCCCTCAGACTTCTCCTCATAGGGCTTGTGTTCCAAACCCCACATCAGCATTATTGATCTTCTCTGGACACATTCCAGCAAGTCAACATCTTTTGTAAACTGAGGGGCCCAGAACTGGACACAGTACTCGAGGTGTGGCCTAACCAGTGCAGCATACAGGGGCAGAATGACCTCCCTGCTCCTGCTGGCCACGCTGTTCTTGATGCAGGCCAGGATGCCATTAGCCTTCCTGGCTGCTTGGGCACACTGCAGGCTCACGTTCAGCCTACCATCAACCAGCACCCCCAGGTCCCTCTTTGCCTAGATGCTCTCCAACCACTCTGACCCCAGCCTGTAGCTCTGCATGAGGTTTCTGTAGCCAATGTGCAGAACCCGGCACTTGGATGTCTTCAATTTCATGTCGCTGGATTCTGCCCATCTGTTCAGCCTGTCAAGGTCCCTCTGCAAAGCCTCTCTACCCTCCAGCAGATCAACTCCTGCTCCCAGTTTGGTGTTATCTGCAAATTTACTGATGATGGACTCAATGCCCTCATCCAAATCATCAATAAAGATGTTAAAGAGCATGGGGCCCAGCACTGATCCTTGGGGCACACCACTAGTTACTGACTGCCAGTCGGATGTGGCACCATTCACCACCACTCTCTGGGCTCGGCCCTCCAGACAGTTCCTAACTACATACATAGAAGAAGGTTGAGAGACTGCATACATAGAATAAACAGGTTGGAAGAGACCTTCAAGATCATTGCGTCCAACCCATCAACCAATCCAACCCACCTAAACAACTAAGCCATGGCACCAAGCACCCCATCAAGTCTCCTCCTGAAAACCTCCTAACGCAGTGTGCTCCTGTCCAAGCCACGGGCTGATAGCTTGGCCAGGAGTTTGCTGTGGGGGATGGTGTCAAAGGCCTTGCTGAGGTCAAGGTAGACTACATCCACAGGCCTCCCCACATCTACCAGGTGGGTCACCTGAGCATGGAAGGAAATCAGTTTGGTCAGGCAGGACCTGCCCTTCCTAAATCCATGCTGGCTAGGCCTGATCCCTTGACCATCGTGTAAGTGCTGTGTGATTGCACTCAGGATGACCTCCTCCATAATCTTGCCTGGCACTGAGGTCAGGCTGACAGGCCTAGAATTCCCTGGCTCATCCAACCGACCCTTCTTATGGATGGGCACAACATTGGCCAGCTTCCAGTCCTCTGGGACCCCTCCAGTGAGCCAGGACTACTGAAGAATGATGGAGAGTGCCTTGGCCAGCTCATCTGCCAGCTCTCTCAGCACCCTAGGATGGATCCCATGGACTTGTGGGGATCCAAGCGGCTGAGGAGCGCTCCAACTACCAACTCCTGGTCCATATGGAATCTATGCAGCTCCCTGGCTCCTTCTGCCAGCTCTGCAGACCAGCTGTCTGGAAGACATTCTGTCCTGCTAGTAAAAATTGAGGCAAAGACAATGTTAAGTACCTCTTCCTTTTCCTCATCCTTTAATACAATGTTCCCCTCCATGTCAACCAAGGAGTGGAGGTTGTCCTTGCCCTTCCTCTTGCTAGTAATGTATTTATAGAAGGACTTTTTGTTGTCCTTCACAGCAGAGGCCAGGCTAAGCTCCAAATGTTCTTTTGCCTCCCTAATTTTCTTCCTACAAGACCTAGCAACATCCTTAGCATTCCGTGGATTGCCTCACCTTTCTTCCAAAGATGATACATCATTTTTTTTTCCCTTAGTTATATTAAATGTTCATTACCCATCCAGGCTGGCCATCTGCCCCGGCGGCTCATCTTCCAACACATTGGCACAGCCTGTTTCTGAGCCTTCAAGAGTTCTTCCTTGAAGCAGGTCCAACTCTCCTGGACCCCTTTATTTTTAAGGGCTTCATCCCAAGGAACCCTCTGAGTTAGTTCCTTGAGCAACCTGAAGTCTGCCCTCTGGAAGTCCAGAGTGGAGGTATTCTTATTACCCCTCTTTGCTTGACTGAATACTGAAAATTCAATTATCTCGTGGTCATAGGCCCCTAAACACCCTCCGACCACCAGCCCTTCCTTATTGTTGAAGATGAGGTCAAGCATAGCCTTACCCATGGTAGGTGAGTACTGCACCTGGGATAAGAAGCTGCCCTCCATGCACTCTAAGTACCTCCTAGACTGTCTCCTCTCTGCTGTGTTGAGATCCCAGCACGTCAGGCAGGTTGAAGTTGCCCATGAGGACAAGGTCAGGTGATCTTGAGACAGCCCTAAGCTGCCTATAGAATGCTTCATCAACATCTTCCTCCTGGTTGGGTGGCCTATAACAGATTCCAACTAGGATGTCTGCCCTGCTGGTCTTCCCTCTAATTCTTATCCACAAGAATTCAACCCGATCGTCCCTAATCTCCATCTCAATGGCATCTAGTGCCTTTCTGATGTAAAGGGCCACCCCTCCACCCCTTCTTCCTTGCCTGTCTCTCCTGAAGAGCCTGTAGCCATCAATTGCAGCACTCCAGTCATGTGAGTCGTCACGCCACATCTCTGTGGTGGTAACTGCATCATAGCTTTCCTGCTGCAACAAGGCTTCCAGCTCCTCTTGTTTGTTGCCCATGCTTTGTGCATTAGTGTATATGCACTTCATCTGGGCTTCTGGTTTCACCTCTGGCTCTGGCTTATCACACCCAAACTCCTGCCTGAGGGGACTAGTTTCAGCCGCTTCCCCCTTTGAAACTAGTTTAAAGCCCTGTCAATGAGCCCTGCCAATTGTTTTCCCAGAATCTTTTTACCTTTGGTGGACAGGCCATTCTCATATACTGTGACCTTTCCCCTCCTCTGGGACAGATGTACTCCATCTGTTGCCAGCTGACCTGGTGCAGTAGAAAGTTCTCCAAGATTGAAAAACCCAAAATTCTTTTGACTGCACAAGCCTCTAAGCCACTTGTTGACTATAGCTGCTGACGTGTTACTTATGGTATTCCCTCCTGCAGCTAAGGGGATTGATGAAAAAATAATTTGTGCACCTGACCCCTCCACCAGGTCTCTCAGGGCCCTGAAGTCATTTTTGATAGCTCTGGGAGTTCTGATTGTGACATCATCATTCCCTAATTGCATAACTAGTAAGGGATAGTAGTTAGAGGGCTGCACCAGACTAGGCAGCCTTCTGGTAACATCTCTAATTTGGACTCCTGGGAGACAACAAAGTTCCCTATGAGATGGGTCTGGCCGACATATGCGGCCCAGTTGGTCAAGTTCCCTCTGAAGACAGGATGGGGCCCAGCACTGATCCCTGGGGGACTCCACTGGTGACTGGCCACCAGATGGATGTGGCAGCATTCACCACCACTCTCTGGGCTTGGCCCTCCAGCCAGTTCCTAACCCAGCATAGAGTGTTGCTGCCCAAGCCACGAGCTGACAGCTTAACCAGCAGTTTGCTGTGGGGGACGGTGTCAAAGGCCTTGCTGAAGTCCATGTAAACCACATCCATAGGCCTCCCCACATCCACCAGGTGGGTCACCTGATCATAGAAGGTGATCAGGTTGGAGAGGCAGGACCTGCCCTCCCTAAATCCATGTTGGCTGGACCCTTGGCCATCTTTCAGATGTGCAGTTATTGCCACCAAGATAATCTGCTCCATCACTTTCCCTGGCACTGAGGTCAGGCGGACTGGCCTGTAGTTTCCAGGTTCCTCCATCTGACCCTTCTTAAGGATGGGGATCACATTGGCCAGTTTCCAGTCATCTGGGACCTCATCGGTGAGCCAGGACTGGAGGAAAATGATGGAGAGCAGCTTGGCCAGCTCATCTGCCAGCTCTCTCAGCACCCTAGGATGGATCCAATCCAGTCCCATGGACTTGTGAGTGTCCAAGTGGCTCAGCAGGTCCCAAACTAATTCCTCATGGATTTCCAGGGCATTACACTGCTCCCTGACCCTATCACCCAGCTCAGGAGGCCACTTGTCCTGAACTCCTCCTGCCTTGCTGTTAAAAATTGAGGCAAAGAATGTGTTCTGGACCTCAGCTCTTTCCTCATCTTCAATCACAGTGTTCCCCTCCAGGTCCAATAAGGAGTGGAGGTTCTTCCTGCCCTTCTTTTTAGTGTTAATATATTTGTAAAAATGCTTTTTATTCTCTTTCACAGAGGTGGCCAGCTTCAATTCCAGTCAGTGGGGATTTCAGTGGCTCTTTAATTTTTTTCCTACATAATCTAACAACTTCCTTAAACATACCTCAAGAAGCCTTCCCCTCCTTCCAAAGGTGATACAGCCTCTTTTTTCCTCTTAATTTCTCCAGGAGCTGCTTGCTCATCCAGGCCAGTCGCCTTCCCCTCCAGCTCATCTTCCGGCACATGGGAACTGCCAGTTCCTGTGCCTTCAAGAGCTCCTCTTTGAACTAGGTCCAACCCTCCTGGACCCCTTGGTTCTTGAGGGTTGATACCCAGGGAACTTTGCAAATAAGTTTCTTAAACAGGCTAAAATTTGCCTTACGGAAGTCCAAGGTGAAGGTTCTGTTGGTGCTCCTCCCTATCTCCCTGCATATTGAAAACTTCACTATCTCATGGTCACTGCTCCCTAGGCAGCCTCCCACCATCATATCTCCCACCAGCCCTTCCCTATTGGAGATCAGCAGGCCAAGCAGAGCCTGCTCCCTGGTAGGCTCACTTAACAGCTGCATCAGGAAGCAGTCATCCATGTGCTCTAGGAATCCTCTGGACTGAAGAGCTCCTGTTTGAAGTAGGTCCAACTATCCTGGATCCCTTGTTTCTTAAGAGCTGCTACCCAGAGTACTTTGAATTAGTTGCTCAAACATGCTGAAGTTTGCCCTTCAGAAGTCCAAAGTAAGGGTTCTGTTATTGCTCTTCCTTATTTCCCTGCATATTGAAAACTCCACTATCTCGTGATCACTGCACTCTAGAGATTCCCACCATCACATCTTCCACCAGCCCTTCTCTATTTGAGAACAGAAGATCAAGCAGGGCCTCACCCCTGGTAGGCTCCCAGGTGCATCTAGTATCTGTCCTCTGTACACTCTATGAACCTTCTGGACTGCTTCCTTTCTGCTGAATTAAGTTCTCAGCAGATGGCTGTCAGGTTAAAGTCACCTACAAATACAAGATCTGATGATCTTGAGTCAGCCTCCAGTTGCTTGTAGAATATTTCATCTGCCTCTTCATCCTGGTTGGGTGGTCTATAACAGACTCCAACCAGGAAGTCAGTTTTGTTAAGCCTCCCTCTGATTTTAACCCACAGGCACTCAATCCTTTCATCCTCTACCTCAAATTCTGTGGCATCGAGAGATTCCCTAATATCCAGGGCCACCTCTCCTCCTCTTCTCCCTTGCCTGTCTCTCCTAAAGAGCCTGTAATCCCCCAGTGCATTACTCCAATTGTGTGAATTGTCCGAATTGTCCCTGTTGTTTCTGTAATGGCAACTACATCATAGTTTTCCTGATTGTAGCGGGTTGGAATTTCCCAATTACATTAACTAAGCATGACCAACTCAATTGGAAGCAGATGCAAGCTGTATTTAAGAAGGAAAAACTACACTCTACAATGGAATGCAATGAAAATGTAAAAAATATACAGTTTTTACAATATTATACAGGTATTTACAGAAAACAGCATGGAAATCCCCCTGGACTCCTTCTGGTATTCCCTGAGAAAGCAGAGAAGCTGCTCCACTCCCCCCAAAATTCCCTCTGCTTTCTCCCTGTAATAGAAGTAATGAAGAGAACCATTAAGAGGAATGTTAGTTCTTATCTGCAATGTCAGCTAGCAGTGATTAAATGGTCCCCAGCCGAGCAGAACAGCCAAGAAGCTGGAGAAGAAGGAAAGGAATGAATTGGAATGTATAAGATTGCTAGGGTACATCTCACAGATTCTGGCCAATGAAATTCGTTCAGAATAATCTTTTGTTTTCCTTTTTACACCCAACTGTGAATTGTTTATATTTTTCTATTTCTCTGCTGGAAATCTTTTAAAGGCACAGCCTAAAACTGCCACACTGGTGTACCAAGACTTCCAGTTCCTCTCATTTGTTACCTGTATTGTGTGCATCCAGCTGGGCTGCTGATTTCTCCACTAATTCTGGTTTATATCCCTCTTTCTCCTCTACAGAGAGACTGGTTTCATCACCCATCCCCTTCAAACCTAGTTTAAAGCACTTCAAATGAACCTTGCCATCTCTAGTGCTAGAGCCCTCTTGCCCTTTCTAGATAGATTCACCCTATCTAAGTCCAGCAGGTCAGGTGTGGTAAAAGTTGCCCCTTGATTAAAGAACCCAAAATTCTGCTGCCAGCACCATCCCTTGAGCCATTTGTTGATGGCATGGGTTCTCCTGTTCCTCTCAGTGTACACCCCTGCCACTGAGGGAACTGAGCAGAACATCACTTGAGCTCCTGCCCCATCAATCGTTTGAGGGCCTTGAATTCCTTTTTGATTGTCCTGGTGCCCTTCTTATGAATGTCATCACTTCCAGCTTGGATTATCAGCAATGGGTAATAGTTAGAGGGCTGGATTAACTTTGGTAGTCTCCTGGTGATGTTCCTTACCCAGGCGCCAGGTAGGCAGCAGACTTCCCTGTGGGATGGGTCAGGATAACATATAGGTCCCTCTGTTCCCCTCAGAAGAGAGTCACCAAGAGCAATTATACTAGTCTTTTTCATTATGGCACTAGTCCCAGTGGTTGTTTGGGACAGATTTGCTTTATGCAGCCCCTCAGATGATTCCTCTTTTATCTTCTTGTCCACATTGCCCTCAACTTGCAGGGCCTCATACTTATTATGCGAGGGCAACAGGGGAGACAAAGATGGCTGGGACTGGCCCACACAGGGCAAATAGTAGTATTAGTGACTAATAAAGGCTAATTGTTTTTCAAGTAAAATTAGCTCGCTTCACTAGCTTGTTATGACTCGAAGTGTCTGGTTATTGAACTATGCATCTGGCTCATTTGTTACTCTCAAAGAGATTACACCCTGACTGACTGGTGTATTGGATTGAAAAAAAAGTAGCCCAAATGAGTGAGAACAAGGCAAGTTCAGTTTGTGTGACTTTAGGACAGTAGTAATCCATGCAAACAGCCTTAAGAAGTACAAGAGATGAACCCAATGAAGAATGTATGAGATACAGGTCCTGGCACAGACATTTGTTTTCAATGTCTGGCTCCTAACGTAAAACTTTACCATCCACAAATGCTGCCTCCCACTCACATTGTACACAACTACCTAAAAGACACAAATGTCAGTAACCGGTTGCAGCAACCCTGAATAATTGCTAGATGCCTAATTCTAGCATGTCCCAATCTTGTGATGCTCAAAAAGTGATTTAAGCTGCACAAGAACAGCTTAAATTCTTTGATGTGTATTTATTTCATTTATTGATGTTTTAGGGCAAATGCCACATCAGAATGTTTTTATTATTAAGTTCCTGTTTCTGTACAGTGCAGCTGTACCTATTCTAAACCCCTTCATCAAAAGGGACCATTTCCTTTTTTTTTTCTTAATCTCAGATCAGTTTACCAAGAGCAGTGGTCTCCGGCTTCCTTAAGCTTACCCTGCATAAAAGCTTTTCTTAAGACTTTCCCTAGATCCTTTCTTTCCTTATCACATTCCTAAAAATGTGTATGTGTACATTAGACACACACATGCATATTATCTCCTGGCCAAGCTGTCAGCTCCTGGCTTGGACAGCAGCGCTCTGTGCAGGGTTAGGAACTGGATGGAGGCTGAGCCCAGAGAGTGGTGGTGAATGGTGCCACATCCAGCTGGCAGCAAGGCACTAGTGGTGTCCTCCAGGGATCAGTGCTGGGCCCCATCCTATTCAATACCTTTATTGATGATCTGGATGAGGGGATTGAGCCTATCATCAGTAAATCAGCAAACAACACCAAGTCGGGAGCAGGTGTTGATGTGTTAGAGGGTAGGAGAGCACTGCAGAGGGACCTTGACAGGCTGGACAGATCAGTAGAGTCCAACATGATGGCATTCAACAAGTCCAAGTGCCGGGTGCTGCACTTTGGTCAGAACAACCCCATGCAGTGCTACAGTCTGGGGTCAGAGTGGCTGGAGAGATGCCAGGCATAAAGGGACCTGGGGATACTGATTGACAGCTGGCTGAACATGACCCAGCAGTGTGCCCAGGTGGCCATGAAGGCCAATGGCATCCTGGCCTGCATTAAGAATAGTGTGGCCAGCAGGAGCAGGGAAGTCATTCAGCCCCTAGACTGAACACTGGTTAGGCCACACCTTGAGTCCTGTGTACAGTTCTGGGCCCCTCAGTTTAGGAAGGACACTTGAACGTGTCCAGAGAAGGGTAACGAGGCTGGGGAGAAGCCTCGAGCACAGCTCTGTGAGAAGAGGCTAAGGGAGCTGGGGTTGCTTAGCCTGGAGAAGAGGAAGCTCAGAGGAGACCTTACTGCTCTCTACAACTACCTGAAGGGAGGTTGTAGCCGGGAGGGGGTTGGTCTCTTCTGCCAGGCAACCAGCACCAGAACAAGGGGACACAGTCTCAAGCTGCACCAGGGGAGGTTTAGGCTGGAGGTGAGGAGAAAGTTCTTCCCAGAGAGAGTTGTTAGCCATTGCAATGTGCTGCCCAGGGAGGTGGTGGAGTCACCATCCCTGGAGGGGTTCAAGAGGGGATTGGACATGGCATTTGAAGCCATGGTTTAGTTAGTCATGAGGTCTTGGGTGACAGGTTGGACTTGATGATCTCTGAGGTCTCTTCCAACCTTATTGATTCTATGATTCTATGATTCTATTCTATGATTCTATGATTCCCCATGCTTCTCCTAACAGGGACCTGTATCCATTCCCCCCTGTTTCCAGGATTGCCTCCCTCAACTGAGGGGGTCTGTAAAGCCTGCTCCCACATATCTAACTCCCTTTCCCATTCCCTTATAGTCCTGAATCTTAACACTTCTTCCTTCCTGTTGAACATATCAAAAGAAGATTATCCTTCATTTGAAGTATCTATGGTTCTCCAAATCAAATCCATTTTCTCTATGGCATATACTATTGGTTAAGCTATATATAGAAAATAATCCAATTTACTAGACATTTCCTGTCTTCATTCCTGCCTGTCAGGCTGCCTAGATTAGTTGTCAACTCTGAGTGCGACATCAGTCTTTGTGCAATTAATCATCTCTAAACAGCCTGCACTATACTGATGTACTAACCATCAAGTATATTCAATTGTCTCTTCTCAAATGCAACTTTGTACACACATGGTCTCTGCTGTGCATTTACCTGCTGCAGGAAAATTTCTTTTATCAGTAAGTTG
Source organism: Melanerpes aurifrons (assembly GCA_011125475.1). Classification (NCBI taxonomy): domain Eukaryota; kingdom Metazoa; phylum Chordata; class Aves; order Piciformes; family Picidae; genus Melanerpes; species Melanerpes aurifrons. Next base: position 379,635 of record WWNC01000081.1, on the reverse strand, counting down.
GCCATCTTGCACCTTTCCAAAATTCAGTATATAGACTTTTTACTTTACTTTGAGAACCAAGATGATAGTGTAAAAAGGATGAAACACCAGCCTTTCAGATGAAAAAAAAAAGCCTTCCCAAACAATGTTTGATGTTTGGAACAGCGAAAACTTCTGTGCTGATCCTGCTACCACCACAGCCCTCTATTCCACAGATAATCTCTGACTGAACTCACAACCAGGCATCAGTATTCTACTTTGCTGTCCATGCCAGATGGTATATTGCTGAATGTCCAGATTTAGTTTCATTTGCATGCACTGCACTGCTCTGCTTTAATTTAGAAAGCATTACAGGAATGGCAGCTTAGAAGAGTGGCAGCTGAGTAGAAGAGACTCTGCCTTGGTACCAAAGCACTGTATAGTGAGGATGGAGAAATGCTAGGGAACAGTGAATATTTCGTAGTATAAATTTAATTCTTGTGTGCATTTTGCTGGTATCTATTTTAATCTGAGAAGGAACTTTGAATAAGTAGAAACTTATGTATTTATGAATGTGTTAATTTATTTTGAATGATGCTTTCAAATATTTAAAGATCACACACTTCCTAGAACATAATTTTTCAAAAATTACGGTATATATTATTGCTATCACAGAAACAATTTGAGAGAAGTGGAAAAATCTCAAGAGTCTTTGCTGCTTTGAACAACTATGATGTAGACGATTTCAGTGTGAAATTTTGAAATGAAAATGTGTAAATATCTTTTAAACAGTACCCTGTATTTGAAGAATAGGAGTATGAATTTTTTTATGTTACTTTATAATCTAAGGAATGTTTTCATCTTTATGAGTGCAATAGAATTTGCAAATGAATAATTAATATACGACAAATATGAATATTAATAAAACCATTAATAACTTTTAATTAATATTAAAAGTTGCCCAAACCATAATACTTAGGTTCAATGTATGGTTGGAATATACAATATTTAGGCACGTATAACAAATTTAAGCGCATCAGGTGGAATAATAGAAAGCGCAAAATGGTGCTTGACCATGGGGCAGGAGAGACTCAACAAGAACCATTAAGCCAAAGTGGCAATGAATTAATTACTCACAATTTACTCCACCCAAGCGGGGAGTGCTGCTGCTGTGTATTAACTGTTGAGGCTCTTGGGGGTGCTCTCATGCACCAGACATGGCTAATTGCCTGCAGGAATGCCATGTGGTCTCAGGGATAGTCTGACTCCAGCAGGATGGTGGGCAGTTTACACTGTTTCTCACGATGGCCTCTTGCATCTTCCTGGGTAAACAGGCATGGCAAAATTCTAGTTGCAAGGTGGATGAAAGGCTTGGCTCCCACTCCTAAAGCTTGTGGCTTCTCTAGCTTGCAGTGAGTAGGTTCATGGCTTTTATCCCAGGCTATGGACCAGGCAACTCAAGGCCAGACAACTCAAGGCAAGGCAACTCAAGTCAAGACAGCTTCAGACAAGGCAGGTCTAAGCAGGCAAGGCAGGTTCAAGCAACACAAAGGCAAATAGAAATTGGGCTGTTGTGGTGGTGAGAGAAGGCCAAGCTCTCCCTCCCCCACAAAGAGAAGAAACCACAACTAGCTCAGTCAGAGAAGCAAAAGGATATGCTATATTTACAGGCAAGATGAAATGCAGGTCGTATATATATACACAATATATACAGTATTTACAATATATACAGAAATACACAGCAAAGAAAGTAATACAGAGCAAGACTCCCTCTTCCGGACAGAGGAGGGTTCCCCCTCTGTACCTCCCTCTCTTCCCCCTCCCTCCCTTTTTCCCAAAAAGGGCTAGAGAGAGAGAAAAGCTAATTAATAAGGATGAAATATATTATTAGGCTTCAAAAGCGCATGCAGGGATTAGTTTTCTTATCTCAAAGTCAACTCCGACTAGTTGCTCAGAAGCAGACAACTTGGAAAGGGAGAACAGACCGGACTGAGAAAGATTGCAAGCCAACTAAAACTTAAAGTTGCATTCTACCAATCTACCAATGAAATTCATTTAGAATATGTGAATGTTTTCAAAATATTCAGCCAGAGTGTTCCAGCAAATATCCATTTCTTAAAGGCACAGCCTAAAACAGTCACAATCCACCCCTTCTAAACAATTTCATTGGCTGTTCATACTTTCCATCCAATCCAAGACAATATCTACAGTTTGTAAATAAAGTTCATAGTCCATTCTGGCTATCCTCAGATGTAGATGATTCAAAAGTCCGAGAAAATCATGAAACAAGATAATGGAAAACAGTTTGTCTCTTCGCAGATGAAGTGAAGAAAAGGGAAACAGGGATTTTCAGGGTCTCTTAGTTGATTCAGGGCTCTCAGGATTCTCAGGGTACGTGCACCATAGATTCCTCATGGATTCTTCCTTGGACGCTATGTAGATGTACAACAGTCTGAAATTAAACTCTCTCAGCTAAAGTTAAATTTCTTTGTGGAATACACTGAATTTCGCCATTCTCTTGCATTACCCAATAAGTGTGACCCGGATTTTCAGCTGAAACCACCCCCCGGACAGGTTTAGCCTCTCATGAAGGAGAAAATACCCAAACAGTTTTACCTAACTGATTCTTTTCTCTAACAACAGGAACTCTATCACTTTCCACTTTCTGTAGCAGATCTGAATGTGCAGGTCCAGCTCAATTCACCAAACCTCTACTATTTACCAGCCAGGTTGCTTGTGCTAAATGTTTTTCCCAGTTTTTCAAAGATCCACTCCCCATGGCTTTAAGAGTGATCTTCAATAAACCGTTGTAGCGTTCAATCGGCAGGAATCGGCTTTCACCGATTCTCCACGTGTTCGGGATCGTTCGGGTCCCTGCGTGCCGCGGCAGTTTCAAAGCCCGCGGCAGCTCGCGGCAGTTTCCATTTCAGCGGTGAGCTCCTTCGGGGACACACATCGACCAGGGGCACCAGGCCAGCTGGCAACAGATGGAGCACATCTGTCCCAGAGGAGGGGTAAGATCAGAGTGTACGAGAATGGCCTATCCCTCAAAGGGAAAAAGATTCTGGGGAGGGAATTGGCAGGTCTCATAGATAGGGCTTTAAACTAGTTTCGAAGGGGGAAGGGGTTGAAACCAGTCCCCCCAGGCTGGGGTCTGGGGGTGATAAGCCAGAGCAAGAGGTGAAACCAGCAGCCCGGCTGAAGTGCATGTACACTAATGCACGAAGCATGGGCAACAAACAAGAGGAGATGGAAGCCATGCTGCGGCAAGAAAGTTATGATGTAGTTGCCATCACAGAGACGTGGTGGGAAGACTCACATGACTGGAGCGCTGCAATTGATGGCTACAGGCTCTTCAGGAGAGACAGGCAAGGAAGAAGGGGTGGAGGGGTGGCCCTGTACGTCAGGGAGGCACTAGATGCCATTGAGACGGAGATTAGGGACGATCGGGTTGAGTGCCTGTGGGTAAGAATTAGAGGGAAGGCCAACAGGGCTGACATCCTGGTTGGAGTCTGTTATAGACCACCCAACCAGGAGGAGGATGTTGATGAGTCATTCTATAGGCAGCTTAAGGCTGTCTCAAGATCGTCTGACCTTGTTCTCATGGGCGACTTCAACTTGCCTGACATCTGCTGGGATCTTAACATAGCAGAGAAGTGGCAATCTAGGAGGTTCTTAGAATGCATGGAGGACAGCTTCTTATCCCAAGTGCTGCGAGAGCCTACCAGGGGTAAGGCTATGCTTGACCTCCTCTTCACCAATAGGGAAGGGCTGGTGGGTGATGTGGTGGTTGGAGGGTGCTTAGGGGCCAGTGACCACAAGATAATTGAATTCTCATTATTTGGTCAAACTAAGAGGGGTAGCAAGAAGACCTCCACTCTGGATTTCCAGAGGGCGGACTTCAGGCTACTCAAGGAACTAATTCAGAGGGTTCCTTGGGATAAAGCCCTTAAAACCAAAGGGGTCCAGGAGAGCTGGTCCTACTTCAAGGAAGAACTGTTGAAGGCTCAGGGACAGGCTGTGCCAATGTGCCGGAAGATGAGTCACCAGGGCAGACTGCCAGCCTGGATGGTTAAAGAACTTTTAATGGAACTAAGGGAAAAAAAGAAGGTGTATCACCTTTGGAAGAGAGGGGAGGCAACCCATGAAAAATTTAAGGATGTTGCTAGGTCTTACAGGAAGAAAATTAGGGAGGCAAAAGCGCATTTGGAGCTTAGTCTGGCTTCTGTTGTGAAGGACAACAAAAAGTCCTTCTATAAATACATTAATACTAAGAGGAAGGGAAAGGACAACCTCCACTCCTTGGTGGACACGGAGGGGAACATTGTATCAAGGGATGAGGAAAAGGCAGAGATACTTAACACCTTCTTTGCCTCAATTTTTACTAGCAGGACAGAATGTCTTCCAGACAGCTGGCCTCCAGAACTGACAGAAGGAGCCAGGGAGCAGCATAGTTTCCCACTGTTCGAAAATGGGGTAGTTGGTGATCTGCTCAGCCGCCTGGATCCCCACAAGTCCATGGGACCAGATGGGATCCATCCTAGAGTGCTGAGAGAGCTGTCAGAGGAGCTGGCCAAACCGCTCTCCATCATTTTTCAGCAGTCCTGGCTCACTGGCGAGGTCCCAGAGGACTGGAAGCTGGCCAACGTGGTGCCCATCCATAAGAAGGGCCGGTTGGATGAGCCAGGGAATTACAGGCCTGTCAACCTGACCTCAGTGCCAGGCAAGATCATGGAACAGGTCATCCTGAGTGCATTAACACAGCACTTAGAGGATGGCCAAGGGATCAGGCTCAGCCAACATGGATTTAGGAAGGGCAGGTCCTGCCTGACCAACCTGATCTCCTTCTATGATCAGGTGACCTGCCTGGTGGATGTGGGGAGGCCTGTGGATGTAGTTTACCTGGACCTCAGCAAGGCCTTTGACACCGTCCCCCATAGCAAACTCCTGGCCAAGCTGTCAGCGCATGGCTTGGACAGCAGCACTCTGAGCTGGGTTAGGAACTGGCTGGATGGCCGAACCCAGAGAGTGGTGGTGAATGGTGTCACATCCAGCTGGCGGCCAGTCAGTAGTGGAGTCCCCCAGGGATCAGTGCTGGGCCCCATCCTCTTTAACATCTTTGTTGATGATCTGGATGAGGGAATTGAGTGTATCATCAGTAAATTTGCAGATGACACCAAGCTGGGGACAGGAGTTGATCTGCTAGAGGGTGGAGAGGCTTTGCAGAGAGACCTCAACAGGCTGGACAGATGGGCAGAGTCCAACGGCATGAAATTTAATGCATCCAAGTGCCGGGTTCTGCACATTGGCCACAACAACCCCATGCAGTGCTACAGGCTGGGGTCAGAGTGGCTGGAGAGCAGCCAGGCAGAGAGGAACCTGGGAGTGCTGGTTGATGATAGGCTGAACATGAGCCTGCAGTGTGCCCAGGCAGCCAAGAGGGCCAATGGCATCCTGGCCTGCATTAAGAACAGTGTGGCCAGCAGGAGCAGGGAGGTCATTCTGCCCCTGTACACTGCACTGGTTAGGCCACACCTCGAGTACTGTGTCCAGTTCTGGGCTCCTCAGTTTAGGAAGGATGTTGACTTGCTGGAACGAGTCCAGAGAAGGACAACGAAGTTAGTGAGGGGCTTGGAACACAAGCCCTATGAGGAGAGACTGAGGGAGCTGGGGTTGCTTAGCCTGGAGAGGAGGAGACTCAAGGGTGACCTTATTGCTCTCTACAACTACCTGAAGGGGGGTTGTAGACAGGCAGAGGTTGGTCTCTTCTCCCAGGCAGCCAGCACCAGGGCAAGAGGACACAGTCTCAGGCTGCACCAGGGGAGGTTCAGGCTGGAGGTCAGGAGGAAGTTTTACACAGAGAGAGTGACGGCCCATTGGAATGGGCTGCCCGGGGAGGTGGTGGAGTTGCCATCACTGGAGGTGTTCAGGAGGAGACTTGACAGGGTGCTTGGTTGCATGGGTTAGTTGATTAAGTGGTGTTGGATGATAGGTTGGGCACAATGATCTTGACGGTCTCTTCCAACCTGGTTTATTCTATTCTAAAGTGGCAGAATCACCTCCCTGAATCTGCTTGTAACAGGTCTTTTAATGCAACCCAGGATGTGATTTGCCTTTGGGCTGCAAGGACACACTGCCTGCTCACATCCAGCTTCTTGTGCATCAGCACCCCCAAATCTTGCTTTCCATCATCTGACACCCAGTTTGTATTGATAGCTAGGATTATATCCAGAGCTGGAAGTCCTAGTCCACCAGGAAGACTATCATACTGTTGCCATTTCAGAAACATGGCGGGACAATTCACATGATTGGAGTACTACACTGGAGGGTTATAGGCTCTTTAGAAGAGACAGGTGAGGGAGAAGAGGAGGAGGGGTGGCTCTGTATATTAGGGAGTCACTCGATGTCACACAGCTTAGAGGATGAAAGGATTGAGAGCCTGTGGGCTAAGCTCAGAGGGAGTCCTAACAAATCAGACATCCTGGTTGGAGTCTGTTATAGACCACACAATCAGGATGAGGAGGCAGATGAAAAATTCTATAAGCAACTGGAGGCTGTCTCAATATCATCAGATCGTGTTCTTGTAGGTGAGTTTAACCTGTCAGATATCTGCTGGGAACTTAATTCAGCAGAAAGGAGGCAGTCCAGAAGATTCCTAGAGCATATGGAGGACAGCTACTTGATGTAGCTGTTAAGTAAGCGTACCACGGGTGAGGCTCTGCTTGACCTGCTGTTCTCAAATAGAGAAGGGCTGGTGGAAGATGTGATGATAGGAGGCTTTCTAGGATGCAGTGGTCACAAGATGGTGTTTTCAATATGCAGAGAGATAGGGAGGAGCACTAACAGAACCCTCACCTTGGACTTCTGGAGGGCAAATTTCAACTTGTTTAAGAAACTTATTCAGAAAGATCCCAGGGTAGCAGCCCTTAAGAACCACGGGGACCAGGATGGTTGGACCTACTTCAAACAGGAGCTCTTGAAGGCACCAGAACTGGCAGCTTCCACATGCCAGAAGATGAGCCAGCAGGAAAGGTGACCGGCCTGGATGAGTAAGCAGCTCCTGAAGAAATTAACAGAAAAAAAGAGGCTGTATCACCTTTGAAAGGAGGAGAAGGCTTCTCGAGATATGTCTAAGGATGTTGTTAGATTATGCAGGATTAAAATTAGAGAGGCAAAGGCTCAGTTAGAACTTAAGCTGGTCATCTCTGTTAAAGATAATAAAAAGCATTTTTATAAATATATTAATGGTAAAATGAGGCCAAGAAGAATCTCCACTCCCCATTGGACCTGGAGGGTAACACAGTAACTAAAGATGAAGAAAAGGCTGAGGTCCTGAACACATTCTTTGCCTCAATTTTCAACAGTAAGGCAGGAATTCAGAATGAGTGGCGTCCTGAGCTGTGTGATGGGGTCAGGGAGCAGTGTGTTGCCCTGGAAATCCATGAGGAATTAGTATGGGACTTGCTGAGCCACTTGGATAGTCACAAGTCCATGGGACCAGATGGGATCCATCCTAGGGTGCTGAGAGAGCTGGCAGATGAGCTGGCCAAGCTGCTCTCCATCATCTTCCACCAGTCCTGGTACACTGGTGAGGTCCCAGATGACTGGAAACTGGCCAATGTGATGCCCATCCACAAGAAGGGTCAGATGGAGGAACCTGGAAACTACAGGCATGTCAGCCTGACCTCAGTGCCAGGGAAAGTGATGGAGCACATCATCTCAGGGGCGATAATTGCACACCTGAAGGATGGACAAGGGTTCAGGTCTAGCCAACATGGATACTGACTCTCCAATCTAATCGCCTTCTATGATCACATGACCTGCCTGATAGATGTGGGGAAGGCTGTGGATGTAGTCTACTTGGACTTCAGCAAGGCCATGGACACCGTCCCCCACAGCAAACTCCTGGCCAAACTGTCAGCTCATGGCTTGGGCAGCAACACTCTGTGCTGGGTTAGGAACTGACTGGAGGGCCAAGCCCAGAGAGTGGTGGTGAATGCTGCCACATCCATCTGGTGGCCAGTCACCAGTGGCGTCCCCCAGGGATCAGTGCTGGGCCCCATCCTCTTTAACATCTTCATTGATGATCTGAATGAGGCGATTGAGTCAGACATCAGCAAATTTGCAGATGACACCAGGTTGGGGGCAGGTGTTGATTTGTTAGAGGGTAGAAAGGCTCTGCAGAGGGACCTCAACTGAATGGACAGATGACATTTAACAAATCCAAGTGCCTGGTGCTGCACTTTGGCCACAACAACCTCATGTAGAGCTACAGGCTGGGATCTGATTGGCTGGAGAGCTGCCAAACAGAAAGGGACCTGAGGGTACTGGTAGACAGCAGCCTAAACATGAGCCAACAGTGTGCCCAGGTGGCCAAGAAGGCCAATGGCATCCTGGCCTGCATTAGGAATAGTGTAGCCAGCAGGAGCAATGAAGTCATTGTGCCCCTGTAATCAACACTGGTTAGGCCACACCTTGAGTACTGTGTCCAGTTCTGGGCTCCTCAGTTTAAGAAGGACATCGAGACACTTGAACATGTCCAGAGAAGGGCAACAAGGCTGGTGAGAGGCCTTGAGCACAAGCCCTATGAGGAGAGGCTGAGGGGACTGGACTTGTTTAGCCTGGAGAAGAGGAGGCTCATGAGAGACCTTATTGCTGTCTACAACTACCTGAAGGATGGTTGTAGCCAGGAGGGAGTTCGTCTCTTCTCCCAGGCAACCAGCACCAGAACAAGAGTACAGAGTGTCAAGCTGCACGAGGGGAGGTTTAGGCTTGAGGTGAGGAGAAAGTTGTTAGCCATTGCAATGGGCTGCCCAGGTAGGTGGTGGAGTCACCATCCCTGAACGTGTTCAAGAGGGGATTGGACATGACACTTGGTGCCATAGTTTAGTCATGAGGTCTGTGGTGACAGGTTGGACTTGATGATCTTTGAGGTCTCTTCCAACCTTGGTGATTCTGTGATTTTGGCCTAGGTGCAGAACCCTTCACTTGTTCTTGTTGAACTTCCTGATGTTCACCTGGGCCCACCTTTCCAGCTTTTCCAGGTCTCTCTGGATGGCAACCCGTCGCTCTTGCATATTGACAACGCCATTCAGCTTGGTGTCATCTTCAAACTTGTTGATGGTGCACTTGATCCCACTGCCTATGTCATTGATAAGAATATTAAACAGTGCAGGTCCCAGTGTGGACCCCTGAAGGACACAACTTGTCACTGCTCTCCATTTTGACTTCAAGCCATTGAGCACTACCCTCTGGATGCAACCATTCAGTCAATTCCTTATGCACTGATCTGTCCATCCATCAAATCCATATCTCTCCATCTTGGTGAGCAAGATGTTGTGGGGGGACCATGTCAAAGGCCTTGCAGAAGACCAGGTAGATCACATTCATGGGTCACCCCTATCTACTGACATAGTCATTTTCTCATAGAAAGCCACAAGATTAGCCAGGCAGGACCTGCCTGTAGTAAAACCAGGTTGGCTGCCCTCCATGTGCCTTAGTATAGCATCTAGGAGGATCTGTTCCATGACCTTCCCAGCCACAGAGCTGAGGCTGACAGGTTGGCAGTTCCCAGAGCCTTCCATTTAAAAAATTGCTATGATGTTTCCTTTCTTCCAGTCTGCCAGGACTTCTCAGTACATCACATAGGAAGCAGAAATAAGTATTTCCTGTAATGTGTCCTGGTCATATTTCAAGGACAATCTCATAGAGCATTCTGTAGCTTTCCAACTATGTGTGTTAGCCCATCTCTGTAGCCATTGTGTTAAAGACTGATTCTGTAGAGAAAAAAGCAGAAGTTTCTGATGCAGACTATTATCAAACCACTAGTTACCATAATCTCATCATACTTAGTGGTTTCAAGGCTTGTGAAGATCTTCTATTTAATTTTCTGTTTTATTAAAATGTGATTCCCTACCTCATGTCACACCATGTCATCCTTTGTTTTCTCTGCATACTTTGAACAGTAGGACTGCTTCTCTTGGTCCTTCTTGTGCCTGCTTATGGTTGCTATTCCATTGAAGTGAATTATTCCTTATGTTGTGTATTGCATTGGTCTTTTTACACCCCCTGCCACTGTAACCCAGATCCTTCTGGTCACATCATGATGTTAGTGATTTTCTGCAATGCCCAAGGTTTGTCAGACTTTGTATCAAGCCTTTCATCTTCCTTACCAGTATAACTAAATATTCTATCTTATCTCTGGCCTCATCTGTGTGTCTAGACCTCTAATTTAACCACTAGAATGTGTTTTCTTTGCATATTATATTAATTTTCTCTAAGGTTTTAATAAATATTTCCTTACTCTTCAACCTGTGCCATTACCTTTGTGACCTAGTTGTGGGTGTTAACTTCCACCCTAGTTCTGGTGTCTGACTTTAGAAACTTCCCTGACCAGAGACAAATGCTTAAATGTCAGTTCTTATCTGGTCCCAGCTGGCACCTGGTCCAGAGGGCTACAGTACTCTAGGACATCTGCAACTTAAAAAAGGGTTGCTGTTATAGTGTTGTTTCACATGTGAATGTTCTGGCTGTTAAGAGATGACCAGGTTCATTCATGAACCCACTAAATCCCATGTCAGCATTTTCATCCCCTCTGGATGTAAAAATAGGACATGAAAATTGAGTCTCTTCCCCCTCATGAGTTCAGCAGCAGCTCTATAAGAATCTGAAATGTGACCTTCATATGTATGGGCAAGAAATAATTGATACATTCACTGGTAATAAAATATGGAAATCAACACATTTTATATACCTGGCACTGGTGTGTTTATTGGTGGCCATTTACAAACACTTCAGTGTATTTAACTACAGACAAGCAAACAAATATAAAAAGCCACAACCTGCCCCCCAAACTTCCAGGTTTTAGCTAAATCAGAAAAGATTGGAAAAGAGTGTTTCTTTGTTTCCACTAAACACATCTGTCTTTTTGTCTGTGTATACTCAAGCAGAAATTTCCAGTCTCTCATGTCTCCAGGGTGTTTGAAAATGTCTGAAGTCTCTTTAAAGAGCAGATTAGCATGTATCCTAAAAGTTAGACTGTAATACTACTTAACTGCTCTATTTTTCCATTATGGGCCTGTCAGCAGGAATGTGTTGCTCTGTAGTACATGACAAGTGAAAACGCTAGTAACATTGTTTTTCATAGACAGAAAAAATACCAAAGAAGCAGTTTCTTAGCTAAAACGTCACCTCTAAGATATATGGGGCTTACTATATTTTGTTGCCCTGGTAATGAATGGTGTAAAATGACTCTTTTGCACAGTTCCATCAGAATGATTGCATCCTGTTTTTTCCATCATATTACAAGAGCTTGTTTTCATTCTCCCTTCCTGACTACATTAAGTGTAAAGATATTGAATTACTATGCCGTACCCTCTCCATCTGATATGGATTTAAGAGTTGATATTGATGTACTGAGAATTGTGTTCTTCTTCATGAAAAAAAAGCTACAAATTATAATGAATTTGACTTTTATGTATCGACCACTCAAGTAGTGAAGTAGTGTTTCTGCACCCAAGGGACAGACATAGCATGATCAGCATTTTTCACTTGAATGAATCCAATTGATAAAGCAATATATTTAGTATCACTTTGCTTGATCTCCAGGTTTAACAATTGTCATGCTAAAAGTAGACACATTAGTTCATAAATTTTACTTATTAAAAATGTGCTAGCCATTGCTTTATACAGCTGTATTCCTTCTAAATTTTCACTGAGCAGGGCAAAAAAAGACAAAGAGTCATACTGTATCAACAGCATGCAAGTGTCAGCAAGTGGCTGACAAGTTTTGAAAATACATATGTATAGCTAGAAAACCAAATGCAGGACCATTAGGTGTGTGGTGACTAGCTTGTCTCTTAGCACACATGCACTGTGAGACCACATACCACCATTTTCACAGTATCACAGTATCACTAAGATTGGAAGAGACCTTGAGGATCATCGAGTCCAACCTGTCACCACAGACCTCATGACTAGACCACAGCACCAAGTGCCACATCCAATCTCCTCTTCAACAACTCCAGGGATGGTGACTCCACCACCTCCTCGGGTAGCCCATTCCAATGACAAATGACACTCTCGGTGAGGAACTTTCTCCTCACCTCAAGCCTAAACTTCCCCTAGTGCAGCTTGAGACTGTGTCCTCTTGTTCTGGTGCTGGCTGCCTGGGAGAAGAGACCAACCCCTTCCTGGCTACAACCACCTATTAGGTAGTTGGAGAGGGCAATGAGGTCACACCTGAGCCTCCTCTTCTCCAGACTAAACAATCCCAGCTCCCTCAGCCTCTCCTCATAGAGCTTGTGTTCAAGGCCTCTCACCAGCCTTGTTGCCCTTCTCTGGACACGTTCAAGTGCCTCGATGTCCTTCTTCAATTGAGAGGCCCTGAACTGCATGCAGTACTCAAGGTGTGGCCTAACTAGTGCTGATTACAGGGGCACAATGACTTCCCTGCTCCTGCTGGCCACACTATTCCTAATGCAGGCCAGGATGCCATTGGCCTTCTTGGCCACCTGGGCACACTGTTGGCTCATGTTTAGGCTGCTGTCAATCAGTACCCCCAGGTCCCGCTCCGTTTGGCAGCTCTCCAGCCACTCTGGCCCCAACCTGTAGCTCTGCATGGGGTTGCCGTGGCCGAAGTGCAGCACCTGGCACGTGGACTTGTTAAATGCCATTCCATTGGACTCCGCCCATCTGCCCAGTCAGTCAAGGTCCCTCTACAGAGCCCTTCCACCCTCTAACTGACTAACATCTGCCCCTAACTTGGTGTCATCTGCAAATTTGCTGATGTCTGACTCAATCCCCTCATCCAGATCATCAATGAAGATGTTAAAGAGGATGGGGCCCAGCACTGATCCCTGGGGGACGCCACTGGTGACTGGCCACCAGATGGATGTGGCAGCATTCACCACCACTCTCTGGGCTTGGCCCTCCAGCCAGTTCCTAACCCAGCACAGAGTGTTGCTGCCCAAGCCACGAGCTGACAGCTTAACCAGCAGTTAGCTGTGTGGGACGATATCAAAGGCCTTGCTGAAGTCCATGTAAACCACATCCATAGGCCTCCCCACATCCACCAGGTGTGCCACCTGATCATAGAAGGCGATCAGGTTGGAGAGGCAGGACCTGCCCTTCCTAAATCTATGTTGGCTGGATCCAAGCTCTTGGCCATCCTTCAGATGTGCAGTTATTGCCACCAAGATAATCTGCTCCATCACTTTCCCTGGCACTGAGGTCAGGCGGACTGGCCTGTAGTTTCCAGGTTCCTCCATCTGACCCTTCTTAAGGATGGGGATCACATTGGCTAGTTTCCAGTCATCTGGGACCTCATCGGTGAGCCAGGACTGGAGGAAAATGATGGAGAGCAGCTTGGCCAGCTCATCTGCCAGCTCTCTCAGCACCGTGGACTTGTGCATGTCCAAGTGGCTCAGCAGGTCCCAAACTAATTCCTCGTGGATTTCCAAGGCATTACACTGCTCCCTGACCCTATCACCCAGCTCAGGAGGCCACTTGTCCTGAACTCCTCCTGCCTTGCTGTTAAAAATTGAGGCAAAGAATGTGTTCAGGACCTCAGCCTTTTCCTCATCTTCAGTCACAGTGTTCCCCTCCAGGTCCAATAAGGAGTGGAGGTTCTTCCTGCCCTTCTTTTTAGTGTTAATATATTAGTAAAAATGCTTTTTATTCTCTTTCACAGAGGTCGCCAGCTTCAGTTCCAACTGGTCCTGTCCCTCTCTAATTTTTTTCCTACATAATCTATCAGCTTCCTTAAACATACCTCAAGAAGCATTCTCTTCCTTCCAAAGGTGATACAGCCTCTTTTTTCCCCTTAATTCCTCCAGGAGCTGCTTGCTCATCCAGGCCAGTCACCTTCCCCACTGGTTCAACTTTTGGCACGTGGGAACTGCCAGTTCCTGTGCCTTCAAGAGCTCCTCTTTGAAGTACGTCCAACCCTCCTGGACCCCTTGGTTCTTGAGGGTTGATACCCAGGGAATTTTACAAATAAGTTTTTTAAACAGGCTGAAGTTTGCCCTCCAGAAGTCCAAGGTGAAGGTTCTGTTGGTGATCCTCCCTATCTCCCTGCATATTGAAAACTTCACTATCTCGTGGTCACTGCACCCTAGGCAGCCTCCCACCTTCACATCTCCCACCAGCCCTTCTCTATTGGAGAAAAGCAGGTGAAGCAGAACCTGGCCTCTGGTAGGCTCACTTAACAGCTGCATCAGGAAGCAGTCCTCCATGCACTCTAGGAATCTTCTGGACTGCCTCCTCCCTGCTGAATTAAGCTTCCAGCAGATATCTGGCAGGTTGAAGTCACCCACGATGATGCTGCATTTCTGGACTGCTGCAGAACCAAGCAAAGAGCCATTACATATGTGTTAAGAGTAGACAGAACATATTGAATGTTACTGAACATCATGGTAGCCTTTGGCAAGCACCTAATTTTCATGGTTATATAAATATTTATTATCAGGGTCACTATGTTAAAAATGAAAAATTATTACATGTATACTGCTTTAAAAAAAAAGTAATTTATCCACCTTAAAGAGGATTAATGACACAAAGATGATTATTAACAATATAAATCTTTATAAATAAGCACTAACTATGGAGTATTGTAGTTTCATTTAAAACAACTAATCTTTGCGTGTTGAGCATTTTGTTTTGCAAGTTAAGCAGTATCTTTAAAAACCCACTTGTTTAACCCTGTGTATGTAATTGGGACTTCTACACAGAATATAAATTCTCTGTCAGTAATATTTACTTCAGAATTACAATCTAAACTAAATATTACTTACAGAGATTGAGGGGAACAAAGCAAAAGTTTAGCAACTGCTAAAAAGTTGTGTGTGAGATTAAAATACTGGGAAATTGAGATCTATTTTTAGATAGTTTATTGTATTTATCTAGGAGTCAATTCAGCAGCAAAATTGCTTGAAAGATATATGTTAAAGGTTCACATTGTTTCTTTTAGAAGTTTCAAAGCACTGATCTTAAGTCCTAGAAGGAAAGGAAATATTTGATAGCAATAATTTCTTACTTAGGTTACATACAGAAATATAAAGACTAGGTCTCTGACCTTGAACTTTATACTGACAGTGTTTTACCTCAAAAACTTGCAGTTCTGTATCCTGGAGTGTATAATTAATAAAATCACCTATTCACTCAGGTTCACATTATTTAGGCACCAAATCTCATAGTAGTGGAGAGAAAAATAAATCTCTTATTTTGAATTGAACTGGAAATCACAAATGCATATGAATGCTTTGGGAAGTGAGGACCTGGACTTAAACAGTTTCTTCAGTCCCTGCCTTGCTACTGTTGCTTGTGGTGGCCTTGCCTGGTCATCCAGCAGCTACATCATGCCTGGACTAGAATGACCCTGTAGAAAGGTGATGGTTGTATTGGGTTGCTGTCTTAAAGAGTTCCCTAAACAAGATGAGATCTCCCACTATATCCCCAAAGAGTTTGCAAACCTTCTTTGTAGCATTATAGTATCTGTAAAACTAGGGTTGGATAGATAAGCTTCATCAATTTTTTCCACTTGCTGAACTGCCTCACCTCCTCTGTCATGTTTTCCCATCACTTTTCACATCTGAGAACTGGATCATATACAGTATGTTTAGGCATGTATTTGTCCAGGATAAAAATCTCTACTTAAAGAAAGAACATTCTGTAAAACTTACTTCTATTCCCCCAGACTATGCAGTCTCTTTTCTCTTCATCCACTGAAAACTGAGAGTTAGCAGACTCCACCTGATGAAGTTAAACAGATTACCTGAGGGATTAGCAGTCAGACCTGCATAATGACTTTGGACTCTGAATCTGCTGCCTGGCTGCATGTTCACTTGTTATCAGATCATTCAGCAGATCCTCAGATGCCCATGAAACCCTAGATGAAGGTCAGATGAATATTCCTGTTTGCTTAGCAATGCTGGAATAATAGTAATAATAACAGTAATAACAACAACTATAGTTTCTTAAGAACCAGCAGTGGCTCAGTGTCCAATTTGTGAACAGTCAATGGTGTTCACCTTTATGCTGCTATTATCAGAAGCAGTATTTGGTGTACAGTGCTGACATTTATTTATTTATTTATTACTGTGCTGTAGTGATGGCCTAGAGCATAATATACTCTCTTTGGAGGAGCTGGTATAAGAGCATTTCCATTTTGTGCTCAGTCACTGAAACCATTCCTCATCCATATTTTAAGAAAGGCGAAGGCCACTGCACTTCACTGCCTTGTAAAAATATTTCCTTTGCAGGATTATGGCAGCAGGAGGAACTAATAAGCATGGTAAGTCCTTTCTGGAGTTTGTCACACCTAGTGGGCTCAGGCGGTCAGCTGAGGAATTTCAGGGTGGCCGGCAGTTTGGGAGACAAGGCATGTATCAAGGAAAGAGATACTATGAGCAGCTGAGAAGCAAAAAGAGCTTGGGCATAGCAACACATAAAACCCAGTCTAAGTTCCCTTACTTTTGAGGTGCTGCTCTTGCTTTCCTGGATGAAAGAACCTTCTTCCCTGAATTCTCAACAGTATTATGAAGGAAGTAATTTTTATTTTGGATTCATGAATAGATTACATTTAGACCAAATTGTACTGCTACTCTCATCTGAAGCCTCCTTTATGCAGCTCCAGGTGAAATTTCTGATTATCATATTTTCTGGACTAACTTCAGAGAATGAGATGAGGAGAGGGATGGGGGGCGAAATATTTTTTTCCAACATAATTGGACCACCTGCCTGCAATCTTCTCTGACATTCGGATAAATAGAGGACTCCACTTTCTTGAGCTCTCTCAGTCCTTCATTGCTCACGAGCATAAGTAAGATTCATTTTAAAAAATGCAAATCTTTCTGTAAGGATAATTAAATGGTGATGAGATGCCCTGCCATAACACAACTCCTCAATAGAAAATGAACTTTGCCTGCTTTACTTATGTGTGTGTCTGAGTATGTGTGAGATTGTAGATAAGTATTCATCATGCAAACACATTGGCAAATGTATTCTTTCTTCACCTCTATTCACTGTGATCCTTCACAGTAAGGCAGTGCAATTGTCTTCCTGAAACCTCAATATCTCTTTCTTCCAGCCTTTCCCCCCCTAGAAGGTAATTTTAAAATCTCTTTTGACAGTCTTAACTGATCTTATCATAAATCATCCAACACAAGCACAGGCACAGCACCTAATCAGGATGTTGCTGGCTAATTTAGCTCTGCTGATTTGATCTAACTAGATGGAGTTTTATGATACCCTGTGATTGTAAATATGTCTGCTCTCATTCACAGCCTAGAAAGGCTGGAGCGCCATTACATCTTAATTGGGTAATTTCTTTTTAAATCTCTGCAGGCCAAGCTGCTGCTTCCGCAGCAGCCAGTCAAGGACATTGATCTCAGTCCATGTCTGGCTCCAGAAAATTCTGGGAATATGCCTCCCACTTATTTTTGGTATTTTGATTTTTAAGGGCCCTAAAGTGCCACAGCTAGCTTTTGGAAGATAGACAGTGTGTGTGGGTGCAACCTGGAAACAGATAACACTTTCATGTTTAAATAGATGAAACATGATGGTGCCTGGAGGACCAAGGGATGGGGTTGGATGTAGCAGTCTAAATGGAGAAATTAATGGAGAATGTCTACCTGAGCAAGATGTTTGGAGTTATCTTCATGTTTTCTTGTTTCCAGACTTAAAGAGGAGACCAAATTCAGCTTTCTGTATAAGAAGTATAATAATTATGGACTTGCATTCTTATAAATTAGTAATATTGCCTTTAGAGAAACATATTAAAAAAAAAATCTGGTTGATTTGTTCTATGAAGATTCATACATGCACAGGTATGTATACATTTTCATATACATATTTTTCTTTCACATTACTTTTTGACATATTTAAAAAATACTTTCCTAGAAAAGAACAGACAACACAAGGAATTATCACAGTTTTATGATGTAAAATATTTTTTTAGTTCAAGTATGGCTGGGCAATGGTAGGAAGGCTACAGAGTTCATCAGTAAAAGAACTATTTAATTCATACCCTTCTAGGTTAAAGCTATGTCAAGCACTAGCCACTGTCACCTGTTTCAGAATGTTTTTTGGTGGTCTCAGCCCAGTTTCTGCTAGCAAAGAAAATGGATTCCTTCCAAGCACATCTGTCACAACTTGTACTTCAGGCTAAAGGGCTGAAGAACAAAAGACAGTAGAAATTTGATGAATACTACTCTGTAATGTGGTGCCTTAGAGAAGAGGCACATTAGTAAGGAGTGGGGAAAATACCATGAGTTGATTTTATGGACAAAAAGAAGTCACAGAATCACTGAATCACCAAGGTTGGAAGAGAGCTCAAAGATCATCCTGTCACTACAATTAAATTATTTCACTTTATTTTCATGTGGATTTGAACAACAACAATACACCTCCCCAACTGTGTTGTTATTAACTATTTTAGTTTACATTACAGAACCTAGCATTTAGAATGCACAGGCTTCTCCATGACAGTTCCAAAAGATGAGCAAGGGAATGCATGTACTGGTTTTGTAAGGGTAAAAGAGACCAGGGAGTGGGGAATCACGGGCTGTAATTCCCCCAGCAACTGAATCTACTCAGTAAATTATTTTTCCTTCAAAAAGAGTCAGCAATCAGTGATGATTGAAATACCTTTGAATGCAGTTGTGATGAAATTCCATTTGTGGCCCATACCAGAGTTTCAGCCATTGTTGATAATGGTCTCCTTCAGAGCAATACAGTCATTGCTGCCTTGTGAGATACTGTGGGAAGTAGAGAACAAAACATGGAGAGTTTGTGTAGAGTTATGCTAGGGCTTATCTGCTCAGTTTCTGGCTCTCTCCTGTGGAAAGGAGAATAAGCTATGCATAATCTGTGAGAAGGTTAAAGAAGACGTGATAAAGTAAATTTTTATTTCCAAAACGCCAATTTGGGTAATAATGCTTTGTTAACATGGTATTTGTATATACAATGATCAATTGCTTTTGATATTGATTATACTGGATTGTAACTCATTTTGTGAGTCGTCAGATCAAATCCAGTTTTGCATGAGATGATGTAGCACAACCCTGTGAATGAATCAGAAAAACTTCTGCTTTAGAGAAACACCAAGTGAGAAGCAGATGTACTACTCTAATTGCTCAAAATACCTTTTTTGCATTCAGCACCGCTATTGATCTGCAGTAAGTAAAAGGTGATTTTTGCTGTTACTTGATACGATAAAAAATATAAGGTCCTTTTCTCATTTAGCTTCAGTTTAAAGTTTATTGCCTGCCAGTAGAATTTCTTAGTTTCCTGTATGATTAAAAACAGAAGAGAGCTTTGGAGGACACAAGGTGAAAGGGTATATTTGGCTGTCATGTTTTTTGTTCTGATAATGTGAAGTGCTTCCTATATTAGCGCCGAAGTTCATTCCTCTCTGTTATTTTCATAAAGAAGTTTACACACATCAGTAACCACATCCAGTTCCTAAAGAATGAAAAGATCCTGAAAAGTTTACCTCCTTTTTCTAGGATTTTTTCACAATCAGCAGTGCATGTATTTCAGCTTTGCAAAGCATTCTTCACAGTCTTCCTCTCTGCTTCAAAATGAGGCTGCTTGATGGACTCTGATAGCATTGGAGTATCCCACTTAGCTGTAGCACTTGGATCCCCTAGCAGGCTACTTCTTGTCCCAATGAGCTTCAAGGGAAGGGCAAGTGTTTGTGAAACTTGGGATACAATAAAATTCAGCACCTGTGTGTTAGTCATAGGACATATCATAAAACAAACAGGCTTCTACCCATAAATGATCCCTGCTTTGTAGACTAAAAAGGTTGTATCTTTGAAAGACTAAATCAATTAGTAAGTAAGTCTAAGTGGAATGGGACCATTCAGATTCATGCTCTCTAACCTTAAAGCAACTATGAGGTAGAAGTCCACAACCCTGCGAGTCACTCTTAAGTAGTCAGTGGTAAGGAAGAGGTGTTTACTTGAGACAGTGTAAGTCAGAGGGATTGCTCCTTACATGTGTCACCTACTCTACAGGGACTGCAAAAGGAGTTCAGAGAACTACGCTGGTGTACAAACACACTTTTTCCAAACATATAGAGCTACTGAGATGAATCCAGAAAGGCTCTTGCTGTGTGTTTCCAGGTAAAATCTACAGAAGTGACATGACAGAAACATACCTTGGCAATACGTTGTTCTAAGAGCTATCTGCATAAATTAGAAGTAGGTGAAAACATTTTCATAGATCTAGTGGCCTCTCTACAATATTCTGATTTAGAAACCTGTCACATCAAACAATGAAGGCCAAACAAAAGCTCGCAGACTGGCATATGTTTATTTTAAATTAGTGCTGCTAGAGGATTATTTGATTATGCAAGCTTAAGTAATTTCTACAAAAAACCCAAGCAAACGAACAGTTTCCTGAATAACTTCAGAAGATCTCTTGGCAACAACTATACAGCATAGTAGTATTTTGATTTTCCATTTGAGTGGAAAGGGTGAAAGCTGTTTAAATGACATGCATTAATGAATATATCTGCATACAGAATAATGATTACTCTTTTTGCATTTCAATGGCCATACTTAAAGAAAGATCCAGGGACCACCCTTTTGATTTGGAGACAATATCCTGCTTGGCCTTGGAGAAATGCAAAACAAGAAGTGATGGTTAGACCCCAAAGCAATTTCAGAATTGAAAGAAATCACACATTTCTAATAGTGAGGGTGATATATGCTTTTGACAAACACTTTTGATAAGCATGTTACACTTCTGTTAGATCTAATTTAATGGACCCAAGACATAGATAACTAGATGACATCTTAGAATGTGTGATATACAGGAGGTGAGATGAGGTCTAGCAGTTCCTTCTAGTAACATTTCCTTCATGCCTTGTTCCACAACCTCCATCATGCAATCTTCATTGTACTTCTTTCTCTGACTTTCTTTTATCTCTGTGCTGAGTATCTTACAAAACAATGTGTTCCACTTTTTACAATAATGGATTCATCATATGATTCTACTTCCAAGGCAACACAGTAATTTGAGGTTTGTGACCTTTAAGGTCCGTTCCAACACAAGCCATTCTGTGATTTTATGATTTATTTTCCATCTTTCCCTGGCAACCAGCACCAGAACAAGAGGGCACAATCTCAAGCTGCTCCAGGGGAAGTTTAGACTGGATGTTAGGAAGAAATTCTTCATAGAGTGATTGCCCATTGGAATGTGCTGCGTGGGGAGGTGGTGGAATCACCATCATTGGAGGTGTTTAGGAGGAGACTTGATGGGGTGCTTGGTTGCATGGTTTAGTTGATTAGATGGTGTTGGATGATGGGTTGGATGCAATGATCTTGAAGGTCTCTTTCAACCTGGTCTATTCTATTCTATTCTAATCTAGTCTGTATTCCTCCAATGATCTTACCACATGACAGCCAGACAGCCCTGTTTGTTGATCTTGCTAAATTTCCTGCTACCACTTTTTGGCTTCCAGAACACTGAATCAGACCTTTTAGAAGCACTAGGATGTCTCTCAGCATACATCATTTCCCAAGACACTCAGCCAAGAAAATTTAGGACATAAAGGAGCAGAAATCTATTGGCTGCTCCCTATTACTCTGATGTTTCATTAATCATGCAAAGATGACTGAGATTCTTGTGTCTCGCAGTGTTCAACTCTTGCATTGTTTTCAAATCTAAATGATCCCGAATTCTGTTGCCAAGTGTAGGGTTAATTTCCTACAAAACCAAACCAAAACAACAACAAAACCAAAGAAACCTAACAAACCACACACACACATAAAAAAAGATGGAGCTGCATGTTTGTGCACTGTGATTGGTTTTTTGGTTTTGTGATTTTTTTTTTTCTGTGCTAGGCGAGGAAAAGAGCAGCTAGAATTTACCTACTCCCTTAAAACAGTTTCTGTAGCTCATTTATTGATGAAAAATGCCCAAGGCACGATGGCTATCAGAATACAGAACTCTTTCTGCTTCCCGATCTCAGACTCAAATAAAGGAGACCATAAGAACAACACTGAGAGAAAAAAATTAGCAACAGCATTTGAAAATAAGAAGCTATTGAGACATCATGCTGATTAATCATCTGGACCAGCTATTTCACATCTTTGAAGAAATCACCTTCATTGTTGTTTGGTTTGTCTTATTTATATTTTTTAAATTTTTGAAAGAGATGTATATAGCTATTTGCTATATAATTGACTTTAATGAAGACCAAGCCATATTTTTCCTACCACAATAAAGAAATGAGAGAAAGCTTGTGACATATACTGTCTGGAGTAAAGAAAGATTTGTGTTTACACTACTGGCCAGAATAATTTATTGTATTGTCAGAAGATGAAAGCCATCTTCCTGAAGTAATCTTTCTTCTGTAATGTCCTTGTGTCTTTTCTTCTCAGCTCTTGATATGCAGGAAATAGGTTCCATTCCCACATTTACTTGGATGCCTGCTGGAACTTGCCACAGGTTAAAAAAACCCACAGTTCCAAATTTTGTAAGAGTCTTTGCTCCCATAGGTATGGCTCCAGAGCAAAGAAAACATTGGAGGAATGCGGATGCTAGTTGTTACTGAACTGGCTACTTTGTCAGGAGCTAACCATTTCTAAAGGGTTTCTCTCTATGCAGATCTCAAGATGCAGCCTGGTTCTGAAAATCTAGCTAGTCAGAATACAATTCTACAAATTAATTGATTTAATTTCCTGCCAATGTGATGCCAGCTGTATTTCCTTAAGTACATCAGAAACAAAAGGCTATTATTTCTGGCTAAATTCCAGTAGGCTCATTACCTTCTGCTTCTTTTAAAATTCCCTCTGCAATTACACTAGATAAGATTATGTTTTTGTCTTCCTTGTGCAATATTTTTAAAATATAGCTATGCACTGTGTGTCTTTTTCTACATCAGAAAAAGCTGTGTTTCAGCAACAAAGAAAGTAATTTCTCAGAATACAGTAATCTCTGCATTCTGTGAGGAAGCATAATATTTTTAATTATTTTTGAGTTTTGCTGTTGATGTTAGCCAGGATTATTATAAAGACTATCTAATCAGTTTATAGGATCTGCCCTACATTTTGGACTGTGTAGATGAAAGGTTCTGTATAAATGTCATCAGATGAAAAACATGCTTCTGGAGAAGGGTGTGTGAGACACAGAGAAGAGCAAGCCTTCTAGATGAGGGTAGAAAGCAGTCTTTTATACGACAAACTAATTTTTCTGAAAGAACTGGTGGTCAGTACAATGTGTCCCAAAAGAATATAGCCCTCCTTTGCAACAGATGGATTTGTTTTCCTCTAGTAAAGATGTATTTTTAAGCAAAATATGATACAATGCCAGAATTAGGTTTTACATCAATTATTATATTGCTTCAGGCATGATGGGTTCTGCTTTGCACTGCATTATTTTCTTGAGCTTCATGGACTGTTTACAGGCATACAATGTAATCTACAATTGAACTAAGCTGTATGAAAGGGTTTCCTACAAGGCTAATATGCTAGTGAGTATAATCTAGGAGTTTGTTGAAAAAAAACCACAGCATAGGAATATATTTCTTGCATTTTTGGTGGCTGGAGAATAAAAAAAGGAGGGAAGGAGTCCTAGTTAAATGTAGTTGTAAGTTGCACAATATTCCCTCATCCTTGCTTTCTGACTATTCCCATGTATCCAGACTCCAGGTTGCAGATGTGGTGCTTGAGGTCGAACTGGCCCAGAGTGAGTCACTGGGAGACAGCAGAGGGCAGTGCAGAGCTAAGGCTGGCACAGCCTTATGAGCCCTGTCAGTAATTTTTCCTTGTTATTAAATAAAATCATAGAGCTAATTTAACTTCAGAGGAAATTAAACTGCTAATTGCATGTATATAAACCACTGAAAATGGGCCTGGTTCTTGCAAAATAAAATAAAATAAAAAATAAAATAAAATAAAATAAAATAAAATAAAATAAAATAAAATAAAATAATAAAATAAAAATCACCCAAATTTTGTTACCTTTATTTAAAATATGATTGTGGAAATGGGCAGGACTTTGAGGAGATTTTGTGAGAGTTTTATGAATGTACATGGTTCTATGTGTGTGTTGTGCTTGTGTGTGTTTGTGCATGAGTGTATTTATATGATTGTGTGTCTATATGAGAGTATAATCTAACCATTTGCACAGCCCATCTCCTGCTGAGTAAACAATAGTGATTTTTTTCTCTTTCATCTATCCAAGCCAATATCTTTACAAATGCTAGGTAATATTCTCTCGGGTAATATAAGGTCAAAGATCTAATTGAATCAGGTCAAGGCTCCACACATTACCTCTGATAGCACTTTTTAAAATGTAGCTTCCTCTGTCAAATCATCTACTTCTGTATCACTGTATTGAAGGTAATTCTGACACTAAGAAATTAACATTGAGGATTGTATAAATATACAGTTGCAAGAATTATTGGTTGATGATGTCAGGCTTGCACTGATCTGTTAATAATCCTAATAAGCAGTTAAAAAACATCTCAGCAAGATCAATGGATTAAGACTTATAAATGTTTCTAAGTCATAAAGAAGGATAAACATCTGGTGGTTTAGATCATATGAATGTCTTTAGTACCATGAAATACTTGCTTTGTATGGTTGTTCTTTTAAGACAACTGAAAACTAACCTCAAATCACTATCAAAGGACCAAAACAGATACTGCTTTTGCTTCATGCCACAGATTTGGCGCCTTGTAGGACATTAAAATGTAATTGAACACTCACAGTTGCCTCTCACACTGAAGTTCTAATTTTCCTGTATGTCCCCATTAATGCCTTTGATAGTTTCATGCCTGGAAAGATCTGCACTTTATATCTACAAGGAGAATTGAAGACTCACACTAAAAATGCTTGAAATTGTGCAAATAGACTGTGGTTGGGTAGACTAATCAAGGCATTCCTTGGACATCCCACATCTAACAGTGTATTCATACACTGTAAGAGAAGAATCACCATAAGATTATCAGTGGTTTTGTTTAGGTTAGAAGACTAACATTTAAGACTCTTTCAGTCTCAGGATGAGAAATCTTGTTATTTAAGAAAGTTAAAATATGACATATGCCCAGACTGAATTCTGGAGGTATGTCTCTTACTACTTTCCAGTTTATTCGACTAAGTCTTTTAAAGATTTCTAGAAAAGATAATAATGATCCATTTTACTTATCTATCAAGAGCTTTGAACTGAAAGCTTTTTTCATGAGTGTAGAGTTAGAGCATTAAGGGCAGTATGAGTAGAACAGCCAATCAGAACAATGAGTCTCCACTGCTTGAGAAAGCAAGATTAATCTAAATCAAATACTTTACACTATGGCAAGTTTAACTAATTCCCTCATGAAAGTATAAAAGATATGTGAAACCCCTGCAGTCAGCATAAACCTCCTGGTAGGGCTAGACAGGTAATACCTTCTAAGCTTGTTAATGTCTTATCCTGCTGGTTTCTACAACTGATTCAAAGAACAGCTGAATACTTCTCAACCTGTCATTACAGAGGAAAGTAACTTTCAGCACAGAGATGGAAAAGGTGATGGTATGTTTTATATTTCATGGCTTGATAATACTAGTATGGCTAATGCTGTCTGGTCTGATGTAATTACTGCCTTTATTAGTTTTCCCAGTACATTTGTACTATGTAGACAGAAATATTCAGGGAGAGCATGTAGCAGTAGGATGAGCAGCAATGATTTTAGGGTAGGGTAAATTTAGTTTGGACACCAGGAGAAATTCTTCACAATGAAGGTAATGAAATACTAGAAACAGGATGCCTGAAAATGTGATGGGGACTACATTCCTGGAGACATTCAAGGACAAACTTGATGGAGTCCGGAGCAATCTGATCTACTAAAAGATGTCCCTGATCACTTTAGGGGGGTTGAACAAGATGACCTTTGAGGATCCCTTCCAACTTGATGCATTCTATGATTCTTTGATTTTATGCATGACTCTCTCAAAAGGAGAATTTTCTTAATTCATTGGTCAGTTAAAGATTTCTGTTGAAGATATCTAGATTACCTGTGGGAAGGTGTCTTCACAAAGGGAACCATAGGCACAACTGGCTTATGGAGTAGTATGTATTATACCTGAAGATGGAAATGTTACTTTGCAAGATGGACTAGCTGAGCTGCATCTCCTTCTGGTTTTTCTGGACAGGAAACTTTCTATCTGGCTATTTAAATATCACAATATCACCAAGGTTGGAAGAGACCTCAAAGATCATCGAGTCCAACCTGTCACCCAAGACCTCATGACTAGACCATGGCACCAAGTGGCACGTCCAATCTCCTCTTGAACACCTCCAGGGACGGTGACTCCACCACCTCCCTGGTCAGCCCATTCCAGTGGTGAACGACTCTCTCTGTGAAGAACTTTCTCCTCACCTCAAGCCTAAACTTCCCCTGGTGTAGCTTGAGACTGTGTCCTCTTGTTCTGGTGCTGGTTGCCTGGGAGAAAAGACCAACCCCCTCTTGGTTGCAACCACCTTTCAGGTACTTGTAGAGACCAATAAGGTCTCCCCTGAGACTCGTCTTGTTCAGGCTAAACAATCCCAGCTCCTTCAGCCTCTCCTCATAGGGCTGGTGCTCAACGACTCTCACCAGCCTTGTTGCCCTTCTCTGGACACATTCAATTGTCTCAATGACCTTCCTAAACTGAGGGGCGCAGAACTGGACACAGGACTCAAGGTGTGGCCTAACTAGAGCTGATTACAGGGGCACAATGACTCCCCTGCTCCTGCTTGTGTGACATATTTTTTTATCAAATTGATAGCCATAAATATGATAAAATATGTACACAATTTATTAAATATCAAACATTATTTTTCTGAGCCATTTTACTCAGGTTCATCTGCCCAGTCGATGATAGGTTAATTAGACATGATAGGAGGCTAATAAACAGTAGAATAACAGTCTAGGAAATTCAGAACTTGGAATGCAGAGGAACAAACTGGAAACTTCTTTCACATGTGAAACAAACAGCAATGCTGCCCTGGGTGGTGAGACAGACCACCTTGGGCTTGCAATGGCGCTAACCAACAGGTAAACAAGCTATAAGCCTTAAAAATAACCAGGTGAATTAACATAAGTTACTCATTAACCGCTGAGCTGTTAACTACCAAAACCTTTGCTGAATTAAGGAATGTTCTGAGTTTGTAGTTGTAATCCAAAGGGAAGGAATAATCCAAAGGCAGTATCCAAAATTGGAGGAAGTGAAAGGGAGGGAGACACTGATGTGGCAAAGATCTAAATCCTATACTGCTAGGACAAAAGAAGCTAATTACCCTGAACACAGTAGCAAGTAAGTGCTTGTCACTGCCTTGAATCCCATTAATGAACATAGGGGGAGAAGATGAGAGAGAGAAAAAAAGAACATATGGCTCTTGAAATCTTCCACTATAAATTCCTGTTTTGAAACTTGAACAGCCCAATGGCACATGAGCTATTCGAATCCTGACAGTCAGTTCAAAACGTCTGGCGGGCAAAACTACACATGCTTTCTCAAATAGCCTCTGACATGTACAGTTCCCTCTCTGAAATGTGAGGCTTGGGGTACAGCTCCCACCCCGTCCAGACAGCCTATTGGCTCCTCGACCTCAAACCTGGACCCTGCAAATGGGGAGGGAAGAGAAATGGCAGTGGCTCAAACAGGTTTAGCTGGCTTGTTAATGCCTCTTTGTGGTGAAGAGGTTATTAAATATATGAATATGAAATATGAATTATGAAAATATTTTTATTATCAAACTAATAATAACCGATAAATCACGAACTTATATACATGTTATAGTGCACGTTCATAAAATAGATTCCACAAGTGGTTTAGTATTATGATTATAACTGTGGTGAAGGCACATTATGCCCTGATACTGAATCTTGTCCCAGCATGTGGACAAGTTCCCCCTCCTCCAGGAGGAAGACAAAAGCCAAGGCATTAGCCAGGCTTCCACGAACCCAGCGCATGCAGTGCTCGTGCTGACACCAAGTATTGGCATAATTCTAGCTTCACACTTTCTATAGGCTGAAGCCAGTTGTTTATGAGAGTGCCCATTGGTCAAGCCCAGCCTCGAGGAATCTATAAGTATCACCCCAGTTGGTAAACAAGTTGCCCCCCTCATTCACTTTGTCTCTGTGCTTGCTCAAGAGAGCAACTCTTGAGCTGCAGCCTTTGCCATTGAGCTTATTGTTGCTAGCTTCTGTTATACATGCAGCATTCATACTGAAAGCCTCTGCATCCTGAGAAGCATAGAGGGAGGACCTTAGAGTTGCTACAGCCAGTCGTACCGACCGGGAGAGCCCACCGTGCCACTGGAGGACTGGACCGACCCCCAAGGGTAAGATCTGCCCAGTTGCCGGGGAGAAGGGACTTGATCGATACCGAGTCCACGTATGCCTAGACCCCTGTAGCAGGAGAGGAGCCACCACGTGTGCCACTCTGAGCCCTATGAATCTCAGGGAAGACTAAGGCATTGTTCGTGCCTCTACTGCACCAAACCTGGGACCACTCCAAGCGTCCCGCTGTTCTTTTAAGCTCAGTAAACGAGAATCTGCTGCCTAAAGCAGCCACATTCTCTCCCCGAGGCTATTTGCATCAACCCTGAGAATCGCCATTGTTGGGCCGACCCCCGTAGCTTTGCCTGCTGCCACGTCGTCCGAGCCCACCTATCGGCCACTGTCATCCCACCCTGCCGTGCAAGCTGACTTTGAGGGCCGATCCCACGGGCTGACCCTGACCAGAACCTATCCCTGCTGTCTGGAGGGAATCTAATGTCTTCCATGTGTTTTCCACGCACTAGCACTCAGTTCAAAGTATCCGCATCTAGCAGAGTAAGCGCTGATGCATAGAAAGATTGTAATATTGCTGTGTATAGCCAGAAGCCGCCCGCGTCCTGCCGAGTCGCCATCTAGTGGCCAAGCGGCAGAACCACACCCTTCATTATATAAATATAGAAATAGTCTGTGACTAGTTCAATTAAGTTCTAATCGCAGCACTAAGCCACTTGTGGAATGTATTTCACAAATGTGCACTAGAACATGTATATAAATTGGTGATTCATTGGTTATTAATAATTTGATAACTAATAAAAATATTTTCATAATTCATATTTCATATTAATAAATTTAATAACCGCGGGCGGCTTCTGGCTATACATAGCAATATTACAATCTTTCTATGTGTCAGCGCTTACTCTGCTAGACGTGGATACTTTGAACTGAGTGCTAGTGGGTGGAAAACACGTGGAAGATATTAGATTCCCTCCAGACAACAGGGATCGGTCCTGGTTGGTGTCGGCCCATGGGGTCGGTCCTCAAAGTTGGCTTGCACGGCAGGGCGGGACGACGGTGGCTGGTAGGTGGGCTCGGACAATGTGGCAGCAGGCAATGCTATGGGGTTGGCCCAACGATGGCGATTCTCAGGGCTGATGCAAATAGCCTCGGGGAGAGAATGCGGCTGTGTTGGGCGACAGATTCTCGTTTAATGAGCTTAAAGGAACAGTGGGATGCTCGGAGTGGTCCCAGGTTTGGTGCAGTAGAGGCACAAACAATGCCTTAGTCTTCCCTGAGATTCACAGGGCTCAGAGTGGCACACGTGGTGGCTCCTCTCCTGCTACAGGGGTCTAGGCATACGTGGACTCGGTATCGATCAAGTCCCTTCTCCCCGGCAACTGGGCAGATCTTACCTTCAGGGGTCGGTCTAGTCCTCCGGTGGCACGGTGGGCTCTCCCGGTCGGTACGACTGGCTGTAGCAACTCTAAGGTCCTCCCTCTATGCTTCTCAGGATGCAGAGGCTTTCAGTATGCGTGCATGTATAACAGAAGCTAACAACAATAAGCTCAATGGCAAAGGCTGCAGCTCAAGAGTTGCTCTCTTGAGCAAGCACAGAGACAAAGTGAATGAGGGGGGCAACTTGTTTACCAACTGGGGTGATACTTATAGATTCCTCGAGGCTGGGCTTGACCAATGGGCACTCTCATAAACAACTGGCTTCAGCCTATAGAAAGTGTGAAGCTAGAATTATGCCAATACTTGGTGTCAGCACGAGCACTGCATGCGCTGGGTTCATGGAAGCCTGGCTAATGCCTTGGCTTTTGTCTTCCTCCTGGAGGAGGGGGAACTTGTCCACATGCTGGGACAAGATTCAGTATCAGGGCATAATGTGCCTTCACCACACTCTCCTAGGACATTGTGGTATCAGAATATATGGTTTTAGCACTGTTTTTACAGCAGTAGTATTTTATGAGCTTTGCGTACCAGAGTCTCAGCAGCTGTACAACAGAACAGTGGAGCTATACTGATTTATATAATCTGAAAATATCTTTTTGTCCTGCAAGGCTCCTCTGATTATTGTTAACTGAAGATTCACATAGAAAAAAACACAGTATCATTAACATGTTGAAAAATCTTTGCAAGTATGAACATCAAAAATGAGGGAATAAGCAAGAAGAAACTTGAAGCAATATGCTCAGAATTATGCAGCCAGAAAATTAAGAGCATATGATCTTTCCTGTTCAAAAAAAAAAATCAGTCAGGATGCCTGTCCAGAAGAATGACAACAAAGGACATTTGACAAAGCACAGGAGGTGCTGCTTTCACTCACAAAGAAATGTGCTTGCCTTCTCCTTTTTGGCTGGTTCCTCAGTTTATCTCCAATTCTGCCGCAACAAAACAAATCCCTGGTGGTCATGGCCCTTCTGATGCAGTTGCTAGGTCCCTCTAATAATAAAAACTGCTTGGTTAATATATGAAGCCATGAGGAAAATGCACAATTGCTTGCTTATATGTTAATTTTTATATTTTTTCCAGTTTAAAAGGGAAAAAGGTACTTACTGAGAACAGAAATATTTACTCTTATTAGAAATTAATTATGCTGTTCTCAGGTTTCCTAGTTATGGCAATTTTTATTTTTTTTTACACAGAGGTAATTGAAGTAACGTTGTTATTTTTCTTACTGCTTTTGTTAGAGACAATGTTTCATCTTCCAAGAGAAACTCTATTACAGACACTTCTGTGCTAAAAGAAAAGGTATTCTTGAGCAGCTAGCAGTTTAGCACAGTAAACTCACAACTACAAGATATTGTATCAATACCCTTGCAGAAGACAGAATTTAGCCAGTAAACCAACAGTGATAATTGCTGTCCCTCTCAACTAGCCTGATTCTTGTAATGATGTAAAATGAAAGTTTTTTTAAGCTTAGAGGCCAGGACTAGACAGAATAGAGAGTTAGCTTGCTTGGAAAAGACCTTTGCGATCATTGAGACCAACCTAACTCTCAACACCATCTAATCAACTAAACCATGGCACCAAGTACCTCATCTGGTTTCTTTTTAAACACTTCCAGTGATGGTGACTCCACCACCTCCCTGGGCAGCTCATTCCAATGGCTAATCACTCTTTCTGTGCAGAATTTCTTCCTAACATCCAGCCTAAACTTCTGCTGCCACAGCTTAAGACTGTGTCATAGTTTCATAGTTTCATAGTTTCATAGTTTCATTCAGGGTTAGAAGGGACCACACGGATCATCTAGTTCCAACCCCCCTGCCATGGGCAGGGAAACCCCACACTAGATCAGGCTGGACAGAGCCTCATCCAGCCTGCTCTTAAACACCCCCAGGGACAGGGCCTCGACCACCTCCCTGGACAACCCATTCCAGGGTCTCACCACTCTCATGGTGAAGAACCTCCTCCTCACATCCAGCCTGAATCTCCCCACCTCCAGCTTCATTCCATTCCCCCTAGTCCTAGCACTACCTGACATCCTGAGAAGTCCTTCCCCAGCCTTCCTGTAGGCCCCTTCAGATACTGGAAGGCCACAATTAGGTCACCTCGGAGCCTTCTCTTCTGCAGACTGAACAGCCCCAACTCCTTCAGTCTATCCTCACAGGAGAGGTGCTCCAGCCCTCTGGTCATCCTTGTGGCCCTTCTCTGGACCCGTTCCAGCACCTCCACATCCCTCTTGTAATAGGGGCTCCAGAACTGGACACAGTACTCCAGGTGGGGTCTCACCAGGGCTGAGTAGAGGGGGAGGATCACCTTCCTCGACCTGCTAGCCACACTTCTCCTGATGCAGCCCAGGATCTGATTGGCTTTGCGGGCTGCAAGTGCACATTGAGAGCTCCTGTTGAGCTTTTTGTCCACCAGCACCCCCAAGTCTCTGTCCTCAGGGCTACTTTCCAGCCAGTCACTGCCCAGCCTGGATTTGTGCCTGGGATTGCCTCGACCCAGATGCAGGACCCTGCACTTGCTCTTCTTGAACTTCATGAGGTTGGCTTGTGCCCACCTCTCCAGCCTGACAAGGTCCCTCTGGATGGCCTCCCTTCCCTCCAGCGTGTCTGCTGCACCACACAGCTTGGTGTCATCAGCAAACTTGCTGAGGGTGCACTCAATGCCACTGTCCATGGCACCCACAAAGATGTTGAACAAGACAGGTGCCAGGACTGCTCCCTGAGGGACTCTGCTTGTCACTGGCCTCCACTGGGACATGGACCCATTGACAGCCACTCTTTGGGTGCGGCCATCAAGCCAGTTCCTTATCCATCTAGTGGTCCACCCATCAAACCCATGTTTCACCAGTTTGGAGACCAGGATGTGGTGTGGGACAGTGTCAAAGGCTTTGCTCAGGTCCAGATAAATGACATCAGTTGCTCGCCCCTCATCTATTAATTTTGTCACCTGCTCATAGGTGACATAGGTGTCCTCTCAATTTGCCTGTCCTGAAGGGACAAAAAGCCTCAAACGTTCTCTGAATCAGACACTGGGGCAGAAGCCAGCAGATCTCATATTTCAGGAAATTGCCCACGTTGCACAGGCTTGTCTGAACATGTCCTGGAGTCCCAGTGGGCCAGGTGTATGTGCCTTTGGCCACCTTGGGGAAAATTCATTCTATAGGTTGAAGCGTCAGGTTTTTATCTCTTAATCTTTGTTATCATTGGCCATCATAGCCTCAGGAAATCTATAAGTACCAGCCAAAAGAGCCAGTGCCTTGCCTTGCAATTGTCCAAGCTCTGGAAGAAGTCACATGTCTTGGAATCTGAGCTGTGCTTCACTTTACCCAGACAGGACTGCTAGACTCCTTGCTATATAACTGTGGTGGTTTGAGACTTAACTGGGGCTTAAAAGCTCAGATGGGGGCAAGGGTGAGAATCCTTCCCCTGTTTCCCTCTTCCTCCTTCCCAACAGAGAGAGAAATAAAGGCAGGGGAGCAAATCCATCAAGAAATAATTTGAGTTTGGCTTGGAAGTAGACAGGCAAAGAATTTTTCTATAAACAGTATATATATATATATATATATATATGTGTGTGTGTGTGTGTAACAATGACAGGCAGGGTTCACAA
Source organism: Melanerpes aurifrons (assembly GCA_011125475.1). Lineage (NCBI taxonomy): Eukaryota > Metazoa > Chordata > Aves > Piciformes > Picidae > Melanerpes > Melanerpes aurifrons. Next base: position 346,361 of record WWNC01000081.1, on the reverse strand, counting down.
GGGTAAGGAACAAGGATGGATGGGAGAAGGAAAAGAAAAAAATACGAGACACAGAACCAGTCCTTTACAAAATGTGGAAGCAGCAGGGAGGAACAGTGATACATAGAACACATAGCATAAACCAGGTTGGAAGAGACCTTCAAGATCATCGTGTCCAACCCATCAATCAATCCAACCCACCTAAACAACTAAACCATGACAACAAGCACCCCATCAAGTCTCCTCCTGAACACCTCCAATGATGGCGACTCCACCACTTCCCCAGGCAGCCCATTCCAATGGGCAATCACTCTTTCTGTATAAAACTTCTTCCTAACATTCAACCTGAACCTCCCCTGGCGCAGCCTGAGACTGTGTCCTCTTGTTCTGATACTGGCTGCCTGGGAGAAGAGACCAACATCCACCAGTCTACAACCTCCCTACAGGTAGTTGTAGAGGGTCACCCCTGAGTCTCCTGTTCTCCAGGCTAAGCAACACTAGCTCCCTCAGTCTTTCCTCATAGGGCTTGTGTTCCAAACCCCTGACCAACTTCGTTGCCCTTCTTTGGACTCATTCCAGCAAGTCAACATCCTTCCTAAACTGAGGGGCCCAGAGCTGGACACAGCACTCGAGGACCACGTGACAAGGGGGCAGCAAGCCAGCAGCAACTCTTTCATCCCTGTGAAGCAGAAGGGAGAGAAAGAGCAATGGCTGCAATATTCCTGCTGGACAAGGCAGGGGGAAGTGGAACAGACCAAATCAGTTTCCCAGCAGAGAAAACACCCTCCAGCAAGGGCAAAGACAATCTCACAAGCCCTCCCTGCCTCTTTTTTTTTTCAGGATGGGCGTAGCCCACCACAATAACATTGCAAAGCCCAGAAGCAGAATGCACGTGTCTTGCCAGGCTGAGAAACACAAACCAGGAGTAGCTGAAAGTCCCTAGGACAGTTTCATTGTATTGGAAGAAGCAACAAGCACCGCTGCAAAGATTGCAGCTGAAGAACCTCTCCACACAGGCAAAGCTACAAAGCCAACAAGCTGTGCAAGCCTTGGCAGCAAACTCTTTTCTACAAAGCATACAGCTACAAAGCCTTCAGAGATAAACCCTGTATGTGCTTTAGTGACAAGCTGCAGAAACCAATAGAAAGTGAAACTGTGCTCCTGAAGCTTTCATGTCATCAATGCCATTTTGGTTCTGTTTAAATCTCCATGCATGCTGCATGATACCACAATCAGTGAGTAATTAACAAAATCTGATTTTTTTATAAGCATCTTTTAAAAGTCCATTGACCTACAGAATTCTAGAATTCCCTCCCACTTTGTGGGCAATCTCCGGCTCTGGGGCCAATGATCTCTGTTTTCTTTACAGATTAAATTGATGTTTGTTTTTTCTGGATTTTGGCTCATATTGTTTAAATTGTTACATGTTCCTGCTGGTGAGGATCTGTTCCACAACTGAATCTTTTAAACTAGTAAATAGTTGTGTTTTTTTTAATTAAAAAAAAAATCATAATTTTTTTAATCATTCAGCCTATTGAATATTAGAATAGAATGGAATGGAATGGAATGGAATGGAATGGAATAGACCAGGTTGGAAGAGACCTTCAAGATCATCGCATCCAACCCATCATCCAACACCACCTAATCAACTAAACCATGCAATCAAGAATGTCCAGTGATGGTGAGTCCACCACCTCCCCGGGCAGCACATTCCAATGGGCAATGACTCTCTCTGTGAAGAATTTCTTCCTAATAACCAGTCTGAACCTCCCCTGGCACAGCTTGAGAGTGTGTCCTCTTGTTCGGTTGCTGGTTGGCTGGGAGAAGGGACCAACATCTGCCTGTCTGCAACCTCCCTTAAGGTAGTTGTAGAGAGCAATAAGAGCAATAAGGTCTCCCCTGAGCCTCCTATTCTCCAGGCTAAGCAACCCCAGCTCCCTAAGCCTCTCCTCATAGGGCTTGTGTTCCAAAACCTCATCAACTTTGTTGCCCTTCTCTGGACATGTTCCAGCAAGTCAACATCCTTCCTAAACTGAGGGGCCCAGAACTGGACACAGGACTCAAGGTGTGGCCTAACCAGTGCAGTGTACACAGGGAGAATGACCTCCTGCTCCTGCTGGCCACACTATTCTTGATACGGACCAGGATGCCATTGGCCTTCTTGGCCACCTAGGCGCACTGCAGGCTCATGTTCAGCCTACCATCAACCAGTACCCCCAGGTCCCTCTCTTTCTGGCCCTTCTTCAGCCACTCTGACCCCAGCGTGTTGCACTGCATGGGGTTGCTCTGGCCAATGTGCAGAACCTGGCACTTGGATGTATTAAATCTCATACCATTGGATTCTGTTCATCTGTCTAGCCTGTCAAGGTCCCTCTGCAGAGCCTCTCTACCCTCTAGCAGATCAACACCTGCCCCAGCTTGGTGTCGTCCACAAATTTACTGATGATGGACTCAATGCATTCATCCAGATCATCAATGAAGATATGAAAGAGCTCAGCACTGATCCTTGGGGCACACCACCACTGACTGGCCGCCAGCTGGATGTCACACCCTTCACCATCACTCTCTGGGCTTGGCCCTCCAGCCAGTTCCTAACCCAGTGAAGTGTGATCCTATCCAAGCCATGGGATGACAGCTTGGACAGGAGTTTGCTGTGAGGGACATTGTCAAAGGCCTTGCTGAGGTTCAGGTAGACTACATCCACAGCCTTCCCCACACCCACCAGGTGGGTAACCTGATCATTGAAGGAGATCCGGTTGGTCAAGCTGGACCTGCCCTTCCTTTTAGGTTGAACGCGATGATCTTGAAGGTCTCTTCCAACCTGGTTTATTCTATTCCATTCTATAAATCCATGCTGACTGGGCCTGATCCCCTGGCCTCCTGTAAGTGCTGTGTTATTGCACTCAAGATGACCTGTTCCATAATCTTGCCTTGGCACTGAGGTCAGGCTGACAGGTCTGTAATTCTCTGGCTTGTCCAAACGGCCCTTCTTGTGGATGGGCATCACATTGGCCAGCTTCCAGTCATCTGGGACCTCTCCAGGGAGCCAGTACTGCTGAAAAATGATGGAGAGTGGCTTAGCCAGCTCATCTGCCAGCTCTCTCAGCACCCTAGGATGGATCCCATCCGGTCCCATGGACTTGTGGGGATCCAAGTGGCTAAGAAGATCTCTAACTACTTCCTCCTGGATCATAAGGAAGCTACACTGCTCCCTGGCTCCATCTACCAGCTCAGGAAGCCAGTTGTCTGGAAGACAATCTGTCCTGATACTAAAAATTGAGACATAGAAGGTATTAAGTACCTCTGCCTTTTCCTCATCTTTTGTTACTATGTTCCTCTCCATGTCACCAAGGAGTGGAGGTTGTCCTTGCCCCTCCTTTTGCTATAAATATATTCGTAGAAGGATTTTTTTCTTGTCCTCCACAGCAGAGGCCAGTCTAAGCTCTAAATGGGCTTTTGCGTCCCTAATTTTTTTCCTACAAGACCTAGCAACATCCTTAATCATTCTATGGGTTGTCTCTCCTTTCTTCCAAAGATGATACACCCTCTTTTTTAACCTTAGTTCCTTTAGAAGCTCATTTCCCATCCAGGATGGCCATCTGCCCTGGCAGCTCACCTTCCAGCACACAATAATCTCCTTATGATCACAACACTGTCACTGTATATACAGTGGGAAAAAATTTCAGGCATTAACCCATTAATACATACACATTCCACTTCCACCGAGAGTTCATATCTTATCTCCCTGCTTACTGAGTGAAACTATTCATAAATCCTTTCTAAATATACAAAAACTATTTAAATACAAAATATGCACCACCAATTTCTGCTTTCACCTTACATTGCTTCCAGTGTAATTTTCTTAAAATGCAGCTATGTTGTGGCCTGGAAACAGATTTTTAGAAGGTGTTAAAATCTATAAATAAGGTCTTTTATTCAGACAATGAACAATCTGAAGTTTACAGGAAAACAAATGTATAAATGACTGGATATTGAAAATCTTCAGAGTAGTAATCCTCTGTTGCTTCTTGTATTGTTGGATAACAAACTCCCTGGACACAACATATTAATTTCTGTAAGTATCTTGTGTTTTGGTCTCAGAAGTCATCCAAGAAAGAACAAATCTTTCCACTTATCCCGTTGGTCACAGTCTGTGACAAAATACCTTGAATAATAATCAGTAACAAATTCTTCTTCCCAGTAGCCAGGCACACTAGTGGTCCTGCCATAGATTTTCCTAGGGAAAACTGCGTCAGGTGAAACTGCTGTCTGCACTTCATATGCCTCATATGTTTCATAGTATTAACTTCCTTTATTGCTCTCAGGCTAACTGAATTAAACCATTATTTAGGAGCCCATTACACCTCACAAATGGCCCATTCAGTAAAAGTCTGAAATATGTTCTTCTAAACATCTATGAGCAAATCAGTACACTATAGAAGGGGACCAGGACAAATTCATATATATTTCATTTCAGTAAGAAATGAAAAATTAGGTGAATCTACATGGAAAAAGATAATTTAATGTAAGAAGGTATCTCCTACAGGTCTGACAATATTGCAAGGTAGGAGAAACAGAAGCCATAAAAATATACTTTCTTATGTCTTTTTTATATAGACACTACTTATTTGTGCTGTTAGACTTCAGGTCACTTTGCTAAAGGAGAAAACTTGCTGAAGGAACTGGTTCATTGTAGAAATGACAGAAAAATGTAACATCTATTGCTGAGAAAATGTTTTCTATTTTCAGTCACAAGACAAGTCAGAACAAATGTAGTCAGTGTAAAAGGTAATTGAAAAGATTAAATTAGATGTTTCAAGATAAATGTAATATATACATGCAAAACTTATTTTTCAGCAGAAAAAAAGATCTGACATAACTTAAATGTTGTAGGCACCACTTTGTCAAAAGAAGTCTATGTGTTTGCTAAAGAAAATTGTATTTCTTATAAAAGTAGTCTTATAGTCATAATATAATAATAGTAGTAGTAATAATAATAACAACAACAACAATATCTATTTATTCCCCTGGTATCAGTAACAACCATTAGTTGCTTTACTTACACCAGCTAGCCTTATTTGTAGCAAACCTTATAAAGGTGAAAGGAGGTTATTGCTGGGTCCTTCAGATTATTTATTCTTCAGACACTGTGGAAAGCCTTCTCTTAAGACGTGTGTCCAAAGATTAACCAAACTGTATTAAAATTCTGAAGACTTTAACACTAGGAGATGAGAACAAAATGAGTCCATTAGAGTAAATAAAAGTTGTCAATTAAATACTTTTTTTTTTGTTGTTTTTAAATTCTATAACTTACATCTGCCTATAAGATATTTCCTAGTCAGGTTTAGATCTTTCCCAGTTGGAAAACCCAGGAAAGATTTGTTTATTTTTGCATCTGTTCAAATTCCACTTTTTTTGTGTGTGAATTTTCCAAAGTTTTATTACACCCAGGATAACAGAATACCGGTGACTTGGAATTTTATTGCTCATTAGACTCCTAATGTCAAATCTCCATCTCACTATCTGTGCCTCAGCTACTAGGTTAGATCTTTCCTGAGGAAAGAAAAGAGAGAGAAAGAGAAAAAAAAGTTAGAAACAGTTATGTGTTAATTGGAAAGCAGTTAATACAGGCCTGGTAGCTTATCAGTTTCAAGGCCAAAGCCTTGGCCAAAAGCCCAGCACAGAGAGCTGCTGCCCAAAGGAGGAGCGGAAGAAAGACTGAAGATAAAGGTGCCGGAGTGCCCAGGATACCCTCCTGCACTCCCAGTTCAGAAGGTGCTTCCTCCCACTCTACCAATTAAATTAGTTTAGATCCTTCTTTTAGTTTACCAACTTCCGTCCACCATGTTCCCTTTCTTAAAGGCACAGCCTCAAATGGTCACACTGGTGAACCCTGGGCATGCATGGAGATACTGGCACTATATTGTATATTCCCAAACATACATTTCTTTCGAATGTCTCTGAGAATTAGTGACTGCTGGACTACTTCCTTTCTTTTGGACACTTCTCTCTCTGTTAAAACAGGATAAAAGCTCACAGTTTCATGTTACTTAACTTTGGATCTCTTCAGCTTATGAAATTCACCTGAAAACCAAAAATGATACTGGAACATATTATTGAGTTGGCCTACACAAGAACCAGAAAGATCATGTCCTGTTCTGAATCCTATCCCAAGTGCACATGCATGAAGTCACATACATTCTGACAGCAGTGCAGCAGCCATGGCTGTTTCTGTGACGGACAATGAAATCAGCTGCTCTGGCCAGCATCCAACATAGGACAAAGAGTACAAATGTCTCGTGACTGGTGCTGCCTAAATCTTACCTGGAGGCTACTGTTCACCTTAACTTCTACCTCCAAAATCAGTTTCTGTTCTTCAGCCACTGCTCACATACTGAGCCAAGTGAACAGACTTGTATCCTATACTATGAAAAAGCCCTCTGTCAGTCAAGAATGAAAATTATTTCCTATTGTCAAGTGCAAACATATTATCTCAGCCTCAACAAAGAATGATTAGGGGCAATGAGTAACCTCTGAAAGCTGCCCATCCCCAAAAGTATTAGGCAGAAGTTTTAAAACAGTAGAGGAAGGAGAAAATAATTACATTTAGAGCAATGTTCCTTATTTGTAACCCAGTCAAGGCACATTCAAATTAATAAAGATGAAAGGTTCTTCATGTCTTGTTTACTGACAAAAAAGAATGAAAAAGGCCCCCTCCCAATATTATGGATCTTAATTACTACATGTAATGCTGACATTGACATTCTATTTTACATCCTGTGAGGTCCTTTCTCTGCCCATTCTTATCTACTTTTTGCCATGTCAAGTGTCTCATGTTGCTCATTGCTAAAGTCTTTTATCATCTCTGTGCTTCGTGCAGACATAGAAGCTACAGAGTATCTTGGTTTCATTCATGTTGTGACTAGGTGAGCTCAATATACTGTTTGTTTAAAATACTTTTAAGAGGCATGTATAGCATAAATAAGTGAGAATGTATGCCATAGCAAGTAATTTCATAGTTAATGCAGACTACAAAGCACACATGCACTATATATGGTGTAATTGTGGTGCTCTTAAAATGCTGCAGTTGGACTCCTAAAGCTAATGAAAACAAGACACTGTAGTGGGCATTGTAATTAGGAGACTATAACACATGGGGGAAGCACAGAAGCAGTAGAAATTGATGTTGGAGTGCAATATATATCTATATCTATCTAGATATAGATATAGATATAGATATAGATATAGATATAGATATAGATATAGATATAGATATAGATATAGATATAGATATAGATATAGATATAGATATAGATATAGATATAGATATAGATATAGATATTCCGTGGCGGAAGAGAGAGGAGGTAGCTTGAGGAGCGCAGCACTGGGAGTTTGGCTTTTGGCTTTGATTCCCTTGCTTTTCAGGCGGTAAGGGGCTGGTGGCTCGGGACTTCCCGAAGAGGAAGAGAGGAGGAGGGGCAGGGGGCTCAGATTGCCTACCTGCCGGAGGGCAGTGACGTAGCTGGGGGAGGGGTTGCCGCAGAGACCGCGCGCAAACCAAACAGAACCCAGTGAGTGGTGGGAGAGAGAGGAGGAAGCTTGAGGAGCGCAGCTCTGGGAGTTTGGCTTTTGGCTTTGATTCCCTTGCTTTTCAGGCGATAAGGGGCTGGTGGCTTGGGACATCCCGAAGAGGAAGAGAGGAGGAGGGGCAGGGGGCTCAGATTGCCTACCTGCCGGAGGGCAGTGACGTAGCTGGGGGAGGGGTTGCCGCGGAGACCGCGCGCAAACCAAACAGAATCCAGCACGTGGCTGAAGAGAGAGGAGGCAGCTTGAGGAGCGCAGCTCACCTTCTCACTGACAGGGGGAAAAAAAAAAAAAAAAGAAAGAAAAAAAAAAAAAAAAAAAAAAAAAAAAAAAAAGCCATGTGGAGAGGGTGGTTACTGCAAGATGGTCACCACTATAGCAAAGGCCAACAGAAGGACAGTGGGCACCCAAACAGAGACCACACACAAGCATGCAGATGTTCAGGTAGGTGGCTGCAGTGAGTGCTGGAGTCTGGCACTCAATATGGAGGCTGGAGGGAGCAGCTCCTGTTTCAGGTGTGAGCAGGTCAGTGATCTGATGAGCATGGTGGTCAAACTAAAAGAAGAGGTGGAAAGGCTAAGAGGTAGAAGAGATGGTGAGCAGAAAATTGACGATTCCCATAATGTAATCTCTTCTAAACCAGAACAGGGAGTAACACTTAGGGGAACAGGGAGTTTGATACCTTCCCAGAAGCAAGATTCTCAACCTCCCTGTAGTAACCCACATGAGCAGGGCCAATGGGAACAGGTCTCTGCCCGACAGAAGAAGTGCAAACAAAGGAAGTCTGCTCCTGTGAGCAGCACGCTGCCTCCAGTGCAGTTACAGAACAGGTATGAGGCTCTGCAGGAGGAACAGGTCATTGGTAAGGTCAAGGACTCAAGAAGGTCAGAAGCTGCACCAATGACAGGTTGCCTCAGGCCAGCCATCAAAACTTACCCAGAAAAGAAACCTCGCAGGGTCATCGTCATAGGAGACTCCCTACTCACAAAGCGGTCAGCTGCCTCCCTGGTGCCCAAGTAAAAGACGTTGTAGATAGAATTCCCAAACTCGTGAGTCCTTTAGACTACTACCCACTGCTGGTCTTTCAGGTGGGCAGTGATGATGTAACAATGAGAGGCTCACAATCTATTAAAAAAGACTTCACAACCTTAGGGCAAATGCTAAAGGGATCAGGGGCTCAAGTCGTGTTCTCTGCCACTCCTCTAACATCAACAATGGATGAGGATACACTGAGGAAGGGCCGACAGATCAATTCATGGCTCAGGGGATGGTGCCATCGACAGGGCTTTGGGTTCCACAATCATGGATTGGTTTTCAAGGCACCTAAGCTGAAAACAACTCATGGGACACACATGTCCCAGAGGGGGAAAAGAATCCTGGGGCAGGAATTGGCAGGGCTCATTGATAGGGCTTTAAACTAGATCTGAAGGGGGAAGGGGTTAATAGTCTCCTGCTGGCTGATGACAAAGAGAGGGGCAGCTCACCAGCAGTAGAGGGAAGGAGAGCTGGTAAGGGCTCTCAACTTGCTGCCCTGAGGCAAGCCACGAATGATCCAACAGGACATTCTGTGGAAATCAAGGGGAACTGGCACAAGAGGAGGACAGGGCCAGCCCAGCTGAAGTGTTTCTATGCGAATGCGCGCAGCTTGCACAACAAACAGGATGAGTTAAAGGCCACTGTGGTGCTGGGATGCCACGACATAGTGGCTGTTACTGAAACTTGGTGGGATGAATCCCATGACTGGGATGTAGGGATAGATGGGTATAAACTCTTGAGGAAGGATAGGCAGGGAAGGAGAGGAGGAGGTGTTGCCCTCTATGTCAATAGCCAGTTGGAATCAGTGGAGCTCCAACTGGGGAGGGATGATGAGCTAGTTGAGAGCGTACGGGTTAAAATTAAAGGCAGGACAGGGGAAGGAGATATTACTGTGGGGGTCTCCTACAGGCCACCTGACCAGCAGATCCAAGCAGATGAGGCCCTCCATAGGCAAATAGAAGCGGCTTCCGGGTCACAAGCCCTGGTCCTCATGGGTGATTTCAACCACCCGGACATCTGCTGGAGGGACAACACAGCAAGGCACCAGCAGTCCAGGATGTTCCTGGACTGCATAGAAGACAACTTCCTCCTCCAAATGGTAGAGGAACCAACAAGAAATGGTACTATGCTGGACCTTGTTCTCACGAACAGGGAAGGGCTGGTAAGCAATGTGAGGCTCAGAGACGGCCTTGGCTGCAGTGACCATGAAGCAGTAGAATTTAACATCCTCAGGGCAATCAGGAGGAAGTATTCCAAGCTTACCACCCTAGACTTCAGGCGTGCAGAGTTTGATCGCTTCAGGGACCTGCTAGCCAAAGTGTCGTGGGACAAAACCCTGGAGGGAAGAGGGACCCAGGACAGCTGGTCAGTATTCAAGGACCACCTCCTCTGTGTCCAGGAGCTCTGTGTACCAACAAAGAGAAAAGCAGGAAAGAATGCTAGGAGGCCTGTCTGGATGGGCAAGGAGCTACTGGACACACTATTACTTAAAAGGAAACTCTACAGGAAGTGGAGAGAAGGACAGGTAGAACAGGGGGAATATAAGGAAGCTGCCCGAGAAACAAGAGTCCTGGTTAGGAAAGCCAAAACAGAGTTTGAATTGAATCTAGCCAGGGAGATTAAAGGGAAGACTAAGAACTTTTACAGGTATATTAATGGCAAGAAGATGACTAGGGAAGGTGTGGGCCCCCTCAGAAAGGAAAATGGTGACATGGTCACAAGTGATGAGGAAAAGGCTGAGGTACTTAATAACTTCTTTACCTCAGTCTTCACTGCAAGGGCCTCTAGCCACACTCCTGAGGTTATGGAAGTCAAAGCCAGGGACGAGGAGGAAGAACTGCCCATTGTAAGTGCAGATCAGGTTCGTGATCATCTGAAGAACCTGAAAGTGTTCAAGTCCATGAGACCCAACAGGATACACCCATGGGTACTGAGAGAACTGGCAGATGAGGTTGCTAAACCCCTCTCTATTATATTTCAAAAGTCATGGCAATCTGGTGAAGTCCCCACAGACTGGAAAAGGGGAAACATTGCCCCCATCTTCAAAAAGGGTAAGAAGGAGGAACCAGGGAACTCCAGGCCAGTCAGTCTCACCTCTGTGCCTGGAAAGATCATGGAGCAGATCCTCCTGGAGGCACTATTGACACAGAAGAATAGTGAAGAGGTGATTGGGAACAGTCAGCATGGCTTTGCCAAGGGCAAATCCTGCCTGACCAACCTGGTTTCCTTCTATGAGCAGGTGACAAAATTAATAGATGAGGGGCGAGCAACTGATGTCATTTACCTGGACCTGAGCAAAGCCTTTGACACTGTCCCACACCACATCCTGGTCTCCAAACTGGTGACACATGGGTTTGATGGGTGGACCACTAGATGGATAAGGAACTGGCTTGATGGCTGCACCCAAAGAGTGGCTGTCAATGGGTCCATGTCCCAGTGGAGGCCAGTGACAAGCAGAGTCCCTCAGGGATCAGTCCTGGAACCTGTCTTGTTCAACATCTTTGTGGGTGCCATGGACAGTGGCACTGAGTGCACCCTCAGCAAGTTTGCTGATGACACCAAGCTGTGTGGTGCAGCAGACATGCTGGAGGGAAGGGAGGCCATCCAGAGGGACCATGACAGGCTGGAGAGGTGGGCACAAGCCAACCTCATGAAGTTCAAGAAGAGCAAGTACAGGGTCCTGCATCTGGGTCGAGGCAATCCCAGGCACAAATCCAGGCTGGGCAGTGACTGGCTGGAAAGTAGCCCAGAGGAGAGAGACTTGGGGGTGCTGGTGGACAAAAAGCTCAACAGGAGCTCTCAATGTGCACTTGCAGCCCGCAAAGCCAATCAGATCCTGGGCTGCATCAGAAGTGTGGCTAGCAGGTCGAGGGAGGTGATCCTCCCCCTCTACTCAGCCCTGGTGAGACCCCACCTGGAGTACTGTGTCCAGTTCTGGAGCCCCTATTACAAGAGGGATGTGGAGGTGCTGGAGCGTGTCTAGAGAAGGGCCACAAGGATGACCAGAGGGCTGGAGCACCTCTCCTGTGAGGATAGACTGAAGGAGTTGGGGCTGTTCAGTCTGCAGAAGAGAAGGCTCCGAGGTGACCTAATTGTGGCCTTCCAGTATCTGAAGGGGGCCTACAGGAAGGCTGGGGAAGGACTTCTCAGGATGTCAGGTAGTGCTAGGACTAGGGGGAATGGAATGAAGCTGGAGGTGGGGAGATTCAGGCTGGATGTGAGGAGGAGGTTCTTCACCATGAGAGTGGTGAGACCCTGGAATGGGTTGTCCAGGGAGGTGGTCGAGGCCCTGTCCCTGGGGGTGTTTAAGAGCAGGCTGGATGAGGCTCTGTCCAGGCTGATCTAGTGTGGGGTGTCCCTGCCTATGGCAGGGGGGTTGGAACTAGATGATCCTTGTGGTCCCTTCCAACTCTGAATGAAACTATGAAACTATATATATATATATACACAAAAGTGATTATGAATTAAAACGATGAAGTGAAAAAGATAAATTTGGTAACAGTTTACCTTCTGAAACCATGTCAGTATAGTGGTTTTTATTTCTGCTATGCACTTTAAACATCCTGAATCATAGTCTGATTAAAAACTGTATGAAGCCAGATTACTGTTTGCATTGATTGGAACATACCTGAGCAGGGAGAGAGAAACAAAGTACATAAAAAGGAGTGTAGTGTTACTTTTTTTTTTTTTTTTCCCCCCAGGAAAAAGTATAAACTCATATTCTTCAGCAGTTTGCCTAATGAGATGTAAAATGATTGATTTAGGAACAGCAAAAAGTAGATTTTTTTGGGTAGATTTTACTTTGAATCTGAAGCTGTTTGGAGTAATATATTCACAAGTTTGGAGTAATATATTCACTAGTCCATGGGACCGGATGGGATCCATCCTAGGGTGCTGAGAGACCTGGCAGGTGTGCTAGCTAGGCCACTCTCCATCATTTTCCTCCAGTCCTGGCTCACTGGGGAGGTCCCAGATGACTGGAAACTGGCCAATGTGGTCCCCATCCACAAGAAGGTTCGGATGGAGGAACCTGGAAACTACAGGCCAGTCAGCCTGACCTCAGTGCCAGGGAAAGTGATGGAGCAGATTATCCTGGCAGCAATAACTGCACACCTGAAGGATGGCCAAGGGCTCAGGTCCAGCCAACATGGATTTAGGAAGGGCAGATCCTGCCTCTCCAACCTGATCTCTTTCTATGATCAGGTGGCCCGTCTGGTGGATGTGGGGAGGCCTGTGGATGTGGTCTACCTGGACTTCAGCAAGGCCTTTGACATCGTCCCCCACAACAAACTGCTGGCTAAGCTGTCAGCTTGTGGATTGGACCATTACACTCTGTGCTGGGTTAGGAACTGGCTGGAGGGCTGGGCCCAGAGAGTGGTGGTGAATGCTGCCACATCCAGCTGGCAGCCAGTCACTAGTGGTGTCCCCCAGGGATCAGTGCTGGGCCCTGTCCTCTTCAACATACTCATCGATGATCTGGATGAAGGGGGAGAGTCAGTCATCAGCAAGTTTGCAGATGACACAAAGTTAGGGGCAGATGTTAGTCAGTTAGAGGGTAGAAAGGCTCTGCAGAGGGACCTCGACAGACTGGACAGATGGGCAGAATCCAATGGGATGGCATTCAACAAGTCCAAGTGCCGACTGCTGCACTTTGGCTACGGCAATCCCATGCAGAGCTACAGGCTGGGGTGGGAGTGGCTGGAGAGCTCCCAAACAGAGAGGGACCTGGGTGTGCTGATTGACAGCCACCTGAATATGAGCCAGCAGTGTGCCCAGGTGGCCAGGAGGGCCAATAGCATCCTGGCCTCCATCAAGAATAGTGTGGCCAGCAGGAGCAGGGAGGTCATAGTGCCCGTGTACTCTGCTTTGGTTAGGCCGCACCTTGAGTACTGTGTCCAGTTCTGGGCCCCTCAGTTTAAGAAGGACATCAAAACACTTGAGCGTGTCCAGAGAAGGGCAACAAGGCTGGGGAGAGGCCTTGAGCACAAGCCCTATGAGGAGAGGCTGAGGGAGCTGGGATTGTTTAGCCTGGAGAAGAGGAGGCTCAGGGGTGACCTCATTGCCCTCTACAACTACCTGAAGGGTGGTTGTAGCCAGGAAGGGATTGGCCTCTTCTCCCAGGCAACCAGCACCAGAACAAGAGGACACAGTCTCAAGCTGCGCCAGGGGAGGTTTAGACTTGAGGTGAGGAGGAAGTTCTTCACCTAGCGAGTCATTCATCATTGGAACGGGTTGCCCAGGGAGGTGGTTGAGTCATCGACCCTGGAGGCATTCAAGAGGAGATTGGACGTGGCACTTGGTGCCATGGTCTAGTCATGGGGTCTGCATTGATAGGTTGGACTCGATGATCCTCAAGGTCCTTTCCAACCTAAGTTATACTGTGATACTGTGATACTGTGATACTGATACTGTAATCCAGTGTTGTGTGTCATTTGGGATAGCTGGAAGAAGTCCTGCCTTTTTGTATTCTCACCAGAAAAAGCGAAACAAGATCTACGAAATGGAAAAATGGTCTTATCTGGAGAAGGCTGTATGAATGTAAGGTGAAGAAGATGAGTTTTCATACTACGTATTAAGATAAAAAAAAATCTCAATTTTGTTAATAGAATATAATTTTTGTACTTTGCTTTACTTTTTGTTTGCTTTAGGCAAAAATGTCCTCTTTTTAATGGAAAAAACAAAATTTAATGATTTTCAGTGTTTATAAAAGGAGGAAACATGAGTTATAGTTTTTACTCTTAACACCACTTAGAAAAAAAAAAATTTTGTAGAGATATTTTTTGTTCTCTGTGACAAAATATCTCGCTTTAGCTGTAGCTTTCCCAACTTCCTCATTTATTATCTATCTGCACAGCTATTTACCCAAGAAAAGTGGTGCTTTGTCTTTAGTTTTTGAATTACAGAACATTTGTAGGTAATCTTTTATTGCCAGAACTGTGGTGCAGAGAAAATAATGACTGTTTTGAGGTTACAAGAGAAGCCTTTGGTAAAACCAGAAACATCTATGACAGCTCTAGAACCTCAGTTCATCATCTCAACCATAATACAAGAATTTCTGTTTTATATAACATCTATTAAAGAGCTGTAATTAGTTGCTATAGAAGTTGCCATCTTACAAAAAGCAACAAATAATCAAATAAAGTAAGTATTTCCTCAATTATTGAAATTCCACCTGTTAGTCTCAGTGGGTAAATATGATGGACAACATCTTACCCTGAGTAGTTTTATCAGGCATGATTGATTTGATAATTGATGGGTTTTATTTTAATATCAGTAAAAATGGATGAAAAGCTGAATAAGAGAGTGGCACAGTATATCAGGTACTTAACAAAGGCAGAAAATTAATAATAATCCTTCACTGGTCACTGAAATTTTCAGGCAACTTAAGCAGATGAATGGCCCATAATGTCACTCACTAGTAGTAGTCTATTCACAGGCTCACTCTTCCAGTAAATGAGAACTGTTGTTGATTAAAAATCTATTTGAGGGTTGCTCACCAACATATTAAGTAGTTCTCATCTTCCAAGAGGAACGAAAATATTCGTTTTACTTACTTATTTCCCCCCAGCCTTTATTCAGCACTGTTGATTTTTCAATAAACCATGCTTTATCTTTCTAATCTTCAGGGATTACCTTGTGTGAAATTCTTCACGTTGTGTCCCACTGGTCTCGTGTGGGCATCAGTTTAAGCGAGTGACTGCCCCAGCAGAAAGTTTTCTTCCTATCATGTGAGACAGGCCTCTGAGACACCATTAAGGTATGCAGGTGGCCTCTGATAACATTTTGTGTTCCTGAATGAAATTGTTACCTATAAGATGCAATGAGGTAAAAACCACACATTTTCCTCCTTTTATGTATGAAAAATTGAGGTACAAAACTGCAGTGAAACTTGTTCACTCACATAACCACCAATTTGTGTCAGGGACTGAACTGGCAATCCTCTGTTTTGAACCAAAGCCATGATGATCATTGCATGGGCTGTTACACCTAAGAAATTGCTGATTTTGATGCATTTCCTCATCACCAGAAGTTCTGACACTCTTCACTGCGGAAAACAAACAAGTAAACAAAACCTAAGCCAAACCAAACCAACCAACCCACCATCACCACCAAAAATCCCCAACCCAACAAAATAAACCCCAAAAACAACCAAAACCAACCAACACCACCACCCCTCCCCCAACTAGCCATCAAAACCCAGAATAACAGTACAGAAGAAGCCCTGGAAAACTCAAAACCCAACCAACAGCAACAACAACAACAACAGAGGGAAGAAAGAAAAAATATAGATATCTATTAAGTGCAAAGTACAAAACTTTTAGACTGATTATAGCAAGATATTATGATGGATAATAAATGAAAATTGACAACAGCACATTCCAAGTGAAATGTACAGTTCTCTTGTCTATGACAACAGATTTTCAAGTAGGAAACAACATTTCATATGACAATAGGTAACCTAATCAGAACAGACTATGGGAAAAGTTCTTTCCATTATATGTTTCAAAACCAGGTGAACTTCTTAAGATGTTGTTTTCAGAGCTGTACTAGAGAAAATTAAAGAAACCAAATATGTTCTTGAAAATGGAATTATGAACCCTTTTACTATGAGAAACATATATCTTTAAACTGATATTATCATCTGACTAATCTGTTTTCCTGTTCTAATCATAGTACAAGGTGCTTGCCTTTTGCCTTTTGCGTTCTTGGAACGTGATCACAGAAGATACATTTTATAGAAGGATTTGCCAAATTTTGATCAGTTTTACCAATTATAAACAAATTTCTTACCCAGATTCATGATATCCTGGAATTGTAAGAGCCATGAGCACTTTACGAGATGAAATTCACTCCTAAAGAGATCATTATGTCCTTTGTCTCTCAAGGGCATATAAACCACGTGTGTTTTCATTAGCTGCATACAATCCTTTTGATTTCAGTTAGATTGCTTGCATAAATAATATTATACAGAGCTGTGAGATTGAAGATCCAGATGACTAGGGAAAAGAAATAGTGTATAGAATACAACAGAAATCTGAAAATAAGATGAAGGTGAGGATGCCATGTAATGACAACTGATAGTTATGTGCTTCAGCTATGGACAAGCAGATTGAAATTTTAATTGTCCCTCCAATAAATAAATAAAAATTGATGCTTTTGTTCCTGGCAATTTGAGTGTTACCATTCAGGAACTCACTGAACAGATCAGGTAATCTCCAGAGAAGGTTCTTGAGAGCTATTGCATGAGTGAAGCATAAGTGTCTGCAAAGAGATGGAAAGATAGAAGAACAAAGTATTGTGATGATGTCTGTAAACTGGAGGGAAAGCAGGGGCTGGTTAATGTAATTTGTATCATTTCATATCAAACTAATATTTTGTTGAAAAAAATCTGCCTGAGGTAAAATAGTACTAAGTGTTCAGAATCTCCAGGTGCCCAAACTGTTTTTAGGATATTTTCTGACTGAAATCAGAAAAAAAATTGCAATGCTTTGGGATTTTCCCCCCAATAATGTTAGTTACTGATCCCACTTAATTAAGCATTTCTCTATTGTTCGCATTTGCTTGTCCACCTTTGATGCTGAATTGAGAGTTTCTCCTGTGATTTATCATTAACAGCTGCCAGCCAGGAGGTTATTATAGTTCAAGTGGAATTAATGTGGCAAAGGAAGTCTGTGGGCTCAATGAACAGGAAGATAGGACTGACTTATTACCCAGGAGGTGGTGGCCTTACTCCCATGCAATGAATTCAGAATCCAGTTGCTCTGACAGCAAAAGGCCAGATTAGTGCTACTTCTATTTTTGCCATCATCTCTAAAACTTTAACAAACAATGCATTCAGTATTAACAACTCGGGGGAGCAATGAGGAAGGTGGTTCAGCTCTTAATTGACCTGTTCTTACCTGTGTAGAACAGGATAGGAAAAAGGCACAACAGAAAATATTAAAAATTAAGTGTACTAAAATGTGTTGAAACAGTCAGATATTTAGTAAACTGTGGTAGTTTGGCCCACCAGTATTAACAAAAACTCAGCTCATTCAGTCGAGGAAAACAAGTGGAAACTGTATTTGCAAGCAAAACTGCACTCCACAATGGAATACAATGAATACACACAAATATACAGTATTTACAATATTATGCAGGTATTTACAATTGGAAGACAGCACAGAAATCCCCCGAACAGGGGAAAACTACCTGTGTTCCCCCCTAACAGGGGAAAACTACCTGTGTTCCCCCCTAACATTCCCCCCTAACAGACCCCCTAATATCACCCCCTTTCCTCTGTTTAATTAGAAGAAAAGAGAAAGAGATGTTAGAGAGTTAGAGTTCTTATCTCAAGGGTTAGCTGATAAGATTCTCCCAGCCAAGTGGAGCAGAAAGCAGCAGCCAGCAAAGGAAGAAAGGAATGAAAAAGAAAGTGAGATCATTAGAATACATCCCACACATCTGACCAATGAAATTCATTTAGAATAATCCCTTGTTTTCCTTTATACACCCAACTGTGGATTTGTTTATATTTCTCCACTCTTCTGCTCAAAAATCTGTAGTCAACTTCTAAAGGCACAGCCTAAAACTGTCACACAAACCTTCAGCTCATCAATTTTTAGCTACATTGGGAGACAGGAGCAAAATCCAAATTGGCCATTTGTGCTGGGTTACACCCATCCTGAGTGGGAGCTGAAATAGAATAGAATAGAATAGAATGGAATGGAATGGAATGGAATGGAATGAAATGGAATAGAATAGAATAGAATAGAATAGAATAGAATAGAATAGAATAGAATAGAATAGAATAGAATAGAATAGAATAGAATAGAATAGAATAGAATAGAATTAACCATGTTGGAAGAGACCTTTGAGATCATGGAGTCCAACCTATCATCCAACACTATCTCATCAACTAAACCATGGCAACAAGCACCCCATCAATTCTCTTCCTAAGCACCTCCAGTGATGGTGACTCCATCACCTCCTATGGCAGCCATTCCAATGGGTAATCACTCCCTCTGTGTAAAACTTCCTCCTAACTTCCAGCCTAAACCTCCCCTGGCACAGCCTGAGACTGTATCCTCCTGTTCTGATGTTCGTTGCCTGGGACAAGAGACCAACCCCCACATGGCTACAACCTCTCTTCAGGCAGTTGTAGAGAGCAATAAGGTCTCCCCTGAGCCTCCTCTTCTCCAGGCTAAGCAACCCCAGCTCCCTCAGCCTCTCCTCACAGGGCTTGTGCTCTAAACCCCTCCCCAGCTTTATTGCCCTTCTCTAGACATGTTCCAGCAAGTCAACATCCTTCCTAAACTGAGGGGCCCAGAACTGGATACAGTACTCGAGGTGTGGCCTAACCAGTGCAGTGTACAGGGGCAGAATGACCTCCCTGCTCCTGCTGGCCACACTGTTCCTGATAAGGGCCAGATACTCACATAGGGTTATGTGGTATTCTCATTTCTTTGGAGACAGATGTACTGGTAATTTGCACACTGGAGAACCGGAGTGCTTGCCTTTTCTGTTTTTCAGAGAGGAGTAAATCTTCTGCCAGCTCACTGATACCATCTTACATCTGTGCTTCCGTGCAGACCAGGTCCATGGTACTCAGGGAAATTCAGAGATAGAACGTAATTACCAATATTGCAGCTAAGGTAGGTTAGATTCCTAGAAGGATTTTGAAATTAGTCCAAAACCTATACTTCAGAGGCAGCTCATAATATGTCTGCTTGGGATGTGTGTGTACTGGCTGGGAAAATAGAAAGAAAAATTTTGCTATGCTTCATTTTTTCCTTCAGGAGATTATAGGATCTCTCTCTCTGTCTAGATGCCAATTTTTATTACACATGTAGGAATTTCAGTGCCTTGAGACTCAATTCTGTTGATCATTTTCAATTATATTTGACAGAGGGTAAGAAAGTTATTAGGAGAAGGTTGGTAGACAATAGAACAGAGACTACAATGGAAAAAAGTGGAATCCAAAGGAATGACACAATGCCTACTCTAAGTACACATGAATTTTCATGGCAAAACAATAACTAAAATGATGGCATAAATTGATAGGTTAGTGGTAAATACTACGGTGGGTTTTTTTCTTTGGGAAACGAGGAATAGATGAGGCAGTGTGAGAAATTCTGTGCCAATCAGTTCTCCTTTTGTATTGCTCCTGAGAGACGTATTGTATTTCACTATGCAATTTCCAAATCATTAGAATAGAATAGAATAGAATAGAATAGAATAGAATAGAATAGAATAGAATAGAATAGAATAGAATAGAATAGAATAGAATAGAATAGAATAGAATAGAATAGACAAGGTTGGAAGAGACCTTCAAGATCATCGCGTCCAACCTATCATCCAACACCACCTAATCAACTAAAACATGCAACCAAGCAAAAACTCAAGTCTCCTCCTGAACACCTCCAGTGATGGTAATTCACCAACTCCTCAGGCAGCCCATTCCAATGGGCAATCACCCTCTCTGTGTAAAACTTGCTCTTAACTTCCAGCCTAAACCTCCCCTGGCACAGCCTGAGACTGTGTCCTCTTGTTCTGGTGCTGGCTGCCTGGGAGAAGAGACCAACTTCTGCCTGTCTACAATCCACCTTAAGGTAGTTGTAGAGAGTAATAAGGCCACCCCTGAGCCTCCTATTCTCCAGGCTAAGCAACCCCAGTTCCCTCAGCCTCTCTTCATAGGGCTTTGTGTTCCAGGCCCCTCACCGACTTTGTTGCCCTTCCCTGGACATGCTCCAGTAAGTCAACATGCTTCCTAAACTGAGGGACCCAGAACTGGACACAGGACTCGAGGTGTGGCCTAACCAGTGCAGTGTACAGGGCCAAAATGATCTCCCTGCTCCTGCTGGCCACACTGTTTTTCATGCAGGTCAGGATGCCATTGGCTCTTCCTGGCTGCCTGGGCACACTGCAGACTCATGTTCAGCCTACCATCAACCAGCACCCCAGGTCCCTTTCTGCCTGGATGCTTTCCAGCCACTCTGACCCCAGCCTGTAGCACTGCATGGGGTTGTTGTGGCCAATGTGCAGAACCCGGCACTTGGATGGGTTAAATCTCATGCCATTGGACTCTGCCCATCTGTCCAGTCTGTCAAGGTCCCTCTGCAAAGCCTCTCTACCCTCCAGGAGATCAACTCCTGCCCCAAGTTTGGTGTCGTCCGCAAATTTACTGATGATAGACTCAATGCCCTCATCCAGATCATCAAAAAAGATGTTAAAGAGCACAGGTCCCAGCACTGATCATAGTATCATGGTATCATTCAGGGTTAGAAGAGACCACAAGGATCATTTAGTTCCACCCCCCTGCCATGGGCAGGGAAACCCCATACTAGATCAGTCTGGACAGAGCCTCGTCCAGCCGGGCTTAAACACCTCCAGGGATGGGGGCGTCAACCACCTCCCTGGACAACACATTTCAGGGCTTCACCACTCTCATGGTGAAGAACCTCCTCCTCACATCTAGCCTGAATCTCCCCACCTCCAGCTTCATTCCATTCCCCCTAGTTCTATCACTACCTGACATCCTGAGAAGTCCTTCCCCAGCCTTCCTGTAGGCCCCCTTCAGATACTGGAAGGCCACAATTAAGTCACCTCGGAGCCTTCTCTTCTCCAGACTGAACAGCCCCAACTCCTTCAGTCTGTCCTCATAGGAGAGGTGCTCCAGCCCTCTGATCATCTTTGTGGCCCTTCTCTGGACACATTCCAGCACATCGATATCCCTCTTGTAATAGGGGCTCCAGAACTGGACACAGTACTCCAGGTGGGGTCTCACCAGGGCTGAGTAAAGGGGGAGAATCACTTCCCTTGACCTGCTGGCCACACTTCTCCTGATGCAGCCAAGGATCTGATTGGCTTTGCGGGCTGCAAGTGCACACTGAGAGCTCATGTTGAGCTTTTTGTCCACCAGCACCCCCAAATCTCTCTCCTCTGGGCTGCTTTTCAAGACAGTCACTGCTCAGCCTGTATTTGTGCCTGGGATTGCCTCGACCCAGATGCAAGACCCTGCACTTGCACTTGTTGAAGCTCATGAGGTTGGCTTGTGCCCACCTCTCCAGCCTGTCAAGGTCCCTCTGGATGGCCTCCCTTCCCTCCAGCGTGTCTGCTGCACCACACAGCTTGGTGTCATCAGCAAACTTGCTGAGGGTGCACTCAATGCAACTGTCCATGGCACCCACAAAGATGTTGAATAAGACAGGTGTCAGGACTGATCCCTGAGGGACTCCACTTGTCACTGGCCTCCACTGGGACATGGACCCATTGACAGCCACTCTTTGGGTGCAGCCATCAAGCCAGTTCCTTATCCATCTAGTGGTCCACCCATCAAACCCATGTGTCACCAGTTTGGAGACCAGGATGTGGTGTGGGACCGCGTCAAAGGCTTTGCTCAGTCCAAGCAAACAACATCAATTGCTCACCCCTCATCTATTAATTTCGTCACCTGCTCATAGAAAGACACCAGGTTGGTCAGGCAGGATTTGCCCTTGGCAAAGCCATGCTGACTGTTCCCAATCACCTCTTCACTGTTCTTCTGAGTCAATAGTGCCTCCAGGAGGATCTGCTCCATGATCTTTCCAGGCACAGAGGTGAGACTGACTGGCCTGGAGTTCCCTGGTTCCTCCTTCTTACCCTTTTTTGAAAATGGGGGTAATGTTTCCCCTTTTCCAGTCTGTGGGGACTTCCCCAGATTGCCTTGACTTTTGAAATATAATAGAGAGGGGTTTAGCAACCTCATCTGCCAGTTCTCTCAGTACCCATGGGTGTATCCCATCAAGTCCCATGGACTTGAACACTTTCAGGTTCTTCAGATGATCACGAACTTGATCTGCACTTACAATGGGCAGTTCTTCCTCCTCGTCCCTGGCTTTGATTTCCATAACCTCAGGAGTGTGGCTAGAGGCCCTTGCAGTGAAGACTGAGGTAAAGAAGTCATTGAGTACCTCAGCCTTTTCCTCATCACTTGTGACCATGTCACCATTTTCCTTTCTGAGGGGGCCCACACCTTCCCTAGTCTTCTTCTTCCCATTAATATACCTGAAAAAGTTCTTAGTGTTCCCTTTAACCTCCCTGGCTAGATTCAATTCAATGTCCGCTTTGGCTTTCGTAACCAGGACTCTTGCTGCTCGGGCAGCTTCCTTATATTCCCCCTGTTCTACCTGTCCTTCTCTCCACTTCCTGTAGAGTTTCCTTTTAAGTAATAGTGTGTCCAGTAGCTCCTTACTCATCCAGGCAGGCCTCCTAGCATTCTTACCTGCTTTTCTCTTTGTTGGTACACAGAGCTCCTGGACACAGAGAAGGTGGTCCTTGAATGCTGACCAGCTGTCCTAGGTTCCTCTTCCCTCCAGGGCTTTGTCCCATGACACTTTGGCTAGCAGATCCCTGAAGCGATCAAACTCTGCACGCCTGAAGTCTAGGGTCATAAACTTAGACTACGTCCTCCTGATTGCCCTGAGGATATTAAATTCTACTGCTTCATGGTCACTGCAGCCAAGGCCATCTCCGAGCCTCACATTGCTTACCAGCCCTTCCCTGTTGGTGAGAACAACGTCCAGCATAGCACCATTTCTTGTTGGTTCCTCTACCATTTGGAGGAGGAAGTTGTCTTCTATGCAGTCCAGGAACATCCTGGATTGCTGGTGCCTTGCTGTGTTGTCCCTCCAGCAGATGTCCGGGTGGTTGAAATCACCCATGAGGACCAGGGCTTGTGACCCGGAAGCCGCTTCTATTTGCCTATGGAGGGCCTCATCTGCTTGGATCTGCTGGTCAGGTGGCCTGTAGGAGACTCCCGCAGTAATATCTCCTTCCCCTGTCCTGCCTTTAATTTTAACCTACACACTCTCAACCAGCTCATCATCCCTCCCCAGTTGGAGCTCCACTGATTCCAACTGGCTATTGACATAGAGGGCAACACCTCCTCCTCTCCTTCCGTGCCTATCGTTCCTCAAGAGTTTATACCCATCTATCCCTACAGGGCTTTAAACTAGATTTGAGGGCTTTAAACTAGATTTTAGGGCTTTAAACTAGATTTGAAGGGGGAAGGGGTTAATAGTCTCCTGCTGCCTGGTGACAAACAGAGAGGCAGCTCACCAGCAGTAGAGGGAAGGAGAGATGGTAAGGACTCTCAACTTGCTGCCCTGAGGCAAGTAACGAATGTTTCACCAGGACATTCTGTGGAAACCAAGGGGATTTGGCACAAGAGGAGGACAGGGCCAGCCCAGCTGAAGTGCTTCTATGCGAATGCGCGCAGCTTGCGCAACAAACAGGATGAGTTAAGGGCCACGGTGCTACTGGGATGCCACGACATAGTGGCTGTTACTGAAACTTGGTGGGATGAATCCCATGACTGGAATGTAGGGATAGATGGATATAAACTCTTTAGGAAGGATAGGCAGGGAAGGAGAGGAGGAGGTGTTGCCCTCTATGTCAATAGCCAGTTGGAATCAGTGGAGCTCCAACTGGGGAGGGATGATGAGCTAGTTGAGAGCGTTTAGGTTAAAATTAAAGACAGGACAGGGGAAGGAGATATTACTGTGGGGGTCTCCTACAGGCCACCTGACCAGCAGATCCAAGCAGATGAGGCCCTCCATGGGCAAATAGAAGCGGCTTCCAGGGTACAAGCCCTGGTCCTCATGGGTGATTTCAACCACCCGGACATCTGCTGGAGGGACAACACAGCAAGGCACCAGCAATCCAGGATGTTCCTGGACTGCATAGAAGACAACTTCCTCCTCCAAATGGTAGAGGAACCAACAAGAAATGGTGCTATGCTGGACGTTGTTCTCACCAACAGGGAAGGGCTGGTAAGCAATGTGAGGCTCGGAGATGGCCTTGGCTGCAGTGACCATGAAGCAGTAGAATTTAATATCCTCAGGGCAATCAGGAGGACGTAGTCTAAGTTTATGACCCTAGACTTCAGGCGTGCAGAGTTTGATCGCTTCAGGGATCTGCTAGCCAAAGTGTCATGGGACAAAGCCCTGGAGGGAAGAGGAACCTAGGACAGCTGGTCAGTATTCAAGGACCACCTCCTCTGTGTCCAGGAGCTCTGTGTACCAACAAAGAGAAAAGCAGATAAGAATGCCAGGAGGCCTTCCTGGATGGGCAAGGAGCTACTGGACACACTATTACTTAAAAGGAAACTCTACAGGAAGTGGAGAGAAGGACAGGTAGAACAGGGGGAATATAAGGAAGCTGCCCGAGCAGCAAGAGTCCTGGTTACGAAAGCCAAAGCGGACATTGAATTGAATCTAGCCAGGGAGATTAAAGGGAAGACTAAGAACTTCTACAGGTATATTAATGGGAAGAAGAAGACTAGGGAAGGTGTGGGCCCCCTCAGAAAGGAAAATGGTGACATGGTCACAAGTGATGAGGAAAAGGCTGAGGTACTTAATAACTTCTTTACCTCAGTCTTCACTGCAAGGGCCTCTAGCCACACTCCTGAGGTTATGGAAATCAAAGCCAGGGACGAGGAGGAAGAACTGCCCATTGTAAGTGCAGATCAGGTTCGTGATCACCTGAAGAACCTGAAAGTGTTCAAGTCCATGGGACCCGACGGGATACACCCACGGGTACTGAGAGAACTGGCAGATGAGGTTGCTAAACCCCTCTCTATTATATTTCAAAAGTCATGGCAATCTGGTGAAGTCCCCACAGACTGGAAAAGGGGAAACATTGCCCCCATCTTCAAAAAGGGTAAGAAGGAGGAACCAGGGAACTCCAGGCCAGTCAGTCTCACCTCTGTGCCTGGAAAGATCATGGAGCAGATCCTCCTGGAGTCACTACTCGCTCAAAAGAATAGTGAAGAGGTGATTGGGAACAGTCAGCATGGCTTTGCCAAGGGCAAATCCTGCCTGACCAACCTGGTTGCCTTCTATGAGCAGGTGACAAAATTAATAGATGAGGGGAGAGCAACTGATGTCATTTACCTGGACCTGAGCAAAGCCTTCGACACTGTCCCACACCACATCCTGTTCTACAAACTGGTGACACATGGGTTTGATGGGTGGACCACTAGATGGATAAGGAACTGGCTTGATGGCTGCACCCAAAGAGTGGCTGTCAATGGGTCCATGTCCCAGTGGAGGCCAGTGACAAGCAGAGTCCCTCAGGGATCAGTCCTGGGACCTGTCTTGTTCAACATCTTTGTGGGTGCCATGGACAGTGGCATTGAGTGCACCCTCAGCAAGTTTGCTGATGACACCAAGCTGTGTGGTGCAGCAGACACCCTGGAGGGAAGGGAGGCCATCCAGAGGGACCTTGACAGGCTGGAGAGGTGGGCACAAGCCAACCTCATGAAGTTCAAGAAGAGCAAGTGCAGGGTCCTGCATCTGGGTCGAGGCAATCCCAGGCACAAATACAGGCTGAGCAGTGACTGTCTCGAAAAGCAGCCCAGAGGAGAGAGATTTGGGGGTGCTGGTGGACAAAAAGCTCAACATGAGCTCTCAATGTGCACTTGCAGCCTGCAAGGCCAATCAGATCCTGGGCTGCATCAGGAGAAGTGTGGCTAGCAGGTCGAGGGAGGTGATCCTCCCCCTCTACTCAGCCCTGGTGAGACCCCACCTGGAGTACTGTGTCCAGTTCTGGAGCCCCTATTACAAGAGGGATGTGGAGGTGCTGGAACGTGTCCAGAGAAGGGCCACAAGGATGATCAGAGGGCTGGAACACCTCTCCTGTGAGGATAGACTGAAGGAGTTGGGGCTGTTCAGTCTGCAGAAGAGAAGGCTCCGAGGTGACCTAATCGTGGCCTTCCAGTATCTGAAGGGGGCCTACAGGAAGGCTGGGGAAGGACTTCTCAGGATGTCAGGTAGTGCTAGGACTAGGGGGAATGGAATGAAGCTGGAGGTGGGGAGATTCAGGCTGGATGTGAGGAGGAGGTTCTTCACCATGAGAGTGGTGAGACCCTGGAATGGGTTGTCCAGGGAGGTGGTCGAGGCCCCGTCCCTGGGGGTGTTTAAGAGCAGGCTGGATGAGGCTCTGTCCAGGCTGAACTAGTGTGGGTGTCCCTGCCCGTGGCAGGGGGTTGGAAACTAGATGATCCTTGTGGTCCCTTCCAACCCTGAATGAAACTATGAAACTATGAAACTATGAAACATTCCAGTCATGGGAGGATTCATCCCACCAAGTTTCAGTAACAAGCACTGTGTCGTGGCATCCCAGCACCACAGTGGCCCTTAACTCATCCTGTTTGTTGCCCAAGCTGCGTGCATTCGCATAGAAGCACTTCAGTTGGGCTGGACCTGTCCTCCTCTTGTGCCAATTCCCCTCGGTTTCCACAGAATGTCCTGTTGGATCATTCGTGGCTTGCCTCAGGGCAGCAAGTTGAGAGCCCTTACCATCTCTCCTTCTCTCTACTGCTGGTGAGCTGCCCCTCTCTTTGTCATCAGCCAGCAGGAGACTATTAACCCCTTCCCCCTTCAGATCTAGTTTAAAGCCCTATCAATGAGCCCTGCCAATTCCTGCCCCAGGATTCTTTTCCCCCTCTGGGACATGTGTGTCCCATGAGTTGTTTTCAGCTCAGGTGCCTTGAAAACCAATCCATGATTGTGGAACCCAAAGCCCTGTCGATGGCACCATCCCCTAAGCCATGAATTGATCTGTCGGCCCTTCCTCAGTGTATCCTCATCCATTGCTGACATTAGAGGTATGGCAGAGAACACGACTTGAGCCCCTGATCCCTTTAGCATTTGCCCTAAGGTTCTGTAGTCTTTTTTAATAGATTGTGAGCCTCTCATTGTTACATCGTCACTGCCCACCTGAAAGACCAGCAGTGGGTAGTAGTCTAAAGGACTCACAAGTTTGGGAATTCTATCTACAACGTCTTTACTTGGGCACCAGGAGGCAGCTGACCGCTTTGTGAGTAGGGAGTCTCCTATGACGATGACCCTGCGAGGTTTCTTTTCTGGGTAAGTTTTGATGGCTGGCCTGAGGCAACCTGTCATTGGTGCAGCTTCTGACCTTCTTGAGTCCTTGACCTTACCAATGACCTGTTCCTCCTGCAGAGCCTCATACCTGTTCTGTAACTGCACTGGAGGCAGCGTGCTGCTCACAGGAGCAGACTTCCTTTGTTTGCACTTCTTCTGTCGGGCAGAGACCTGTTCCCATTGGCCCTGCTCATGTGGGTTACTACAGGGAGGTTGAGAATCTTGCTTCTGGGAAGGTATCAAACTCCCTGTTCCCCTAAGTGTTACTCCCTGTTCTGGTTTAGAAGAGATTACATTATGGGAATCGTCAATTTTCTGCTCACCATCTCTTCTACCTCTTAGCCTTTCCACCTCTTCTTTTAGTTTGACCACCATGCTCATCAGATCACTGACCTGCTCACACCTGAAACAGGAGCTGCTCCCTCCAGCCTCCATATCGAGTGCCAGACTCCAGCACTCACTGCAGCCACCTACCTGAACATCTGCATGCTTGTGTGTGGTCTCTGTTTGGGTGCCCACTGTCCTTCTGTTAGCCTTTGCTCTAGTGATGACCATCTACGGCTTTTTTTTTTTTTTTTTTTTTTTTCCTGTCAATAAGAAGGCTGAGCTGCGCTCCTCAAGCTGCCTCCTCTCTCTTCAGCCACGCGCTGGGTTCTGTTTGGTTTGCGCGCGGTTTCCGTGGCAACCCCTCCCCCAGGTACGTCACTGCCCCCAGGCACATAGGCAATCCAAGCCCCCTGCCCCTCCTCCTCACTTTGGGAAGTCCCGAGCCACCAGTCCCTTACCGCCTGAAAAGCAAGGGAATCAAAGCCAAAAGCCAAACTCGCCGAGCTGTGCTCCTCAAGCTGCCTCCTCTCTCTTCAGCCACGTGCTGGTTAAAGTGTGACCTCACCAGAGCTGAGAACAAGGGGCCAACCACCTGTCTACTCCTGCTGGACTCAGCATTTCTGATACAATCCAGGTTGCCATTGACATTCTTGGCCAGTTGGGCACACTGCTTGCTCATATTCAGTTGCTTGTCAATTAGAGCCACCAGGTCCCTTTCTACCAGATAGCTTCCCAGACACACTTCCCCAAGCCTTTAGCATTGCTTGGGATTGTTGTGACCCAACTGCAGGACCTGGCATTTGGCCTTGTTGAAGCTTATGCTGTTAACATTGGCCTATTGATCTAGTCTAACCAAGTCCCTCTGTAAAGCATCTCTACCCTTGTGCAGATCAACATTGCCACCTCATTTTGTGTCATCTGTAAACCTACTGATGACCCACTCTATGTCTTCACCAAGATCATCAATAAAGGTGTTAAACAAAAGTGGTCCCAACACTGAGCCCTGAAGAGCACCACTTGAGATCGGCCACCAGCTGCATTTAACTCCACTGAGCACTACTCTCAGGGCCTGTCTGTCCATCCAGTGCTTTATACATCAGAATGTGTGCTCACCTAAGCCATGGGCAGCCAGTATGTCCACAAGAATTATGTGGGAAACAGTGTCAAACAAAGGCTTTTTGAAAGTCTAAGTAGGCAATGTCCACAGCATTTCCTTCATCCAATAGTCAGGTCATCTTGTCATAGAAGATCAGGTTTGTCAGGCAGGATCTGCCCTTCATAAACCCATGCTGAATGGGCCTGATCCCCTAGTTGTCCTCTATATGTTGTGTATTAGCACTTGAGATGGTCTGTTCCATGACTTTCCCTGGTACCAAAGTCAGATTGAAAGGTCCATAGTTTCCCAGATCCTCCTTTCTTCCTATCTTGTAGATAGGTGATACATTGCGCCAGGGGAGGTTTAGACTTGAGGTGAGGAGGAAGTTCTTCACCGAGCGAGTCATTCGTCATTGGAATGGGTTGCCCAGGGAGGTGGTTGAGTCATCGACCCTGGAGGCATTCAAGAGGAGATTGGACGTGGCACTTGGTGCCATGGTCTAGTCATGGTGTCTGTGTTGACAGGTTGGACTTGATGATCCTCGAGGTCCTTTCCAACCTAAGTTATACTGTGATACTGTGATACTGTGATTTGCTACCCTCCGGTCCATTGGGACTCCCCCAGTTAGCCAGGACCTCAGGTAAATAATGGAAAGTGGGTTGGTGAGCAGGGGCCAGTGACCATGAGATAATCGGATTTTCAGTATTCAGTAAAGCTAAGAGTGGCAGTAAGAAGACCTCCACTCTGGACTTCCAGAGGGCAGACTTCAGGTTACTCAAGGAACTAACTCAGAAGGTTCCTTGGGAAACAGCCCTTAAAAACAAAGGGGTCCAGGAGAGCTGGACCTGCTTCAAGGAAGAACTCTTGAAGGCGCAGGAACAGGCTGTACCAATGTGCCAGAAGAATAGCCATCGGGGCAGATAGCCAGCCTGGATGGGCAATGAACTTCTAAAAGAACTAAGGGAAAAAAAGAGGGTGTATCATCTTTGGAAGAAAGGTGAGGCCACCCATAGAATGTTTAAGGATGTTGCTAGGTCTTTTAGGAAGAAAATTAGGGAGACAAAAGCACATTTAGAGATTAGACTGGCCTCTGCTGTGAAGGACAACAAAAAGTCCTTCTATAAGTACATTAATAAGAAGAGGAAGGGCAGGGACAACCTCCACTCCTTGGAGGACATAGAGGAGAACGTTGTAACAAAGGGTGAGGAAAAGGCAGAGGTACTTAACGCCTTCTTTGCCTCAATTTTCAATATCAGGACAGAATGTCTTCCAGACAGCTGACCTGCAGAGCTGGCAGAAGGAGCCCAGGAGCAGCATAGTTTTCCTCTGTTCCAGGAGCAGGTAGTTGGAGCTCTCTTCAGCCGCTTGGATCCCCACAAGTCCATAGGACCAGATGGGATCCATTCTAGGGTGCTAAGAGAGCTGGCAGATGAGCTGACTGAGCCACTCTCCATCATTTTCCTCTAGTCCTGGCTCACTGGAGAGGTCCCAGAAGACTGGAAGCTGGCCAACATGTTACCCATCCACAAGAAGGCTTGCTTGGATGAGCCAGGGAATTCTAGGCCTGTCAGCCTGACCTGAGTGACAGGCAAGATATGGAAGAGGTCATCTTGAGTGCAATCACACAGCACTTCCAGGATGGTCAAGGGATCAGGCCCAGCCAGCATGGATTTAGGAAGGGCAGGTACTGCCTGACCAACCTGATCTCCTTCTATGATCAGGTGACCCACCTGGTGGATATGGGAAGGCCTGTGGATGTAGTCTACCTTGACCTCAGCAAGGCCTTTGACACCATCCCCCATAGCAAACTCCTGGCCAAGCTGTCAGCCCATGGTTTCGATGGGAGCACACTGTGTTGGGTTAGGAACTGGCTGGAAGGCCGAGCCCAGAGAGTGGTGGTGAATGGTGCCACGTCCAGCTGGGAGACAGTCACTAGTGGTGTGCCCCAAGAATCAGTGCTGAGCCCCATGCTCTTTAACATCTTTATTGATGATCTGGATGAGGGCATTGAGTCCATCATCAGTAAATTTGCAGACAACACCAAGCTGGGAGCAGCAGCTGTTCTGCTGGAGGGTAGAGAAGCTTTGCAGAGGAACCTTCACAGGCTGAACAGATGGGCAGAATCCAATGGCATGAGACTGAACACATCCAAGTGCTGTGTTCTGCACACTGGCCACAGAAACCCCATGAGGTGCTACAGGCTGGGGTCATAGTGGCTGGAGAGCAGCCAGGCAAAGAGAGATCTAGGGGTACTGGTTGATGGTAGGCTGAACATGAGCCTGCAGTGTGCCCAGGCAGCCAAGAGGGCCAATGGCATCCTGGCCCTTATCAGGAACAGTATGGCCAGCAGGAACAGGGAGGTCATTCTGCCCCTGTACACTGCACTGGTTAGACCACATCTCGAGTAATGTGTCCAGTTCTGAGCCCCTCAGTTTAGGAAGGATGTTGACTTGCTGGAACATGTCCAGAGAAGGGCAACAAAGTTGGTGAGGGGCTTGGAACACAAGCCCTATGAGGAGAGGCTGAGGGAGCTGGGGTTGCTTAGCCTGGAGAAGAGGAGACTCAGGGGTGACCTTATCACTCTCTACAACTGCCAGAAGGGTGGTTGTAGCCATGTGGAGGTTGGTCCCTTCTCCCAGGCAGCCAGCACTAGACCAAGAGGACATGGTCTTAGGCTGTGCCAGGGGATGTTTAGGCTGGATGTTAGGAAGAAGTTTTACACAGAGAGAGTGATTGCCCATTGGAATGGGCTGCCCGAGGAGATGGTGGAGTCACCGTCATTGGAGGTGTTCAGGAGGCGACTTGATGGGGTGCTTGTTGCCATGGTTTAGTTGTTTAGGTGGGTTGGATTGGTTGATGGGTTGGACATAGTGATCTTGATGGTCTCTTCCAACCTGGTTCATTCTCTTCTCTTCTCTTCTCTTCTCTTCTCTTCTCTTCTCTTCTCTTCTCTTCTCTTCTCTTCTCTTCTCTTCTCTTCTCTTCTCTTCTCTTCTCTTCTCTTCTCTTCTCTTCTCTTCTCTTCTCTTCTTTCTCTTCTCTTCTCTTCTCTTCTCTCTTCTCTTCTCTTCTCTTCTCTTCTCTTCTCTTCTCTTTTCTCTTCTCTTCTCTTCTCTTCTCTTTTCTCTTCTCTTCTTCTCTTCTCTTCTCTTCTCTTCTCTTCTCTTCTCTTCTCTTCTCTTCTCTTCTCTTCTCTTCTCTTCTCTTCTCTTCTCTTCTCTTCTCTTCTCTTCTCTTCTCTTCTCTTCTTTCTCTTCTCTCCTCTTCTCTTCTCTTCTCTTCTCTTCTCTTCTCTTCTCTTCTCTTCTCTTCTCTTCTCTTCTCTTCTCTTCTCTTCTCTTCTCTTCTCTTCTCTTCTCTTCTCTTCTCTTCTCTTTTCTCTTCTCTCTTCTCTCTTCTCTTCTCTTCTCTTCTCTTCTCTTCTCTTCTCTTCTCTTCTCTTCTCTTCTCTTCTCTTCTCTTCTCTTCTCTTTTCTCTTCTCTTCTCTTCTCTTCTCTTCTCTTCTCTTCTCTTCTCTTCTCTTCTCTTCTCTTCTCTTCTCTTCTCTTCTCTTCTCTTCTCTTCTCTTCTCTTCTCTTCTCTCTTCTCTCTTCTCTTCTCTTCTCTTCTCTTCTCTTCTCTTCTCTTCTCTTCTCTTCTCTTCTCTTCTCTTCTCTTCTCTTCTCTTCTTTTCTCTTCTCTTTTCTCTTCTCTTCTCTTCTCTTCTCTTCTCTTCTCTTCTCTTCTCTCTTCTCTCTTCTCTTCTCTTCTCTTCTCTTCTCTTCTCTTCTCTTCTCTTCTCTTCTCTTCTCTTCTCTTCTCTTCTCTTCTCTTCTCTTCTCTCTTCTCTTCTCTCTTCTCTCTTCTCTTCTCTTCTCTTCTCTTCTCTTCTCTTCTCTTCTCTTCTCTTCTCTTCTCTTCTCTTCTCTTCTCTTCTCTTTTCTCTTCTCCTCTTCTCTTCTCTTCTCTTCTCTTCTCTTCTCTTCTCTTCTCTTCTCTTCTCTTCTCTCTTCTCTTCTCTTCTCTTCTCTTCTCTTTTCTCTTCTCTTCTTCTCTTCTCTTCTCTTCTCTTCTCTTCTCTTCTCTTCTCTTCTCTTCTCTTCTCTTCTCTTCTCTTCTCTTCTCTTTTCTCTTCTCTTCTCTTCTTTCTCTTCTCTTCTCTTCTCTTCTCTTCTCTTCTCTTCTCTTCTCTTCTCTTCTCTTCTCTTCTCTTCTCTTCTCTTCTCTTCTCTTCTCTTCTCTTCTCTTCTCTTCTCTTCTCTTCTCTTCTCTTCTCTTCTCTTCTCTTCTCTTCTCTTCTCTTCTCTTCTCTTCTCTTCTCTTCTCTTCTCTTCTCTTCTCTTCTCTTCTCTTCTCCCAGCATCCTCAGGTGTAGCCCATCCAGCCCTATAGACTTGTGTCTCAATGCAGACAAGTGTCAAAAAGACATCTTTGCTCCAATTCCCTGGTCCTTCTGAGTCCAGAAAAAGTTTCTCTCTCCCCTTGTGGGATACTCAATAAACGTAATCTGCCACAGATTCACCCTGTTCCCTTGCATACTGAATCTGAAAATCAGCAAGTTGTGCACTGGTGTATCTCCATGTATTTGTCACAACACTGCCCTTGCCACTATGGTGTGAAACTTCTGGTTTGGACACTGGATTCACACTTTTCTATCCAATAATGCTTTCCTTCTGAGAACTCTCCTTGCAGCTCACCACAGGACAGTCCCACTCTTGTTTGGACTTGGATGTTTTGTGTGATTTATTTTTAGATTTCCTTGGTATGGGGGCAGACACTATGGGGTCCTCAGAAACAGCAACAGAGTCGCTTCCAGGTGGACCACTAGGGTCATTTTCCCCAGCATTATCTAAGGAAAAAGACTGTTCCTGCTCCTGTGGTTCCAAATCACTAAATCTGTGTACAGAGGTGGGGTTACTGGCTGGTTGTTTTCAGCTAATTTCACTGTAATCTGCTCTGGGTTTTTACAATTTTCCTGTGCCCAAACCAAATTGATTCCAGTAATTATGCACCCTTTCTTGTGGAAGAATTCAACTATAGAAAACCCTGCTTGTTGCACCATAAATGATTTGATTGAGGTTAAATTAATGGGGTAAGAATTGTAAAAAAATATTTCTTTATTTTTCTGAAACCCCTGCCCCAAAATTATGTACAGAATTGATTAATGTACCGGTTTTATTCAGTTGCAAATTCTACCAGGATGCTTATGGGCAACTTTAGTAGAATTTAGAGAATTCAGAAAATAGCAAAGGCTAAGCCACAAAATAGTTTCACCCCACATATAAAATCAGAGGCAAGCTAGGTCCTTAGGGAAGGCCAACAAGAACACCAGGTGGTACTCACAAGGATGGAGTAGGAATTTGGGGGATGTTCCCTAGGTCTTGTTTTGGTGGCAGGCTCCAGAACTGCAGATTTTATAATCTGATTTGTGGATAACATGGCACAAATCCAAGGAAAAGGGACCCACCAGAATAAAAGTGTCCATAGACACAGCTGCCAGAAGGGGAAACTCATGCAGTAGCACTGTATGAACAGTGCAAGAAACCCACAGTTTCACAGCAGGCAGGGTCACTCCAGCAGCAGGCAGGGAGCAGGACCCCAGGGCAGGTACATCCAGGGGGAAGCCAGGTCCAAGTGCTTGTTTCTCCAATTTCCCCACAAATGCAGAGTGAGTCCAAGATAAGCCAAAATGGGAGCAAGCAGAAAATGAGAGTGAGAGCCCCAACCGCTTTCTGGTCACTCAATTTAAAGCTTTTTCAAGACAATGTGTCCAGGGCCAATGTATACTAGGCATGGAGCACCCCTTTAATCATAGTTCCCAAATACAGTGGATTTCCCACACCCGTAAATACCTGTGAGGGACCTAGCAGGAAGAATGGGTGCCGTTTATCTGTCCCCAGGGTAAGGGGAAGGCAATTTTATACCTTGGAAGGCAATTTCATGTCTTTGTCTTTCCCCATTCAAACCTCCACTGCTGGAGGTGGGGGAAGGAAGTTTGGAGCACCCTATAACATCTACCTCTAAAGACAAACAGGTGTTCCATATGGTCAGAAAAATCAAAAGAGAATATGGGAAAATCAAAGCACAGGTCATGGTTCTCCTTTGACATGTATCAGGAAGAGAAAATCACCTTCTTTGTGAAGTCAGTGGCATAACAATACCAATATCTCTTGAGTACACAAAGGGCCATACATAGGGAGAGAAACACATACATAAAAAGGAAAGTCACAGAAACCCACTTCAAGCTCATGAAAGAAAACATTTTCATAATATGACAAATCACAGTTTAACAGTCAAGTGGCCAAAATCAATTAAAAATTCTTATAAAATAAATAAAAGAAGCATGACAAACTAGAAAGGCCAACCCATGAATATGACTATCAGAGAATATCTCACAAGTGCTCCTGTCCAGTCTCAGAGAAGGAAAAAATAAAAGGGCAGAAAGTTAAGAGAACATATGAGGAGTTCATGAGTTTGTGACAAGTCATGATGTTCCATTTCATCAGCTGGCTTGAGATACACAGAAAGCTTAGCAAAAGGAATTTGTGAACCTGGGCTGTGGCAGGTGGATGAGGTCCATGAGGTCAGAGCTCTATCTTCCTGAGTTAAATATCATAGTGTTTGAGCTACTTCAGTATGATACCAGCTTGTGTTGTCTAGTCCATTACCTGCAGATATCATTGCAGAAGCAGTAAAAGCTTAAATCAAAAACAACAGAGAAAGAAGAGTTTCATTAATCCCTCAAATGTTCCTTCTACACAAAAATGGATTTCCTTAATATATATTTCAAGAAATGGATCTGACAAGACAGCACTTGCTGAAAAACTCAAATTGTCAAAAATTTGCATTATAAGGGTTAGCAATATGATCATTATATTTAAAACCCCGTGAACAAGATCCTTTTTGTAGTGATGCCAATGACTTGAATTCAGTCAGAGTTATGGTCCATCCCAATGTGGATATTTCCAAAGAAAATCAATCTGTTCTGTTGTGAGTTATTCTTTTGTGACACTCTCAAAATTTATATTGCATGATTTAAGAGAACTTCTTTTTTCTTTAACATGTTTATACAAGGGTTTGTTGTCAACACTGAGAAAATTAAATCAGTGCAAATGATGGCCAGAAGTAGTCATTTGCAAATACATGATAGAACTGGTATTACTTCTGCCATTTCTTCAGACACCATTTTGTGTAAACAAGAAATGTATTTTGTTCCTACCTATGATATTGGCAGCTAAGCAGAAATTAATGTACATAGAAATTATGACAGACATGGAAAACTCACTTATTTTATATTTCTTCAATGTTTTCAATGTTTGTGATTTTACAGCCTGTCTTGTAACATTTGGTGATTTTCTTAACATTTCAGGTCTGGAGTTTGTTAGAGGTTTCAATAGCACTTTATTTTATACTTTAAAAAATATATATGAAGGGAGGTAATACTTCTTACAGCACATAGCTATTTTCAACTGTATAAGATATAAGTCCCTGAAGAGTCAAAACCCCAAAGTAAATAATAATAATAGATATTTCTGAATAGCTCTTTCTGTAACAAATTGCAAGCATGACAGTGGCTGCAGAACCTTACACATGTGAGAGCCAAAGACCATGATAACAAAAGTTATACACTTAACACAACCAATCAGCTGCTTCAAGATAACTACAATAGCAAGAAACAAGTGTTTTTAAAGCATTACAAACTTAATTAAGCTCTTCAACTATGTTCTACTAAAGAAAACACATTCTTAGCAAATCAAGAATATCCCCAAAAGTGAAACCTTTTCAATACTTGTCAAAATTTAATAAAAATATATGGAACATTATAATCTTAAGTAAATTCAAGCAATCACACTGACATATAGACAAATATGACAAAATTATTAATAAATACTAATATCTGGAAGCAAATAAAAGTGTGCTATTAAAGGAGGAAAAACATTCAAGTCAAAACAGCAAAACACCACACATCTTGACCTCCATCAACCATTGAACCAAAGAAGCAGTTAAGTATAAAAGGATGAACACTTCCAGCAATACCTGCTACATACTCAGATGGTCACCAGGATGTGATAAGATTCATTATAACCAAGAGAGATGTGAGTTGAGCAGAGGATGAAGACAGGAAGATTGTGAGACAAGACAGCTCTGAATCTAGTAAACAGAAAGCACACAATTCCAGCTGAGTAAATTTAGGTGTGGGAAATGCAGTTGTGATAAATTAATCCTTATGAAAACAACTGACTAAAATTCATGGTCTTGGACTAATTTTTCATCCCATGTTGAAGGAAACCTCTGTGTCCTCCTGCTGTTGAGATGTGCAGTTCCAAACACCTGTTATCTTGTTTCTTCTGTTTATCTAAATCATGAGATTAGAGAGGTTGCTGTACAGATACACCTCACTTTTTTTTTCCAGTTGTACTACAGTTTCACTGAGTTTAGTCCAATAATCCTGATTCAATATTGATACAAAACTTCTTGCAAGGATTTTCAAGTGGGAACTTCTGTAGTGAAGAGGTTATTAAATTTATGAATATGAAATACGAATTATTAAAATATTATTTTTATTAATTATCAAACTATTAATAACCAATGAATCACCAACTTATATACATGTTCTAGTGCACGTTCGTGAAATACATTCCACAAGTGGCTTAATGTTATGATTAGAGCTTAACTGAACTATCTATAGACCATTTCTATTTATATAACGGTGGGACGCGGGCGGCTTCTGGCTGTACACAGCAATATTATAATCTTTCTATGCGTCAGCGCTTGCTCTGCTAGACGCGGATACTTTGAACTGAGTGCTAGTGGATGGAAAGCACGTGGAAGATATTCTGTAGCTGTTGTTTGTAGCAAGGTGGGGGTCCTGCAGGGGACTGCCGCTGGACTGGTTCCTAGTCGAGTTGGACGGTGCTGTTGGGTTACTGTTTCCTCTCATCACAGCAGGGAAGAGGGAATAATGGAACCTGGACTTAGCGTGGAAGCAGGTTCCCTTCAGGACTCTGTCGATTCCTTCCAGACAACAGGGATCAGTCCTGGTCGGGGTCGGCCCATAGGGTTGGCCCTTGGGAGTCGGCTCGCATGACAGGGCGGGGCGATGGTTGCCAGTAGGTGGGCTTGGAAGACACGGTAGCAGGCAAAGCTACGGGGTTGGCCCAACCACGGCGATTCTCGGGGCTGATGCAAACAGCCTCGGGAAGAGAATGTGGCTGCGTTAGGTGGCAGATTCTCATTTACTGAGGTCGAAGGAACAGCGGGACTCTTGGAGTAGTCCCGGGTTCAGTGCAGTATAGGCATGAACAATGCTTTAGTCTTCCCTGAGGTTCACAGGGCTCAGAGGGGCACACGGCGGCTCCTCTACCGCTATGGCGGGGCTAGGTATATGTGGACTCGGTATCAAACAAGTCCTTTCTCCTCGGCAACTGGGCAGATCTTACCCTTGGGGGTTGGTCCAGTCCTCCAGTGGCATGCTGGGCTCTCCTGGTCGGTACGACTGGCTGCAGCGATGCTGGGCTCCTCGAGTGCAGCGAAGGTCCTCCCTCTGTGGAGATGATCCTCACAACTGCTACTCACGATGCAGAGGCTTGCAGTATGCATACATGTATAACAGAAACTAACAAAAATAAGCTCAATGGCAGAGGCTGCAGCTCGAGAGTTGCTCTCTCGAGCAAGCACAGAGACAAAGTGAAAGAGGGGGCAATTTGTTTACCAACTGGGCTGATACTTATAGATTCCTAGAGGCTGGGCTTGACCAATGGGAACTCTCATAAACAACTGGTTTCAGCCTATAGAAAGCATGGGAGATTAAAGGGAACACTAAGAACTTTTACAGGTATATTAATGGGAAGAAGAAGACTAGGGAAGGTGTGGGCCCCCTCAGAAAGGAAAATGGTGACATGGTCACAAGTGATGAGGAAAAGGCTGAGGTACTTAATAACTTCTTTACCTCAGTCTTCACTGCAAGGGCCTCTAGCCACACTCCTGAGGTTATGGAAGTCAAAGCCAGGGACGGGGAGGAAGAACTGCCCATTGTAAGTGCAGATCAGGTTCGTGATCACCTGAAGAACCTGAAAGTGTTCAAGTCCATGAGACCCAACAGGATACACCCACGGGTACTGAGAGAACTGGCAGATGAGGTTGCTAAACCCCTCTCTATTATATTTCAAAAGTCATGGCAATCTGGTGAAGTCCCCACAGACTGGAAAAGGGGAAACATTGCCCCCATCTTCAAAAAGGGTAAGAAGGAGGAACCAGGGAACTCCAGGCCAGTCAGTCTCACCTCTGTGCCTGGAAAGATCATGGAGCAGATCCTCCTGGAGGCACTATTGACACAGAAGAATAGTGAAGAGGTGATTGGGAGCAGTCAGCATGGCTTTGCCAAGGGCAAATCCTGCCTGACCAACCTGGTGGCCTTCTATGAGCAGGTGACAAAATTAATAGATGAGGGGCGAGCAACTGATGTCTTTTACCTGGACCTGAGCAAAGCCTTCGACACTGTCCCGCACCACATCCTGGCCTCCAAACTGGTGACACATGGGTTTGATGGGTGGACCACTAGATGGATAAGGAACTGGCTTGATGGCCGCACCCAAAGAGTGGCTGTCAATGGGTCCATGTCCCAGTGGAGGCCAGTGACAAGCAGAGTCCCTCAGGGATCAGTCCTGGGACCTGTCTTATTCAACATCTTTGTCAGTGACATGGACAGTTGCATTGAGTGCACCCTCAGCAAGTTTGCTGATGACACCAAGCTGTGTGGTGCAGCAGACACGCTGGAGGGAAGGGAGGCCATCCAGAGGGACCTTGACAGGCTGGAGAGGTGGGCACAAGCCAACCTCATGAAGTTCAAGAAGAGCAAGTGCAGGGTTCTGCTTCTGGGTCGAGGCAATCCCAGGCACAAATCCAGGCTGGGCAGTGACTGGCTGGAAAGTAGCCCTGAGGTGAGAGACTTGGGGGTGCTGGTGGACAAAAAGCTCAACAGGAGCTCTCAATGTGCACTTGCAGCCCGCAAAGCCAATCAGATCCTGGGCTGCATCAGGAGAAGTGTGGCTAGCAGGTCGAGGAAGGTGATCCTCCCCCTCTACTCAGCCCTGGTGAGACCCCACCTGGAGTACTGTGTCCAGTTCTGGAGCCCCTATTACAAGAGGGATGTGGAGGTGCTGGAACGTGTCCAGAGAAGGGCCACAAGGATGACCAGAGGGCTGGAACACCTCTCCTGTGAGGATAGACTGAAGGAGTTGGGGCTGTTCAGTCTGCAGAAGAGAAGGCTCCGAGGTGACCTAATTGTGGCCTTCCAGTATCTGAAGGGGGCCTACAGGAAGGCTGGGGAAGGACTTCTCAGGATGTCAGGTAGTGATAGAACTAGGGGGAATGGAATGAAGCTGGAGGTGGGGAGATTCAGGCTGGATGTGAGGAGGAGGTTCTTCACCATGAGAGTGGTGAGACCCTGGAATGGGTTGTCCAGGGAGGTGGTCGAGGCCCCGTCCCTGGGGGTGTTTAAGAGCAGGCTGGATGAGGCTCTGTCCAGCCTGATCTAGTATGGGGTGTCCCTGCCCATGGCAGAGGGGTTGGAACTAGATGATCCGTGTGGTCCCTTCCAACCCTGAATGAAACTATGGAACTATGAAAGGTAGAATTATACCCATACTTGATGTTTGCATGAGCAGTGCATGTGCTGGGTGCGTGCTGGCCTGGCTAATGTCTTGGCTTTGTCTTCCTCCTGATGGAGGGGGAACTTGTCCACATTCTGGGACAAGATTCAACATCTGGGCATAATGTGCCTTCACCACACATGTGCTGGTTAAACTGCCCTCTATAGGAGTTGTGTCCATGACATTAACTAAGCCCAGGGGCTTATACGCCTGGGAAGCCCTGAATGCCAATGGGAGCCACCCACCGCATCAGTGCGCAGTGGATTGTCCACAACTGTTAACTGTCAAGCCAGCTACTACATGCCAAAGACCTGGTCCCAACATGTAGACCAGTACCTGACCAGTATCTGGGAGACGGAGAACCAGAACCAGATACACAGAGGACAAAGACACATCACTGGAATGACCAATGGATGGCTGCATAATCACCAGAGAATGTGACCTCCAGTCATGGTCTGAGAGCACCCAAGGCTCTACCATGAACTTTATTAATGCTCTGCCATGGACTTCACATACAGAGCAATCAGTTACTTACTTATATGACTGTGTAGCATTGTTAAGTATTGTTCCTGCTATAGTTATTGCTTGGCATATAGGAAATGCTAACTCACAAATAGCACACACAGCTCACTGAACTGCAAGGGGTAATTGCCCATCACTATATATTGCTAGACGAGTCTGTCCATGGCCACCTGAGTGGAGTGTTACAGGGTGCTCCAAATCCCTCTTCCCCCACCTCCATCAGCAGAAGTTTAATGGGGAAAGACAAAGGCACGAAATTGCCTTTCAAGGTGCGAAATTGTCTTCCCCTGGGGATATGTAAACAGATGGGTGGGGCATAATTTTTGGGAGGAATTTTCAGGAAAAACAAAGATAACTATATTTTTGCAATTCCCGCCTCATTAGTTTAACCAAAGTCAAATCAGTAGACATCCTTAGGAGCTCATCAGAGCAAGAACTTTTTCATACTTCATGGACCTCACAATGTGCAGTGATTGAAAAATCTTAATCCTTAAAACATTTTTTTCATAGTCTTTAATAAAAATGATCCCACAAACAATTGAATATTCAAATCTACTAATGTTTTAATTCTTGAAAATGCAGAGATTAAAGTAAAAGCAAAATTATGTTGACTTCCTGTCTCAGTCAAGAGAGGGGAAGAGACTAACTTCTTTTGAATATTCCTGTGTTGTGAAATTAGAGGCACAAACGAGGCCAAAATATCAACGGCTAGACTAATTGCTACATAAATAAAGTGGATGGATCAGAAGGGGAGAGAGAGAGAAAAAAGAGGGAGAGAGAGAAGAGAGAGAGAAGAGGAAAGGAATTATATTACCACACCCCTCAACCCCCCAAGACAGTTTGAGTCTGTGGAGGAAAGGTGCTGCAGGAGATGTTGGGTCTGTAGAGAAAGGCTGATGAGGCTTTTGCTGTAGAAGAGAGGTGGTCCTCTGGGAAGCCTCTTCAGCTCCATCTGTTGCAGCAGGTGGAACTTAGGACACAGAGAGAAGGTTCGGTCTGCTTCTTCCAGGTTCCACGGCCTCTTTTCTTTGAAGCAGCATTGTCCCTGGCTTTTCCTTCTCTGATGCTTTCTTTCTCAGTGGCATTGTTCTTCTCCTGTGTTTCTCTTCACCTGTGCTTTCCTTCTGTGTTTTTGGTTCTCCATTTTTCTTCTACTGAGCCAGTAGTTGCTCAAGTCTTTTATACAGTTTTTACTCCTTAGGTGTGTGTCCAAGTATTGTCCCTCAGGAAATCAGGGGCCAGGTGGTGAATCCATTATCTCACCATCTTCCCTTTCTGGGGTACTTGATGGGTAGAGATTATCTTGTCTTATGCATATTCCCGAAGGTGGCCTCGGTTGTTGTTTTTATCTTTGTTGAGTCACATCAGGAGAGACAAGCTTTTAGTCTCTCACACTTCCCATCAGCAAAATCAGGGCTTCAGTAATGATTCTGTAGCTGGGTAGATTGTGATGAAGGGTTGAGTAGTTTGGAATTAACATACGAGCAAACATAAAATGGAAGAGTGGCATTCAGGTGTCCACAAGCTACTGCCTCTTAGCTTTGTGGGCTGTGAAGCTAATGCTTTCTCCGGCATTGTTCACAGTGGGTGACAGAGCCTCCTCTCAGATACTGGTGTTTCTTTTAACTTCTGCTGCACACTTCAGACATATTCCAACTTTATTTTATCTTGCTACTTAATAGTCCATGCTTCTTTATTTTTAGTTCATAGAATGCAGTTTAGAAGACTAAAATAATTTGTCATAAGAACATAATTCTATGCACTTGTATTATTTTTAAATAAACCAATCCACAAACATTAATTGATAGAATTAAAGCTTTAACTGTGTTTAAGTAAAACATAGAAAACAGACTTTTGAGTGGTCCTATTTTTTGCAAAAATGTGGTGGTCTCTACTGTCAGTGGTTACTAAAGTGTTCTATGGGATTGTGTAGCCTTAATAGTCACTTCTTTCAGCCTTCTTTTAAGTTTCTTTCAAAATATGAATAATAATGATATACACTCACATATTTTAAACTCACGAAGCATAAAATATTAAGCAACAGAAAGATAATGCATAGGTGAAATATGCCAGTACCTGACTTCACCAGCCAGTCACAACTTCTTTGTTGCATGTTATCCATCACTAATATTTTGTTTATTCAAATGAGAGTCCTTTGGAAAAAATTCTTGCTGTCCCAAAGAAAATGATATAAATTTGATAAATCAAAAATTGTAATAGATGTTTAAATGAAGTACAAAACTGTTGTAAAGTGACAATGTGTGTAATAGCCTGTTGATTTTTAGTAGTGTTCTTAACTATCTGCAGTAGTGTAGTGTTTTAAATTATCTGCAAGGAATCCATTATTATGAATATTGCCTCTCTTGTAATTTATCTTAAATCCAAGTTTAATTTTAATGTTAGAATGATTAAAATATGAGCCTAGCATGTTCTGTGTTTGAAACACAGAATACATGGTATTAATATTATCAAGAAGTTTCCCCACTTCTGGTGATGACAAAAGCACAGAGTAGAGGTGAGGTGGAAATTCATGCCAGCTGATACATATACTATTATTCAAGTACCTGCTAATCACTAGCTCATTTTCTGTGCGCAAGTATGGTGCCTAGTTGGATTAGAAGAAACCAAACAGAATGAAATGTGAAATCATACATAAACTTGTCTTGGGTCTGGATGATCTGGAGTTAATTCTCCCCAGAGCATCTTTCCAGTGCTGTTTTGCAGTGCTGTAGCTGGCTACTGCTGAGCCAAGAACCAAGACTGTGCTTTTCCAGTGTTCCCCTCTCCCATGACTATGTTGAGGGGTAGGCAAGGTCTTAGGAGGGGATACAGCTAGGCCAGCTAACCAAAATTGACCAAAGGGGTATCCCATGACATATGATGCCAGCTAAGTGAAAGAAGGAAGTGTGGGGACTCCACTGATGGACTCTGACCTCTGGAGCAATAGCTATATATATTGAACCTCTGCTTTTGGGGGAATGATGGAACATTTTCTGGGAAGTAGACAGTAACATTTTTATTTGCTTTTGCTTCTGTGTGTGGCCTTTACTTTGGCTTTGTATGCTATTAAACTGCTTCTGTCTTAATTCCTGCACTTTTATTATATTTTCCTTCTCTCTTGTCTATCTAATGAACGGGAGTGATAGAGCAGCTTTGGTGGGTGACTTGCCCCCCAGCCAGAGCCAAACTACCACAGAACTATAAGATTTGTTTGAATCTTTAATGTATTGGATTAGGAAGCAATATAATGCCACAATGAAATGTCACTTCATTGTTATGGAGTAATAGAATTATCTAGGATATTTTGCAGTATGTAGATTAGTAGTCTTCATGAAAGCTTACATTAATGTCCAAACGCTGAAAGTACTGTGAACCTTTGTAAGTATTGCTGAGTATCTCAGTTTGCCCTGGTTGCTTAACTTTCAGTATTAGATCCACAGTTAAGAATCTAACCATTTTAGCATGAAAATCCCATTGCCAATAACAGCATCACAGCTAAGTGATCCATCCTCTCAAGAGGGAGGAGGGGAAAGATATGGGTGGAGACACAGGCACCCTGGGCCCTG
Source organism: Melanerpes aurifrons (assembly GCA_011125475.1). Classification (NCBI taxonomy): domain Eukaryota; kingdom Metazoa; phylum Chordata; class Aves; order Piciformes; family Picidae; genus Melanerpes; species Melanerpes aurifrons. The sequence continues at coordinate 301,713 of WWNC01000081.1, read as the reverse complement.
GGAGCACAGGGTTCTTTGACCTACCAGGCACAGTCAGTCAAGAACAAGGTGAATCATCATGGCAGCCTACTAGGTCAGTTGCTTGTAGAAACCCAGCCATGAATAGAATAGAATAGAATAGAATAGAATAGAATAGAATAGAATAGAATAGAATAGAATAGAATAGAATAGAATAGACCAGGTTGGAAGAGACCTTCAAGATCATCGCATGCAACCTAACAACTAATCCAACCCACCTAATCAAGTAAACCATGCAACCAAGCACAAAATCAAGTCTCCTCCTGAACACCTCCAATGATGGCGACTCCACCACCTCCCTGGGCAGCCCATTCCAATGGGCAATCACTCTTTCTGTGTAGAACTTCTTCCTAACATCCATCCTAAATTTCCCCTGGTGCAGCCTGAGACTGTGTCCTCTTGTTCTAGTGCTGGTTGCCTGGGAGAAGAGACCAACTTCCACCTGTCCACAACCACCTTTCTGGTAGCTGTAGAGAGCAATAAGGTCACCCCTGAGTCTCCTATTCTCCAGGCTAAGCAATCCCAGCTCCCTCAGCCTCTCCTCATAGGGCTTGTGTTCCAAACCCCTCATCAACTTTGTTGCCCTCCTCTGGACATATTCCAGCAAGTCAACATCCTTCCTAAACTGAGGGGCCCAGAACTGGACACAAGACTGAAGGTGTGGCCTAACCAGTGCAGTGTACAGGAGGAGAATGACCTCCCTGCTCCTGCTGGCCATACTGTTTCCTGATGCAGGCCAGGATGCCATTGGCCCTCTTGGCTGCCTGGGCACACTGCAGGCTCATGTTCAGCCTACCATCAACCAGTACCCCCAAATCCCTCTCTGCCTGGCCGCTCTTCTGCCACTCAGACCCCAGTGTGTAGCTCTACATGGGGTTGTTGTGGCACTTGGATGGGTTAAATCTCATGCCGTTGGACCCCGCCCATCTGTTCAGCCTGTCGAGGTCTCTCTGCAAAGCCCCTCTACCCTCTAGCAGATCAACACCTGCCCCCAGCTTGGTGTTGTCAGCAAATTTACTGATGATAGACTCAATGCCCTCATCCAGATCATCAATAAAGACGCTAAAGAGCATGGGGCCCAACACTGATTCTTGGGGCACACCACTAGTGACTGTCTCCCAGCTGGATGTGGCACCATTCACCACCACTCCCTGGGCTCAGCTTTCCAGCCAGTTCCCAACCCAATACAGGGTGTTCCTGTCCAAGCCATTGGTTACAGCTTGGCCAAAGGTTGTTGTTAGAAAAAATGTGGGTACCCAGACAGTGGCCATAAACATGTAGGTGTTCAGGCCACTGGCTGCAGGGAGTGATGGAGCCTGGGACTTGTAATGGAGGGTGGCGGAAACAGCACCTGTGTTAGGTATGAACAGGCAAACGGTCTGCTTGGCATGATGACTGAGTTGAATGTAGAAGTGGCAAGACCAAGGACTATGAGGGGATTTGTAAAACAGTTAGGCTTGTAGAACCAGGTGTTGCAGAGTGCCCCTAGAGAATGGAAGAGATTAAAGAAACAGAGGGAAATTAATAGTGATCAGTGTTAGGAGAGCTAAGGGAAATGCTTCTCAGCATCGCTCACCTTCCCAGTTGCCTTTTGTGGTGGTTTAAACTGGGTGCTGGCCTATATGCCACTGCACAGACCACACCTGGGAGGTCGCAAAAGGGTCCAACCCACTGGGTGGTCACAGGTATTTCACCCATCACACTCTGCTCCTTTATAAAACATCCATGCAGGGTCCTTACTTCCTCTCTTGTCCCCCCACCACTGCCTAGGTAAAATAGCATGAGCTGCCTCCCTTGGGCCTGCCCAGGCCCAAGGCTGGGTTGGGTGGGGAAGAAAGAGCCCTGGGGCGGTTTGGGTGTACCCCCAGGTGGGGATGGGATGTTCTTGAGTATGCTTTGGGATATCTCTCTCTCTTTGTCACAGTGCTTGTGGTTTTCTGTAAAACTTTTCATTGTTTTTTCTATTTAAACTTTCCACCATTTTTTTTTTTGCAATCCATTTGTCTGAGCCTTTTCTTTTGCCTGTAGTGGGAGAATTGGTCTCCCAAACCATGACAAGTAATGGCGAGCCAGGCAGGAGTTGGTTGCTGTGGCAAACTGCAGATCAGATTGCAAAAGATGGAGAGTTTAAAGTCAGATGGGGGGCATTGCTGGTTTGGAAGTTGTTGGGGTTTGTTTTGAGCAAGAGGGGCCTTGGGTCCCAGGAACGCCTGTGCAATTCAGGCCTTGAAGAATTCTCTGTTGATAATATAGTGGCGGAGTAGGAGATGTGAGAAAGTGCTGATTGCTTGGTATGCTGAAGTCCAGCTGCCCCTGAGATGGGAGGCAAGCAAGATAAGGAGGAGGCGAGATCTGGGAAAGAGAGCAATTAGGCCGGATAGAAGAATTCCACAGAGTTGTGAAAACAATGATGTAACCTTTCAGAGAGCAACCAATAGTATGTTGCCAAGTGGGCATAATTATAGCAAACTGTACATAAGATGTGTCTGATGCTCAATCAAGTTGGATTCCGCTGATCACATTGGTCGTTATAGCGGCCCCTTCTTGCAGTAAGTGGCGCTCGAACACGGGACCCTAATGAAGACAAAGGTTAGGGTCTAAGAAGTTCTTCGGGACTTGGGAGATTTGGAGTAAGCCGGGAGGCAAGAAGACGGCCGGCCCGGGATAGCAGTACCAGAGGCTGCAAGAAAAGGGAAGACAGCCTTGAAGCCAAAGATGCTGTAGAGCCGGGAACTGCTTAAACGAGGACTGTGCGCACAGGTATTAACGTTTAAATATGGATATGGATAGGTAGGCAGCGTATTTAAGTGCTTTTTAGAAAAGCGACAGTGTAAGTTAAATTTTAAAAAGGAGTTGGTGCCGTTGTTAAGCTATGCAGAAGAGTTAGGAGCAAAAGGCAAGCAGGAAAGAAGAGGAATACTGTGCCGGTGGGTCAAAAGGGCAGCCGGCAAGCAGGAAAGGCTCCGCACCTTGGATACACTTACAGAAGTGATCCAGCCAAGATACGCTGCCGATACCTCTGGAAAAGCTGCAAAACAGTGCGCACTGACGGTAAATATGGAGAGGCAAGCGGCGTATGATTTATTTAAGTGCCTTTTAGAAAAGCATAAGGCGGAGATATCGTCTAAAGTAATGCCTGGACTTTTGGCCCATGGATCCGCTTTAGGGCATTTCCCTAGCGGAGATAGTTATTTTGATGAAGCTTGTTGGAGAGAATACGGGAACAAGTTGTGGGACTTGGTTATAGATGGTGATAAAACTGCTATAAAGCTGCAAAAGTCGTGGCGAGAATGCATGAACTGTGTTAAAACCTATGAACTGGAACAGCGAATGGCTGCTGCAGTTTCTGCGAATTTGTCAGAACGGGATGCAGCGTCAGTTGTATCTGAATTGCGACCGAAGGAGGTGTGTGAAAAATATCGCCCGGGGCCGCCTCCGGCACAGAGCACAATACCACTACCGTGCCCTGCAAGACCTGAATTTCCACCTCCACCCCCACCGACGGAATTCAGCGAGGCGCCTAATGACCTAGCCCCAGGCGCAGCCTGCCTGTCTAAGGGACTGGGGGCTTCGGCTGAACTGAACGACAGTGTAGAATCACAAACTGAGACAGTAAATCAGAGGGAGACACCGTTATCTATTTCTCCGGCTCAGTTAGAAAAGTTGGTGGGGCACATGTGTCAAAAACTGATTTTAGAAAGTTCCCAGGGAAAAGAAATGCTCTTAGAAAATAAAACGGAGAAGAAACCTAGCTCGGGAGCGGTTGTGCAAATTAACTGGTAAGCGATTGCTCAGGAGGCTATGAAAAATGGATGTTACGATGTGGCTGCTGAGTTGTCTAAGGTTCGGAAATGGCCAGAGCAGCGCGAAGAGCCGCTGCGCCGGGACACAAGTGGCAGCTCCAGTCTATTACCAGCAGGACGCAGAAATGAAAACGACACCTCAGCCTTACAACCAGCAACCAGAGGGAGCATCGGCTTGGACATGGCAACAGCAGTAGATGTTACCTTAATAGATAATCGGCCCATTAAAGTGGAAACAGATGTAAAGGGACCTATATACATCAATGGTCAGCCTGTAGGAGCATTGTTAATGGGTCGATCATCTATGGGTGTTAAAGGGGTAATGGTATTGCCAGGGGTAATTGATGCGGATTACAGTGGTGTTATTTGTGTTGTGATGTGGAAATGGCATGCGATCAGCCTGTACGAGGTGACAAATGCTTTGGATCCACAGGGGGACTGGCTCTCTTAACTATACCAATGGGAAGACGACCAGTCGCTGGTGTTGAATTTTGGTACGGGTCTCAGCACGTGAAATTAATTTGCCTGCTAGATACTGGTGCTGACATCACAATCATGAGTAATGCACACTGGCCGAGACACTGGCCTTTAGAGCCAGCAATAGAAGTAGAAGGTGTTGGAGGAGCTCAAGCAGTAATGCAGAGTAGTCACAAAATTGTAGTGAAGATTGAAGGAAAACAGGCCTTGATTACAGTTGCAGTTATGCCATTGCCTAATGGAATCAATGCTTTGGTGGGCCGGGATGTGACGGATGTGGTCTTAACCTCAACACACACACACACACCCCCAACGGTTTCTGGTACGGCTACTGTCGACCATGGCTCTGCTCTGATTTAAAGCAACAGTACTCATTTTGTCATTTCTGATTGTAATGTCTTTCACAGATTTGTTATTTAGAGTTTTGTTAAGTTTTTCTAACAAGCATAATGAATAAGTAAGCATTTGGTATTTATAAGTACTTGGTACACAGTAATTGCAGTAAGGTGTAAGTACTTTGTAATAAGTTCACATTGTATGATTTTCTTTTGGTTCGAACCTTTTTTAATTGTGTGCCTATAGGCATTTCAAAGGAGCTCCATGTAATATAGTTAAGGAATGTATAAACAGGTTTTAATTTTGGAAAGTGTTTTTTTTAGTTAATGTAACAATTTTATTTCTTTTTAGACACTGATTTGATGGATTAATTTTAACATAGTTTTTTAAGGTTTTAAGGATTTTTGGTATTAGCATAAGTTAAGGTTTGTAGTAAATAGGTATTAATTTTAACAACTATTCTTTCACTAATGTGCAGAAGAATCAAAACTAAGAGGAAACAGCATTTCCCATGAAGTCGAACATCGATCACAATAACTGTTATGATAATCTGGGGTCAAAAGCATCGATCAAAAAAAAAAAAAAAAAAAAATTTTTGTCCTGAATGCTGAATCTGAAAATAGGCAGTTTGGGCTGGTAAATACAGAAAACCTATTTTGTGGTGAGGAAAAGGATTTAAATCCCCATGGAAAATTATTGAAAGGGATTGGCATAAGTGGGAAATAAAGACTAGAGAAATTTTAGTTGGGAAATATCAGGAATAATTAAAAGGATTAGTAAAAGGAAAAGTAAGAGACATAAGATTTTGAAGGAAGAGGAATTGAAATAACAAAAGCACAATGGGAAATGGTAAACGAACTAACCAAGGAAGTAGAGAAGAGACTCCAAATGGAATTTTGAAGTGGGTTAAGGAGTTAAAATCTGTAGGGCTCCTGAAGAATGTAACTGCTGCCGAGAAGAAAAAACACCTGGCTGCTGGTTGCACCCAGTAGGCTAAGGAGGCAGAGTTAACATATACTGGTGGAGCCTAATTTTGATCCTAACCCTATTTGCACATAAGGAGTCCAATCGAAATCAAAACCACGTTCCCGTGTGTGGAATCTTGATCAGACCGGAGAGAAAAGACTTGAACTTGAAAAAGCAATAGCAAATTTTTCTGCTACAGTTGAAATTATGATGAATGCAAGCATAGATGCAATAAAAGTGCAGCAAATTGAAATCAATAGTCTCTCGAAAATATCTACTCAGAATAGATTAGCTTTGGATTTTTATATGTTAAAGAAGGGGGTGTATGTGTAGTCATAAATGTAAGTTGTTGTAGTTATGTTACTCTAGATAAACGAGTGGAAACAGATTTACAGGCGATTGTAAACCACAATCAGATATTACATCAGATTTCTTTAGATGATACTTCTTGTGGATTTAAAGAAATATGGGATAAATTAACTTTCTGGTTACCAAATCTAAATTGGCTTAAACATTTGTTTGTAATATTGTTGGAATAATTGTAATATTGCTATGCATAATACTCTGCAATGGTTACAAAATACTAAGACCTTTAAGTAAGATTGCTCATGTCAACAAGTTACAAGCAGAGAATTATGATCAGAATGTGATCAGAACAGATGAACCTAGTCATGATCCAGTTAAAGAAGTATTGAAAAATTTAGAAATTTTAACACAAATCAATGGTGACAAAAAGAAAAAAGGGGGGGAAAGAGAGAATACCCCATAGCAAAAATAAAAAGGTTTTTTTAATGGTACCAATAAGAGATCAGTATTACTAGGATGAGCAAAAGCACATTATTATGGGTAATTTTATATTGGGCAAAGCAATGAAGCTCTTTTGCTCTTGCTGATTACCTGCAAGTTTTCTGTCTGTGAAGCTAGAGCCTGGCCAGATCTACCTTTACAGATTAAAGAAATCTTGCTACCATTAAACAAATTATGATTTTTGACCATCCTAGAGAAAATAAAGATGCAACATAACAGGTAATAATGAATTAATTGAACTTTTTCAGGCGTGTCTGATAGGGATACCCAGACTTAATGTAAATATGTTTGTTAATTATAGTAGTAAGTTTTAAGGTTCTTAGGCATTATTGTACTCATTTTGATTATTGTTAAACTTGTTTATAATTGTATTATGCAAAGTGTTCAAAGAACAACCTCTGAAGGCCTTACTTGCACAAAAGAAAAACGGGAATTTGTTGGGGTTTGTTTTGAGCAAGAGGGGCCTTGGGTCCCAGGAACGCCTGTGCAATTCAGGCCTTGAAGAATTCTCTGTTGATAATATAGTGGCGGAGTAGGAGATGTGAGAAAGTGCTGATTGCTTGGTATGCTGAAGTCCAGCTGCCCCTGAGATGGGAGGCAAGCAAGATAAGGAGGAGGCGAGATCTGGGAAAGAGAGCAATTAGGCCGGATAGAAGAATTCCACAGAGTTGTGAAAACAATGATGTAACCTTTCAGAGAGCAACCAATAGTATGTTGCCAAGTGGGCATAATTATAGCAAACTGTATATAAGATGTGTCTGATGCTCAATAAAGTTGGATTCCGCTGATCACATTGGTCGTTATAGCGGCCCCTTCTTGCAGTAGGAAGTTGGGACTCAAATTTTATTGTCAGGGCAACTGTGTGAACTCCTGAGGACTGCAGAAGGACACCTGGTACGTGGCCGATGGCATGGAAGTCCCTTCTGTTGCTTGGGAACAGCAAGGGGTGGCTCTTTCTGTGACACTCTGCTCAGGGTAGCTTAAGAGTGCTCGGGGTAGCCTATGAAGGGGAGACCTGTCTCTTCCTCCTTGTTCTCTGTGGAGCAATGAGCGGCAGGGAGTGGCATGGAGGAGGAGCAGTGGCAAGCAGAGCTAAGTCAGCCCGCTGCTACTGTGGGGGAGGGCTATGCACAGCGACCAGACAAGCAATGGCTCCCAAAACCCGAAAAGGTGAGCAGGGACTTCAGCTGGAAAGCTGTCCTCAAAGGCTTTGAGAATACATTCATGGCTTTGGTTGAAATAACCGTTTGGATGCCTGAAGGCATGGAGGTGACTTTGATTCTGCATCATGACAACAGAGACAGCAGGAGCCGTGCCAGGCTGCATTCAAGCAGCAACAGCGGCACAGCCCGTGCTGTGCTGTGTTTAGACGGCGGTGGCAGCTGTAAACTTTCTCCCTGTTTTTTTTGGACATGTTCCAAAAATGGCGCCTAGCACCTGGCTCCACCTCCTCTCTTCTCAGTGAGTTGTGCTGCAGCTACTCCCTCTTACAGGGAAGGGCTGTGAACTGGATGCGGTGATGCCTCGGTATGCGAACGCCCAGTGCGGGGGCATTGTACCTGCGACGTGCATTTGTGTAGCCTCGGACCACAGCTGGAAGTGATCAGCTGCGGCTCCCTGGACGGATGGAAAAAAGTGGTCGTGGAGCTTGACTGCTCTGACTGGCTTGCCCCAGGGGTAGAAGAAGCCGCTGAGTAAATGTAAATGCAAATAAAGTCTCGGCTGAGAAGTTGTGAGGTATTTACAGCTGACCAGGATGTCCCAATGAGTCCACAAAGAATTCACACTGCAGAAGAATGACTCTGCGTCATTGGGAGGTTCCATCATATGAGGAAGAAGAACTGGAATATGTGAGCCTGAATGAGAGACTGTGTGGAAGGATGCCCAGATGAAGACATTGACTTTCACTAGACATGTCATCAGAAGAGTTCTAATTTGATGATATGGGTTTTTTTGGGTGCAGAGATTATGGTATGAAATAAGGGGTGTCATGTGGTGGTTTAGGCTGGATGCTGGCCCAGATGCCACTGCACAGACCACACCTGGGAAGTCCCAAAAAGGTCCAACCCACTGGGTGGTCACAGGAAACCAGGTATTTCACCCATAATTCTCTGCTCCTCTATAAAACATCCATGCGGGTTCCTTACTTCCTCTTTTGTCCCCCCACTGCTGCCTAGGTAAAATGTCGTGAGTTTCCTCCCTTGGGCCTGCCCAGGCCCAAGGCTGGATTGGGTGGGGAAGAAAAGGCCTTGGGGGGGTCTGCGTGTACCCCCAGGTGAGGATGGGATGTTCTTGGGTATGCTTTGGGATATCTCTCTTTGTCACAGTGCTTGCGGTTTTCTGTAAAACTTTTAATTGCTTTTTCCATTTAAACTTTCCACCATTTTTTTGCAATCCATTTGTCTGAGTCTTTTGCCTGTAGTGGGAGAATTGGTCTCCCAAACCATGACACCCTTGCACAACAAGTATGTGGTACTGGAAATTGACAACGGGGCAGATGAGACTGCAAAAGAGATATCACCCAGAGAGTTGCCTAAAGCAAATCATTCTCCTCCTCCCATTAGGACTTCTACCCTTCAAAAAACATAGGGGGATAGGTAATTTTGTTGTCGATTCCCTTCCAAGGGAAACAGAAAGCCCCATATGTCAGCCAGATCCTTCTCACAGGGAAGTGTGCTGCTTCCCTGGTGCCTGAGTCAGAGATGTTACCAGAAGGCTGTCAAGTTTGATACAGCCCTCTGATTAGTATGCCTTACTAGTTATGCAGGTGGAAGTGATGAGGTTGAAACCAGAAGTCCAAAAGCAACCAAAAGGGACTTCAAGGCTATGAGGAGGATGATTGAAAGATCTGGGGCACAGGTAATTTTTCATCACTAACCTCAACAGCAGGAAGGAATAATGAAAGGAACAGGAAATTGTGCATAGCTAGTAAGTGGCCCAGAAGCTGGTGCCACCAACAGAATTTTGGGGTTTTTTTTGATCTTGGGGAATTTTATGTGGCACTGGGTCTACTAGCAGCATAGGGAGTACGTCTGTCTCAGAGAGGAAAAAGATCCTGGCACGTGAGTTGGCAGGGTTCATTGGAAGGGCTTAAAACTAGGCTCGAAGAGGGACAGGGTTAAAACCTGGAACACTAGAGATGAGCCTAAGGACAGCGTTCAGTCTGCCAGTCTGCAGGAAGACACACCAGGGTTTGAAGGATGGGGTGATATAAAGGGCCTTCAACCTGTTGCCCTGAAACATGTTGTGAACACTGCAGCAAAGACAAGGAACAGAGCTGAGCCTGGGGCTCCTGAGGTAACAGGATATAGGAGGGTAGCTCTCGTGAAATGCCTTGGGGGAACAATGGGGAGCCCTTCTAAGGAGACATGGACAGCAGCACAGCTGAAGTGCCTCTTCACCAACGCATGGAGCATGGCCAACTAACAGGAGAAGCTGGAATCTACCCTGCTGCAGGAAAGCTATGACATAATGACAACTACAGACACTTGGTAGGATGAATCCTATGGCTGGAGTGTAGCTATCAATGGCTACAAGCTGTTCAGAGGGGACAGGAGAGGAAGAAGGGGTGGAGGTGTTTCCCTCTATCTAAGGAATAGGATAGAGTGCAAAAAGTTGTTACTAAAGAACTGATATAGTCAATAAAAGGGTTATTTTAATATTCAATAAGCAGAACAGTTAATAAAAATTAATAATTTTATTAATCAAAAAAATCCCACAAAAAATATTAAATAAAACCTATTTACAAGTTTGAGATGTTTGGTTGTGGAACAGATACCTCATCAGCAGGAAACGAGTAACAATTTAAACAATATGTACAAAAATCCAGAAACAACAAACAGCACTTTAAACTATAAAGAAAGGGAACATCGGCAATGGAGCCAGCGATTGCCCACAGAGCTGGGAGGAACTCCAGAATTCCCTGGGGCAACAGACCTTCAATGGATGCTTATAAAAATCAGATATTGTAATTACTCACTGATCCTGATACCTCGTGGTACACGTTAAGATCTAGACAAAATCATAATGGTGTCAACCACATGGAAGCTGCAGGAGCAGAGTTTCACTTTCTGTTGGTGTCTGCAGCTGAGGCAGGATTTGCTCCTGAAAGATTTGTAGCTGAAAGCTTTGTAGAAAGGAGGTTCCTCTGCTGCAATCCTTTTGCAGGGGTGCTTGCTCTTTGCTCCCATCAAATGAAACTGTCCAGGGGACTCGGCTCCTCTGGGGTTTCACCTCTCAGCCCGGCAAGACACGTGTCTGTTCCTGGGCTTTACAATGCTAAAATAGTGAGGGGTCTTTGCTGTCCTGTCTGGGTAAACTGAAACAGAGTTTGGCTTCCAAGCGAAGTTTGTGGTTCTTTCCAGAGCATGGACAATTGCAATTGGCTCTTTGGGCCAGTACTTAAAGATTTCCCAAGACAATAATGGCCAGTAGCAACACAGATCTAGGAATAAAACCCTGATATTGCAACCTATAGAAAGCCTTCTTTCCAAATGTGTTCAAAAGCACACCCACCTGGCTCATTCTGTCTCTAAAACACGTTCAGGAAAGCCTGAAAAATCAGACCTACTAGCTTCTGTCTCATTGTCTGGTTCAGAGCATTTTTGAGGCTTTGTGTCCCTTTGGAACATATCAGGACAAGACACAGAATCACAGAATTAACCAGGTTGGAAGAAACCTCCAAGATCATCAAGTCCAACTGATCACCCAACCTTATCTAATCAACTAAACCGTGGCATTAAGTGCCTCATCCAGTCTTTTCTTAAACACCTCCAGGGATGTCAACCCCACCACCTCCAAGGGCAGCCCATTCCAATGGCAGCCCATTCCAATGGCAAATCACTCTTTGTGTGAACAACTTCTGTCTAAGATTAAGCCTAAACTTCACCTTGGACAGCTTGGGACTTGTTCTGGTGCTGATTGTCTGGGAGAAGAGACCAATCAACACCTGGCTGCAACCAACCATCAGGTAGTTGTAGACAGCAATAAGGTCTCCTCTGAGTCTCCTCTTCTCCAGGCTAAAGAACCCCGAGTCCCTCAGTCACTCCTTACAGGGCTTGTGTTCAAGATCCCTCACCAGGTTTCTTGCCCTTCTCTGGACATGTTCCAGCAACTCAAAATTTTTCCTAAGCTGAGGGCCCCAGAGCTGGACACAGAACTCAAGGTGTGGCCTAACCAGTACTGAGTACAGGGCTAGAATGACTTCCCTGCTCCTACTGGCCACATTATTTCTGATGCAGGCCAGGATGCCATTGGCCTTCTTGGCCACCGGGCACATGGGTGGCTAGCTAATGGTCAACCTACCATCAACAGCTACTACCAGGTCCCTTTCTGCCTGACTGCTCTCCAGCCACTCTTACCCTAGCCTGTAGCACTGCATGGGGTTGTTGTGGCCAAAGTGTAGAAGACAGCATTCAGACATGTTAAACCTATCTGCCCATCTATCCAGCCTGTCCAGGTCCCTCTGGAGAGCCCTCCTACCCTCTAACAAAATAACACCTGCTCCCAGCTGGTGTCACCTGCTAACTTACTAATGGTGGACTCAATCCCCTCATCCAGATCATCAGTGAAGATATTAAACAGGATGGGGCCCCGCCCTGATCCCTGGAGGACACCACTAGTGACTGGCTGCCAGCTGGATGTGGCACCATTCACCACCACTCTCTGGACTCGGCCCTCCAGCCAGTTCCTAACCCAGCACAGAGTGCTGCTGCCCAAGCCATTAGCTGACAGCTTGGCTAGGAGTTTGCTGTGGGGGATGGTGTCAAAGGCCTTGTTGAAGTCCAGGTAGACTACATACACAGCCTTCCCCACATCCACCAAGAGGGCATAAAAAGAGATAAGTTTGGTGAGGCAGGACCTGCCTTTCCTGTATCCATGCTGGCTGGGCCTGATCCTTTGGCCATCCTGTAAGTGCTGTATGATTGCACTTAGGATGACCTGTTCCATAATCTTGCCTGGAACTGAGGTCAAGCTGACAGGCTTGTAACTTTCTGGTTCCTCCTTTTGGCCTTTCTTGTGGATGGGCATCACTTTGGCCAGCTTCCAGTCGTCGGGGACATCTCTGGTGAGCCAGGACTGTTGACAAATGATGGAGAGTGTCTTGCTGAGAGGTAACCCATGAGATGTTTAAGGATGTTGCTAGGTCATGTAGGAGAAAAATCAGAGAAGCAAAAGTCCATTTAGAGCTTACAGTGGGCACTGCTGTGATTGACAATAAAAAATCCTTCTATAGATATACTAATATAATGAGGAGGGGCGAGAACAACCTCCACTCCTTAGTGGACATGGAGTGGAATATTGTAACTAAAGATGAGGAAAAGACAGAGGTACTTAACACCTTCTTTGCTGCAATTTTTAATAGCAGGATAGGTTGTCTTCCAGACAACTGGCTTCCTGAGCTGGCAGATGGAGTCAGGGAGCAGTATAGTTCCCCTGTAATCCAGGAGAAAGTAGCTGGAGACCTGCTTAGCCCCTTGGATCCCCACAAGTCCATGGGACCAGATGGGATCCATTCTAGGGTGCTGAGAGAGCTGGCAGATGAGCTGGCCAAGCTGCTTTCCATCATTTTCCTCTAGTCCTGGCTCACTGGAGAGGTCCCAGAAGACTGGAAGCTGGCCAATGTGGTGCCCATCCACAAGAAGGGCCGGTTGGTTGAGTCAGAGAATTCCAGGCCTGTCAGCCTGACTTCAGTGCCAGGCAAGATTATGGAACAGGCCATCATGAGTGTAATCACATAGCACTTACAGGATAGCCAAGGGATCAGGCCCAGCCAACATGGATTTAGGAAGGGCAGGTCCTGCCTGACCAACCTGATCTCCTTCGATGATCAGGTGACCCTCCTGGTGGATGTGGGGAAGGCTGTGTATGTAGTCTACCTGGACTTCAGCAAGGCCTTTGACACTGTCCCCCACAGCAAACTCCTGGCCAAGCTATCAGCCCATGGCTTGGACAGCAGCACAGTGTTCCTCAGGGATCAGTACGGGGCCCCATCTTGTTCAGTATCTTTATTGATGATCTGGATGAGGGGATTGAGTCCATCATCAGTAAATTTGCATATGACATCAAGCTGGGGGCAGGTGTTGATCTGTTAGAGGGTGGGAGATCTCTGCAGAGGGACCTTGACACACTGGACGGATGGCCAAAGTCCAATGGCATGAGATTTAACACATCTTAATGCAGGTTTCTACACATTGGCCATCAACAACCTCATGCAGTGCTACAGGCTGGGGTCAAAGCGTCTGGAGAGTGGCCAGGCAGAAAGGGACCTGGGGGTACTGGTTGATAGTAGGCTGAACATGAGCCAGTAGTGTGACCATGTGGCCAAGAAAGCCAATGGTATCCTGGCCTGTGTCAGAAATAGTGCAGCCAGGAGGAGCAGGGAAGTCATTGTGCCCCTCTACTCAGCACTAGGCCACACCTTGAGTCCTGTGTCCAGTTCTGGGCCCCTCAATTTAGGAAAGATATTGAGTTGCTGGAACATGCCCAGAGAAGAGCAAGAAAACTAGTGAGGGGTTTGGAGCCCAAGCCCTATGTGTAAAGGCTGAGGGATCTGGAGTTGCTTAACTTGGAGAAGAGTAGGCTATGAGGAGTCCTTATTACTGTCTATAGCTACCTGAAGAGAGATTGTTTCCAGGTGGGGGTTGGTCTCTTCTCCCAGGCAACCATCAACAGAACAAGAGGACACAGTCTCAAGCTGTTCCAGGGGAGGTTTAGGCTGGATGTTAGGAAGAAGTTCTTCACAGAAAGAGTGATTTGGAATAGGTGGCCCAGTGAAATTGTGGCGTCACCATCACTGGAGGTGTTTAGGAAGAGACTAGATGAGGCACTTGGTGCCATGGTCCAGTTGATTAGATGGTGTTTCATGGTAGGCTGGACTTGATCTCAAAGGTCTTTTCCAACCTGGTTAATTCTATTCTGTTCTATTCTATCTGCTACTTCCCTCTACTTCCCTCATTACCTAGGAGATATCCCATCTGATCCCTTATACTTGTGGGGATCCAAGTGGCTGAGCAGGTCTCTAATTGCTTCCTCCTGGATTACAGGGGAACTATGTTGCTCCCTGACTCCACCTGCCAGTTCAGAAGCCCTCCCCCACCCATCCCCCCAGCATTCTACTCTCCAAGTTGGAGAGATATTGACTGGGTGGAGTGTTCAGTGGATAAGCAATTGGCTGGATGCTCACATCCAGAGGGTGGTGTCCCTCAGGGGTCTGTACTGGGACCTGTGGTGTTTAATATTTTTGTCAGTGACATAGACAGTGAGATCGAGTGCACCATCAGCAAGTTTGCAGATGACACATAGCTGAGTGGTGTTGTTGATACACCAGAGGGATGGTATGTCATCCAGAGGGACCTGGACAAGCTGGAGAGGTGGGCCCAGGTGAACCTCATGAAGTTCAACAAGAGCAGCTGTAGGCTTCTGCACCTGGGCAGAACAATCCTCACTATCAATACAGGCTGGGGGATGAGTTAATGGAAAGCAGCCCTGTGGAAAAGGTCTTCAGGGTTCTGAATGAACAAGAAGCTAGAAATGAGCAGTGTGTGCTTGTATTTCAGAAAGCCAAACACATCCTGGACTGAATCAAAAGATACATTGCCAGCAGATTTAAGTGAGGTGATTCTGACACTTTGCTCTGCTCTGGTGAGGCCTCACCTGGAGAACTGCATACAGGACTGGAGCCCTCACTGTAGAAAGGACATGGACCTGATGGAGTGGATCCAGAGTAGGGCCATGAAAATGATCAGGGGTTTGGAGCACATCTGCTGCAAAGACAGGGTGAGGTAGCTGGGATTGTTCAGCCTGAAAAAGAGGAGGCTCTGGGGAGATCTAATAGCATCCTTCCAGTACCTGAAGATGGCCTGCAAGAATCACAGAATCATGGAATGATAAGGGCTGGAAAGAGACCTTGAAAGATCATCTAGTCCAACCCTCCTGCAGAGAAGGATCACCTCTAAAAGATCACACTGGAATGCACCCAGGCAGGTTTTGAATACCTCCAGAGAGGCAGACTCCACAACCCTCTGGGCAGCTGGTTCCAATGTCCCATCACCCCCACAGTGAAAATTTTTTTCCTCATGTTTACATGGAACATCCTATGCCTCAGCTTCCACTCATTGCCCTTGTCCTGTCATTGGGCATCAACAAGAAAAGCCTGGCTCCATCCTCTTGGCACTCAACCTTCACATATTTATAAACATTGATGAGGTCACCCCTCAGTCTCCTCTTCTCCAAGCTAAAAAACCCCATCTCCCTCAGTGTCCCCTCATAAGGAATATGTTCAACTCCCTTAATCATTTTTGTGGTTCTGCACTGGACTTTTCCAGGCAGTTCCCTGTCCTTCTTGAACTGAGGGGCCCAGAACTTGCCACAATATTCCAGATGCATCCTCACCATGGCAGAGTAGAGGGGGGAGAACCTCTCTTGCCCTGTCAAACACACTCATTCTAATATATTGCAGGATGTCATTGGCCTTCTTGGCCACAAGGGCACATTGCTGGCTCATGGGCAACCTTCCACCCACTAGGTACATTTTCCCTTCACTGCTCTCCAGCAGATCAGTCCCCAACTCACACTGATACATGAGGTTGCTCTTTCCCAGGTAGAAAGACTCTACACTTGCCCTTGTTGAACTTCATTAAATTACTCCCCACCATACCCTCCAGCCTGTCCAAGTCCCAATGAATGGCAGCACAACTCTAATGTGTCAGCCATGCTGCCCAATACTGTGTCATCAGCAAACTTTCTGACAGTGCACTCTGTGCCCTCATCCAGGTCGTTCATTAATATGTTGAACAGCACTGGTCCCAGTAGTAAACCCTGAGAGACTCCACTAGTTACAGGCACCAACTAGATTCTATCCCATTGACCACAACTCTCTGACCTCTTTCCTTCAAACAGAACACAATCCACTTCATTACACCTTGGCTGTCCACCATGATGTACCAAAGATGATGGAGAGAGACTGTTTACAAGCTGCCTGTAGTGATAGAACAAGGGGCAATGGCTTCAAACTAGAGAAGACTAGGTTTAGACTGGATATTAGGAACAAATTCTTCACCATGAGGGTTGTTAACAATCAAACAGGTTGCGCAAGGAGGTGGCTGGGGCCCCATCCCTGGAGATATTCAAGGTGAGGCTTGACAGGGCTCTGGGCAATGTGATCTAGTTGAGGTTGCCCTGGCTTACTGCAGAGGGGTTTGGACTAGATGTCCTTTGGTGGTCCCTTCCAACTCAGACCATTCTGTGTTTGTGTGATTCTGTGATACGACATTTAAGACTATACATTTTATAACTTTGTTAGTAAATATAAGAAAGAAGAAATGAAAAAATTAACAAACTGCTCAGAAATGCACGGCAAACTGCTGGCTAAGCTGTCA
The DNA here is from genome assembly GCA_011125475.1 of Melanerpes aurifrons. Classification (NCBI taxonomy): domain Eukaryota; kingdom Metazoa; phylum Chordata; class Aves; order Piciformes; family Picidae; genus Melanerpes; species Melanerpes aurifrons. The sequence continues at coordinate 284,927 of WWNC01000081.1, read as the reverse complement.
GATCATGGCTTGGACAACAACACTCTGTGCTGGATTAGGAACTGGCTGGAGGGCTGAGCCCAGAGAGTCATGGTGAATGGTGCCACATCCAGCTGGCTGCCAGTCACCAGTGGCATCCCCCAGGGATCAGTGCTGGGCCCCGTCCTCTTTAATATCTTAATTGATGATCTAGATGAGGGGATTGAGACAGTCATCATCAAATTTGCAGATGACGCCAAGTTGGGGGCAGATTCTGGTCAGGTAGAGGGTGGAAGGGCTCTGCAGAAGGACCTCGACAGACTGGACAGATGGGCAGACTCCAATGGGATGGCATTCAACAAGTCCAAGTGCCGGCTGCTGCACTTTGGCCACGGCAACCCCATGCAGAGCTACAGGCTGGGATCGGAGTGGCTGGAGAGCTGCCAAACAGAGAGGGACCTGGGGGTGCTGATTGGCAGCCTCCTAAACATGAGCCAGCAGTGTGCCCAGGTGGCCAAGAGGGCCAATGGCATCCTGGCCTGCATTAGGAATAGTGTGGCCAGCAGGAGCAGGGAAGTCATTGTGCCCCTGTACTCTGCATTGCTTAGGCCACACCTTGAGTACTGTGTCCACTTCTGGGTCCCTCAGTTTAGGAAGGGCATCGAGCCACTTCAACGTGTCCAGAGAAGGGCAACAAGGCTGGTGAGAGGCCTTGAGCACAAGCCCTATGAGGAAAGGCTGAGGGAGCTGGAGTTGCTTAGCCTGGAGAAGAGGAGGCTCAGGGGTGACCTCATTGCCCTCTCCAACTACCTGAAAGGTGGTTGTAGCCAGGAAGGGGTTCGTCTCTTCTCTCTAGCAACCAGCACCAGAACAAGGGGACACAGACTCAAGCTGTGCGAGGGGAAGTTTAGGCTTGAGGTGAGGAGAAAGTTCTTCACTGAGAGAGTCATTCATCATTGGAATGGGCAGCCCAGTGAGGTGGTGGATTCATTGTCCCTGGAGGCATTCAAGAAGGGATTGGACGTGGCACTTCGTGCCATGGTCTAGTCATGAGGTCTGTGGTGACACGTTTGACTCGATGATCTTTGAGGCCTCTTCCAACCTTGGTGATACTGTAATACTGTGGTACTGTGAAATCACTAATGAAGGGACATGGGGTATTTACGTATTAAACACTGAATTTCTTGCCCGTAATAAATAAAGTAAAGGTAAAGCAAATAAAAAGCTAAATGTTTTTTTCTATGTGTTTACCTGTTTCAGCACACACTCCTAAAATCTTACGTAATTTAAAGTTTTGTTCACAACATAGATGAATGATATTTTGATTGACATTAAGGGATAAGATGTTAGATAATTTACATCTAACACTTTTAATGGATATTCTTCAGATGTCATCATTTGTATTAAAAAAATGAAGATCAGTAAGACCAGTTTCAATTGAAAAGTTGGGGATATGTGGGATCTTCACAACCTGCTGCGAAGAGCTATCTGTGATAAAAGGAGGTGTTCCTAGGTTCATTTAACAGATTTGAAGACCTTCTGCTGTATTTATTTACACAGATTTATCTTTCAGAGCAAAACATTATAATTCCAAGTTGGACAGAAGCCACTGCAATGTTTGAAAAGGTCATCAGGCAACAGGCATTTCAAAGCAGAGGATGTCACTTAACACTTGCAGGAGCTGCAGGGAAAGACCAGAACACAATTGTATCCTTGTCAGTTGCCCTGCATAGGCCAATGCATGGAGGTGACATGCTCCTGTGAAGGGCCTTGGACAAACTCTGCCAGTTCATGCTTCACACCCTTCAATGATCAGCTTTGGTCATGAAGGACTTCATAATCCTTAATTTCAAAGCAACAAAATGGCAACATTTGGCTATGCTTCTGTCATGACCTACAGCATATGGAATTAACAAGAAAAGAGAAGCAAAGGCCATGACTGCCTTCAAGGCCTCAGGGGACAAGGAGGGCAGATATTAATTCTGTTATTTTCATGATGATTCTCTTCACTGCATCAAACATGTATAGGGCAGAAGATCCCCACAGCTGAAACATCATCATCTTTGCCCTACAGCAGAAGAAAATTTCCCCAGAGTTTTAAGGCAAAGGCTGACAGGAGGTGAGTTTTTATCTTTTTAAACAGCTTATTGTTGAGCTCACAACATTCCCACAGTGTAGATAAGTAAACAGTATGATGCAGGTATAGGCAAATCTTGTGTTTTCTAAAATGATGGGAGAGCTCCTCCTCATATGAAAACCAGATGCAAGGTTTTGCCTTAAGGTACTCTAATTTGAACATAAGGGATATCACTTGGCTCATGTGCACTCCTTTCTGGAAATGAATAACCAGCATCTATTCTAATTTTGGTAAATGGCTTGGGAATTTCTAAATACAACAACCACACCCTGATGGGCCTAGATCTGCACAGAAAATCCATTGTATCGTGTCTGAGGTGTTAACCCAGCAAGTTTAGCTGATTTTAATGTCTGTAGACAGAAGCTGAAACTTTAAAGCACAAAAAAGAGACTATGGCTATATAAATAAGCTTTACGGATGCATGAACTGAAGTGAAAATGAGACTCTAATGCTCTATATATTGCATCCAATAATTGGAGTTTTACACCATTTCTATCAAAACCAGGTTGTCGTTTTTTTATTTTACAGTTTAATTGTAAAATATAAAATTTAATTTTCTCAGGCTTTAGATCCTTTTGCAGAAGAGTAAAAGTATACTTCATGAAATCTCCATACGCACTGCACTCTGTCCATAAAATCTCCATATAACAAAACCAATAAATAATATGCATCCAGATATAGCTCTACATCATCCATTTTTTTTTTCCCATTGATTTCTCTAGGATCTCCTGAGTAGCCCTTTTTGAATATCAAGAGAACTACTGAGGCACCCAAACTAAGGTTTTGAAGTCTGGCTATCTGGTGCCCGGGTTTTAAAATCTCATTCAGACTTTTCAACTATTTTAAACTGATATGCAATTTATGATTACTCGTATTTTTCCATTTTTGAGACTTCATTGTAAAACTCAGAACAGTGTTCTTCCTAAACTGCGGAAGCAAAAGATTTTTTTTTATGAGAAGGAGAAATTTGAAAGCCATTGCATGGTTTTTACCCATGGAATATATAAATTAAAAGGCATCAAAGTTACAGCTGCATGAAGGATAGCCTTAGCTTGAATCATGAAGTTCAGAGTGCTTTAAATAATTTTAAAATATCAAACCCAGTTTCTTCAATCAGCATTTCATGGATAACTGGTCTACTGAAATCAAGCTGTATTTCATGAATGCACTGATCAAGCAAAGTTGATGCTGCCTCTGAAATTCCATCTTCCTCCTCACCTTGAATGATTACTCTTGCCCTGAGTGTGAGAAGAAAGATAATGCTGTAAAGCTAAATCAGTATTTTTTCAACTAGTGATCTGGTTCACTACCCAGTATGACAGAGATAAGCAGTCAAAATAAGAAAATACTTTGAAGTACTTTTTCTCAGCAGTAGTGATGACATGCTTTATCTGACCAAATATGGCTTTAGCACTCTTTGGGATACCTGCAGGTCTGATGCAGAGCCAGAGCATTTCATTAGGGGTTTGACTGTTTTGTCTATACTCCAGTGAAAGAATGCTGTATTCAAATTTCCTCCACTTCTCTCAGTGCTACCAATTGGTCCCATGTCAGATGTTTCACAATTTTTGTTTCTTCTACCAAAAGAATGTACAAACTGTAGGCAAACGTCAAGTTTTAAATTTCAGGATCCACGCCTGTGTATATTTGCTCCACATTAAAAAGCAACCAGGCATAGCTTTAAATAAGAATGTGAATTAATAGTTTCCAAACATATTCAAATGAAAAATACTTTCAGGGGGCTTTAAGAAGTACTCACTTTCAGGGAGAGATAAAAATTGTTAAAAACTGTGGACTGACAAAATTAATGTTCTGGAAAGTCATGAACAGGAGAGGACAGTAAGTATAATACAAATTATTTGACATTGTCAAATGCAGCAGGTGCTACGCCATAAGCTTTATATAATAGCATAATAATATTGTTACATGAAAAGTAAAAGAACATGATACTTTTTTTTTTTTTTTTAAGAAAGGTGAATGGCAATATAATTTGTAAAGGAAATTTCTGTATTACTCCATTTCTGTAGTGCTCTTGAATAATTGTTCTAGTTTATCTCAATAGCTGCTGTCTGCTCTCTGCTTTAACATGTGTCATTTATACACTTGATTGTTGTGTGGTAAGTTTAATTTAACTGCCCTTCTCTACCTGCCTAAGAAATTAGGGAAAGTATAAAGTTGATTGAGCAGCACTGAACAGATTAGACTGAACAATTGTAGGACTCTTGGACCAGTGCAGCAATGAGACTAAGTCTCTTCTTGAAGGAATTCCTGCTTTCTTCACAGAAAGAGTGGTAAGGCATTGGAATGGGCTGCCCAGGGAGGCTGGTGAGTCACCAACCCTGGATGTGTTTAAAGGTTATTTGGATGTGGTGTTTGGGGATATGATTTAGGGGTCAGCTTTGAAGAGTAGGGTTACATGTTGGACTTGGTGATCCTGAGGGTCTTTTCCAACCTGAATCTTTCTGTGATTCTGTGAAATGAGCTGTTGATTGGAGCTATGAGATCAGTGGTCCTTGGCTTTTTAAATAAATATTGTGCATTATCAGAAACCAAGGATATTTGTTCAAACGACGGTCAGACTTGTGGTCATTTGGGGAGGAAAAAAATGGCCTGGTGTAGAAAGAAAAGAGGTTAGCTATGCAAAATCTACAGCTGAAAGACTGAGGACTGTTACCAGACCAGTGAGCCAGGTGGGCTAGTGCCTTCTCTGAATGTGTCTGTCCCCTAAATGTAAGGTAGTCAAAAGGCTTATGCAGAAAGGCTGGTCAGAGTGGTTTGTAATGCTTCTTTTAAAAGGGGCATTCACACTGGCCTCTTTATCATCGCAAACTAAAACTAATCAGTCAACCACTTTGTATGTAGTGTTCAAATTTGTTTCTGGATTAGCTGAAGTTGAACTCTCTGGTTTTAGAACTTACGTCTTATGCAGCTACTGCAGCAGCAACTAGTTCCATGAGTGAATTTATTGGGACACAAGAACTCACATGGCCTCAAGTGAGTATTTGCAGATAGCACAGGAAGACAGCTTTCAGTATTTCAAATCAATGATGCATTACTATTTCATGAACTTAAATGGGAGTTTTCTATATTTGATTTGCATGAAATATATTTGAGAATCTATATTTGGGTACAATAACTTATTGTACATCAAATAAATTCATCATCAATGTTTTGTTTAAAAAAATCTTCTAAAGAGACAAATCTAGATTACAGCAATAATTACTATCATCTTTATTTCCAATGTGCTGTCTAACATCCCTTTCTCTGCAGGAAAAGCAAAGATGTTCTGCTTCCAAATCTAGTCCACAGCCTGCTGTAGAGTGTAGTGGCTCACTGCATTCTACTGAGCTGCTTTTTACCGATTTAGTTGATGTAAGCTGAGTTTCTGTTTCCAGTAGCTTAGGCATGACCTGGAACAGAGTTACTGCAACAGCATCAATGATATTTGGCACCTAATGGTGAAAACAACAATTGATGTCCTTGCCAAAGTCTACACACGTGGTTGCTGAGTTCCAAGCATGAATATAATTTTGGGAATACTCTAACAGAAAACCATAGTTTGATATGGAGAATTGTACTGTATTAATCTTTTATTTCCTTGCCTCCTAGAACAAGCTTTCCAGTGGAGGTATTTATTTATAATAAGAACCTTGAAGATACTGAACATATGGTAAATCTACAGGATAGTATTTAAGATTTAGTAACTAATTAAATTTTAGCAGTGTTTGAGCCTAAGTTTCCTTCTTAGTTACCAAGATTTGCCAATTAAACGTACATATCTTGGAAAGATGTCTTCCATTTTAAAGTGTAGTCTTTATACATTGCTAATTCTTGTATCTTGAATTTCCTTTAGGGAGTGTGGATAAGACACCGTATTTTTAGGAGCATTTAAAATTAATTCAGTTTTGGTTTTGTTTCCATTAAATATTTTTAAGAGGTTTTCACTCAATCTAGAATATTTAAATTACTGTGCAAAAATCTATTATTTTAATGAGTTTATTCCTGTTTTAAGGTATTAATTAAAGCTGGTTGTGGAAGAGGTAGACACAGTGAATTAAAGTAGTGTCCAGGTAAAAGGTTAAGGATTTGTTATCATGATATGAAATGAAGCTTTCTAAAGACACTTTATTAATGGAAAAACCTCTCCCATGTACATGCACCACCAAGAAGTTAATTTGTCAGTGAATCTCTGCTTATCAGGGTTTATTAGCTCTTTTCAATTTTAACAGAAACTTTTTCCTTTAGTAACTAGCCTATCCATGCCTGTGTTATGGTCTTGGCTTAACAGTGTGAAATAGTAATGGATTCAGATATTTTAGCCAACAGATTTCCTTGCTGGACAGAGTAGTAGACTGGGAAAGTGAAGGACAACATCAGTGGAAAGACAGATGAACTTTCAAAGTGAAAAAAAAAAATCATGTAAATTTAATTCACATGCTGGGAATGGAAATGTCATTGCCTTACTCAGAGGGTTAATCACTTTCTAATTTAAACTGGCAAATTTTATAATGACACTGTGAAATTAGTAGCATTTTATTGTGTTAATTATCTGCAGGACACTACATCATTACTTCTAATAAATGCAAATGAGATTGCCTCTCCTAGGACAATATCAAGGCAAGGTGAACTTTTATTGGCTATTTAAGGGATTTGAGACAAATTATTTATTCCTCCCACTCTTCCCTCTCATGTAAAGCGCATTTGATATGGTTTACTGTATTGCCTTGTTTTCTGTGCATTTTAGTCAATAAAATGTACAGGGGGATTCTAAAGGTCATTACAGCTCCTTGCTTATTTGAGCTAATTTTCACTTAAAGCAAGGCTGATGGTAAAAATCAGATCAACTGTACTAGAGTAGAATGTAGGCTTGTAGAGTCTAAGTATACCAATAATTAAATATTCAACTTTTTTTGACAAATTCAAAATGCCTACTAGCATGTACCTTTGTCAAAACAGTCAAAGGGGTGCTTTTCCAGCAGGTCTGTCTCTCAGAATGCTTGATGCTGCAGTGTTAGGCAATGCTATGAATGACATTAAGAGGCACTTACAACACTTTGCTAAGAAGCAAGTGGAGTACTCTTGAGGTGGATTAATGCCCTTTTCTGAAACAAAAAAAAAAAAAAAAAAAAAAAAAAGGAAAAAAAAGGAAAAAAAAAAGGAAAAAAAAAAAAAAAAAAAAAAAAAAAAAAAAAAAGCAGGGTGGAGGGCTGTAGTGAAGGATGCTTATGGTCAGGATTGTGCCCCAAACATTTGTGTAGGATATATTTCTCTGTGTGTTAACCCTCCTTTGTTCCCCCTCCTTTCTGGAGGCAGCAGGGGGGTATCCTGGCGCCACTGAGTCTAGGTAAACAGCCTACCTGGGTGTGATCTCACCCTGTAGTACACAGAGGCAGGCTATATGTTTGTTTCCCTGGGTATAGCATATACTTAGGCCATATTTGGTAGGTGTCAGTTCATTGGTTAATCTTTGCATTAGCAACAGATGCTTATTGGACCGGTATTCACTGGGGCAAATGGTAAATAGGGGTCGTTTGGTAAATGAGCCCCCCCACCTTCGTGTTGGAGCCTGTGTGCGTGCGTGCGTGCATGCCAGTGCTTCAAGAGGCCTCGTGGTCCTTTGCCATGTGGTGTCATGAACAGCACTCTGTGGGATCAACCGCTGCGTGATCCATCGTTGTAGGAGAAAACCTGGTAGATCGTGTGAACCAGCATTGCTGACTTGCCACTGCCCCCCCTCCGAGCGAGGAACCTTTTGTATCCTGGGAGAGAACAGCAGAGCCACAAGGTGAGGCCACGCGGCCGGTGCCATTTCCTGTCTCCTTATTACGGCACATCCGTGTCACGTTCTCTGGACTATAAACATTATTAAGGAAAGACTTCATGAAGTTCTCAGCTTGTGAGTAAGACAAGCCCTTCTTTATAAAGCTTCAGTTAGGGTAGAATTTAAATTGCTCCGGGTGGAGGGTTGCTGGTCACTGACCAACCTCCCCCGCCACTCTCTGACTCACTTTGGATTATAAGTTCTGTGAATCATTTTGATTTAAGTGCCCATACATAACATTCTGTAAAGATAGTTCCACTAACCGAATATTGATACCTGTGAAGGGTGGCTGTAAATATCCCGTTACAGATTTTGTATATATATATAAATAAACTTATATTTTCATTGATACATCTGACGCTCATTTCTGAGGGCATATCCAATACAAGGGCTTGTGGGTACTTTACTTTTCAACCTGCCTGATATCTCCTGGGATCTCAACATAGCAGAGAGGAGACAGTCTAGGAGGTTCTTAAAGTGCATGGAGGACAGCTTATTATCCCAGGTGATGCGTGAACCTATCAGGGGGAAGGCTATGCTTGACCTCCTCTTCACCAATAGGGAAGGACTGGTGGGTGATGTGGTGGTCGGAGAATGTTCAGGGGCCAGTGACCATGAGATAATTAAATTTTGAGTATTCAGTCAAGATTAGAGGGGCAGCAAGAAGACCTCCACTCTGAACTTCCAGAGGGCAGACTTCAGGCTACTCAAGGAATTAACTCAGAAGGTTCCTTGGGAAACAGCCCTTAAAAACAAAGGGATCCAGGAGAGCTGGACCTACTTCAAGGAAGAACTCTTGAAAGTGCAGGAACGGGCTGTGCCAATGTGTGGCAATGCCAGCGATGAGCAGTGTGAGCAATCTGGCAGTGCAGGCCTAGAGCCTGACATGATGGTAGGCCATGCTCAGCATAAATGCAGAGTCAGCTAGCAGTGGAGCAAAACAGAGCTGTGCCTGCAGCATATAACTAAAACAAGACACTGGTAGCTATAAACATGGACAGTTATCTTGGGACAACAGGACATGCACCTGCATCAACAACCTCGTTGTGTCATTAGTAGTTGGACCAATAATCTGTAATAGTGCAATGTGTGATCACTCATAGGGAACCAATGGAGCTATGCCAATGAGGCTCTCCGAGTTTATATAAGTCGTAGCAGTTGCCTTGCTATGCACTTCTGCCTTTCCTGTCTCCTGTTTCTTCTACACTTTACAGTGCTATACTTGCACTACAGGCCTGCTCCATAGGCCTGCACCTCAGGCCTGCACCATAGGCCTGCACCACTGGAACAATAAAGGAACAATACTCGATCACATTGGTCAGCCGTATTGATTCCCAATCTCCGTCGTCCTACACCAATGTGCCGGAAAATGAGCTGCCGGGGCAGATGGCCAGCCTGGATGGGCAATGAACTTCTGAAAGAACTAAGGGAAAAAAAGAGGGTATATCATCTTTGGAAGAAAGGTGAGGCAACCCATAGAATGCTTAAGGATGTTGCTAGGTCTTTTAGGAAGAAAATTAGGGAGGCAAAAGCACATTTGGAGCATAGACTGGCCTCTGCTGTGAAGTACAGCAAAAAGTCCTTCTATAAATATATGAATAGCAAGAGGAAGGGCAAGGACAACCTCCACTCTTTAGTGGAAATGGAGGGGAACATTGTAACAAAGGATGAGGAAAAGGCAGAGGTACTTAACACCTTCTTTGCCTCAATTTTTACTAGCAGGACAGAATGTCTTCCAGACAGCTGGCCTGCAGAGCTGCCAGAAGGAGCCCGGGAGCAGCATAGTTTTCCTCTGTTCCTGGATGGGGTAGATAGAGATCTCCTCAGACACTTGGATCCCCACAAGTCCATGGAACCAGATGGGATCCATCCTAGGGTGCTAAGAGAGCTGGCAGATGAGCTGGGCAGGCCGCTCTCCATCATTTTTCAGCAGTCCTGGCTCACTAGTGAGGTCCCAGAAGACTGGAAGTTGGCCAACGTGGTGCCCATCCACAAGAAGGGCCAGTTGGATGAGCCAGGGAATTACAGGCCTGTCAGCCTGACTTCAGTGCCAGGCAAGATCATGGAACAGGTCATCTTGAGTGCAATCACACAGCACATACCAGATGGTAAAGGGATCAGGCCCAGCCAGCATGGATTTAGGAAAGGTAGGTTCTGCCTGACCAACCTGATTTCCTTTTATGATTAGGTGACCCGCCTCGTGGATGTGGTAAGGCCTGTGGATGTAGTCTTCCTCGAATTCAGTAAGGCCTTTGACACCATCCCCCACAGCAAACTCCTGGCCAAGCTGTCAGCTCATGGCTTGGATGGGAGCACACTGTGTTGGGTTAGGAACTGGCTGGAAGGCCGAGCCTAGATAGTGGTGGTGAATGGTGCCACATCCAGCTGGTGGCCACTCACTAGTGGTGTGCCCCAAAGATCAGTGCTGGGCCCCATGCTCTTTAACATCTTTATTGATGATCTGGATGAGGGCATTGAGTCCATCATCAGTAAATTTGAAGACAACACCAAGCAGGCATTGATCTGCTGGAGGGTAGAGAGGGGTTTTGCAGAGGGACCTCAACAGGCTGGACAGATGGGCAGAATCCAATGGCATGAGATTTAACACATCCAAGTGTCTGGTTCTGCACATTGGCCACAGCAACCCCATGCAGTGCTACAGGCTGGGGTCATAGTGGCTGGAGAGAGGCCAGGCAGAATGGGACCAGGGGCTACTGCTTAATGGTAGTCTGAACATGATCCTGCAGTGTGCCCAGGCAGCCAGAAGGGCCAATGGCATCCTGGCCTGCATCAGGAACAGTATGGCCAGCAGGAACAGGGAGGTCATTCTGCCCCTGTACACTGCACTGGTTAGGCCACATCTTGAGTGTGGGCCCACAGTTTAGGAAGGATGTTGACTTGCTGGAGCATGTCCAGAGAAGGGCAATGAAGTTGATGAGGGGCTTGGAACACAAGCCTTATGAGGAAGAGGCTGAGGGAGCTGGGATTGCTTAGCCTGGAGAAGAGGAGACTCAGGGGTGACCTTATTGCTCTCTACAACTACCTTGAAGGAGATTGTAGACAGGCGGAGGTTGGTCTCTTCTTCCAGGCAACCAGCACCAGAACAAGAGGACACACTCTCAGGTTGTGACAGGGGAGGTTTAGGCTGGAGGTTAGGAGGAAGTTTTACACAGAGAGAGTGATTACCCATTGGAATGGGCTGTCCAAGGAGGTGGTGGAGTCACCATCACTGGAGGTGTTCAAGATGAGGCTTGATTTTGTGCTTGGTTACATGATTTAGTTGATTAGGTCGTGTTTGATGATATGTTGGAAACAGTGATCTTGAAGGTCTTTTCCAACCTGGTCTGGTCTATTCTATTCTATTCTATTCTATTCTATTCTATTCTATTCTATTCTATTCTACCCTCCCTGCAGGGCATTTAGCCAACTATGGAACAGGGCATTGGGTATCTGAGACAGATGTCCATGCTGGAAATAATTTATGGGGATGGCCAGCTCCCTTTGGATCCAGATGAGGTGCCCATGAGACAGCCCTTCGTAAAGAAGCTCACCCAGGGCATCCAGGACTCAACATACCCACTGCACACCAACCCAGAGAGCTCCTGCATCATCTCACCTGCACCTGTTCCTGATGTCCTTACAGCAATGGACTGTTTCTGATGTCCTTACAGCAACGGACTGTTCCTGATTTTTTTCTTTCCCTTTCAAAAACAGACTGATTCCTGATTCTTCTCCACATGCCTACCCAGTTCAAGCACCACCTACATTGCCCATCACTGGAGAGACAGAGAGGCTGCCCTGGGACAGAGCAAGCCAGGATAACAAGGGACTTGCACAAAGGATTCAAATACCATGGGTCAAGGTTACATGAAGGGGCTGTGGCAGGAGAGAGGAAGTGGAACAGAGGGGTGGATTGTGGTGGGTTAACACCCTTTTCTGAAAACAAATAAAAACAAAGCAAGGTGGAGGGCTTGTGGGTACTTTACCCTCCCTGCAGGGCATTTTCCCCTGGGAAGCTGAGTCTGTTCCACTCCCCCTCCCTGCCCAGCTAGGGTATAAAAAGCAGGACATCCATCATAGCTGTTGGTTCTCCTTTTGGCATCTGCCTCTCCTGAATGAGACCTACTGAGGCTTCTTTTGTGCTCGTCTTCCACATGGTTGGGCCTGATCCTTCTCCCTGCTGCCTCCGTGCCTCTTCAGAGAAAGACTGGTTTTGTATTATTCTTTTTGTCCATCCCCCTCCCATCCATCCTTGTTCCTTGCCCTTGTGAACCTTTCCTGATATTGTTATATATGCATTGTTTAAAGAAAACTCTTCACCTCTCTACTTCCAAGCCGACTGCAAATTATTGTTTAGTGGATTTGCTCCTTACCCTTTTTTTTCCCTCTCTGTTGGGAGGGAGGAGGGGGAAGTGGGGGAGAGAATCTCAGCCTTTCCACCATCTGACCTCTTAACTCCCAGTTAAGGCTCAAACCACTACAAGTCTTCTTTGGTAGAAAACTCAGCTGAGGAACACAAGCCCTATGAGGAGAGACTGAGGGAGCTGGGGCTGCTTAGTCTGGAGGGGAGGAGACTCAGGGGTGACCTCATTACTCTCTACAACTACCTGAAGGGGGGTTGTAAACAGGCAGAGGTTGGTCTCTTCTCCCAGGCAGCCAGCACCAGAACAAGAGGACACAGTCTCAGGCTGTGCCAGGGGAAGTTCAGGCTGGAGGTCAGGAGGAAGTTTTACAGGGAGAGAGTGATTGCCCATTGGAATGGGCTGCCTGGGGAGGTGGTGGAGTCGCCGTCACTGGAGGTGTTCAGGAGGAGACTTGACAGGGTGCTTGGTTACATGGGTTAGTTGATTGGGTGGTGTTGGGTGATAGGTTGGACGTGATGATCTTGAAGGTCTCTTCCAACCTGGTTTATTCTATTCTATTCTATTCTAAAATATCAAACAACAGAAAATACAGGTTTTACATCTACAATAGGCAAAATTCAAAAATGTAAAACTATAATCTGAGTACATTTCTGGATATATACTTTCCTTAATGTAACATATGCATTGCTTAATTACTGCATTTAGGTGATCTTGTATTCTTTTAAAAATACATTTATCAAGGTCCACACTCATAAAGAGGTTGAGGGGTCAAGGGCACAGGTAATTTTTTCATCAATACCCTTAGTTGCAGGAATGAATAGTGAAAGGAAGAGGAAAGCAGGTGTAATTAACAAGTGGCTCAGAACCTGGGGCTTCCAACAGAATTTTGGGGTTTTTGATCTTGGGGAACTTCCTACTGTACCAGGTCCACTAGCAACAGATGGAGTACATCTGTCCCAGAGGGGGAGAAAAATCCTAGCACATGAGAACAGCCTATCCCACAGAGGGAAAAGGGTTAGAGGAAGGGAATTGGCAGGTCTCATTAATAGGGCTTTAAACTAGATTCGAAGGGGGAGGGGCTGAAACCAGTCCCCTCAAGCAGGAATCTGGAGGTGATAAACTGGAACCAGGGGTGAAACAAGCAGCCCAGCTGAAGTGCATGTACACTAATGCACAAACTATGGGCAACAATAAAGAGGAACTGGAGGAAAGTTATGATGTAGTTGCCATCGCAGAGATGTGGTGGGATGACTCACATGGCTGGAGCACTGCAATTGATGGCTACAGGCTCTTCTGTAGAGACAGGCAAGGAAGAAGCGGAGTCACCATCATTGGAGTTACAGTATCACAGTATCACAGTATCACTTAGGTTGGAAAGGACCTCGGGGATCATCGAGTCCAACCTATCAACACAGACCCCATGCCTAGACCATGGCACCAAGTGCCACGTCCAATCTCCCCTTGAACGCCTCCAGGGTCGATGACTCAACCACCTCCCTGGGCAACCCGTTCCAATGCCGAATGACTCGCTCGGTGAAGAACTTCCTCCTCACCTCGAGTCTGAACTTCCCTGGCGCAGCCTGAGACTGTGTCCCCTCGTTCTGGTGCTGGCTGCCTGGGAGAAGAGGCCAACCCCTCCTGGCTACAACCACCCTTCAGGTAGTTGTAGAGGGCAATGAGGTCACCCCTGAGCCTCCTCTTCTCAGGCTAAACAATCCCAGCTCCCTCAGCCTCTCCTCATAGGGCTTGTGTTCAAGGCCTCTCACCAGCCTTGTTGCCCTTCTCTGGACACGCTCAAGTGTTTCAATGTCCTTCTTAAATTGAGGGGCCCAGAACTGGACACAGTACTCTAGGTGCGGCCTAACCAAAGCAGAGTACAGGGCACTATGACCTCCCTGCTCCTGCTGGCCACACTATTCCTAATGCAGGCCAGGATGCCATTGGCCCTCCTGGCCACCTGGGCACACTGCTGGCTCATATTCAGGTGGCTGTCGATCAGCACACCCAGGTCCCTCTCTGTTTGGGAGCTCTCCAGCCACTCCGACCCCAGCCTATAGCTCTGCATGGGATTGCCATAGCCAAAGTGCAGCACTCGGCACTTGGACTTGTTGAATGACATCCCATTGGACTCTGCCCATCTGTCCAGTCGGTCGAGGTCCCTCTGCAGAGCCTTTCTACCCTCTAACTGACTAACATCTGCCCCTAACTTTGTGTCATCTGCAAACTTGCTGATGACTGACTCTACTCCTTCATCCAGATCATCGATGAATATGTTGAAGAGGACAGGGCCCAGCACTGATCCCTGGGGGACACCACTGGTGACTGGCCTCCAGCTGGATGTGGCACCGTTCACTACCACTCTCTGGGCCCGGCCCTCCAGCCAGTTCCTAACCCAGCACAGAGTGTAATGGTCCAATCCACGGGCTGACAGCTTAGTCAGCAGTTTGCTGTGGGGGACGGTGTCAAAGGCCTTGCTGAAGTCTAGGTAGACCACATCCACAGGCCTCCCCACATCCACCAGACGGGTCACCTGATCATAGAAAGAGATCAGGTTGGAGAGGCAGGATCTGCCTTTCCTGAATCCATGTTGGCTGGACCTGAGCCCTTGGCCATCCTTCAGGTGTGCAGTTATTGCCGCCAGGATAATCTGCTCCATCACTTTCCCTGGCACTGAGGTCAGGCTGACCGGCCTGTAGTTTCCAGGTTCCTCCATCCGACCCTTCTTGTGGATGGGGACCACGCTGGCCAGTTTCCAGTCATCTGGGACCTCACCGGTGAGCCAGGACTGGAGGAAAATGATGGAGAGTGGCCTAGCTAGCACATCTGCCAACTCTCTCAGCACCCTAGGATGGATCCCATCCGGTCCCATGGACTTGTGAATATCCAAGTGGCTCAGCAGGTCCCGAACTAACTCCTCATGGATTTCCGGGGCATTACACTGCTCGCCAACCCCATCGCCCAGCTCCGGAGGCCACTCGTCCTGAACTCCTGCCTTGCTGTTAAAAATTGAGGCAAAGAAGGTGTTCAGGACCTCAGCTTTCTCCTCATCCTCAGTCACAGTGTTCCCTCCAGGTCCACTAGGAGTGCAGGTTCTTCCTGCCCCTCTTCTTATTGTTAATATATTTATAAAAATGCTTTTATTGTCTTTGACAGAGGTGGCCAGCTTCAGTTCCAGCTGGGCCTTAGCCTCCTAATTTTATTCCTACATAATCTAACAGCTTCCTTGAACATACCTCGAGAAGCCTTCCCCTCCTTCCAAAGGTGATACAGCCTCCTCTTCCCCCTTAAATCCTCCAGGAGCTGCTTGCTCATCCAGGCTGGTCGCCTTCCCCGCCGGCTTGCCTTCCGGCACGTAGGAACCGCCAATTCCTGTGCCTTCAAGAGCTCCTGTTTGAAGTAGGTCCAACCCTCCTGAACCCCTTGGTTCATGAGGGCTGGTACCCAGGGGACTTTACAAACAAGTTTCTTAAATAGGCTGAAGTTCGCCCTTCGGAAGTCCAAGATGAAGGTTCTGTTGGTGGTCCTCCCTATCTCCCTGCATATTGAAAACTTCACTATCTCGTGGTCACTGCACCCTAGGCAGCCTCCCACGATCACGTCTCCCACCAGCCCTTCCCTATTGGAGAACAATAGCACATGAGAACAGCCTATCCCACAGAGGGAAAAGGGTTAGAGGAAGGGAATTGGCAGGTCTCATTAATAGGGCTTTAAACTAGATTCGAAGGGGGAGGGGCTGAAACCAGTCCCCTCAAACAGGAATCTGGAGGTGATAAACTGGAACCAGGGGTGAAACAAGCAGCCCAGCTGAAGTGCATGTACACTAATGCACAAACTATGGGCAACAATAAAGAGGAACTGGAGGAAAGTTATGATGTAGTTGCCATCGCAGAGATGTGGTGGGATGACTCACATGGCTGGAGCACTGCAATTGATGGCTACAGGCTCTTCTGTAGAGACAGGCAAGGAAGAAGCGGAGTCACCATCATTGGAGTTGCTCAGGAGGAGACTTGATGGGGTGCTTGGTTGCATGGTTTAGTTGATTAGATGGGTTGGATGATAGGTTGGACTTGATCTTGAAGGTCTCTTCCAACCTGGCCTGGCCTGGTCTGTTCTGTTCTGTTCTGTTCTATTCTATTCTCTGCAGAGCCTCTCTACCCCCCAGCAGATCAACTCCTGCCCCCAGCTTGGTGTTGTCTTCAAATTTACTGATGGTGGACTCAATGGCCTCATCCAGATCATAAATAAAGATGTTAAAGAGCACAGGGCCCAGCACTGATCCTTGGGGCACACCACTGGTGAGTGGCCACCAGCTGGATGTGGCACCATTCACCACCACTCTCTGGGCTCGGCCCTCCAGCCAGTTCCTAACCCAACGCAGTGTGCTCCCATCCAAGCCATGGGCTGACATCTTGGCCAGGAGTTTGAGGTCCAGGTAGTCTACATCCACAGGCCTTACCACATCCACGAGGCGGGTCACCTGATCATAGAAGGACATCAGGTTGGTCAGGCAGAACCTGCCCTTCCTAAATCCATGTTGGCTGGGCCTGATCCCTTTGCCATCCTGTAAGTGCTGAATGATTGTAATTCCCTGGCTCATCCAACTGGCCCTTCTTGTGGATGGGCACCACGTTGGCCAGCTTCCAGTCTTCTGGGACCTCTCCAGTGAGCCAGGACTGTTGAAAAATGATGGAAAGCAGCTTGGCCAGCTCATCTGCCAGCTCTCTCAGCACCCTAGAATGGATCCCATCTGGTCCCATGGACTTGTGGGGATCCAAGTGGCTAAGCAAGACTCCAAGTACTTCCTCCTGGATTACAGGGGAACTATACTGCTCCCTGACTCCAACTGCCAGCTCAGGAAGCCAGTTGTCTGGAAGACAACCTATCCTGCTATTAAAAATTGCAGCAAAGAAGGTGTTAAGTACCTCTGCCTTTTCCTCATCTTTAGTTGCAATATTCTCCTCCATGTCCACTAAGGAGTGAAGGTTTTTCTTGCCCCTCCTCTCACCATTAATATATTTGTAGAGGGACTTTTTGTGGTCCTTCACAGCAGTGGCCTGTCTGTGCTCTAAATGTGCTTTTTCCTCTCTAATTTTTTTCCTGCATAATCTAGCAACATCTTTAAACATTCCATGGGTTATGTCACCTTTCTTCCAAAGATGATACACCCTCTTTTTTTCTCTTAGTTCACTCTGCAGTTCACTGGCCCCTCAGGCTGGCCATCTGCTGTGGCAGCTCATCTTCCAGCACATTGGCACAGCCTGTTCCTGTGCCTTCAAGAGTTCTTTCTTGAAGTAGGTCCAGCCCTCCTGGACCCCTTGGTTTTTAAGGGCTATTTCCCAAGGTACATTCTGAGTTAGTTTCTGGAGTAACCTGAAGTCCACCCTCCGGGAGTCCAGAGTGGAGGTTTTGTTGCTGCCCCTCTTAGATTGACTGCATATTGAAAACTCAGTTATTTCATGGTCACTGGACCCCAGACAGCCTCCAACCACCACTTCTCCCACCACTCCTCTGTTTGTCAAAAGAAGGTCAAGCAATGCATCACCAATGGTAGGGTCATGCAACAGCTGTGGTAAGAAGCTATCCTCCACACACTCTAAGAACCTTCTGGACTGCCTCCTTTCTGCTTTTTCAAGTTCCTGGTGATATCAGGCAGGTTGAAGTAGCCCATGAGAACAAGGTCAGGCGATCTTGAGACAGCCCTAAGCTGCCTATAGAATGACTCATCAACATCTTCCTCCTGGTTGGGTGGTCTATAACAGACTCCAACCAGGATGTCTGCCCTGTTGACATTCTTGCACCACTGCTGCTAATTGGGTTTTCTCCTTTGATATGCAGCTGTCCATTGTTATCTTCATCCCATATCAGGTTGGTCTTCTCCAGCATGGAGACAAGCGTCCTCTTGTCTGGCACGTCAGGTTGTTTACCACGGTCAGCTCTTCTTTATCATCAAGCCATCCTTCCAGTATCAGTGGCCTGTTGTTCTTTCTTGTCCTGAAACCTTCCATAGATACTTTCTGCTTTCCCACAACTCCCCATTTTTATATTGTTTAAAACAGCAGCCAGCAGCTGCATATCAAAGGAGAAAACCCAATTAGCAGCAGTGGTGCAAGAATGTCAGGGAATTGCCTACCCTGCTCGATTTTTCCTATATAAGCTGCTTGTTCTGTACCAATAAACAATTCCTGCCTCACCAACATGGGAGTCCGTGCATGCTTTCCGAAATAATGGCGCCCGTATCGGGAATTTCAGTGAGGTCTTTGTCCAGACTCACCCTCGGATTGCACCCCCAGTGAGCCGAACGGGAGAAGTGAACAAACGACGCGTCCATCCCCTACACTTGCAGGTCAGGTACGGGGACTGCGGCCGGGGAAGAATATGGGCCAGGGAGCCACGAGATCACAGCAATTGCACCATGATGTGCTTATGCGAATTATCAAAGAACAAGGGTACAGACTGAGCTCTCAAAAACTTACCCTTCTTTTGCTGTGGATAAATCGCAGTTGTCCCTGGTATCCTGAATCAGGGACATACGAATTAACAGAGTGGAACAGGGTTGGAGAGACCCTCTCAGAAGCACAAAAATCCGGGGATGATTTTTCACCGGACATTTTAATAACGTGGCGCATACAATGGCTAGCGCTGACCACGCTAATGAGTAAATCCAACAGCACTTCACCCTCGGGGACTCTAAACACTCCCATTACCCGTGCGGGCCCTCAGAAGCAGGATGAGCTTCCTACAAACAACACAACACAGACAGAAACAAGCGGTCTGGCTGCAGGGCACACGAGGGAGGAAAGAATAGGCACTGATGACCCACTAATGAGAGCACGGTCACAAAAGCTCCTAGTTCAACAGCGAAAGAGGCCGTTTGATGCGCCCCTTAAGAAGTCTAAGACACTACCTGATGCAAATACAAAATACGGGGACAGCGGCTCTGAGTCAGACCCAGAGCCGCATGATCCTTTCGATCAGGGCTCCACCGCTACAGAAAAGGAGCCAGGTTTATATCCACAGGTACCTCTGCTTAAGGCAGCCGTTGCAGCTACAGAAGAAACAAATCCTCAAGCGGAGCAGAAGAAACAAAGAAAACCAGATGCAAAGTTAAAACCACCAACTCAAGTAACTGATGAAAAACTAATTTATTTTGATTCTGACAGCTCTGTTACTCAAGAATCGCTCGACAAATCAAATCAGCCACTTTTCCAACCCACAGCACCAAGTTTATCTTCCTCTCTTCCCTTAAATACCACTACTGAAGTTCTTAACTCTGTTCCCTATCCCTTTCCTTTTCCAGCAGGTTTTTACCCTCAGCCTCATTCGGTTCCTATACCCCAGCAGACGGGGGCTTTGTCTACCCCCCCGCCACCTTATGGAGGTGTTTGTCTACCTCTTGCCGCTATTATGAGTAATATGGGGGTGAGGGATAATGGGATGCTTTATCAAGGAGGCAATGTGCAGGATGGTGTTAAAATGTGTAATGGATTGTTGATTAATGAACATGTTCCAAGTGTAGCTACACGATTGCAGATTTCAATTTCTGATGTTTTGATGGATAAAGATGATATGGGTTTTATAAATACAGAAATGTTACAGATGCGTGCGATGCCAGTAGTGACAGAAAACAGACCAGGAGTTGGGACTGTTCCCGTGTATCAGTCTCTGTCCTATGATATCTTAAGGGAACTAAGGAGGACAGTGGCTGATTCCGGGCTGCAGTCTCCTTATACTGAGAATTTGCTGGAAGCCATACGAGAGGCCTATCTAATGATACCACACGACTGGAAAATAATTTTTAAACTCATCTTAACATCCAGCCAGTACTCTATATGGTACGTGGAGTATAGAGATCTGTGTATTACCCAGTCCACATCTCGGGCTCAGTATCAGTTAAACCCCGAACAATTAATGGGGGAGGGACAATTTGCCGACCCACAGCTTCAATCTCGCTATACCAAAGAGGTTCTGCAGCTAATAGCGGGTCTGGCAATAAAAACCTTTAAAAAGATAACCAGATTTAAAACGGTCAACAAAGCCTTTCAGTGTTGTGCGACAGGTCAATGATGAACCATACATACAGTTCATAGACAGGCTGCGGAGGGCGGTGGAACGTCAAGTCAACCTGCCTGAAGCATCTGACGCGTTAATTAAACAATTAGCTGTAGAAAATGCAAATAGCGACTGCCGACGTATATTAGAAACTCTTAGATCCACAAATAAGCAAGCATCACTGTCTGATTTTATCAAGGCCTGTGCCCACGTGGGGTCAGAAAGGTACAAAGCTGAAATGCAGGCAGAGTTATTGGCTTCGGCATTAGCACAACAATTGACCGTCAGTCGCACTCAAGTGAGATGCTTTAACTGTGGACAAGAACGGCATTTCAGGCACGATTGTCCCGGACCTAATAATGAAGTAAAAAGACCGAACAAGGTGTGCCCTAAGTGTAGAAAGGGCTTTCACTGGGCGAGTCAGTGCCGCTCCCGATTTAACGTTTTGAGAAGAGAAGTTGATCAATCGGGAAACGGGGTGAGGGGCGCGAGACCCGGTGCCCCCAAAACGAACAGGGTCCATTATGCACAAATACCAGACCTGATGGGTCTGGAGCCGATCTCTTCAGGGCAACAGGAGGGAGTGCTGGATTGGACATATGCAATGCCGAACCAATAAGTCTGACAGATGTGTCTGTATCAATGGTAACATCTAATGTGAACGGGCCTTTAACGCTAGGAACTCATGCTTTGTTAATAGGTCGATCACCCACAACAAAAATGGGTTTATTTGTTCTCCCAGGATTGATAGACAAGGATTACAAAGGCAATATAAAAATCATGCTCTGGACACCCTCCCCACCATGTTACATTCCACAGGGGGAGCGGATTGCCCAACTAATACCTTTGCCTGATTTGTCCTCTGGAATTCGGCCACTTAAAGAAAACAGGGGAGGAGGTATGGGTAGCTCAGGCTGTCCAAAAATTTTATGGATGCAAGCAATTAAGGATGATCGACCTATGCTGAATGTCTGTATAATGGGAAGGCCCTTTACAGGTCTCATTGACACTGGAGCAGATATTACTATCATACGAATTCAGGAATGGCCAGATGATTGGGAATTGTCAGAACCGTTAGCTACCATAGAAGGAATAGGTGGAACCCAAATTCCATATCAGTCAAAAAACCCACTGAAAATAGTGGGACCCGATGGAAAGATTGGTAATATAAGACCCTTTGTTTTACAAACTTCTTGTAACCTTTGGGGAAGGGATCTCTTGAAACAATGGGGCCTCCCACTGTCGACAAATTTCTGATAAGGGCCATTGAAAAGAATCAGCCTCGCCTTAAACTGACATGGCTAACATCACAGCCTGTCTGGGTTGATCAATGGCCCTTAACGGGGGAGAGGCTGAAACAAGCAAACATCTTGGTAAAGGAACAGTTAGCGGCAGGTCATATCAGACCATCCACAAGCCCCTGGAATACACCAATATTTGTAATACCAAAAAAATCTGGGAAATGGCGATTGCTTCAGGATCTTAGAGCAGTCAATGCTGTAATGGAAAATATGGGGTCATTACAGCCAGGGGTACCTAATCCTGTGTCAATTCCAGATCATTGGCCATGCTATGTAATAGACTTAAAAGACCGCTATGTCACAGGCATACCACATTCTCCCACAGGTCAAAGTATAGTTGAAGGCATGCACCAAACCTTGAAACGTATGCTAAAGAAACAAGCTGAAACCACAGAAGGTCTTACACCTCAGGACAAGCTATCAAAAGCCACTTATGTTTTGAATTTTTAAAATCTTTCTTCCTCAAAAAATACACCACCTTTTGAGAGATTGATGTTACCCCTAAAAGATTATCCCAAGCCTCAAGTACTATATAGAGACATACACAGCGGACAGTGGGAAGGGCCAGTTCCTCTCTTAACATGGGGGAGAGGTTACAGATGTGTTTCTCTCTCCACAGGTCCCTATTGGCTACCAGCTCGACGAATAAAGCCATACCATCATAAAAATGAGCCCCAGACAGCAACATCAATGGAGCAGGATGCTGTGGGCAGCATCCCTCTTAGGGATGGTGATGATGAATCAGAGTAAAAGTGAGACTTACTGGGCCCACATTTTAAATCCTCCCATGTTTTGCCCCTTAACATGGTGGGACATGGAATTACCACTAATTAACAACGATACACAGTGGGCAGGTGGTCACTGGTTAGAACCCATGGAACACCAGGTGTGGGAAAACATTACTATGTCAAATGTCACATTTAGTGCAGACATGTGGCCATTATGTGTCACCCCAAACCAGTCCAATACAGATCGTGTGTATTTTGGCCCACAACAGCACGTGGTTGCAGTTATAGTGAACAAATCAGTAACCAACTATACTGGCATTGATTTGCCTGGGGTAATTGGAGAACCTGTAGATATAACAGAACGACCAGCAATTCCTCCTTGTGTAGTAAAGAAGCAGCTGGAGGACGTCACTCATGTTAGGTGGCATGCATGCTTAGGCAAACTGCCTCAGAAACTGGATCATACAAAGGCAGAAATCATTGATTGGGGACCATGGGGTTATACTGATAGGGTTGACAGCACTGGGTGGTACAACGAAGGCTATTCAGGCCCTGTGTTGCAATTCTCATGGAATGGTACTAGAAGTATGATCAAGAAACAGTTGTGGAGGATAGCTTTACCATTTGTAAATAGAACTATTAAAACAATTCGTAGGCGTAGAGGCATTTTAGTAGGACGTGTACTGCATAGTTCCTTTGCTACTGTGTGTACTACCCACCCATATGTATTAGGAATAGGCATTGATTGTATAATCTATAATGAATCAAGCCTATATCATCTTAGCTGTAGCAATATTACTTTTAAGACTTATATTATTGATAAAGACATTGATCAACGAAGCATGATTATTCCTTTCTGAAGAAGGGCAGAGGTATGGATTCCAGTGAATATGACAAGAGGATGGGAGAGTGAGAATGGATTGGACCATGTCATCAGGCTATTAGACCAGGGACTAAAAGATTCTAGAAAAAGGGCAAAAAGATTTGTGGGATGGTTAATTTTTGCTATAATATCAGCAGTGATAATATCAGCATCTGCTGCTGCTTCAGTTACAGCTTTGACAAAGGGCATACAAACTGCAGACACAGTGAGAACTTTATTAACCAATGTGACAAATGATTTGCAGATGCAGGAAGCTATAGATGAGGAAATAATGGCAAGGCTATATGCACTTGAGGCCAGCGTTGTTTGGTTAGGAGACCAACAAGCTGCCTTGCAGACCCATATGATGCTGCAGTGTGATTGGGAATATCATAAGGAGGACATGTGTGTAACATCCTTGTCTTGGAATGACTCTCAGCATGATTGGAACTCAGAAAGATCACACTTACAAGGGGCCTTCGATAGCTCCTTGAAATATAATGTCCAAACATTGAAGCATCAGCTGGAACTGCAATTAGCAAATATACAACAGGTGCGGATTGATTCAACATGGCAAGCACTGAACAAAGATCTTAGTTGGTTGAATCCAAAAACTTGGTTCTCAGGTCTTAATCTACGAGTGTGGGTTATAGGTGGAATCCTGGCAGTGATTGGTATTGTAATTGTAGTGTTAATGGTATTTGTAATCATAGCTTTTAGGAATACGAGGATGGTCAGAACACTGCTGTTCTGCTGCTGCATATCAAAGGAGCTTTTGTGACCGTGCTCTCATTAGCGGGTCATCAGTGCCTATTCTTTCCTCCCCCGTGTGCCCTACACGGGGCATTTTCTACAGCTAATTGTTTAATTAACGCGTCAGATGCTTCAGGCAGGTTGACTTGACGTTCCACCGCCCTCCGCAGCCTGTCTATGAACTGTATGTATGGTTCATCATTGACCTGTCGCACAACACTGAAAGGCTTTGTTGACCGTTTTAAATCTGGTTATCTTTTTAAAGGTTTTTATTGCCAGACCCGCTATTAGCTGCAGAACCTCTTTGGTATAGCGAGATTGAAGCTGTGGGTCGGCAAATTGTCCCTCCCCCATTAATTGTTCGGGGTTTAACTGATACTGAGCCCGAGATGTGGACTGGGTAATACACAGATCTCTATACTCCACGTACCATATAGAGTACTGGCTGGATGTTAAGATGAGTTTAAAAATTATTTTCCAGTCGTGTGGTATCATTAGATAGGCCTCTCGTATGGCTTCCAGCAAATTCTCAGTATAAGGAGACTGCAGCCCGGAATCAGCCACTGTCCTCCTTAGTTCCCTTAAGATATCATAGGACAGAGACTGATACACGGGAACAGTCCCAACTCCTGGTCTGTTTTCTGTCACTACTGGCATCGCACGCATCTGTAACATTTCTGTATTTATAAAACCCATATCATCTTTATCCATCAAAACATCAGAAATTGAAATCTGCAATCGTGTAGCTACACTTGGAACATGTTCATTAATCAACAATCCATTACACATTTTAACACCATCCTGCACATTGCCTCCTTGATAAAGCATCCCATTATCCCTCACCCCCATATTACTCATAATAGCGGCAAGAGGTAGACAAACACCTCCATAAGGTGGCGGGGGTAGACAAAGCCCCGTCTGCTGGGGTATAGGAACCGAATGAGGCTGAGGGTAAAACCTGCTGGAAAAGGAAAGGGATAGGGAACAGAGTTAAGAACTTCAGTAGTGGTATTTAAGGGAAGAGAGGAAGATAAACTTGGTGCTGTGGGTTGGAAAAGTGGCTGATTTGATTTGTCGAGCGATTCTTGAGTAACAGAGCTGTCAGAATCAAAATAAATTAGTTTTTCATCAGTTACTTGAGTTGGTGGTTTTAACTTTGCATCTGGTTTTCTTTGTTTCTTCTGCTCCGCTTGAGGATTTGTTTCTTCTGTAGCTGCAACGGCTGCCTTAAGCAGAGGTACCTGTGGATATAAACCTGGCTCCTTTTCTGTAGCGGTGGAGCCCTGATCGAAAGGATCATGCGGCTCTGGGTCTGACTCAGAGCCGCTGTCCCCTGTATTTTGTATTTGCATCAGGTAGTGTCTTAGACTTCTTAAGGGGCGCATCAAACGGCCTCTTTCGCTGTTGAACTAGGAGCTTTTGTGACCGTGCTCTCATTAGTGGGTCATCAGTGCCTATTCTTTCCTCCCTCGTGTGCCCTGCAGCCAGACCGCTTGTTTCTGTCTGTGTTGTGTTGTTTGTAGGAAGCTCATCCTGCTTCTGAGGGCCCGCACGGGTAATGGGAGTGTTTAGAGTCCCTGAGGGTGAAGTGCTGTTGGATTTACTCATTAGCGTGGTCAGCGCTAGCCATTGTATGCGCCACGTTATTAAAATGTCCGGTGAAAAATCATCCCCGGATTTTTGTGCTTCTGAGAGGGTCTCTCCAACCCTGTTCCACTCTGTTAATTCGTATGTCCCTGATTCAGGATACCAGGGACAACTGCGATTTATCCACAGCAAAAGAAGGGTAAGTTTTGAGAGCTCAGTCTGTACCCTTGTTCTTTGATAATTCGCATAAGCACATCATGGTGCAATTGCTGTGATCTCGTGGCTCCCTGGCCCATATTCTTCCCCGGCCGCAGTCCCCGTACCTGACCTGCAAGTGTAGGGGATGGACGCGTCGTTTGTTCACTTCTCCTGTTCGGCTCACTGGGGTGCAATCTGAGGGTGAGTCTGGACAAAGACCTCACTGAAATTCCTGATACGGGCGCCATTATTTCGAAAGCATGCACGGACTCCCATGTTGGTGAGGCAGGAATTGTTTATTGGTACAGAACAAGCAGCTTATATAGGAAAAATCGAGCAGGGTAGGCAATTCCTGACATTCTTGCACCACTGCTGCTAATTGGGTTTTCTCCTTTGATATGCAGCTGCTGGCTGCTGTTTTAAACAATATAAAAATGGGGAGTTGTGGGAAAGCAGAAAGTATCTATGGAAGGTTTCAGGACAAGAAAGAACAACAGGCCACTGATACTGGAAGGATGGCTTGATGATAAAGAAGAGCTGACCGTGGTAAACAACCTGACGTGCCAGACAAGAGGACGCTTGTCTCCATGCTGGAGAAGACCAACCTGATATGGGATGAAGATAACAATGGACAGCTGCATATCAAAGGAGAAAACCCAATTAGCAGCAGTGGTGCAAGAATGTCAACAGGGTAGACATCCTGGTTGGAGTCTGTTATAGACCACCCAACCAGGAGGAAGATGTTGATGAGTCATTCTATAGGCAGCTTAGGGCTGTCTCAAGATCGCCTGACCTTGTTCTCATGGGCTACTTCAACCTGCCTGATATCACCAGGAACTTGAAAAAGCAGAAAGGAGGCAGTCCAGAAGGTTCTTAGAGTGTGTGGAGGATAGCTTCTTACCACAGCTGTTGCATGACCCTACCATTGGTGATGCATTGCTTGACCT
Source organism: Melanerpes aurifrons (assembly GCA_011125475.1). NCBI lineage: Eukaryota > Metazoa > Chordata > Aves > Piciformes > Picidae > Melanerpes > Melanerpes aurifrons. The sequence goes on along the minus strand of WWNC01000081.1, from coordinate 258,222 downwards.
TCTTTTGACAAACAGAGGAGTGGTGGGAGAAGTGGTGGTTGAGGCTGTCTGGGGTCCAGTGACCATGAAATAACTGAGTTTTCAATATGCAGTCAATCTAAGAGGGGCAGCAACAAAACCTCCACTCTGGACTCCCGGAGGGTGGACTTCAGGTTACTCCAGAAACTAACTCAGAATGTACCTTGGGAAATAGCCCTTAAAAACCAAGGGGTCCAGGAGGGCTGGACCTACTTCAAGAAAGAACTCTTGAAGGCACAGGAACAGGCTGTGCCAATGTGCTGGAAGATGAGCTGCCACAGCAGATGGCCAGCCTGAGGGGCCAGTGAACTGCAGAGTGAACTAAGAGAAAAAAAGGGTGTATCATCTTTGGAAGAAAGGTGACATAACCCATGGAATGTTTAAAGATGTTGCTAGATTATGCAGGAAAAAAATTAGAGAGGAAAAGCACATTTAGAGCACAGACAGGCCACTGCTGTGAAGGACCACAAAAAGTCCTCTACAAATATATTAATGGTGAGAGGAGGGGCAAGAAAACCTTCACTCCTTAGTGGACATGGAGGAGAATATTGCAACTAAAGATGAGGAAAAGGCAGAGGTACTTAACACCTTCTTTGCTGCAATTTTTAATAGCAGGATAGGTTGTCTTCCAGACAACTGGCTTCCTGAGCTGGCAGTTGGAGTCAGGGAGCAGTATAGTTCCCCTGTAATCCAGGAGGAAGTACTTGGAGTCTTGCTTAGCCACTTGGATCCCCACAAGTCCATGGGACCAGATGGGATCCATTCTAGGGTGCTGAGAGAGCTGGCAGATGAGCTGGCCAAGCTGCTTTCCATCATTTTTCAACAGTCCTGGCTCACTGGAGAGGTCCCAGAAGACTGGAAGCTGGCCAACGTGGTGCCCATCCACAAGAAGGGCCAGTTGGATGAGCCAGGGAATTACAATCATTCAGCACTTACAGGATGGCAAAGGGATCAGGCCCAGCCAACATGGATTTAGGAAGGGCAGGTTCTGCCTGACCAACCTGATGTCCTTCTATGATCAGGTGACCCGCCTCGTGGATGTGGTAAGGCCTGTGGATGTAGACTACCTGGACCTCAAACTCCTGGCCAAGATGTCAGCCCATGGCTTGGATGGGAGCACACTGCGTTGGGTTAGGAACTGGCTGGAGGGCCGAGCCCAGAGAGTGGTGGTGAATGGTGCCACATCCAGCTGGTGGCCACTCACTAGTGGTGTGCCCCAAGGATCAGTGCTGGGCCCTGTGCTCTTTAACATCTTTATTTATGATCTGGATGAGGCCATTGAGTCCACCATCAGTAAATTTGAAGACAACACCAAGCTGGGGGCAGGAGTTGATCTGCTGGGGGGTAGAGAGGCTCTGCAGAGAATAGAATAGAACAGAACAGAACAGAACAGACCAGGCCAGGCCAGGTTGGAAGAGACCTTCAAGATCAAGTCCAACCTATCATCCAACCCATCTAATCAACTAAACCATGCAACCAAGCACCCCATCAAGTCTCCTCCTGAGCAACTCCAATGATGGTGACTCCGCTTCTTCCTTGCCTGTCTCTACAGAAGAGCCTGTAGCCATCAATTGCAGTGCTCCAGCCATGTGAGTCATCCCACCACATCTCTGCGATGGCAACTACATCATAACTTTCCTCCAGTTCCTCTTTATTGTTGCCCATAGTTTGTGCATTAGTGTACATGCACTTCAGCTGGGCTGCTTGTTTCACCCCTGGTTCCAGTTTATCACCTCCAGATTCCTGTTTGAGGGGACTGGTTTCAGCCCCTCCCCTTCGAATCTAGTTTAAAGCCCTATTAATGAGACCTGCCAATTCCCTTCCTCTAACCCTTTTCCCTCTGTGGGATAGGCTGTTCTCATGTGCTATTGTTCTCCAATAGGGAAGGGCTGGTGGGAGGCGTGATCGTGGAGGCTGCCTAGGTGCAGTGACCACGAGATAGTGAAGTTTTCAATATGCAGGGAGATAGGAGGGACCACCAACAGAACCTTCATCTTGGACTTCCGAAGGGCGAACTTCAGCCTATTTAAGAAACTTGTTTGTAAAGTCCCCTGGTACCAGCCCTCATGAACCAAGGGGTTCAGGAGGGTTGGACCTACTTCAAACAGGAGCTCTTGAAGGCACAGGAATTGGCGGTTCCTACGTGCCGGAAGGCAAGCCGGCGGGGAAGGCGACCAGCCTGGATGAGCAAGCAGCTCCTGGAGGATTTAAGGGGAAGAGGAGGCTGTATCACCTTTGGAAGGAGGGGAAGGCTTCTCGAGGTATGTTCAAGGAAGCTGTTAGATTATGTAGGAATAAAATTAGGAGGCTAAGGCCCAGCTGGAACTGAAGCTGGCCACCTCTGTCAAAGACAATAAAAAGCATTTTTATAAATATATTAACAATAAGAAGAGGGGCAGGAAGAACCTGCACTCCCTAGTGGACCTGGAGGGGAACACTGTGACTGAGGATGAGGAGAAGCTGAGGTCCTGAACACCTTCTTTGCCTCAATTTTTAACAGCAAGGCAGGAGTTCAGGACGAGTGGCCTCCGGAGCTGGGCGATGGGGTTGGCGAGCAGTGTAATGCCCCGGAAATCCATGAGGAGTTAGTTCGGGACCTGCTGAGCCACTTGATATTCACAAGTCCATGGGACCGGATGGGATCCATCCTAGGGTGCTGAGAGAGTTGGCAGATGTGCTAGCTAGGCCACTCTCCATCATTTTCCTCCAGTCCTGGCTCACCGGTGAGGTCCCAGATGACTGGAAACTGGCCAGCGTGGTCCCCATCCACAAGAAGGGTCGGATGGAGGAACCTGGAAACTACAGGCCGGTCAGCCTGACCTCAGTGCCAGGGAAAGTGATGGAGCAGATTATCCTGGCGGCAATAACTGCACACCTGAAGGATGGCCAAGGGCTCAGGTCCAGCCAACATGGATTCAGGAAAGGCAGATCCTGCCTCTCCAACCTGATCTCTTTCTATGATCAGGTGACCCGTCTGGTGGATGTGGGAGGCCTGTGGATGTGGTCTACCTAGACTTCAGCAAGGCCTTGACACCGTCCCCACAGCAAACTGCTGACTAAGCTGTCAGCCCGTGGATTGGACCATTACACTCTGTGCTGGGTTAGGAACTGGCTGGAGGGCCGGGCCCAGAGAGTGGTAGTGAACGGTGCCACATCCAGCTGGAGGCCAGTCACCAGTGGTGTCCCCAGGGATCAGTGCTGGGCCCTGTCCTCTTCAACATATTCATCGATGATCTGGATGAAGGAGAGAGTCAGTCATCAGCAAGTTTGCAGATGACACAAAGTTAGGGGCAGATGTTAGTCAGTTAGAGGGTAGAAAGGCTCTGCAGAGGGACCTCGACCGACTGGACAGATGGGCAGAGTCCAATGGGATGTCATTCAACAAGTCCAAGTGCCGAGTGCTGCACTTTGGCTATGGCAATCCCATGCAGAGCTATAGGCTGGGGTCGGAGTGGCTGGAGAGCTCCCAAACAGAGAGGGACCTGGGTGTGCTGATCGACAGCCACCTGAATATGAGCCAGCAGTGTGCCCAGGTGGCCAGGAGGGCCAATGGCATCCTGGCCTGCATTAGGAATAGTGTGGCCAGCAGGAGCAGGGAGGTCATAGTGCCCCTGTACTCTGCTTTGGTTAGGCCGCACCTAGAGTACTGTGTCCAGTTCTGGGCCCCTCAATTTAAGAAGGACATTGAAACACTTGAGCGTGTCCAGAGAAGGGCAACAAGGCTGGTGAGAGGCCTTGAACACAAGCCCTATGAGGAGAGGCTGAGGGAGCTGGGATTGTTTAGCCTGGAGAAGAGGAGGCTCAGGGGTGACCTCATTGCCCTCTACAACTACCTGAAGGGTGGTTGTAGCCAGGAGGGGGTTGGCCTCTTCTCCCAGGCAGCCAGCACCAGAACGAGGGGACACAGTCTCAGGCTGCGCCAGGGGAAGTTCAGACTCGAGGTGAGGAGGAAGTTCTTCACCGAGCGAGTCATTCGGCATTGGAACGGGTTGCCCAGGGAGGTGGTTGAGTCATCGACCCTGGAGGCGTTCAAGGGGAGATTGACGTGGCACTTGGTGCCATGGTCTAGGCATGGGGTCTGTGTTGATAGGTTGGACTCGATGATCCCCGAGGTCCTTTCCAACCTAAGTGATACTGTGATACTGTGATACTGTAACTCCAATGATGGTGACTCCGCTTCTTCCTTGCCTGTCTCTACAGAAGAGCCTGTAGCCATCAATTGCAGTGCTCCAGCCATGTGAGTCATCCCACCACATCTCTGCGATGGCAACTACATCATAACTTTCCTCCAGTTCCTCTTTTATTGTTGCCCATAGTTTGTGCATTAGTGTACATGCACTTCAGCTGGGCTGCTTGTTTCACCCCTGGTTCCAGTTTATCACCTCCAGATTCCTGCTTGAGGGGACTGGTTTCAGCCCCTCCCCCTTCGAATCTAGTTTAAAGCCCTATTAATGAGACCTGCCAATTCCCTTCCTCTAACCCTTTTCCCTCTGTGGGATAGGCTGTTCTCATGTGCTAGGATTTTCTCCCTCTGGGACAGATGTACTCCATCTGTTGCTAGTGGACCTGGTACAGTAGGAAGTTCCCAAGATCAAAACCCCAAAATTCTGTTGGAAGCCCCAGGTTCTGAGCCACTTGTTAATTACACCTGCTTTCCTCTTCCTTTCACTATTCATTCCTGCAACTAAGGGTATTGATGAAAAAATTACCTGTGCCCTTGACCCCTCAACCTCTTTATGAGTGTGGACCTTGATAAATGTATTTTTAAAAGAATACAAGATCACCTAAATGCAGTAATTAAGCAATGCATATGTTACATTAAGGAAAGTATATATCCAGAAATGTACTCAGATTATAGTTTTACATTTTTGAATTTTGCCTATTGTAGATGTAAAACCTGTATTTTCTGTTGTTTGATATTTTAGAATAGAATAGAATAGAATAAACCAGGTTGGAAGAGACCTTCAAGATCATCACGTCCAACCTATCACCCAACACCACCCAATCAACTAACCCATGTAACCAAGCACCCTGTCAAGTCTCCTCCTGAACACCTCCAGTGACGGCGACTCCACCACCTCCCCAGGCAGCCCATTCCAATGGGCAATCACTCTCTCCTGTAAAACTTCCTCCTGACCTCCAGCCTGAACTTCCCTGGCACAGCCTGAGACTGTGTCCTCTTGTTCTGGTGCTGGCTGCCTGGGAGAAGAGACCAACCTCTGCCTGTTTACAACCCCCTTCAGGTAGTTGTAGAGAGTAATGAGGTCACCCCTGAGTCTCCTCCCTCCAGACTAAGCAGCCCCAGCTCCCTCAGTCTCTCCTCAGGGCTTGTGTTCCTCAGCTGAGTTTTCTACCAAAGAAGACTTGTAGTGGTTTGAGCCTTAACTGGGAGTTAAGAGGTCAGATGGTGGAAAGGCTGAGATTCTCTCCCCCACTTCCCCCTCCTCCCTCCCAACAGAGAGGGAAAAAAAAGGGTAAGGAGCAAATCCACTAAACAATAATTTGCAGTCGGCTTGGAAGTAGAGAGGTGAAGAGTTTTCTTTAAACAATGCATATATAACAATATCAGGAAAGGTTCACAAGGGCAAGGAACAAGGATGGATGGGAGGGGGATGGACAAAAAGAATAATACAAAACCAGTCTTTCTCTGAAGAGGCACGGAGGCAGCAGGGAGAAGGATCAGGCCCAACCATGTGGAAGACGAGCACAAAAGAAGCCTCAGTAGGTCTCATTCAGGAGAGGCAGATGCCAAAAGGAGAACCAACAGCTATGATGGATGTCCTGCTTTTTATACCCTAGCTGGGCAGGGAGGGGGGAGTGGAACAGACTCAGCTTCCCAGGGGAAAATGCCCTGCAGGGAGGGTAAAGTACCCACAAGCCCTCCACCTTGCTTTGTTTTTATTTGTTTTCAGAAAAGGGTGTTAACCCACCACAATCCACCCCTCTGTTCCACTTCCTCTCTCCTGCCACAGCCCCTTCATGTAACCTTGACCCATGGTATTTGAATCCTTTGTGCAAGTCCCTTGTTATCCTGGCTTGCTCTGTCCCAGGGCAGCCTCTCTGTCTCTCCAGTGATGGGCAATGTAGGTGGTGCTTGAACTGGGTAGGCATGTGGAGAAGAATCAGGAATCAGTCTGTTTTTGAAAGGGAAAGAAAAAAATCAGGAACAGTCCGTTGCTGTAAGGACATCAGAAACAGTCCATTGCTGTAAGGACATCAGGAACAGGTGCAGGTGAGATGATGCAGGAGCTCTCTGGGTTGGTGTGCAGTGGGTATGTTGAGTCCTGGATGCCCTGGGTGAGCTTCTTTACGAAGGGCTGTCTCATGGGCACCTCATCTGGATCCAAAGGGAGCTGGCCATCCCCATAAATTATTTCCAGCATGGACATCTGTCTCAGATACCCAATGCCCTGTTCCATAGTTGGCTAAATGCCCTGCAGGGAGGGTAGAATAGAATAGAATAGAATAGAATAGAATAGAATAGAATAGAATAGAATAGAATAGACCAGACCAGGTTGGAAAAGACCTTCAAGATCACTGTTTCCAACATATCATCAAACACGACCTAATCAACTAAATCATGTAACCAAGCACAAAATCAAGCCTCATCTTGAACACCTCCAGTGATGGTGACTCCACCACCTCCTTGGACAGCCCATTCCAATGGGTAATCACTCTCTCTGTGTAAAACTTCCTCCTAACCTCCAGCCTAAACCTCCCCTGTCACAACCTGAGAGTGTGTCCTCTTGTTCTGGTGCTGGTTGCCTGGAAGAAGAGACCAACCTCCGCCTGTCTACAATCTCCTTCAAGGTAGTTGTAGAGAGCAATAAGGTCACCCCTGAGTCTCCTCTTCTCCAGGCTAAGCAATCCCAGCTCCCTCAGCCTCTTCCTCATAAGGCTTGTGTTCCAAGCCCCTCATCAACTTCATTGCCCTTCTCTGGACATGCTCCAGCAAGTCAACATCCTTCCTAAACTGTGGGCCCACACTCAAGATGTGGCCTAACCAGTGCAGTGTACAGGGGCAGAATGACCTCCCTGTTCCTGCTGGCCATACTGTTCCTGATGCAGGCCAGGATGCCATTGGCCCTTCTGGCTGCCTGGGCACACTGCAGGATCATGTTCAGACTACCATTAAGCAGTAGCCCCTGGTCCCATTCTGCCTGGCCTCTCTCCAGCCACTATGACCCCAGCCTGTAGCACTGCATGGGGTTGCTGTGGCCAATGTGCAGAACCAGACACTTGGATGTGTTAAATCTCATGCCATTGGATTCTGCCCATCTGTCCAGCCTGTTGAGGTCCCTCTGCAAAACCCCTCTCTACCCTCCAGCAGATCAATGCCTGCTTGGTGTTGTCTTCAAATTTACTGATGATGGACTCAATGCCCTCATCCAGATCATCAATAAAGATGTTAAAGAGCATGGGGCCCAGCACTGATCTTTGGGGCACACCACTAGTGAGTGGCCACCAGCTGGATGTGGCACCATTCACCACCACTATCTAGGCTCGGCCTTCCAGCCAGTTCCTAACCCAACACAGTGTGCTCCCATCCAAGCCATGAGCTGACAGCTTGGCCAGGAGTTTGCTGTGGGGGATGGTGTCAAAGGCCTTACTGAATTCGAGGAAGACTACATCCACAGGCCTTACCACATCCACGAGGCGGGTCACCTAATCATAAAAGGAAATCAGGTTGGTCAGGCAGAACCTACCTTTCCTAAATCCATGCTGGCTGGGCCTGATCCCTTTACCATCTGGTATGTGCTGTGTGATTGCACTCAAGATGACCTGTTCCATGATCTTGCCTGGCACTGAAGTCAGGCTGACAGGCCTGTAATTCCCTGGCTCATCCAACTGGCCCTTCTTGTGGATGGGCACCACGTTGGCCAACTTCCAGTCTTCTGGGACCTCACTAGTGAGCCAGGACTGCTGAAAAATGATGGAGAGCGGCCTGCCCAGCTCATCTGCCAGCTCTCTTAGCACCCTAGGATGGATCCCATCTGGTTCCATGGACTTGTGGGGATCCAAGTGTCTGAGGAGATCTCTATCTACCCCATCCAGGAACAGAGGAAAACTATGCTGCTCCCGGGCTCCTTCTGGCAGCTCTGCAGGCCAGCTGTCTGGAAGACATTCTGTCCTGCTAGTAAAAATTGAGGCAAAGAAGGTGTTAAGTACCTCTGCCTTTTCCTCATCCTTTGTTACAATGTTCCCCTCCATTTCCACTAAAGAGTGGAGGTTGTCCTTGCCCTTCCTCTTGCTATTCATATATTTATAGAAGGACTTTTTGCTGTACTTCACAGCAGAGGCCAGTCTATGCTCCAAATGTGCTTTTGCCTCCCTAATTTTCTTCCTAAAAGACCTAGCAACATCCTTAAGCATTCTATGGGTTGCCTCACCTTTCTTCCAAAGATGATATACCCTCTTTTTTTCCCTTAGTTCTTTCAGAAGTTCATTGCCCATCCAGGCTGGCCATCTGCCCCGGCAGCTCATTTTCCGGCACATTGGTGTAGGACGACGGAGATTGGGAATCAATACGGCTGACCAATGTGATCGAGTATTGTTCCTTTATTGTTCCAGTGGTGCAGGCCTATGGTGCAGGCCTGAGGTGCAGGCCTATGGAGCAGGCCTGTAGTGCAAGTATAGCACTGTAAAGTGTAGAAGAAACAGGAGACAGGAAAGGCAGAAGTGCATAGCAAGGCAACTGCTACGACTTATATAAACTCGGAGAGCCTCATTGGCATAGCTCCATTGGTTCCCTATGAGTGATCACACATTGCACTATTACAGATTATTGGTCCAACTACTAATGACACAACGAGGTTGTTGATGCAGGTGCATGTCCTGTTGTCCCAAGATAACTGTCCATGTTTATAGCTACCAGTGTCTTGTTTTAGTTATATGCTGCAGGCACAGCTCTGTTTTGCTCCACTGCTAGCTGACTCTGCATTTATGCTGAGCATGGCCTACCATCATGTCAGGCTCTAGGCCTGCACTGCCAGATTGCTCACACTGCTCATCGCTGGCATTGCCACACATTGGCACAGCCCGTTCCTGCACTTTCAAGAGTTCTTCCTTGAAGTAGGTCCAGCTCTCCTGGATCCCTTTGTTTTTAAGGGCTGTTTCCCAAGGAACCTTCTGAGTTAATTCCTTGAGTAGCCTGAAGTCTGCCCTCTGGAAGTTCAGAGTGGAGGTCTTCTTGCTGCCCCTCTAATCTTGACTGAATACTCAAAATTTAATTATCTCATGGTCACTGGCCCCTGAACATTCTCCGACCACCACATCACCCACCAGTCCTTCCCTATTGGTGAAGAGGAGGTCAAGCATAGCCTTCCCCCTGATAGGTTCACGCATCACCTGGGATAATAAGCTGTCCTCCATGCACTTTAAGAACCTCCTAGACTGTCTCCTCTCTGCTATGTTGAGATCCCAGGAGATATCAGGCAGGTTGAAAAGTAAAGTACCCACAAGCCCTTGTATTGGATATGCCCTCAGAAATGAGCGTCAGATGTATCAATGAAAATATAAGTTTATTTATATATATATACAAAATCTGTAACGGGATATTTACAGCCACCCTTCACAGGTATCAATATTCGGTTAGTGGAACTATCTTTACAGAATGTTATGTATGGGCACTTAAATCAAAATGATTCACAGAACTTATAATCCAAAGTGAGTCAGAGAGTGGCGGGGGAGGGGTTGGTCAGTGACCAGCAACCCTCCACCCGGAGCAATTTAAATTCTACCCTAACTGAAGCTTTATAAAGAAGGGCTTGTCTTACTCACAAGCTGAGAACTTCATGAAGTCTTTCCTTAATAATGTTTATAGTCCAGAGAACGTGACACGGATGTGCCGTAATAAGGAGACAGGAAATGGCACCGGCCGCGTGGCCTCACCTTGTGGCTCTGCTGTTCTCTCCCAGGATACAAAAGGTTCCTCGCTCGGAGGGGGGGCAGTGGCAAGTCAGCAATGCTGGTTCACACGATCTACCAGGTTTTCTCCTACAACGATGGATCACGCAGCGGTTGATCCCACAGAGTGCTGTTCATGACACCACATGGCAAAGGACCACGAGGCCTCTTGAAGCACTGGCATGCACGCACGCACGCACACAGGCTCCAACACGAAGGTGGGGGGGCTCATTTACCAAACGACCCCTATTTACCATTTGCCCCAGTGAATACCGGTCCAATAAGCATCTGTTGCTAATGCAAAGATTAACCAATGAACTGACACCTACCAAATATGGCCTAAGTATATGCTATACCCAGGGAAACAAACATATAGCCTGCCTCTTGTGTACTACAGGGGTGAGATCACACCCAGGTAGGCTGTTTACCTAGACTCAGTGGCGCCAGGATACCCCCCTGCTGCCTCCAGAAAGGAGGGGGAACAAAGGAGGGTTAACACACAGAGAAATATATCCTACACAAATGTTTGGGGCACAATCCTGACCATAAGCATCCTTCACTACAGCCCTCCACCCTGCTTTTTTTTTTTATCATCCAACCCATCTAATCAACTAAACTATGCAACCAAGCACCCCATCAAGTCTCCTCCTGAGTGACTCCAATGATGGTGACTCCACCATCATCCCTGGGCAGCCCATTCCATTGGGCAGTCACTCTCTCTGTGTAGATCTTCTTCCTAACACCCAGTCTAAACGTCCCCTGGAGCAGCTTGAAACTTTGTACTCTTGTTCAGGTGCTGGTTGCCTGGGAGAAGAGGCCAACCTTCACATGTCCACAACCTCCCTTAATGTAGTTGTAGAGAGCAATAAGGTCACCCCTGAGTCTCTTCTCCAGGCTAAGCAACCCCAGCTCCCTAAGCCTCTCCTCATAGGGCTTGTGTTCCAAACCCCTCATCATCTGCTTTGTTGCCCTTCTCTGGACATGTTCCAGCAAGTCAACGCCCTTCCTAAACTGAGGGCCCAGAACTGGACATAGTACACAAGGTGTGGCCTAGCCAGTGCAGTGTACAGGGGCACAATGACCTCCCTACTCCTGCTGGCCACACTGTTCCTGATGCAGGCCAGGATGCCATCTGCCCTCTGGGCACACTGCAGGCTCATGTTCAGCCTACCATCAACCAGTAGGCCCAGGTCACTCTCTACCTGGCCACTCTCCAGCCACTCAGACCCCAGCCTGTAGCACTGCATAGGGTTGCTGTGGCTAATGTGCAAAACCTGGCACTTGGATATGTTAAATCTCATGGTGTTGGACTCTGCCCATATGTCCAGCCTGTCAAGGTCCCTCTGCAAAACCCCTCTACACTCCAGCAGGTCAACGCCTGCCCCCACCTTGGTGTTGTCTTCAAATTTACTGATGATGGACTCAATGCCCTCATCCAGATCATCAATAAAGATGCTACAGGGCACGGGGCCCAACACTGATCCTTGGGGCACACCACTAGTGACTGGCCGCCAGCTGGATGTGGCACCATTCAACTCTTCAGCTCTTTGGGCTTGGCCTTCCAGCCAGTTCCTAACCCAATGCAGTGTGCTCCTGTCCAAGCCAACGGCTGACAGCTTGGCCAGGAGTTTGCTGTGGGGGACGGTGCCAAAGGCCTTGCTGAAGTCCAGGTAGACTACATCCACAGGCCTTACCACATCCACCAGGTGGGTCACCTGATCATAGAAGGAGATCAGGTTGGTCAGGCAGGACCTGCCCTTCCTAAATCCATGCTGGCTGGGCCTGATCACTTGGCCATCCTGTAAGTTCTGTGTGATTGTACTCAAGATGACCTGTTCCATAATCTTGCCTGTCACTGAGGTCAGGCTGACAGGCCTGTAATTCCCTGGCTCATCCAACTGGCCCTTCTTGTGGATGGGCACCATGTTGGCCAGCTTCCAGTCCTCTGGGACCTCTCCAGTGAGCCAGGACTGCTGGAAAATGATGGAGAGTAGCCTGGCCAGCTCATCTGCCAGCTCTCTCAGCACCCTAGGATGGATCCCACCTGGTCCCATGGACTTGTGGGGATCCAAGCGGCTGAGGAGTTCTCTAACTACCTCCTCCTGGAACAGAGGAAAACTATGCTGCTCCCTGGCTCCTTCTGCCAGCTCTGCAGGCCCACTGTCTGGAAGACATTTTGTCCTGCTGTGAAAAATTGAGACAAAGAAGGTGTTAAGTACATCTGCCTTTTTCTCATCCTTTGTTACCATGTTCCCCTCCATTTCCTCTAAAGAGTGGAGGTTGTCCTCGCCCCTCCTCTTGCCATTAATGTATTTATAGAAGGACTTTTTGTTGTCCTTCAGAGCAGAGGCCAGTCTAATCTCTAAATATGCTTTTGCCTCTCTAATCTTCTTCCTCCATGATCTAGCAACATCCATAATCATTCTACAGGTCACCTCACCTTTCTTCCTGTGGTGGTGAGAGAAAGTTCAATTCTCCCCCCCATGCAAAGGAAAACCACAGTTAACTCAGTCAGAGGAGCAAAATGGATAAGATCTATATTTATAAGCAGGATAGAATAGAATAAACCAGGTTGGAAGAGACCTTCAAGATCATCACGTCCAACCTATCACCCAACACCACCCAATCAACTAACCCATGTAACCAAGCACCCTGTCAAGTCTCCTCCTGAACACCTCCAGTGACGGCGACTCCACCACCTCCCCAGGCAGCCCATTCCAATGGGCAATCACTCTCTCCCTGTAAAACTTCCTCCTGACCTCCAGCCTGAACTTCCCCTGGCACAGCCTGAGACTGTGTCCTCTTGTTCTGGTGCTGGCTGCCTGGGAGAAGAGACCAACCTCTGCCTGTTTACAACCCCCCCCTTCAGGTAGTTGTAGAGAGCAATAAGGTCACCCCTGAGTCTCCTCCCCTCCAGGCTAAGCAGCCCCAGATCTTTCAGTCTCTCCTCATAGGGCTTGTGTTCCAAGCCCCTCACTAACTTCGTTGCCCTTCTCTGGACTCGTTCCAGCAAGTCAACATCCTTCCTAAACTGAGGGGCCCAGAACTGGACACAGTACTCGAGGTGTGGCCTAACCAGTGCTGTGTACAGGGGAAGAATGACCTCCCTGCTCCTGCTGGCCACACTGTTCTTAATGCAGGCCAGGATGCCATTGGCCCTCTTGGTTGCCTGGGCACACTGCAGGCTCATGTTCAGCCTACCATCAACCAGCACCCCCAGGTCCCTCTCTGCCTGGCTGCTCTCCAGCCACTCTGACCCCAGCCTGTAGCACTGCATGGGGTTGTTGTGGCCAATGTGCAGAACCCGGCACTTGGATGCGTTAAATCTCATGCCGTTGGACTCTGCCCATCTGTCCAGCCTGTCGAGGTCTCTCTGCAAAGCCTCTCTACCCTCTAGCAGATCATCTCCTGTTCCCAGTTTGGTCTCATCAGCAAATTTACTGATGATAGACTCAATGCCCTCATCCAGATCATCAACAAAGATGTTAAAGAGGATGGGGCCCAGCACTGATCCCTGGGGTGAGATACAGAGAATATGTACACAATATACAGTATTTACAATATGTACAGAAATATACAGCAAGGAACGAAACACAGAAAATTTTCCCTCCTCTAGCAAGGAGGGTCCACCCAAAATACCCCTTCTTCCCCTTTCCTCCCTTTTTCTCCCAAAAAGGGTCAGAGAGAGAAAAGGTAATTATTAAGGAGGAAATTCTGTTAGCTCAAAGCATATGCAAGAATTAGTTTCCTATCTGGTTAGTTGAAAAGTCAGCACCCGACAGCACAGATAGAAGACAGCTATTCAGAGAGACTGAAAACAACAGACTGAACTGACTGAGATTCAAACTGATCTAAAGCTAAAATTTAAAATTGTATTCTATCAATCTACCAATTAAATCAGTTTAGAATATCTTTGTTTGCGTTCTTACTCCAAAACATTCAGCCAGAGTGTTCCAGTAACTGTCCCTTTCTTAAAGGCACAGCCTAAAATGGTCACACTTCCAAAGATGGTACACCCTCTTTTTTTCCCTTATTCTTTTAAAAGTTTGTTGCCCATCCAGAAAGGTCCGCCCTCCAGAAGTCCAGAGTGGAAGTTTCTTGCTGCCTCTCTTAGATTGACTGAGTACTGAAAATTCAATTATTTTGTGGTTGCTGGACCCTAAACACCCTCCGACCACCACATCACCCACCAGCCCTTCCCAAGAAGAACCTCCTAGACTGCCTCCTCTCTGTGGTATTGAGATCCCAGCAGATGTCAGGCAGGTTGAAGTTGCCCATGAGAACAAGGTCAGGCGATCTTGAGACAGCCTTAAGCTGCCTATAGAATGCTTTATCAACATCTTCCTCCTGGTTGGGTGGTCTATAACAGACTCAACCCGATTGTCCCTGATCTCCAGCTCAGTGGCATCTAGTGCCTCCCTGATGTACTCTCCTCCTTCTCACATCTCTGCAATGGCAACCAAATCATACCTTTCCTCCTGTTAACAAGGCTTCCGGCTCCTTTTGTTTGTTGCCCATACTTCGTGCATTAGTGAACATACACTTCAGCTGGGCTGCTTGTTTCACCCCTGGTTCCAGCTTATCACCTCCAGATTCCTGCCTGGGGGGACTGGTTTCAGCCCCTCCCCCTTCGAATCTAGTTTAAAGCCCTATTAATGAGACCTGCCAATTCCCTTCCTAGAATCTTTTTCCCTTTGAGGGATAGGCCATTCTCGTATGCTGTGATCTTTTCCCACCTCTGGGACAGATGTACTCCATCTGTTGGTAGCTGACATGGTGCAGTAAGAAGTTCTCCAAGATCATAAAACCTGAAATTCTTTTGATTGCACCAGCTTCTAAGCCACTTGTTGATTGTAGCTGCTGACCTGTTCCTTCTGGAAGGCTGTGGATGTGGTCTACCTGGACTTCAGCAAGGCCTTTGACACTGTGTCCCCCACAACCAACTCCTGGCCAAGCTGTCAGCTCGTGACTTGGACAGCAGCACTCTGTGCTGGGTTAGGAACTGGCTGGAGGGCCGAGCCCAAAGAGTGATGTTGAATAGTGCCACATCCATCTGGCAGCCAGTTACTAGTGATGTCCCCCAGGGAACAGTGTTAGGCCCCATCCTGTTTAATATCTTCACTGATGATCTGGATGAGGGGATTGAGTCAGGCATCAGCAAATTTGCAAATGACACCAAGTTGGAAGCACATGTTGATCTGCTAGAGGGTAGAAGGGCTCTGCAGAGGGACCTCGACCAACTGGACAGATGTGCAGAGTCCCATGGCATAAGATTTAACACATCTTAGTGCAGGTTTCCACACATTGGCCACAACAATCCCATGCAGTGCTACAGGCTGGGGTTAGGGTGTCTGAAGAGTGGTCAGGCAGAAAGGGACCTGGGGGTACTGGTTGATGGTAGGCTGACCATGAGCCAGCAGTGTGCCCATGTAGCCAAGAAAGCCAATGGCATCCTGGCCTGTATCAGGAATAGTGTGGCCAGCAGGAGCAGGGAGGTCATTCTTCCCCTGTACTCAGCACTAGTTAGGCCACACTTTGATTCCTGTGTCCAGTTCTGGGTGCCTCAATTTAGAAAAGATGTTGAGTTGCTGAAATGTGTCTAGAGAAGGGCAATAAAGCTAGTGAGGGGTTTGGAGCACTAGTCCTATGAGGAAAGGCTGAGGGAGCTGGGGTTCCTTAGCCTGGAGAAGAGGAGGCTCAGAGGAGACCTTATTGATGTTTACAGCTACCTGAAGGGAGGTTGTAGCCATGTCGGAATTGGTATCCTCTCCCAGGCAACCTGTGACAGAACAAGAGCACACAGTCTCAAGCTGTGCAAGGGGAGGTTTAAGCTGAATTTTAGGAAGAATTCTAAAGAATGATTGACCATTGGAATGGGCTGCCCAGGGAGGTGTTGGAGTCACCATCCCTGGAGGTGTTCAAGAGGGGATTGGATTTGGTGCCATGGTTTAGTCATGGGGTCTGTGGTGACAGGTTGGACTTGATGATCTTTGAGGTCTCTTCCAACCTTGGTGATTCTGTGATTCTATGATTCTATTCTATTCTAGTCTAGTCTAGTCTATTCTAAATTCTCTATAGAAGGACAGAGGAGGTTAATGAAAACATTAATATTTTCTAGGGCAGAATTTATGAAGACATTTCTGAACATTTTAATATTTGTCTGATCCTTCTGACTACTATTATTTTCAATTTGTGTTGAGAATACCTGGGAAAATGAAACAAAATCAGAAACAAGAAATCTACCAATTGCACAATGAGAGTGTGTACTTGATAGTGCAGCCCTGTCAGGAGTTTGGTGGTTTTCTGAGCCACAATTGCTTCCCTCCAAGTCACTGTCTCTGTATGACTGCATATCTTGGCCTGATTATTTAGTAATCATTGACCCTCCCTGCCCACATAGAAAAGACAACTCTCAATACAGATGCTAAACCACCTAAGACTTGAATCTGATGTCTGCTAATGATAGTTATGATTGTTTTTCTGTGATAGTAACAGCTGTTCATGAATCTTTTGTGATCTTTGTCTTTTTAGGTGTCATTACATAGGTAAGCATTTCCCAAGTTGCCATGATGTTTAGGATGGTCTTCTTGAACCAAGCCAGATGGGTCATGGCTCACCAGAACCAGTTCCTCAGATATAGCCTCCTTAAGCTTTTTCCCCTGGAAATATCTATAAACAATTGAAGGCCATAACTGTTCACTTGCAATATCAATATACCATTGAATTGTGTTAAAAAGAACTATCAGATGAAGTCTTCAGTCATACCCTCAATTATCTTCAAAAAATGATGAGCTGTTTTAACCTCTCTGTGGCTGTTAAAAGTTGCTTGAAAATGCACAGAATCATAGAATCATGGAACCAATAAGGTTGGAAAAGACCTCAAAGATCATCAAGTCCAACTTGTCACCACCGACCTCATGACTAAACCATGGCACCAAGTGCCACGTCCAATCCCCTCTTGAACGCCTCCAGGGATGGTGACTCCAACACCTCTCTGGGCAGCCCATTCCAATGGCGAATGACTCTCTCAGTGAAGAAGTTTCACCTCACCTTGAGCCTAAACTTCCCCCGATGCAGCTCACTCAGCCTCTCCACATAGGGCTTGTGCTTGAGGTCTCTCTCCAGCCTCGGTGCTCTGGACATGTTCAAGTGTCTCACTGTCCTTCTTAAACTGAGGGGCCCAGAACTGGACACAGTACTCAAGCATCTTGGTATAAGGTTATTAAGATAAATTTTGTGGAAATTTTGTCAGATATTTTTTCCTTAAATGATCCACTTTATTTGCTTTGCACCCTTGTCTGTATTGAATCAGAACACAACATGACTCAAAATTGAGGATGAATATGAAGTTCAATAGAAGGAATTTTGATAATGTCTTCTAGTCCTGGGCTAACTTCCTGTCAGTTTGAGGTGTCCAATAGCTAAATTAGCCTCTTCTTACTACAAAAGTGGTAATGTATGTGGTCACCACCCCAAATTATCTTGGAAAAAAGAGGATTTTGAGGTGAAAAAGAGGCCACAAAGGGAAAAAATGCCATTACTTTTTCATGTGAGAAATCGTAATGTGGCTGACACAAAAGGAAATGCAAATAAGTTCCATTCATTATCTCTCCCATTATTTACACATTACAAAATGCAGCATATTGGACAAGATACTAGACAGCAAACTGTCAGGGCAATATTATTAAGTTCCTAAAGGAGAAAACAAACATCTGAAAGATGATAGTCTAGTAGCTGAGGAAATCCCACTCCCTGTCAGATTTAGCCATCAGCCCTCCCTAGCCAGATGTCTCTTAATAAGTTAATAGTCTAAATGCAGGAAAACATAGGAAACAGCAAGGCTTCAAGTCAGTTAAGGCTTCCAATAACATGTTAGTATACCATACATGATGACAGAGTCTAAAATCTGACTGTATCCTAGATACTGTCTTAGATACCCTAATTAGAAAAAGAGACCTTGTTTTAACTGTAGTTATAACCTCATGTAATTTATCTTCAGGTTTTCTAGAGGATAGGAAGAGGCAGAGCTTAATTTCATTTATGCTTCCCTGGCATTCCTTGTATTTCAAGTCAAGAGTCGTTTATCCCATGACAATGTTGAGGTTTCCTGGAGCACACAAGTTGAGGTTTCCTGGAGTACACAAGCCCAGGGTACAGATCCTGAGGAAGAGGGGAGAAAAATGAAGTCTAAAATATCCTTTGCAATTCAATAAGCAGCAATACAGAACTGAATTAAGAGATGGAACAAATACATTTCCCACTAATGTGGAAGATGTGGAAGAACATCACAAAAAGCACTGGAGCTGGATATGCTATAAGCAGAGGGTCTGTATCCTGTGCGGTCATACCTTGGGGAAAAGATTATATTTGGTAGCCTGAACTCTAACCAACACTGCAACACAATTTAAAAAATAATCTTTTAATACACAATGGACAATTCAACAATCATACTGAAAACCAAATCCAAAATGAAATTATATACATGCCAAAAAGTTAAAACATTTATGATAGTTACTATGTACTGCCATAGGGCTGATATACCTAAATGTAGCAGATGGGCTCTGAAATTACAATACAAATCCTGTATTTAAAATTATTCAAATAGATGAAATAACTAATCATAAGTATTCTTTATTTCTGCTTGCGTATTAACCTCTATTCTAATTTCTGCTATTCAGAATTATGTTCTACACAGTCCTCTTGAAGTATTGTTTCTACTGGTTGGACTGAGAATTGGATTCTAATCATAACAAGGCTGCTTGAGCCAAGTTATTTGCTGCTATCTCTAAACTGTGGTAAGGCTGGCCATCTCACAAAATGCAAAGCTCTGTCTTGTACAATTGTACCCTCTTTGCTAAAAGCACACCATCACCCCACTTTATTTATTCAGTTATTTATTTTCCTTCCCCCCCCCCTCCCCCCGCCGGTTTTTCTGGTGCTCAGAGCGAAATAATAATTGGTGCTGGGTTTGTTTTCCTCGTGGAAGACCACAGTTCACCAGCTCTGTTCCTACTGTTCTGAAATATACAGGTAAGAGTCAGGTGGTGCTGTATAATGTGCAATGGTTCACCTCTATATCCTTCACCTCTCCTCCTAGGGCATCTTTCTCCTTCTCCAAAAAAGAGGTTGTAGCAGCAACTGAAAGAGTAGAGAAAAATGAACTGCATTATGAACCTCATATTTTTGTAAAATACTCACCTAGACAAACAGCCAGCTGGGAAGATAACATAATACCACTGATGGACAACTGAATGTAAATGGGTAGAAAAGTTTTTAGGACTGCTTCTGCTAGATGCAGCTTTTTTCAGTGGTGCTTTTTCACTGAATAAATTCCCACTGAGCACCTGTTTAAGGTTCAGACCTTGGAGTTTTGGGGATTTTGCAGTACATCTGAAAAAATTTGATGCATGTGTTTCAAAGCATAGTCAGAGAAAAGAGTGCATTTTTTTCCCTGTTGTGTATTTTGTTTCAAAAGGAAAGAGCAAACTGCTTAGATGTACTATGATAGAAGCTTCCATATGCTTTCCTGCCAAAACTCAAAGATCTACAAAGATACATCTAGTCCAGTTATACAGTATTTGTCTATGTGTATCGGCACAAAAGTGTGTATCTCTCAAAAGTATAATTTACTTTTTTACTACATTTATTTTTTATCCAGACATTCTACAGATTAATTTTTCATTGAATCACTTATCTCTGGATTTTAAAATAACTTTTCTACTTCTTTAATACAAAATGGTGCATGGAAGAAAAAAATTCTGTTCTTCTCAACTGAATATCAAACTGTGCTTGCTTCTTCCTTGAGGATGATAAAAAACTCCAACAAACCAAACAAACAACCCCCCCCAAAAACCAAGGGCCCCCCAAAAAACAAATAAATAAACAAACAAACAAACAAAAAGCCCCACTAACAACAAGACAAACCAAACCCAAATTTCTTTTATTTTTTAAGGCAAAATAATTAATTTTTTTATATGGCATTATACTGCATCCATAACTACAGCCTGTTAAAGATGTATATTTCAGAATCTCATCTGCATTGCTAAACAGTATGTGAAAGAGAACATAGTTACTTTGGTATAAAATAATACTATCAACTCCCCCCACCAAAGTGTGAGCAACTTCTTGTTTCCAAAAGATTAAATAATTATTAGAGTAATCTAAAAATCTACTGACTCAGGACTTGATTTGAACACTGATTGGATCTTTAATGAGCTCAAAGTATGTCTTTGAAATTTGTCTATATCTGAGGAAAACAATTAACAAAAAAGATGTAACTGTACATATATTAGCTAAGTGGAGAGCCCTAAGTGGATTGAGGCTGAAACTATATTATAACATCACCTTGCTGATCTCTGTTTCTTCAAAAGTGTACAGACTGATTAATAAAGTAGGCGGACAGCACTAACAAGTGTCTGTGATCTAACTCCTAGAAGGCTTGTTCCTAGCTTGTTGAAAAACTATGGTGCCACCTGGCAAAATTTGACCTGATCAGAGCTCTTAGCAGAGTGCCAGCCTGGAAAAATAGTGACACATTAGAGGTCAGGTTGGAAATTCATTTACCTAACTGTGAAGAAAGGTTAACCTGATGTCTTCTCTGCACTGTATCATATACAGGACAGTTTGTTTCAGTTAAATTAAGAAGTGATCCAAATATTCACCCTTTCCCTTACCCTTCAAGCCAAACAAACAGCATCTGAAGAAACATCCCTGTCACAGAAGAGGAATTGCTGCCTAGCTTACTCCATCTGAAAAGACAGCAGATATGCTGAGTATGGGAATTGAGGTTTTATTTCTTAATAATGTATACAGTAGCCTACATCTAGCCTACAATCTTCCAGTTGATGCACTTTGCATAGGAACCATGACACTTCACTAAAAAGCCACCATCTTGGAGCTTGAATGCAGTGCAATGCCAGCGTTACATTTTATCTATTAAATATATTATTTTTGTGTAGTCATTTTTATTGCACTTATCTGTATCTTTCCTTCTTATACTATTCCCTACTGGACATAAGACAACCAAACAGAACATATTTTAAAAAATGAGGCCATATATTCATTTCTTATAATAACATAATAATATTGTGCCATTTGTTATAGGTTGAGGACCAAGTGTCCTATGATAGCAGGGGGTAGACAGTGTCCTGTCTAGCAGGGGCTAGACAGTCAATGAACATCATCAGTATTCATAACACCTAGAATCAGGCTTTACATGAATTACATAAACATTACAGAAAACTTGGGCATTTTCAACTTCATAACTTCAGTACTGTAAGAAGACTGGAGATGTAATGAGAAAAGGGTTAGTGTAAAACATGTGCTAAACAGTTGTTCTACTAATGACATTTTCCAACATATGTTTCTCTGAAATATTTGAGGAAGGTGGATGTTTGGACCACATGAGACAGAAGTAGCTCTGTGAACATCAAATTCTGAGATCTCTTTTTCCTTTTCTATTTTAAACACAGGAAAATTCAACCTCAGATTTGAAATTAGAATGCATACTAGCATAGTGAAGCACAACTAAAGTATGCCAAATCTGAAACATGAACTGTAAAAAATCAGTATAAGCAAGAAGCCTCTTGTCATGGTCAAATAGAATGAAATATATTATATGCTACTGTGAGGATCATGAGACACTGCAACGGGTTGCCTGGGGAGGTCGTGGATGTCCCCTCCCTTGAGGTGTTCAAAGCCCGCTTGGATGTTGAGCAACCTGGTCTAGTGGAAGGTGTGCCTGTACATGACATGAGGGTTGGAATTGGATGATCATTAAGGTCCCTTCCAATGAAAACCGTTCTATGAATAGATGAATCTGAATTCTGTTCTATGAAATACATAGGAGTATGTTAAGTTTTGCCCAGATAGAAATGGTTTGTGTAAGGAGGTTAATAGAAAAAGCAAGCAATACTGAAGCTGGTAGATGGTGGCACACTCAGTATATGTAATTCTAAAGCAATAGTATGAAGTTCCATAAAAGTAGCAAAAGCCATACACAGAGGTCTGCATGATGAGGTCAGTAGAGAGAAGGCATAACATTGGAAGAGATTTGAATACCAGGGGGAAAAAAAAAAAAAAAAAGTCTACCCCAACAAGCAAAAAAACCAAAAACCCCCAAACCAAACCAAACAAAAAACCAGTCAACTAACAAAAAAAAAAACAAACCCAAACAAAAACACAAAAATCCATCCCATACCAAATAAAAAAGAAACAGAGGTTTAAAACTGTGTAAAAAATAGCAATGTAATGAGAAGCATGACAAAGAAAGGAACTATTGGTAGGAGAATATGCTCAATGAATGTAGATTGATATTAAAAATATATGAGAGGAGGTTTCACAGGAACTAAACCAGACATGTCAGGTATCTACTATCTTTTGTCCACATAGCAATGCAATAGCAGCTGAAGTTTTCTTGACTTTCTTTTCCAAATCACAGTGCCTGTGTATATGCACACAATTGTGTGACTGTAAAAATCACTTAAATGCAGAAGGCAGGGGAGCAGAACAGAGCAGCTGTTTAAAACTACATAGCAATAAGACATGATACTTTAGGACAGGAAGTAAAGGAGAATATGTTACCCAGCTGAACCTGCAGAAGGGGGTTATATGTCAACAGAAAGCAATTATCAGAACTGGAGTATTTCCAAGACAATAGAACTAACAAAAGGGTACAATCATTATTGCCTGAAATTGAATGTAAAACAGGAATTAGACAGAGATAACTTGTTCAGAAAAAGGAACAAGATGATATGGCAAAAGAAATTGGATAAGGTTACTGTAAAAGGCATGATCTCCCAACAATGAGAGATTTCAGATATAAGCTAGGTCATACTGAGTAAAGGATATGAGTCAAGCAGTTTTATAGATGTTAAAATTATTTGATCTTTTATACTCTAAAGAAAGGTAAGAATTAGCGCCAAATCTTTCTTTTCTTAGTCATGCTATGAGCAATGCATGTATGAGAGAGAAAACCAGCATCTGGCTAATAAAAGAAATCTGATTCTTGCCATAGGTATGAGTAATGCACAGATATGCAATAGCAGACACAGACAAGAAAGCACAAAAGTTCATCATTAAATCTGTATTTCAAAGAAGAATATGGAAAGGAAGACAAAAAAACTAAAAAAGTTTAAAAGATTAAATAATGCCCTGTTGATTTGCTTTGCAACAGAAGCTATGGCTGACAACTCGAAAAGCCAAAATCAAACCTGATATACACAACTTATCCATGTACCTCATAATTTCATTTCAATAGCTTTACCAATGGGTAAAGCAGAGATTCAGTTTCTCAGCTGCTATGACTCTCTGTACATCTCCACTGTTAATTTAATCCATTTGAGGAACCAGCAGGACATTTAGCAATATGTTTTATTCTGCCTGTGCAGGCAGCATTTTAAATGCACCTTTCAATGGAATGTGTGATTAGAAAGGATTGATAAAACATGCACAGTGTCACCCTACAATACCAGAGAGAAAAATTTGGTAACATTTCCTGAAGTTGACAAGCTATGATCTTTCAGATATAATCTGATTTATTAAGACACTTTAGTATTTTAGGCAGGTTTCTTTTTGTTGGTTTGTTGTTTTTTTTTGTTTAAGTAACTTATATGTAACTTATCAGAACAAAAAGAAGATGAAGGTGGCAATACCAAGGACTCTCCATAACATCTTTAACTTAAAGATAAATTAGCTTCAGTTTACACAATCTAGTCATTTGTAACATATCTGAAAGAACTATTTGAGTAAAAATCAGAATGACTTCATGAAGGAAAAGATATGGAAGTATTTTATCTGGATTTTACAAAAGTTTTTGATACAGTGCCATAGGGAAATCTAATTGACCAGCTATGTGGTGAAGGCACATTATGCCCAGATACTAAATCTTGTCCCAGCATGTGGACAAGTTTCTCCTCCTTCAGGAGGAAGACAAAAGACAAGGCATTAGCCAGGCCAGCACGCACCCAGCACATGCACTGCTCGTGCAAACACCAAGTATGGGCATAATTCTAGCCTCACGCTTTCTATAGGCTGAAGCCAGTTGTTTGTGAGAGTGCCCATTGGTCAAGCCCAGCTTCGAGGAATCTATAAGTATCACCCCAGTTGGTAAACAAGTTGCCCCCTCTTTCACTTTGTCTCTGTGCTTGCTCGAGAGAGCAACTCTCGAGCTGCAGCCTCTGCCATTGAGCTTATTGTTGTTAGCTTCTGTTATACATGCACGCATACTGAAAGCCTCTGCATCGTGAGAAGCAGTTGGGAGGATCATCTTCACAGAGGGAGGACCTTCACTGCGCCCGAGGAGCCCAGCGTCGCTACAGCCAGTCGAACCAACCAGGAGAGCCCACTGTGCTACCAGAGGACTGGACCAACCCCCGAGGGTAAGATCTGCCCGGTAGCTGGGGAGAAGGGACTTGACCGATACCAAGTCCACATATGCCTAGCCCCGCCATAGCGGGAGAGGAGCTGCTGTGTGCCACTCTGAGCCCTGTGAACCTCAGGGAAGGCTAAAACATTGTTTGTGCCTATATTGTACCAAATCTGGGACCAGTCCGAGAGTCCCGCTGCTCCTTTAAGCTCAGTAAACAAGAATCTGCTGCCTAATGCAGCTGCATTCTCTCCCCAAGGCTGTTTACATCAGCCCCGAGAATCGCTGTAGTTGGGCCGACCCTGTAGCTTTGCCTGCTGCTGTATCCTCCGAGCCCGCCTACTGGCAACCGTCGCTGCACCCTGTCGTGCCAGCCAACTCCTGAGGGCCGACCCCATGGGCCGACCCTGACCAGGACTGATCCCTGTTATCTGGAGGGAATCAACAGAGTCCTGAATGGATCCTGCGTCTGCGCTAAGCCCAGATTCCATTATTCCCACTTCACTGCTGTGAAGAGAGGAGACAGTAACCCAACACCACTGTCCAACTCGACTAGGAACCAGTCCAGAGGCAGTCACTTGCAGGACCCCACCTTGCTACAAAGAACAGCTACAGAAGATCTTCCACGTGCATTCCATCCACTAGCACTCAGTCCAAAGTATCCACGTCTAGCAGAGTAAGCGCTGATGCATAGAAAGATTATAATATTGCTGTGTATAGCCAGAAGCTGCCCGTCCCGCTGAGTCGCCGTCTAGTGGACAAGTGGTGGAACTGCACCCTTCATTATATAATACAGAAATAGTCTGTAACTAGTTCAATTAAGTTCTAATCATAACACTAAGCCACTTGTGGAATGTATTTCACGAACGTGCACTAGAACATGTATATAAGTTGGTGATTCATTGGTTATTAATAGTTTGATAATTAATAAAAATAATATATTCATAATTCATATTTAATAGTCATAAATTTAATAACCTTTTCACCACAAGCTACTAATTAAATTTATTATGAGGTGAGCTTTTTGACTAGATTAAGTTGTGGAGTGTGGGTTTACTTGGTCTAAAGTAGAAAGACTAGTAGAATTCAGCAAAGAAACAGATCCTTCTCTTTTTTTGTCCCCTTTATGAAGATTTAGAAGAGGGGAAAAGGTCAGTTTGGGGTGAAATTTCATCTTTCTCACGGCTTATCAGTCTTCTTTCATGAAGATGTTAGAATATTTTCCTGTGAGCAAAATTAATGAAGACATGATTTTGCAGAAGCCATATTTTTATTGATTTCAGCAACAAAATACACTTGTAGTGAAATAGCTAATGTAGGCTTACAGTGTAAGGCTTTTAAAGGAGAATAAAAAAGAATATGAAGACTATTCAATAGTTCTTTTAATCATTATTATGATCCTTTTAATTTATTTTGTTTCTGGTTTTCTCAGTAGATTTCTCACAGAGAACATTCAGTGGGCTGGATGTAGGAATTACAGCCAAGTTTTGCCCAATTGCAAAAAGCATACAGGAATCATAGATTCTTAGATTTTTTTTTCATTTGGAAATGACTTATAAGATCTTCAAGTCAGACCATCAACCAAACACCAGTATAGCCATTACACCATGTCCTGAAGTAACGTCTGTAAGTTTGAGCGCCTTGAGGGGTGTTAACTATCAATGCCTGAACACACCTTCTGGAAAGAATTTTTTTGCTACCGTCTGATCTAAAGCTTCTCTGGCATAACTTGAGACAATTTCCTCTTGTTCTATTATTTGATACTAGGGAAAAGAGACCAACCACTTCTCACTACAGGTAGTTGTAGAGACCAACTATGTTACCCCTCAGCCTCTTTTTCTCCACACTAAACAATCCCTGTTCACTCAACCTCTCCTCATGAGACTTGTTCTCCAGATACTCGACCAGCATTGTCGCCCTTCTCTGGACATGCTCCAGGAACTCAACGTCCATCTTGTAGTCAGGGGCCAGCACTGAACACAATATTTGAGACATGGCCTCATCAGTGCTGAGTACAGGAGCATGGTCTCTTCCAACCTGGTTGTTTATTATTATTATTATTATTATTATTATTATTATTAAATTAATAATATATTAATAATATATTAATAATATATTAATAATATAATATATTATAATATATTGTATAATGCAATATAGTATTATTATTATTAATAATAATAATAATAATAATAATAATAATAATAATAATAATAATAATAATAATAATAATTCCTGCTGGCTACACTATTCCTCACAAAGGCCAGGATGATGGTAGCCTTCTTGGTTACCTGAGCAAAATACTGGCTCATGTTCAGCTGGCTATCAACCAACACTCCCTTTCATGTTGTCAGATTTACAGCCACTGTTCCCCAAGCCAGCAGTATTGCATGGAGTTGTGATCCAAATACAGGATCTCACACTTGGTCTTGTTAAAATTCATATAACTTACCTCAACGGACTCATCCATTCTGTCCAGATCTCTTTGTAGAGACTTCCTACCCTCAAGCAGATCAACACTCCAACCCAAGGTGGTGCCATGTGCAAACTTACTGAGAGTGCACTCAATTTCTTCATACAGATAATTAATAATGATATTAAAGAGAATTGTCCCCAATACTGAGCCCTGGAGAACACCAGTTGCGAAAGGCTGCCAACTGGATTTAAGTTCATTCACCATCACTTGTGTGGCCCAGATGTCCAGACAGATTTTTACTGACAAAAAGTCTATCCATCTAAACCATGAGCAGTTTCTCCAGGAGGATTTAGCAGGAGACAATGTCAAAAACTATATTAAAGTCCAGGAAGAAAATATCCAAAACCTTTCCCTCCCTTACCAAACAGATCAACATGTCATAGAAGGAATCAGGTTTGTTAAGCAGGACTTGCATTTTATAAATCTATGTTGACTGGGCATGCTGCACAATGGCACTCAAAATTATCTGCTCTGTGACTATCCTCAGCACTGAGGTCAGAATGATAGGTCTCTAGTTTTCCAGGTTTTTGCTCCAGCCCTTCTTGTAGGCATAATATTTGCAGTCTCCATTCAGCTAGGACCTTCCCAGTTAGCCAGGAGTAAATTATGGAATCATCTGGGTTGGAAGAAATTCATGGAAGCATCTGGGTTGGAAGGTACTGCCAAAAGCCATCTAATCCAACCCCTTCTGCTGTAAGCAGGAGTGTCTGCAACTAGATCAGGTTGCCCAGAGCCATGTTGAGCCCACTTTGATTATCTCCAGGGATGGGGCCCCAGCCACCTCCCTGGGCAACCTGTTTCAGTGTTACGTTACTCCCATAGTATCACAGTATCACCAAGGTTGGAAAAGACCTCAAAGATCATCGACTCCAACCTGTCACCACAGACCTCATGACTAGACCATGGTACCAAGTGCCACGTCCAATCCCCTCTTGAACACCTCCAGGGATGGTGACTCCACCACCTCCCTGGGGAGCCCATTCCAATGACAAATTACTCGCTCAGTGCAGAACTTTCTCCTCACTTCGAACCTAAACTTCCCCTGATGCTGCTTGAAACTGTGTCCTAGCCTAAAACAGTCACATTCTGGTGCTGGTTGCTAGAGAGAAGAGACCAATCCCCACCTGGCTACATCCACCTTTCAGGTAGTTGTAGAGAGCAATGAGGTCTCCCCCGAGACTCCTCTTCTCCAGGCTAAACAATCCCAGCTCCCTCAGCCTCTCCTCATAGGGCTTGTGTGCAAGACCTCTCACCAGCCTTGTTGCCCTTCTCTGGACACGTTCAAGTGTCTCAATGTCCTTAAACTGAGTGGCCCAGAAGTGGACACAGTACTCAAGGTGTGGCCTAACCAATGCAGAGTACAGGGGCACAATGATTTACCTGCTCCTGCTGGCCACACTATTCCTAATGCAGGCCAGGATGCTACTGGCCTTCTTGGCCACCTGGGCACACAGGTCACCTATCATTCAGCATCCCTAGGTCCCTTTCTGTTTGGGAGCTCTCCAGCCACTCTGACCCCAGCCTGTAGCTCTGCATGGGATTACTGTGGCCAAAGTACAGCACTCGGCACTTGGATTTGTGGAATGCCATATCAGATTCTGCCCATCTGTCTAGTTGGTCAAGGTCCCTCTGCAGAGCCCATCTGCCCTCTAACTGACTAACATCTGCTTCCAACTTGGTGTCATCTACAAATTTGCTTATGATCAATCCCTCATCAGATCCCCTCATCCAAATCATCAATGAGGATATTAAACAGCATGGGGCCCAGCACTCATCCCTGGGGGACGCCACTGGTGACTGGCTGCCAGCTGGATGTGGCACCATTCACCACCACTCTCTGGGTTTGGCCCTCCAGCTAGTTCCTAACCCAGCACAGAGTGCTGCGGTCCAAGCCACAAGTGGACAGCTTAGCCAGCAGTTTGCTGTGGGGGATGGTGACAAAGGCCTTGCTGAAGCCCAAGTAGACTACATCTACAGGCCTCCCGACATTCACCAGGCTGGTCACCTGATCATAGAAGGATCAGGCAGGCAGGACCTGCCCTTCCTAAATCCATGCTGGCTGGGCCTGATCCCTTGACCATCATGTAAGCGCTGTGTGATTGCACTCAAGATGACCTCCTCCATAATCTTGCCTGGTACTGAGGTCAGGGTGATTGGCCTGTAGTTTCTGGGTTTCTCCATTCAACCCTTGCTGTGGATGAGCACCACATTGGCCAGTTTCCAGTCATCTAGGACCTCTCCGGTGAGACAGGACTGGAGGAAAATGATGGAGAGTAGCTTGGCCAGCTCCTCTGCCAGCTCTCTCAGCACTCCACGATGGATCCCATCCAGTCCCATGGCCTTTTCCTCATCTTCAGTCAGAGTGTTCCCCTCCAGGTCCAATAAAGAGTGCAGGTTCTTCTTGCCCCTCTTTTTAATGTTAATATATTTGTAAAAATGCTTTTTATTATCTTTCACAGAGGTGGCCAGCTAAGGCTCCAACTGGGTCTTCGCCTCTCTAATTTTTTTCCTACTTAATCTAACAATTTCCTTAAACATATCTCGCCATGCCTTCCCCTCCTTTCAAAGGTGATACAGCCTCTTTTTTCCCCTTAATTTCTCCAGGAGCTGCTTGCTCATCCAGGCCGGTCGCCTTCCCCGCCGGCTCATCTTTCGGCATTTGGGAACTGCCAGTTCCTGTGCCTTCAAGAGATCCTCTCTGAAGTAGGGCCAACCAGCCTGGACCCTTGGTTCTTGAGGGATGATATCCTGGAAACTTTGCAAATAATTTTCATAAACAGGCTGAAGTTTGCCCTCCAGAAGTCCAAAGTGAGGGTTCTGTTAGTGCTCTTCCCTATCTCCCTGCACATTGAAAACTTCACTATCTCGTGGTCACTGCACCCTAGGCAGCCTCCCACCTTCACATCTCCCACCACCCCTTCTCTATTGGAGAACAGCAGGTCAAGTAGAGCCTGCTCCCTGGTTGGCTCACTTAAGAGCTGCATCAGGATGGTCATCTCCATGCACTCCAGGAATCTTCTGGACTGCCTCCTCTCTGCCGAATTAAGTTTCCAGCAGGTATCTGGCAGGTTGAAGTCGTCCACAAGGAGATGTGATGATCTTGAGACAGCCTCCAATTGCTTATAGAATAATTTGTCAGCCTCCTCATCCTGGTTGGGTGGTTGTCCTGGATGAACAAAAAAGCCTCAAAATTACTCTGAATCAGACAATGAGGCAGAAGTTAGTAGATCTGGTTCTTTAGGTCTGCTTGAACAAGTCCCAGAGCCAGAATGAGCCAGGTGGGTGTGCTTTTGGCCACATTTGGAAAGAAGGCTATCTATAAGTTGCAATACCAGGGTTTTATCCCTAGATCTGTGTTGCTACTGGCCATTATTGCCTCAGGAAATCTGTAAGTATCAGCCCAAAGAGCCAGAGCGTTGTCTTGCAATTGTCCATGCTCTGGAAGGAACCATGAGCTGTATCTGTAAATAGGTTTTGATTATTTTTTTTTTTTTGGTGGGACTCTTTTTAATAAATAATTAATTATTTATTAATTAATCACCCCTTTTATTGATCATTAATTTATCCTCTTATAGACCTCATTAATATGGCGCAGCGAGCACGAGATTGTACAGTGGAACTGTTGTATCAAGCAGATTTACAATGGGCAAAAGAAAATTGCAAAAATCCAGATCATTTGATTGAGAAACTGGCCGAGAGTGCTGCAAAACTAACAGCGAACCCGCAGTGACTATGGAGTTCTGCATTGTGCAGGCCCTGGAAGTGCTTAAAAGTAAATTAGTAAATAGTAAGTTCTTGAAGGAAAATATTTTTTATTTGGAAAAAGAACTAGAAAGTTCAAAGGCACAGAACCTGATACTTTACAATTTATTCACACTGCATATGGAGTCAAGTATCTCTTTAAGAGCATTTGTGCAAGCAGTAAAGTTTTACGCCCCCAGTTTGCAAAAAAGCCCTAGACCGTGCGGTCCTTGGGGGGTTCCCGGAGAATCCCAATGGGCAGGGACCACATACCCACCGCGGCTTATTTCTGAATCGCATTCGCGCGAAAGAAGCTTTACCGGGATAAAAGACTGAATTGCTGGTGGCTGCGGAGAAAGATGCCGCTTTTCCGATCACAGCACAGGACCCGTCCGAGCCGCGGGAGGAAGCGGCCACTGATCGTGCTTGGAATCGCTCGCAAAGTCCCGTAGCCCAACATAAACAGATCGCCGAGAGTCCTTTCAAGCCTGCGGCTTCTCCGGGAGCGTCAACGGCAGGGCAGGCAGCGACGAGACAGACCCCGACCCACCACGGGTCGAGCCCGTGCGCGTGCAGCAACAGAGTGAAGAAATCGCAAAAGAGCAACCTGAGCGACAGATCTCGGGGAAAAAGCCGCGAATTTCGGCTCGGAGAGACATCCTGCCGACCGTGCCCACGCTGACTGTAATTCCAGTGATCGCCACCATTACCAGTCGCAGCGATGGGACCGCATGGCCGTGCCATGTGGCAAGGTGCAGGAAGCGCGCCACACAAAGGCATCCCCACTAGCATAGCTACTTCAGACCAGAGTTCCAACCCGGAACGGAAGCCATGCGACACCCGAAACACCGGGATTTCTTGGTGCGAGAACTGGATGCGCCGTGCCGTTTCTCTTGGTTTCCCCGAAAACAAGGTGACAAAATGGTCAACGTGGCTGATCAAATCCCGAGTGCAGGACACAGAGAAAGCAATCCATCGCGAAAAGGAAGAATACGGCGACAGAAGATACTGGCTGCGAGAAAATTGGGTGCGACGTGCCATCACACTGGGTTGTAATGGACAGCACTTAAAGGAATTGGAAAGGTGGCGAATTAAGATCGTAGTACGGGTCTTTGAGGAAAATGAGTACAACGGCAGAAATACATCACCGTCAGGGGGGTGATGGGATAATAAAATATTAAAAGCTCATCTTAGAGCCAATGGTAATTGATGCTACACTTTGTCTCGACAGCTTGTTATACTGTTTATATGTGGTTATGTATAGTACTGTACAATGTTGCATTGAGTTATAGGCATGTCATAGTGGTTGCTACGTGCTGTTTTCAACATTATGTTTTGTATGCAAAGATAATAAGTATTCTTTAGCCAAGGTGCAAGGGCAGGTTATACCCTCGACAATTAATGGCCATAGAAAAGGGAGTGACATGTCCTGGATGGACAAAATGCCTCAAAATTACTCTGAACCAGACAATGAGGCAAAAGCTAGTAGATCTGGTTCTTTAGGCTTGCTTGAACATGTCTCAGAGCCAGAATGAGCCAGGTGGGTGTGCTTTTGGCCACGTTTGGAAAGAAGGCTTTCCATAGGTTGCAATACCAGGGTTTTATCCCTAGATCTATGTTGCTACTGGCCATTATTGCCTCAGGAAATTTGTAAGTATCAGCCCAAAGAGCCAGAGCGTCGTCTTGCAATTGTCCACGCTCTGGAAGGAACTACAAGCTTTGCTTGGAAGCTGAACTGTGTTTCAGTTTACCCAGACAAGACAGCAAGGACCCCTTGCTATTTTCAGCGTTGTAAAGCCCAGAGGACAGACACACGTCTTGCCGGGCCGAGAGGCGAAATCCCAGAGGAGCTGAGTGCCTGGGACAGTTTCGTTTGACTGGAGAAAGGAACGAGCACTGCTACAAAAGGATTACAGCCGAGAAACCTTCTCTCTACAAAGCTTTCAGCTACAAATCCTTTGGGAACAAATCCTGCCTCAGTAATAAGCTGCAGACACCAACAGAAAGTGAAATGGTGCTCCTGCAGCTTCCACGTGGTCATCGCCATTGTGGTTTGTCTAGATCGTAACGTGTGCCATGAGGTATCAGGATCAGTGAGTAATTACAATATCTGATTTTTATGAGCATCTATTGAAGGTCTGTTGCCTTAGGGAATTCTGGAGTTCCTCCCTTCCCCCATTGTGGGCAATCGCCAGCTTCATTGCTGAGGTTGCTTTTCTTTACAGTTTAAAGTGCTGTTTGTTGTTTCTGGATTTTTGTACATATTGTCTAAACTGTTACTTGTTCCTGATGGTGAGGTATCTATTCCACAACCCAACCCCTCAAATCTGTAAATAGGTTTTGATTATTTTTTTTTGTGTGGGACTTTTTTGTTATGCATAAAATTATTAATTTTTTATTAATTAATCACCCCTTTTATTGATCATTAATTTATCCTTTTATAGACCTCATCAGTGGTCTATAACAGACTCCAACCAGGATGTCAGATTTGTTAGGCCTCCCTTTGATTTTAACCCACAGTCTCTCAAACCCTTCATCCTCCACCTCAAGCTCTGTGGCAAAGAGAGTGACTCCCTAATATACAGAGCCACCCCTCCTCCTCTTCTCCCTTGCCTGTCTCTCCTAAAGAGCCTGTAACCCCCCAGTGCAGCACTCCAATTGCATGTGTTATCCTACCATGTTTCTGAGATGGTGACTATATCATAGTCACCCTGGTGGACCAAGACTTCCAGTTCCTCTTGCTTATTGCCCATGCTGCATGCATTGGTGTGCATGTACTTCAACTGGGCTCTCAATTTCCCAATTAACCCTAATTTGTGTCCCACTCTTTCCTCTTCAGAGGGACTGATTTCCTCACCCACCCCTACCCCAATTAAAGAACTTGTGCGTAACGTCCAATCCAAAACCACTCTTGTCTAGTTTGAAGACATTGCCCCTTGTCCTGTCACTACAGGCCTTTGCAAATAATCTCTATCCTTCTTCTAGGCCCTATTCCAGTATTGGAAGGCCCCTAGTAGGTCTCCCTAGAGTCTTCTCCAGGCTGAACAGCCACAGCTCCCTCTGCTTGTCCTCGTAGCAGAGGTGCTACAATGACCTGATCATTTTCATTGCCCTCCTCTGGACCCTCTCCATCAGGTGTTGTGAAGGCATCCTATGCCCAAAATTATGCCCCAGATATTACCAAAACTTGTCCCAACATGATTGGCTTGCATCCCCTCCACCCCTTTCCTTTCTGGAGTGGGTGCTCAGCCCAGAGCTGGGAAGACAAAGACAAAGGCACCAGTCAGACTCAGTAAACAACCCAACCAGCTTTCTTTGGCTTAAACAACATCATAAGCCCACCTCATGGGATGCTCATGTTTGGGCATAATTCTAGCTACACACTTGGCCATAGGCTGAAAGGGTCTTATCATGGTTGACTATTGGTCCAATTCAAGGACCAAAAAAGTGCACCCCAAATTGTAAACAAGTCACTCTTTGCCTGAGCTATTTGCTCTCTGCTTTTGATGTTAAGCTAATTCTTCTATTAAGCTCCATTCACTCACGTGTATGCTACCAGCCTCTGCAGTCTGGAGAGAAGCCAGCAACCCAGGAAGTGCCACCATGCCTCAGTTTATCCAGAAGCCTGCAAAGAGTCCTTCGCTTCACTTCGCCACAGCCTAGCATCATAATTTTCCAGTCCTGTCAGTTGGGAAGAGCCACTGCCTCAAAGGGACTGAATCTCTGAGGGTAAGCTTTAACCCAGTGTGACTCAACAGAGATAAAATCACTTGCTGTTTGCCCAGACAATATGTGTTGGGCAGAGCCACTAGAAGGACTCTTGGAAGGTGCAAAGATAACATTGCTCACTGGGCCACAGCTGGCCTACAACAATGACCCAGCCATTCACGCCTTCAGTACAAGATAATCTCCACCCATCAAGTACCCTGGAAAGGGTACACAATGGGTTCACCACCTGTTTCCTGATGTGTAATGAGTGTGGGGGTTTGTCTGGAGGGAGACGGAGGAGGTGGAGGGCCCCTCCTCCACGCCCCATCCAGATCTCTTGCCCAAACACACAGAAATGCACAGAAAGATTTCCGGGGGGAACAATACCGGGACATTTACCTAAGGATGTTTTCCTGGCCCCTGGAATTCCTGAGGGACAGTACTTGGATACATACCTGAGGACTGAAAACTGTATAAAAGACTTGAGCAACTACTGGCTTGGGGGAAGAAAAACTCAGATGAAAGAAAACACAGGAGACAGACCATGCGGCTGAGAAGTAGCCCGGGACAATGCTGCTCTGGAGAAAAGAAGCCTCAGCACCCTTTCTCTACCCAGGCTGCCCAGAGGACCACAGCTCTTCTCCAGCCAGAGCCTCAGCACCGTTCCTGTACCAACCCAACATCTCCTGCAGCACCTTTCCTCCACAGACTCAAACTGTCTTGGGGGATGAGGGCTGTGGTGATATCACAGTATCACAGTATTGCTTAGGTTGGAAAGGACCTCGAGGATCATCGAGTCCAACCTATCAACACAGACCCCATGACTAGACCATGGCACCAAGTGTCACGTCCAATCTCCCCTTGAACGCCTCCAGGGTCGATGACTCAACCACCTCCCTGGGCAACCCATACCAATGACGAATGACTCGCTCGGTGAAGAACTTCCCCCTCACCTCAAGTCTAAACCTCCCCTGGCGCAGCTTGAGACTGTGTCCCCTTGTTCTGGTGCTGGTTGCCTGGGAGAAGAGACCAACCCCTTCCTAGCTACAACCACCCTTCAGGTAGTTGTAGAGGGCAATGAGGTCACCTCTGAGCCTCCTCTTCTCCAGGTTAAACAATCCCAGCTCCCTCAGCCTCTCCTCATAGGGCTTGTGTTCAAGGCCTCTCCCCAACCTTGTTGCCCTTCTCTGGACATGTTCAAGTGTTTTGATGTCCTTCTTAAACTGAGTGGCCCAGAAGTGGACACAGTACTCAAGGTGCGGCCTAACCAAAGCAGAGTACAGGGGCACTATGACCTCCCTGCTCCTGCTGGCCACACTATTCTTGATGGAGGCCAGGATGCTATTGGCCCTCCTGGCCACCTGGGCACACTGTTGGCTCGTATTCAGGCAGCTGTCGATCAGCATCCCCAGGTCCCTCTCTGTTTGGCAGCTCTCCAGCCACTCCCACCCCAGCCTGTAGCTCTGCGTGGGATTGCCGTAGCCAAAGTGCAGCAGTCGGCACTTGGACTTTTGAATGCCATCCCATTGGACTCTGCCCATTGACCAGTCAGTCGAGGTCCCTCTGCAGAACCTTTCTACCCTCTAACTGACTAACATCTGCCCCTAACTTTGTGTCATCTGCAAACTTGCTGATGACTGACTCTCCCCCTTCATCCAGATCATCGATGAGTATGTTGAAGAGGACAGGGCCCAGCACTGTTCCCTGGGGGACTCCACTGGTGACTAACTGCCAGCTGGATGTGGCACTGTTCACCACCACTCTCTGGGCCCGGCCCTCCAGCCAGTTCCTAACCCAGCACAGAGTGTAATGGTCCAATCCACAAGCTGACAGCTTAGCCAGCAGTTTGCTGTGGGGGATGGTGTCAAAGGCCTTGCTGAAGTCCAGGTAGACCACATCCACAGGCCTCCCCACATCCACCAGATGGGTCACCTGATCATAGAAAGAGATCAGGTTGGAGAGGCAGGATCTGCCCTTCCTGAATCCATGTTGGCTGGACCTGAGCCCTTGGCTGTCCTTGAGGTGCGCAGTTATTGCCGCCAGGATAATCTGCTCCATCACTTTCCCTGGCATTGAGGTCAGGCTGACTGGCCTGTAGTTTCCAGGTTCCTCCATCTGACCCTTCTTGTGGATGGGGACCACATTGGCCAGTTTCCAGTCATCTGGGACCTCACCTGTGAGCCAGGACTGGAGGAAAATGATGGAGAGTGGCCTAGCTAGCACATCCGTCAGCTCTCTCAGCACCCTAGGATGGATCCCATCGGGTCCCATGGACTTGTGAATATCCAAGTGGCTCAGCAGGTCCCGAACTAATTCCTCATGGATTTCTGGGGCATTACACTGCTGCCCGACCCCATCGCCCAGCTCCGGAGGCCACTCGTCCTGAACTCCTCCTGCCCTGCTGTTAAAAATTGAGGCAAAGAAGGTGTTCAGGACCTTAGCCTTCTCCTTGTCTTCAGTCACCGTGTTCCCCTCCAGGTCCACTAGGGAGTGCAGGTTCTTCCTGCCCTTCTTCTTGTCACCCAAGACCTCACGATTAAACCATGGCAGCAAATGCCACATCCAATCCCCTCTTGAACACCTCCAGGGATAGTGAGTCCACCACCTCACTAGGCAGCCCATTCCAATGGCTAACAACTCTGTCAGTGAAGAACTTTTCTCCTCACCTCAAGCCTAAACTTCCCCTGGTGCAGCTTGAGACTGTGTCCTCTTGTTCTGGTGCTGGTTGCCTGGGAGAAGAGACCAACCCCTTCCTGGCTACAAGCACCCTTCAGGTAGTTGTAGAGAGCAATAAGGTCTCCCCTGAGACTCCTCTTGTTCAGGCTAAACCTAGTCAGGGCATTAGAGGTAACCCAACCTCTGTCTACCTCTTGGGTTTCTGTCAAGGGGGGCAGGGTGTGACTGTAGGAATCTATCTCTTTCTCACAATCCCTGATTGTTCACAACATACTTGCCACCTCTCAGAGCTCTGTCACTAAGAGGGGAGGTCCTCTCCCTGAGCACATTGCTGGCAGCTATGCTTACTGGTCTCCTACAAGATCAGTGTAAGAGTAGTACACACCCTGCAGCAAGATACCTGGGTGGCAATGTGTTCCCACTAGATCTCTATCTGAGAAGAGGCATCAGACCTGGCAGGTGTAGATTTTTCCTTGCATGTCCTTCTGTGTGGATTGCTGCGCCATGCCAGTTATGCTACATGTGACATTACACACCCTGAAGCTATCCTCTTCCAGTGAATGGAAACTAAGTATAATTCCAAACCTATGAGATTCTGCTCTTGGAATGTTTATGGTTTCATTAAGGCAGTGAAAATTCAAGGAGGTCTTTGTAGTTTTGCGTGTGTATATGGTCCCTCAAGCTTAGAGGTATGAAAATGCTTAGAGAGATTCCTGTTGCATTATTCCTTCTCTTCTCAATACCTCCAAAGTTCACCACATTTCCACAGGTTCCTCATCACTTCTGTGTCAACAGACTGTTCCTTTCTTGATAGTATTTGGAGATACAAATGGCAAGCCTGTGTGTAATCAGCATGAATTCCCATCATACTATGAACTATTTCCACTCATGCTTCACTAATTTCCTCACTCATTGGATAGCCAGGTAATGCTCTCCTACAACACAGCTCCTGTGAAAGTTGAACTGCTGCTTTATCTCTTCTTTCTGATAAGGCATGAGATAATTTTCACTTTTCACCTGCATAGTTCACATGAGTCACTGTAGAAAATCATAGGCATCTGAATGGGGTTAAACTCTTTGCTTCGTATCCTAATGATACATTATGTGTGTAATTTGGTTTGTATTCTACTTAGTTTGCCTAACCAAAGTAGGTTTCAGCTGTACGTTTGTGATACTACTAATTTTCAGAAATCTACAGAATTTTTCTGTTCTTGGGGTAATGATAAAAAGAGGTTTGAAAAGTGGTCAGTTCTTTAAATTGTTGGTGCAATGTTTCTAGTGCATACAGTGACATGGAAACAAAACAGAGTGAAGTACCTTACATATTGACACATTTGGTGTTTGAGGAGGTATAATAAAGAGAATAGATGACAATAAAAATATTGAAGTTTGCACTGTATGTTTGAACATAGGAGTAAGATTGAATCAAACCTAAAAATCAATTTGGGATTGATTTCTGACAATACAGCCTTCTTCCAATTAATTTTCCTTTAATAATATGGCAGGGGTTTTCTGCATGTTGCCTGATGTCCTATCACTGAAAACTGTTCCTTCCAAAATGCAGGTATACTTGGATCCTGCTAACACCAAAGTACTTACTTTCTGCCACAAAGTTTCCTTCATATTAGGCCACCAAAAAAAAAAAAAAAAAAAAAAAAAGCAAGCAATACCTGCAAGCTCCAAACAAACAAATGTAGTTTATTTTGTACTCTGCAACCTGCTGAATGTGACTACTGACATTAACTCTGAAGAAATCAGGTACTAGATCTGAACACTGTCCTGCTTAAGCTCAGGCATGGATCCTGGAGTGGTCCTTCTTATGTGATGGGGTTTATTCTGTGCTTGTATGTTGTGGGAATAACTCTTGCAGGGACAAGCACTTTCAGAGGGCAGGACTTGGCAGAAAAATAACCTCATTCACCTGCAAACTATTAAACAAGTCCTCAGTCTTACTTATTGCTGGCACCCACAGTTCTCCTTCCTGTTTCTTGACTGGCAAATAGATCTTTTACAGAACATGAGCCTTGCAACTCTTTTTAGTATGGAAGCACGTATTTTATTCAGTTTTCATATCTTTACCCAGAGCACAAAGCAAGTACTTAATAATTTAGTCTTACAGATGACTCAGACTCATCATATCCCAGGTTTACCCTTAAACCAAAGCTATTAATGGCCTGAATTTAGTATTATAGCTCTTAAATTCAAGACTGTGGGAGCAGACAGTACTTATAAAAGTACATAATACTTTTTTTTTTTTTTCTAAATGTCAAACTATTAAGGTTTATATTTCCTAACTTTTTCAAAGATTAGGGGAAATACAACTTAGATGCTGTACTTCATAGTACAGATGAGAAAGCCTGAGAATACTGGGATTTCAGCCTCCTTCATGTAGTCTTCCTAATGCTGTGAGAAAATTACTTCAAAGTACTCTTTTGACAGTCATTCTTGGATACACAGCAATTACTGTCATGCATTTTATGCAATCAACTTGGAGCACTGGTAGGTATGTCCCTAGCAGAGGTCTTTAGGTGTCAATTTCACAGTTTTGTCAGAAATAATCAGTCCTTAAGAGTTTCTCTGACAGAAAGATCTTTGAATAGATAATTCTTTATCTTCTGGCATCAATGTCTAACTTATCAGTTTTACAGTCATTAAGGAAATGCATAAAAAACAGTGTAAAATGTGCAACTTTTTCAACTGAGTGACATACCTCTCAGTGGGGTGACACTTTTTTATCTGATCCCAGGTAGTGAACTTCTGAAGTATGGAGAATACTCTTTATTTTCTTACCATATGTACATGCAGATATTACTCTCATCATGTCACCTTCTAAACATTTTCAGAAATATTCTGAAGTGTTCACTTACTCTTCTCAGATTAATAATAATTGATAATTAGAATTATTAAAAATTCAACACTTTGGAAGTATGAATGAATGAATGAGTTCTACAGGTCAATGCATCTGATTTTAAAGTGGGAAAAATTCTATTAGTTGTCAGTTTGACGGCAAATTCCTGGAGGATTATGTATGTTGTTTCCAATTTTCTCTTTATCTTGACATACCTTGTGGATGAACTTTAGCAAGATTATAATCATGACCATTCACCAGAGCCTGAGTCTTCAGTGAACAGCTAACTTTAGCTTTTATATATTCATATTCAGGAGAAATCAATCCTATTTAATCCTTCCTTTGCATACTAACAAGTTTTCTTAAGGTATCTTATGTGATTTCATATCAGTGTAAGTTCACAGGATCAAAATTAAATAAACTTTTAAAATCTGTTTCAAAATGAGACTCCTTTTTAGCTTGTCACTGTGTGAACTACAGTGGATGTTTACTCTGCATAACAGTGGGAGGTCTTGCGTAAACATAGATGAAGTAAAGAAGAAAGAGAAAGAGAGGTTACTTTTTTGCAAGCCATTTTCCGCTGTTTACATAGGTGTGAAACAGCCATATTTGATTAGAAGCAACTAATGTAAGGCCCTTAGAAGACAGAACAGAAGTCATAAAATGTCTGTTGGGAGAATGACAGAACAAAGGCAGATAGTGAAGTATGTGATTTTGGCTGTAAATGTCTCAGGCTAGTGCAAGGCTGAATTTTTTGCTTGTCTAGTAATGACCAAGCCTGTTTTCTTAGCACACTTCTGCCTACAATCTGTCAAAAGAATCTCCAGAATATGACAATGTTTCACTTGACCACTAGAAATTCAACCTTCCTCCTGTTTATAAAGTTTTGAGTCACAAAGTGATGAAAGCAATGTTTCTGTTCTGAAATCAAGAAACTATTTATTAGCCAAGTCTTGCACAGGATTCTGATTCATAGCAAGAGGATTTGATTGTACTTCACAGAATCACAGAATGCCAGGTTGGAAGGGACTCCAAGGATCATCTGGTCCAACCATTTTAGCTAGTAGTATAGTTTAAATGAGCTGGCCCAGCACCAAGCTGAGTCTTAAAACTGACCTATTTAGGGGAATCCACTACTTCCCTTCAGAAATTATTCCAAAGCCTAACTTCTCATGGGAAAAAAAAAATTTCCTTCCAAAATCCAATTAGAATCTCCCCAGGAGCAGCTTGTACCCATCAGCTCTCATCTTTTTCCATGTGACTCTTTGTAAAAAGAGAGTCTCCATAGTCCTGGTAGGCACAGTTTATGTACTGGTATGTAGTAATAACATCTTCCTTAGGCCTTCTCTTCTCAAGGCTGAACAAACCCAGTTCTCTCAGCCTTTCCTTATATGGCACATCTTCAGGTCCTCTGATCACTCTTGTGGCCCTTCTCTGGATGCTTTCTAGCTTGTCCACATCTTTTTTGTACAGGAGGAACAGAACCTGCATGCAGTGTTCCAGGTGTGGTGTGACAAGCACTAAGTACAGTGGGATAATGACTTCTCTATCTCTGCTGGTGATGCCCTTGTTGATGCAACCCAGCATCTTCATAGTTTTCTTTGCTGCTGCAGCGCACTGTTCACTTATGTTGAGCTTGTTGTACACCAAGATCCCCAAGACCCTTTTCACAGTTCTGCTCCACAGCCAGGTGGATCTCAGTCTGAGCTGCAGTCCTGGGGTATGTATTCCCAGGTGCAAGACTCTACATTTTTCCCCATAGAACTTCATAAGGTTCTTGCTAGCCCACTCAGTCAGCCTGCCCAGGTCTTCCTGGAGGAGTGTGTGTCCCTTCTGGAGCATTTACCTCCCCACTCATTTTGGTGTCACCTGCAACTTCGTCAGGATACTCATGATACCAACATCCAGATCACTTACGAAGATACAGCAGACACGCTGGAGGGAAGGGAGGCCATCCAGAGGGACCTTGACAGGCTGGAGAGGTGGGCACAAGCCAACCTCATGAAGTTCAAGAAGAGCAAGTGCAGGGTTCTGCATCTGGGTCGAGGCAATCCCAGGCACAAATACAGGCTGGGTGGTGACTGGCTGGAAAGCAGCCCTGAGGAGAGAGACTTGGGGGTGCTGGTGGACAAAAAGCTCAACATGAGCTCTCAATGTGCACTTGCAGCCTGCAAGGCCAATCAGATCCTTGGCTGCATCAGGAGAAGTGTGGCTAGCAGGTCGAGGGAGGTGATCCTCCCCCTCTACTCAGCCCTGATGAGACCCCACCTGGAGTACTGTGTCCAGTTCTGGAGCCCCTATTACAAGAGGGATGTGGAGGTGCTGGAACGGGTCCAGAGAAGGGCCACAAGGATGATCAGAGGGCTGGAGCACCTCTCCTATGAGGACAGACTGAAGGAGTTGGGGCTGTTCAGTCTGCAGAAGAGAAGACTCCAAGGTGACCTAATTGTGGCCTTCCAGTATCTGAAGGGGGCCTACAGGAAGGCTGGGGAAGGACTTCTCAGGATGTCAGGTAGTGACAGGACTAGGGGGAATGGAATGAAGCTGGAGGTGGGAAGATTCAGGCTAGATGTGAGGAGGAGGTTCTTCCCCATGAGAGTGGTGAAACCCTGGAATGTGTTGTCCAGGGAGGTGGTCGAGGCCCCATCCCTGGGGGTGTTTAAGAGCAGACTGGATGAGGCTCTGGGCAGCCTGATCTAGTGTGAGGTGTCCCTGCCCATGGCAGGAGGGTTGGAACTAGATGATCCGTGTGGTCCCTTCCAACCCTGAATGAAACTATGAAACTATGAAACTATGAAACTATACCAAACAGCACTGGACCCAATTCTGATTCCCACAGGACCTCGCTTGTGACTGGTTTGAGAAACAAGTATTTACCATCTGGGTACAGCCTGCCACCCAGCACACAGGCCACGAATCTAGGCAATAATGTGTCAGTTTCTCTACAAGGAGATTGTGGGAGGACCATGTCAAAATCCTTGGAGAAGTCCAGGAAGACAGTGTCAAGTGCTCATCCTGCATGAACCAATCCATGTTGGCTTTTCCCAGT
The DNA here is from genome assembly GCA_011125475.1 of Melanerpes aurifrons. Lineage (NCBI taxonomy): Eukaryota > Metazoa > Chordata > Aves > Piciformes > Picidae > Melanerpes > Melanerpes aurifrons. Next base: position 215,435 of record WWNC01000081.1, on the reverse strand, counting down.
TGCATGCTTCATCTGATTTGTGACAGTCTCCAGGATGGGGGACTGGTTCCATAATTTTCCTAGGGGTTGAAGTGAGGCTAATGGGCCTATAATTTCTCAGATTCTACATGGAACTCTTCTTGTACATGAGGGTGATATTAGCCTTCTTCCACCCTTCAGAGATGTCTCCTGATCTCCATGACTTCTCATAGATTATGGAGAGCTGCCTTGCAACAACATCAGCCATCTCTCCTAGCATCCTTGAGTGAATGGCATCCAGGCCCATTGATCAGTAAATTTCAAGCTCCTATAATAGTTGACACACCCACTCTTCCTTAACTGAAGGTGGGACTTTGTCTGCATCAACCTGCATTTTTGTTCCTGTGGCCTGGGACCCAACAGCATTGTTGAAGACAGAAGTGAAGAAGTTATCGAGGACTTCCGCATTTTCAGTGTTCTCGGTCACTAGACCACTTCTTCTGTTTAATAGTGGGCCTATAGTCCCTTTCTGTTTCTGCTTGTTGTTAACACATCTGAAGAGCCCTTTCTTGAAGTTTTTGACATCTTCAGCAAATTTCAGTTGAAACTGAGCTTTTTCTTTTCTAAATGCATCTATGCACTGCTAATGCCTCTGTAATTTTCAGCAGGTAATTGTTGTAGTTTAAGCTTTACCCTAAGTCCAAAAGCCCAAATGGAGCAGACTTAGATTACCTCCACTCTCCTTTTTTTTCCCAGTAAGGTAAAAGCAAGTTAGGCAGGGTAAGGTAAAAATCACAAAAGAAATGGTCTGGAATTAGTTTGGAAATAAAAAAGTTATTTTTAACAAATATATATATATATATATATAGTATTTGATTAACAAGAGAGGTTACAAAGGTGTAGGGAAAATGGTAAATAGAAAAATATACAAAACCAGACCCCTCCAGGGATGGGTGTAACCTGGTACAGTAATTTTCCTCTTATCTGTCTCTCATACATTTCCCTTTTGCATCTCAGCAGACCGAGAAGCTCAGAGTTAAGCCAAGGGAGTCTCTTGTTCCACCTATAATCCTTTCCTTTAGAGTTAATGAACCAGTTTTGTGTGTCTAGGAGAGTGTTCTTGAAAAACTCACTAGCTCCCTTATCTCCATGGAAACTTCCTACAGGATCCCTCCCATCTGAGTCCTAAGCATGCTGGAGTTTGCTCTTCTGAAATTTAAAACATTTGGTTTGGAGCTCACTTTCAGCATACTCATCAGCATCCTAAATTCCACAATATTGTGGTTGTTGCGGCCTAGGCTGTCACTAACTGGATAGTGAGCAGCAAGTCCAGCAGTGCCTCATTCCTGGTTATCACATCTAACACTTATATGACCAAGGAGTTCTCTACACATTCCAGAAACTTGTTTACTTCGGTAGACACCATAACTGACTAGAGCTCTTATTCAGACAGAAGAAAATCAACAAACCACAGGAAGGCTACCTTCTCAATCAGGTCAGGCTGAGAGGCAAAGGAAGACCATATGAATAGAACTAGAATCATCAAATGCCTTGTTCTTCTGGGGAAACAGTCACAGAGATGTCACAGTATATGGCCTGCACTCAATAAATGATCTAAAGAACAAAACCAGTAAACATCCACCACTTAATTAGTCAGATTCTGCAGATTTAAGCTGTGTTGGCTGAGGATAAGGATACATAATTCAAGCTGATCTGTGGGTTACTTAATACATGTATATTAAGATGATGTTGCAGATAAGCCCCACTTATACATGTTGTTTTGATAAGAGCATGCTTTGGCCACTATTAAAATTGCCAGTGAATTGAATTTAGATGGTGCAACCCTGAGTTAATCTCATCTGACATTAGACAAATTCAGTGGTAAAATCTTGGCAGAGATGTCAGCACCTCAACAGAATAATCAAAGATATGAAGAGTTGCCTGTGCTGCTTGTATTCATGCAAGCACAGAGTTTGAGTGCAGTTTGATAACCAAACATTATGCACACAAATATATCATGACATCCAAAGCCCTTTTTTGTTGTTAAAGGCTGGTCTGATGAGTAAATGGTAACTAAATATCATGCAATGATTATCCTCATTTCTAGATTGCATGCAAATGATACTAAGAAATTACATTGAGCTTTTATTAAACTTTTGTTTATTGATCTCAAAGAAACTCGTAAATTTAGTTTCATTTTATAATCTTCTTTTCACAATAATGAAACATGATTTCACACAAGTCCTCTACTAATTCATTGCATAGGTCTAAATATGTCACTGTGTTTACTTCTTTACAAAAGGCAAAGCTAAACTAGTACCATAACACCTTAACATACTATCATTGCTGTTGTATCTTTACACTCTGCTCACAGAAGGTTCATTTTACTGTGTGCTGTACAAGCATAGAGTAACAGAGGTCTTCTTTCCTAAATATCTGAGGTTGAAAGAACTGTATCTAAAACAAAGCCAAGAATAGTTGGCAGGTACAGTGTGTCTTCCCCAAGCCACGAAGCTACACCAAATATCTCCTTTTCTGTGTATAGAAAGATAAAAACATTTTGAGATAATATAGTTTCCAAAGAGAATAAGATATACACATGCCTCTTAAAAATGCAGTCAATCAAAATATATCTTGAGGTGATGCCAGCAAAATACTGAGTGACAAAATGCCTGTTTTTCTTCTTGTGACCTTTCCAGGAGAAAGAGACAAATAAAGGGTTTAAATGAATGTCTTTAAATGAGTATGTTGCTGTTGGTTAGCATTTATTTTCTTCACAGTTTCTTACAGAAGTCTTTTAGAAACCACTTTATATTCTGAAGGAAAAGTGAAATATGCTTACTGTGTACCAGATTAGAAATTAAAGTAGCTTATTTTTTTATATCTGAAAAGTTTATATGAAACATTGATTTAGAACACAATAAAAGTGGCTTGGTTGTAAAGTTTAGATCATGATCTAATAGAAGCTATTTTGTATTCAGGCAAGAAAGTTTATCAAGATTTCCTCTGTAAGTCTTCATTACTTAGGTCACTTTTGGTGACTTTTGGATCTCCTTCAGGTATTGGAAGTACAATTTAATTGCCTAGTCAAAAGTGTTGATATAATATGATACCTTCATCTGGCATTCAATCCCTGTTTGTCATAGACAACGAATATGTGATGTGCATGGAAAAAACAGATAAACAAATAACAACCAAAACTAAAAAAAAACCCAAAGAAACCAAACACAAAAACCTGTTGGATCTGGAATTCTGGAATACCTTTTTTTTTTGGTTGTTTTTTTTTTTTTTTATTGGCAAGGTTTAATTTCTGCAAATGAAATAGCAAAATAGCTGGCTTCTTTTGCCAACTCCTATTCAGGTTGGATCTCTGATAAGAATTGATCTCTTTTGAGAACACTAATCTTTCCAAGTTGAAAAAATTGACTGAAATTCACAAGGAGATAATTTGTTATGCTAGCTCCCACTATTGTACTGGACAGGTGGTTCTAGTTTTTTTTAATTTATGCAGTGATGTTGACATTCATAATTCCTTTATTATTTTCTTTCCTTCTTTATTTTTTAAAAAATTATTTTTATTTGGAACCTAAACAAATAAGCTGTCACTTAAATAAGAATAAATCAATTGATAATCAATCAACCAATCATGGGCATTTAAATTTGGTATTATGTCCCTTGCCCCATTGTGTTGATTTATTTTTACATTTTCCAGAATATACATTATGACTGCAGTCTCATGTTATTTCATACATTAAAGGATATAGCTACACATGCAGTAGAAGAAAATATTATGCCAACTGTGATACGGGTGTACATGTTTGTGTGTATGTGCATGTGTGTGTAGTTTAGACTTTCCAGAATTGTTTAGATATTTATATGTATCGGTGTTTATTTACTTATGCTTTCCATGCTTATTCTTAGTTACATTCAAAGGAATGTATGCATAATGGGACATATACCTGCATAAAATCACATCACAGAATGATAAAATCACATGACAGAATGACAAAATCACTGAAAGGTGGGGGTTGGAAGAGTCATGTAGAGATCATCTAGTCCAACTGGCCTGCCAAAGTAGGATCACCTAGAGCAGGTTGCACAGGAATGCATCCAGGTGGGTTTTGAAAGTCTCCAGAGAAGATGACTCCACAACCTTTCTGGGTGGCCTGTTCCTTCCTCCCTTCCTTCCTCCCTTCCTTCTTTCCTTCCTTCCTTCCTTCCTTCCTTCCTTCCTTCCTTCCTTCCTTCCTTCCTTCCTTCTTTCCTTCCTTCCTTCCTTCCTTCCTTCCTTCCTTCCTTCCTTCCTTCCTTCCTTCCTTCCTTCCTTCCTTCCTTCCTTCCTTCCTTCCTTCCTTCCTTCCTTCCTCCCTTCCTTCCTTCCTTCCTTCCTTCCTTCCTTCCTTCCTTCCTTCCTCCCTTCCTTCCTTCCTCCCTTCCTTCCTCCCTTCCTCCCTTCCTCCCTTCCTTCCTCCCTTCCTCCCTTCCTCCCTTCCTCCCTTCCTCCCTTCCTCCCTTCCTCCCTCCTTCCCTCCCTCCCTTCCTCCCTCCTTCCTTCCTTCCTTCCTTCCTTCCTTCCTTCCTTCCTTCCTTCCTCCCTTCCTCCCTTCCTCCCTTCCTCCCTTCCTCCCTTCCTCCCCCTCCTTCCCTCCCTCCCTTCCTCCCTCCCCTTCCTTCCTTCCTTCCTTCCTTCCTTCCTTCCTTCCTTCCTTCCTTCCTTCCTTCCTTCCTTCCTTCCTTCCTTCCTTCCTTCCTTCCTCCCTTCCTCCCTTCCTCCCTTCCTCCCTTCCTCCCTTCCTCCCTTCCTCCCTTCCTCCCTTCCTTCCTTCCAAATTCCTTCCTTCCTTCCTTCCTTCCAAATTCCTTCCTTCCTTCCAAATTCCTTCCTTCCGAATTCCTTCCTTCCTTCCTTCCTTCCAAATTCCTTCAGAATTCCTTCCTTCCTTCCTTCCATCCACTTTATCATCTGTCAGTTTTGCCCTATGATATGTCCTCTTAAATTGGATCTGTAAGCCCTTCATAAAGTTTAATAAATCCTCAGCATTTCACCCTAAGGAAATTATATTAAAAACCTTCAAATGTGAATTTGGGCCTGCAGACACACAGCACTGGGAATTATATCACCATAATCAGCTTGTAATGAAAGCCTCTGTCGCTGTTCTCTCCCAATCATAATCTGCCTGTCTTTATGAAAAAAGGGGGGTTTGTCTGGGTTCATCTGCAAGCTTTAATTGGAAGATGTCTTCATTTCATTCCAGCCTACTGGGATAATAACTCAGCCCCATGTTTAAACACAGGCCCTTGCCGGTGATATTTTTTCATTTAGTAAAGCATGTCTCTTTAAATGATTTAGCAAATCACTGTGAATGCCAAGGCGGGATGATTGGCAGCTCATTGCTGGTGCACCATTTGCATGACATTTGTTCTTCAGCCCAGAAAGCTGCGGCAGGTAAACAAGCAGGCCCTGTACTGACTCCCTGTGAGTCCTTCCCTGTTTATTTTCTCATAATCAAATGACATTTATGGAGAAGCAAATGCAGCTGCACATATATGGAGAAAAAAATGCAATCAGACCAAACATGATGACTTCATTCAAGGGACATTTTGAGTAAAGAAAGGACATTTTTATGGCATAAGGTTTTTTTTGCAAGTCAGTCAAATTCCATTTTACAATCTTTTTAAATATAAATGTTAAGTTCAAATAATTGATTCCATCCAGTAGCATTGCCAGTGTTTCAATGGAAACTGTAGAAGTGCAAATATTTTTAAATTGTAATTATACTTTTCTGTAGCCTTCTGAGGTTTTTTTTTTTTAAGGGCCAAATCTCTCTTTCTAGTTATAAAGCTATTCTATTGTGTTGCTCTATATTTTTCATAAAAAAGTTATTTCAGTGAGGAAGGTTAATTCTGAACTTAAACATTTTAGACATATTTCCTAGCATATCATGGTGTCAAGAGACTTTGCAGAGAACAAATTGAAAGATTAAAATATGTATATAATATACAATACATATATATACTGCATCATACAATGCTTGTACAGCAGCTGATAGCATCCTGCTGTTACAGAAGTTTCACTTTTATTTCAAAGGCCCTTTGAAAATACAAAAAAGTTAAATGCAATTATTGAGCACAGAAGGGGCTACTGGGTGAGGGACATACACACATGACACACAATCACCTTGAGTGACTGTGTTCCATTTTTCAGTTCTTGTCAAGGAAGTATATACTCATCCATTTGCTTAAAGAGGTAAACCTCTGTATTTGTGATGTTTTTTGAAGAAGATTTTAGGTGAGAGAAGCCATGAAATTTGAAAGATTCTTTAGCAGCTATGTAAAGCAGGGTAAGTAGAATCATATAGTCCCTGCACAACTTGACTTAGGAAGTAAAGGAAAAATTTTCTTTTACCACCTACTTACAAGTATTTTTTGAAACTGTACTTAAATAGAAGAATGCATGGGTAGGTGTTCATGGAGGGAAAGGTGAATGGCATTCCATCAAGCTCTCTATTTAATTGTTTGCAAATTGTTTGAGAATCTACTGATTAGTGTCCCACAGGAGGCTGCTGGGAACTCAACACATCGTGAAAATTTTACCACAGAGTGAACGGAAGATCTGCTTTGGCAGAGAGAAGAGCAAATATGTTCCACAGAATTGTCTTTGTCTTGTCTTTTCCCAGAATAAATTTTACTCATATTTTTTCATGCTATCATTTTCTCCAGTTGTTTTGGAAAGACATTCTTCTTACTCTAGACCAACATGGATGTAATAGACTTCTCTCTGGAGTTATTGTCATTTACTGCATCACTCTTTTATCTGTAGACAGCATCCAAAATCAGACTTGCGAATTGGGCTAATAGTATTTCAGTGTGATACTGTGTTCAGGATCCTCGCATGGAGCAGGAGACAACTGGTTAAGCACTTGTTATGTTTTTTAGCATCTCATGCTTATGAATTCCTATGCAGAATAACTGAGTTCAGCCTGAGAAAACACAATATATAGAGTACAGCCTGAACTCTAAAGGAATCGTTAATGTGGCTCAAGAGAAGGCAGGACCAGGTAACTGGTGGAGAGCCAAAATAACAGTTGTGGAGAGGTAATTTGCCTGCAATTGGATCTGAGCTGAGAAACAGGAAATATTGTCTCACTCCTTTGTAGCTGGAAGACTGTGAGGGAAAGAGAGCAGGCATATACAGAGAACCAGATGCGACAATAGAACTGATGGATCATGGAGGCACATGGAGAGACCAGCTCTATCCTTTAGTTCAAAGAAGGCAAGTCTAAGTGTTTGGGAGAGTAAAGGTAATGAGAGTCACTGCTTGGAGGGGATATGGATTGAGACATCAAATGCATCTCCAGTTGTTGCCAAAGGGAGACTGTAAAATTAAAGAGTGAGGAAAGTCATAAAAATTAATTAGAATTGCCAGCACTCACTAGCTGTAGTCAGGTGAGTCAGTGGTGGTAACCTAATGACTGGGACTCTCACAAAGCTGGATAAAAAAAACCTTCTTGGCTGTTAGTCCTCACTAGTTGTGATAAGTTGTCATGTTTCTAAACATATTAGATTTTTTAAAAAATATCTCTCTTATCTAGGGGTCTTTTAGGAAACAGCTGTCTATACATCCATTTTTTATCTTTCTAATTCTGACGGAGTCAGAAGAAAACTCCTTGGTTTGTGTAGCTATTATCAAATTAAGGCATAGATTGTCTAATTTGCTAGTCCTAGTTGCTCTTCTAGAAGATTCACGGTGCACATGATTTTAATTGCTAATACTTTCTTCCTTTCTAACTCATTACTCTAAACAGAATCCTGTGAACATTTGTGAAAAGAGATTAATCTGAAATAAGGATAAGAGCCTACAAATTACTACTGCTTAAGGATATTTTCAAGCTGTGGATACCTGAAAGAACTTTGTAAAATTAGTAAATTTGAAAATAAAAATTCCACCCCCATAGCCTCTTTATGCCACTTCACCTCATACAGATGCCAGGAATAATAATTTCTGGAAAAATCTCTGAATGTAAGAAATCTGTCCAGGAGTTGAAAATGTGACCTTTCATAACTACTGTACAGTGGTCAGAAAAATATTGCTGAAACTGTTCAAGTCACATTTTTTATTAGCCTGGACTGTGATGAGCAGGAAAGACTTACAGGGATGCGAAGAGGCATAAACTCCACGTTTGACAAGATTGTCTCCATGGACCAGTTTTACACATAGCATGGATTCACTTTGTCTTCTCAGATTGAACTGTAGAAAGCATCAAAAGATCATTATTATCTTTCCTTGTTATGTGGGTTAATGTTTTGTTCTCACAGATATTTGGAGAATGGCTGCTGCTTGTATTCCATGCCCCCAACTCCCCCCTCCACCCCACCTCCCCCAGTTTACATGTGCCTAAGGTCTGCTATTCATTGTTTATTGTGCTTTAAATGTACATCATCTGGCCAGGGAAAAGAAAAATACTGTAATATAAGAGATATACTCAGTGACATTGATATAGAATAAGAACAAATTAAACAGTGTGCAAATGCTTCAAGGTTTTAAGCCTGTTTCTTCAAACTGTGGAGCAAATAGGCAACCCAAAATCACCTACTAGCTAGAAAGTTAGGAACTAAATGTATGTTCTATAGCAACTCTTGGAAACTAATTGACTACCTCCTGTCGGAAGAATGAATCTCTTAAATCACTGCCAAGGTGAAGTGTGATGTTGTATAGGACTGTCCATGTGTAGATTTGGGTCAAATTAAAAAACCTTCCAAAGAGTAGAGGTAACTGGGTAGGAAATTGGTTTTAAATTCTGTTTAAATGGTAACAGTGATTCCTGGACTTGGTCAAAATTTCTCTGGAACTGGAGGAAAGAGGAAGGAGAGGAGGTGAAGAACACTGGGATAGAGGGGCAAAGGAGGAGTGAAAAGAGAAAATTAAATGGGAAGGGGAGAAGAAACTAATAGGGACAAGAGAAGGGGGAAGACAAAGCAGGGTAAAAGAGGAAGAGGATTGAAAATGGGAAAAGGGAAAGAGAAATGGAAAGGGAAAATGAAAGGGAAAGGAAAATGGAAACACGAATGGAATGGACTAGAGAGTTTCTCAAAGCTATGTTCTATTTCCTGCTTGTCTCAAATGAGAGAAACATTGTCCTCTCCCAGTTTTATGAGGAACAGTAAAAATCTACTCCGTTTTAAGATTTATTAAATATTCTTTCTCCCAAAGACTTACAAAGATGGACTTTTGAAAGTTCTTTAAACAAATATTCATAAAGAAGTAAGTTTAAAAAAAATTTAATAGTAAAACAATTGTGTTGAATTGGATACCGTTCATTAAAATTAATTATTTTCACTAAAGCCATACATTTTCCAACAAAAAGTATCTATTTCAATAATTTAAAATGTCTATGCTTTTGGTTAAAATAGAATAGAATAGAATTAACCAGGTTGGAAAAGTGTTCAATGTAAGCTGATTTTTGTGAGTTTTCAATTAACGTATAAAGAAAAGGGCAAACTCTTCCAATCTAAGCAACTGAAATAGTACAAATACATGTGTAATTCCAGATATTATTTTACAAGTTATGAAAATGGGATTTAATAACCATATGTGGTTTAAGTATACAAAATTCCAGTAATGGATTTTCTCCTAACTTTTTTTCTAATAAGAACCGCATTCTCAGCATTAAACTTTGCATTCTACAGGAATTGTTGGCTTCAAAATATTTTTATAGAAAAAATTTGATTCACTATTTAAATTTTTGGAATGCAGCAGACGACCATATGGAAAAATGAAAGGAATGGCAAGCAAAAAGGATCATAATTGCTTTTGGAAAGATGTCTGAAAAGAAAAGGTTTTGATAACATTATCATGAGGAAAGAATTGCTGGGGTCCTGTTTCACCTATTCTAGTTGACTAAAAATCACACTGAATCACAGAACATTAGGGCCTAGGAGAGACCTCAAAATATCATCTTGTCTAATCTCCCACTCCCAGAGGAGGATCACCTAGAATAGGTCACACAGGAATGCATCCAAGTGGGTGTGAAATGTCTCCAGAGAAGGAATCTCCACAACCCCTTCCAGTATTTGGTCACCCGCACCGTGGAGAAGTTTTTCCTTATGTTCACCTCTTATGCTGCAGCTTGCACCCACTCCCCCTTGTCTTATCACTGGACATCACTGAGAAGACCCTGGCCCCATCTTCCTGACACTCACCTGTCACATATTTACAAACATTAATGAAGTCACTGCTCAGTTTCATCTTCTCTAAGTTAGAGACCCAACTCCGTCATTCTTTCCTCATTAGTGAGATGTTCCACTCCCATAACCATTCTTGTGGCTCTCTGTTGGACTCTTTCAAGTAGTTCCCTGTCCTTCTTGAGCAGAGGGCCCCAGAACTAGACACAATATTAATCATCTAAAGACAATTCATATTCTTTTGGTAGAGATGCTAGAGTATAATGCCATATATCATGGTATAACTTGAATATAAGACAGAGAGCTGAGGAGGTTGGCAGTGGCCCTTATCTGGTCTGTTCTAGCAGTTAAAGCTGTTTCAGGATATTTTGCTGATTTTTTTTTTAATTAGAGAAAAAAAAAAACAACAAAAGATTCATACATATCTATGCATTTTTAACCAGACTCTGTTTGAAATGTAAGAAACACAGTTTGGCAGCATAATACTTCAAGAGTGTAACACAGAATGTAGAGTAATGGCATAATCTAAAATACAGAAATGTCTGGTACCAGTATCAGTACCTACACAGGTACTTTAAGGCATTTCTTATTTCTCTCAGTTTTATTCCTTGTGCCTATCTAACTAAAGGTTAAAATAAATTACTTATTTAATCTCTTGTGTCTCCATCAATAGGCTTTGCAGTGAATCTCCCTTTGGTCTGATTTTTTTCCCACTTTGATCCTGTGGTTAGTCATTTATACATATTAAAAGAGTTTAAATAGAGGAGACCAAAGACTTTTTTTTCCTCTTCTGCCATATCAATTACACCAAGAACCTCATGATTAGGTTATGCAGACGAATTTGGATGTTTGGTGTTGAAGACCTTGGATGGTTAGAAGCAAAGCTGGGCCTGGGTTTCAAACCTCATCAGTGAGCTGTATGCTAATGTGCAGGCTCACATCCTGTATAGTCTGAGTTTCACTGGGGTGGTGGGCTGAAATTTCCCCCCAGCATTAACTTTGCCAGACCAACTCGGTTTTCTACTTTTCGGCTCAAAATCTGTAACAAATTTTAAAGCCATAGCCTAAAACTACCACAACTAGCTAATGAGCATGAAAATGTTTGACACCTCTCCACTGTAGCAGTCTGAAATACATCAATGATTTTTCTCCCTGGTGATACGTGATTGATACTCTCCCATTACAAATCAAGCCCTGTGTGAAATACAGTGAAGTAACCTTTTCTCAGTTATTTATTTCTTCCCTATGGCTTGAGGCACAATTAGCCCATACATTCTTTCCAATTGATTCATATGAATATTATAAAGCATAAAGTTTATGCTTTACTGTACTCTCACTTAGTTTTATTGCTCATGTTTGAAAACATTGTGCAGATGTTATACTCGACGTATTTAGAAAGATAGGATAGGATAGGATAGGATAGGATAGGATAGGATAGGATAGGATAGGATAGGATAGGATAGAATAGAATAGAATAGAATAGAATAGAATAGAATAGAATAGAATAGAATAGAATAGAATAGAATAGAATAGAATAGAATAGAATAATAAACCAGGTTGGAAGAGACCTTCAAGATCATCACGTCCAACCCATCAACCAATCCAACCCACCTAAACAACTAAACCATGGCACCAAACACCCCATCAAGTCACCTCCTGAACATTTCTAATGATGGTGACTCCAGCACCTCCCTGGGCAGCCCATTCCAATGGGCAATCACTCTATCTGTACACAACTTCTTCCTAACTTCCAACCTAAACCTTCCCTGGTGCAACCTGAGACTGTGTCCTCTTCTTCTGCTGCTGGCTGCCTGGGAGAAGAGACCAACATCCACCTGTCCACAACTTCCCTTAATGTAGTTGTAGAGAGCAATAAGGTCTCCCCTGAGTCTCCTCTTCTCCAGGCTAAGCAATCCCAGCTCCCTCAGCCTCTCCTCATAAGGCTTGTGTTCCAAAATCCTCACTAACTTCGTTGCCCTTCTCTGGACATGATCAAGAAAGTCAACATCCTTCCTAAACTGAGGGGCCCAGAACTGGACACAGGACTCAAGGTGTGGCCTAACCAGTGCAGTGTACAGGGGCAAAATGACCTCCCTGCTCCTGCTGGCCACACTGTTCTTGATGCTGTCCAGGATGCCATTGGCCCTCTTGGCTGCCTGGGCACACTGCAGGATCATGTTCAGCCTACCATCAACCTGTACCCCTAGGTCCCTCTCTACCTGGCTGCTCTCCAGCCACTCTGACCCCAGCCTGTAGCACTGCATGGGGTTGTTGTGGCCAATGTGCAGAACCTGGTGCTTGGATGAGTTAAATCCATGCCGTTGGGTTCTGTCCATCTGTCCAGCCTGTCAAGTTCCCTCTGCAGAGCCTCTCTACCCTCCAGCTGATCAACTCCTGCCCCCAGTTTGGTGTTGTCTTCAAATTTACTGATGGTGGACTCAATGCTCTCATCCAGATCATCAATAAAGATGTTAAAGAGCACAGGGCCCAGCACTGATCCTTGAGGCACACCACTAGTGAGTGGCCGCCAGCTGGATGTGGCACCATTCACCACCACCCTCTGGTCTTGGCCCTCCAGCCAGTTCCTAACCCAATGCAGTGTGCTCCCATCCAAGCCATGGGCTGACAGCTTGGTCTGGAGTTTGAGGTCCAGGTAGACTACATCCACAGGCCTCCCCACATCCACCAGGCAGGTCACCTGATCATAGAAGGAGATCAGGTTGGTCAGGCAGGACCTGCCCTTCCTGAATCCATGCTGGCTGGACATGATCTCTTGGCCATCCTGTAAGTGCTGTGTGATTGCACTCAAGATGATGTATTCCATAATCTTGCCTGGCACTGAAGCCAGGCTGACAGGTCTAGAATTCCCTGGCTCATCCAACCGACCATTCTTGTGGATGGGCACAACATTGGCCAGCTTCCAGTCTTCTGGGACCTCTCCAGTGAGCCAGGATTGCTGAAAAATGATGGAGAGTGGCCTGGCCAGCTCATCTGCCAGCTCTCTCAGTACCCTAGGATGGATCCCATCTGGTCCCATGGACTTGTGGGGATCCAACTGGCTGAGGAGAGCTCCAACTACCTCCTCCTGGAATGTAGGGAAACTATGCTGCTCCCTGGCTCCTTCTGCCAGCTCTGCAGGCCAGCTGTCTGGAAGACGTTCTGTCCTGCTAGTAAAAATCAAATAGGGAAGCCTGGTTTGTGTTACATCCTGACTAAGAAATGTGTGATGCAATCACAGTAAATTGTCTCCATTTCTGTTTTAGTAACTGTAACCATGTTTCCACTGAAAAGATAAAGAGAACAGAGAAGCATTGTTTATTGCCAGAACTGGACTGAATAAACAAATTCATTAATGTATGGGCAATAAGGAAACAAAATCTATAATAAACCTATATGTATAGAAAAAGAATTTGAATCTTTGAATACTGGAGTAAGAAGTAAGAAGACATAAAGGGACAAAATAAAAAGCTTCTAAAATGTTCATGAGAGTAAGTCACAGAAATTCAGCTGGATGTGATTAGACGGCATACAAACCATTAGACAATTATTTATTAAATATCATATTTTTTCATATGACCTCTCATAGAAGATAAGTTCCTCACTGAATTCAATGACAATAATTTAAAGAACTTCTGAAGGAATAGCAACATTGTTTTTTTGTGTGTCTGAAGGACAGTCACAATGAAATATATCCAACAGCAGTGAAACCTCTTTTCCTTTTGGAGGATTTGAGGACAATCAAAAGAGCTCTGGAGAAACACATAGGGACTGCATAGACAGAATTCATCACCATAACCAAGGTAATTCTCTTTAGTCTTTTGGAAGACAGCAGTTACTAATTTCGTTAAAGCACAGAGAGCTGGGCATAGCACAGCACTAAGAAATTGAGAAAATAATGGTCATGAGCATTCCAGTAACTCCTTTAAAAGGTTTTGTGTAAGCTGTGGTTTCAACTTTGCAATTTTACTAGTTTGAGGAATACAGTTCTAATTCTTCTGGACATTTCATAAAATATATAGAAGAGTCTGAGTTACAAACCAGAATCTATTCAAGAACTACTGTGTTCAGCTTGTGACTGACTAAAGGTTAGGATGAAATAGTAAACATTACTTCAGCAGAAGTACACACTATTACAGGCAAGAACATTCAGCCTGGATGAGAATTCTGGGCTTCTAAACATCTGGTAGCCATCAGCTTAGATAAGGAAAGTGTGCTGCCTTCCTGGGACCTAACTTAAGAACATTGTTGGGTGATGGGTTGGAATTGATGATCTCGAAGGTCTTTTCCAAACTGGTTAATTCTATTCCATTCTATTCTAAACACGGCTCACAGATTATTATCCACTATTGACCTTCCAGATAGGCTATGATGAAGTACAAGAAAGAAAAGTGATGGCTGTCAAGAGGGACTTCAGGGCCCTGAGACAAGGGAGTGGGAGCACAGGTATTGTTCTTCTCCACCCCCCACAGCAGTGGGAACCAACCCAGACAGATAAAGACCCACTAGATGAATTCTTGACTTTGAGCCTGGTGGCACCAGAAGGACTTAGGGTTTTTTGACCATAGGATCATTTACATGATGCCAGGAAAACCGTGGGAGACGTAAAACTGGCAAAACTGGAAGCAGCACTCAGATTATGAATGCAAGGCAGCATCTATCTTGCCACAATGCAGCAAGCAGTGTGTGTGGGGTTGGGCTGCAGCGTGTAGCAGTCTCAATGATAGCCAGACAAAAACATTGGTAGTAGTCAGGCAGGCTTGATGCTGAGAAAAATTAATAAATAAAATAATAATATATTTTTTAAAATAGTTAAATCACCATCCCATTCAAAGTACAATGGTCTCCACCCAGCAGAAGTGGACATAATCCAAAATGGAGGTGGGAACCCAGACAGAGCTCTCACAGAAGATGGGATGGTGCAGAACCAAGCTGCAGGGAATGATACAGTCTCTCCCTAACAGCAAGGGGTTGTGTGTGGTGTGAGCTATTTGGTGATCTTCTCAGCCAAGCTGCACAGCTGCAAAGTCAAGATGAAAAGCTGCAAGATGAAATGGAAAGGCTTCAGAGAATTAGGGAGACTGAAATGGGATAGAGTGGTGGAGCCAGGCTCTGTGCTGCCTGCAGCAGAAATAGGAGCACCTGCCACATAGCACTCAGGAACAGGGGGCCCCTGTACCATCCCTGAGCCAGGTACATCCAGAGATTCATGAAGAAAAAGAATCCCCTAGCCTCCTGCCAGCAGGCTATAACAAAATAGCAATAACAAAAGAGAAAAAGAGGGAATGTGGAAGCAGGTTCTGGTTTGGAGTCACAGGCATCCCCCTTCCCTTCCTACAATTCCCCCTCAGATACATTCACATAATAGGTACAAGGCTTTGGACGTAGAGGGGAATGAATGTGAAGACAAGACCCATCCATTGAGTCACCCAAGGCTTGTCACTCAGCCCCATACCTCTAGACTTCTTCAACTGGGAAGAAAAGGAGGTCAGTTGTAACAGAATGGAATCAACCAGGTTGGAAGAGACCTCTGAGATCATCAAATTCAACCTATCACCCAACATCATGTAATCAACTAAACCATGACAACAAGCACCCAATCCAGTCTCTTCCTAAACACCTCCGGTGATGGTGACTCCACCACTTTCCTAGGCAGCCCATTCCAATGGCCAATCACACTTTCTGCGAAGACCTTTATCCTCACCTCAAGCCTAAACTTCCCCTGGTGAAGCTTTATACTGTGTCCTCTTGTTCCGGTGTTGGCTGCCTGGGAGAAGAGACCAACTCCCTCCTGTCTACAGCCTCCGTTCTGGTAGTTGTAGAGAGCAATAAGGTCTCCCCTCAGCCTGCTCTTGTTCAGGCTAAACAATCCCAGCTCGCTCAGCCTCTCCTCACAGGGCTTGTGCTCAAGGCCTCTCACCAGCATTGTTGCCCTTCTCTAGACACGTTCAAGTGTCTCAATGTCCTTCATAAACTGGGGGGCCCAGAACTGGACACAGGACTCAAGGAGTGGCCTAACCAGTGCAGATTACAGGGGCACAACGACTTCCTTACTCCTGCTGGCCACACAATTCCTGATGGATACCAGGATGCCATTGGCCTTCTTGGCCACTTGGGTACATTGCTGCCTCATGTTCAGCCACCTGTCAATCAGCACCCCCAGATCGCAGTATCGCCAAGGTTGGAAGAGACCTCAAGGATCATTGAGTCCAACCTGTCAACACAGACCCACGACTAGACCATGGCACCAAGTGCCACGTCCAATCTCCTCCTGAACACCTCCAGGGATGGTGACTACACCACCTCCCTGGGCAGCCCATTCCAATGACTAATGACTCTCTCGGTGAAGAACTTTCTCCTCGCCTCAAGCCTAAACTTCCCCTGGCACAACTTGAGACTGTGTCCCCTTGTTCTGGTGCTGGTTGCCTGGGAGAAGAGACCAATCCCTTCCTAGCTACAACCACCCTTCAGGTAGTTGTAGAGAGCAATGAGGTCACACCTGAGCCTCCTCTTCTCCAAGCTAAACAATCCCAGCTCCCTCAGCCTCTCCTCATAGGGCTTGTGTTCAAGGCCTCTCACCAGCCTTGTTGCCCTTCTCTGGACATGTTCAAGTGTCTCAATGTCTTTCTTAAACTGAGGGGCCCAGAACGGGACAGAGTACTCAAGGTGTGGCCTAACCAATGCAGAGTACAGGGGCACAATGACCTCCCTGCTCCTGCTGGCCACACTATTCTTGATGGAGGTCAGGATGCCATTGGCCTTCTTGGCCACCTGGGCACACTGCTGACTCGTGTTTAGGCTGCTGTCAATCAGCACCCCCAGGTCCCTCTCCGTTTGGCAGCTCTCCAGCCACTCTGACCCCAGCCTGTAGCTCTTCATGGGGTTGCCGTGGCCAAAGTGCAGCAGCTGGCACTTGGACTTGTTAAATGACATCCCAATGGACTCTGCCCATCTGTCTAGTTGTTCGAGGTCCCTCTGCAGAGCCCATCTGCCCTCTAACTGACTAACATCTGCCCCTCAACTTGGTGTCATCTGCAAATTTGCTGATGACTGACTCAATCCCCTCATCCAGATCATCAATGAAGATGTTAAACAAGATGGGGCCCAGCACTAATCCCTGGTGACTGGCCGCCAGATGGATGTGACACCATTCACCACTTCTTTCTGGGCCCGACCCTCCAGCCAGTTCCTAACCCAGCACAGAGTGTTGCGGTCCAAGCCTTGAGCTGACAGCTTAGCTAGCACTTTGCCGTGGGGGACAGCGTCAAAGACCTTGCTGAAGTCCAGGTAGACCACATCCACAGGCCTTCCCACGTCCACCAGATGGGTCACCCGATCACAGAAAGAGATCGGGTTGGAGAGGCAGGACCTGCCTCTCCTAAATCCATGTTGGCTGGTTAGAAAAGCTAAAGCTCAGTTAGAATTAAACTTAGCCAGGGAGATCAAGCAAAATTTTCTATAGGTACATTAACAGCAAAAGGAATCCTAAGGAAGATGTAGGCCTTCTCACAGGAGAACTGGTGAAAAGTGATGTAGAGAAGGCTGAGGATCTCAGTGACTTCTTTACCTCAACCTTCACTAACAAAGGCTTCAGCCACAGTCCTGAAATCACAGAATACAATGGCAGGAGCTGGAAGAAGGAACTGCCCATTGTAAGTGAAGATCAGGTTTGTGAACACCTGAAGAACTTGAGAATGTATGAGTCCACAAGATTCAATGGGATACATCCAGGGATACTGAGGGATGAGGTCACTGGGTACTGAGGGTGGATGAGGTCACTGAATTGCTCTCTATTATATTGCAAAAATCATGGCAGTCCGTTAAGTCCTCACTGACTGGAACAGGGGAATCATAACCCCCATTTTCAAAAAGGGAAACAATTGTGTTTGAGGGAACTATAGGCCAGTCAGTCTCACCTTCTGTGCCTGGTAATATCAAGGAGCAGATCTTCCTGGAGCCACTGCTGAGGCAGAAGAACAATGAAGAGGTGATTTCATACAATCAGCATGGCTTCACCAAGGGCAAATTCTGCCTGATGAATCCGGTTGTCTTCTATGATAAAATCACAACATCAGTAGACAAAGGGAGATCAGCTGATGTAATTTGTCTGGACCTGAGCAAAGCCTTTGATACTGTCCCTCAAGACATCCTGCTCTCCAAGATGGCAAAATATGGGTTTCATTGACAGACGACTCAGTACATAAAGAACTGGCTTGACAGCCACATCCAAAGAGTAGTTGTAAATGGGTCCATGTCCAAGTGGAGGCCTTAGGGGTACTGGTGGATGAGAAACTCAGTATGAGCTGCCAGTGTGCACCTGCAGCCCAGAAAACCAAACCTATCCTAGGTTGCATCAAGAGAATTGTGGCCAGCAGGTCAAAGGAGGTGATTCTCTGCCTCTACACCACTCTGGTGAGACCCTGCCTGGAGTACTGTGTCCAGTTCTAGAGCCCCTATATACAAGAAAGATATGGACATGCTGGAACATATCCAGAGAAGGGCCACAAGGTTGACCAGAGGGCTGGAACACCTCTCCTATGAGGATAGGCTGAGTGAGTCGGGTTTGTTCATTTTGGAGAAGAGAAGGCTCTGAGGAGACCTTATTGTGGCCTTCCAGTATCTTAAGGGGGCCTACAAGAAAGTCCAAGAGGGACTTTTTAGTGTGTCTGGTAGTGATAGGACTAGGGGGAATGGATCCAAGCTAGAGAAGGGTAAATTTAGATTAGCCATCATGAAGTTCTTCCCCATAAGGGTGGTGAGGCATTGGAAGAAGTTGCCGAAGGAGATGGTGGAAGCACCATCCCTAGATGTTTTTAAGGCCAGACTGGATGTGTCTCTGGGCCACTTGATCTGGTGGAAAGTGTCCCTTCCCATGTGTGACAGTTTAGGCTGTGCCTTTATGAAAGGATAGCTGCAGAATTCTCTAACTAAATACTTGGATACAAAAAGGAAAACAAAAGGAAGATAATTCTAAACTAATTTCATTGGTAGATGAGTGGGATGTAGTTTTACGATTTTACATTTTGTTCTCAGTCTGTCTTCTGTTTCTTGGCCAGAATGCATGCATGCTGACCCTGGACAGAAACTGCTAAGACAAGCAGCTAACTTCTAACAACGCTTTGAGCTAACTTAAACGTCCGTAATATTTTTCTCTTTTTATCTTTTTCTTCTAATTAACTAGAGAGAAAAGGGAGGGATAGAGGTTGGGAGGAACCCAAGGTGGGATCCTCCTTCTGAGGAGGATTTCTGTGTTGTATCCTTTTTCAAAATTCTTGTATAATATTGTAAATACTGCATATTTTGTATATATTCATTGCATTTCATTACTGCTTGTAAAATACAGCTTTCATTTGCTTCTCTGGCTGAATTCAACTGAGCTTCTTGTTAATGCGGTCGCACTAACCCATCACACTGCAACCCAGTGTCAGAGAGGTTGGACCTAGATGATCTTTGAGGTCCCTTCCAACCCTGACAATTCTGTGATTCTATCAACCAGCAGAAAAACTATGATATTACTGCCCTGACAGAATTATTGTGGGCTGAATACAGTGTCTGGAGTGCTGTCTTGGATGGATATAGGCTCTTCAGAAGGCACAGACCCAGAAGGAGAGGCAGTGGGGTGGCCGTGTATGTAAGAGAAGGCTTTGACTGTCTCAAGCATAATGACGACAGTGCTGATAGGGTCGAACGCTTGTGGGTAAGAATCATGGCAAAGGTCAAAAGGCAGATGTCATGATGGAGGGTTTCTATAGACCATCCAACCAGGATGAGGAGGCTGCTGAAGCGTTTTATAGGTGACGGGGGATAGTCTCAGAATCAATAGCCCTTTTTCTTGTGGGGGACTTTAACTTACTGGATATCTGCTGGAAATGCATCACAGCTGACGGGAAGCAGTTCCAGAGGTTCTTGGAGTGCATGGAAGATAACTTTCTAACAGAGATGTTAAATGAGCCAATGAGGAATGCCTCTATATTAGGCCTGTTTGTATACAGAGAAGGACTAGTAGGGGATATAAAGGTTGGTGGCCATCTTGGACAAACTGACCATGAGATGGTGGAGTTTTCAATTCTTAGTGAAATTAGGAGGGGAGTCAATAGAACCACATGCTTGGACTTCTGGAGAGCAGACTTTGAGTTGTTTAGGACCCTGGTTGATGGCATCCCCTGGGAGGTAGTCCTGAAGAACAAGGGAGTCCAGGAAGGCTGAATATTCCTCAAGAGGGAAATCTTCAAGGCACAGGAACAAACGTTGTCTGTACATCAGAAAATGAGCCAGCAGGGCAGAAGACCAGCCTGGCTAAGTAGAGAGTTTTGGGTAGAAGTCAGGAAGAAAAGGAAAGTCTACTGCCTATGGAAGAAGGACCAGGCAACTGAGAAAGAGTACAAAACCCTTGCAAGTGTATGTAGGGAGAAAATTAGAAAGGCCAAAGTTCAACTAGAACTGAACCTGGCCAGTGTCATTAAAGGTAATAAAAAGAACTTTTATGAACTTTTATGAACCGGTTGTTCCTTGAATGTTCAACCCCTGGAACTGGAAGACAGGGATGGAGAGCAGAAAGCAACCCTCACAATCCGTGAGGAAATGATCACAGAATCACAAAATCACAGAATGTCAGAGATTAGAAGGGACCTCCAGGGATCATCAAGTCCAACCCCTCTGCCAAAAGCAGAATCACCTAGGGTAGTCCACACAGGCAGAGTCTGAATGTCTCCAGAGAAGGAGGCTCCACAGCCTTTCTGAGTAGCCTGTTCCAATGTTCCATCACACTCACTGTAAAGAAATTTCTCCTCATATTGAGGTGAAATCTTCTATGTTCAAGTTTGTATACATTGTTCCTTGTCTTATTATTGTGCACCATTGAAAAGAGCTTGGCCCCTCCACTTGACATCCACCCGTCAAATATTTATAGATATTGATCATATCCCCTCTCAGTTTTCTCTTCTCAAGACTAAACAGACCTAGATCTCAGTGTCTCTTCACAGGGGAGATGATCAAGTCCCCTAACCATCCTTGTGGCTCTCTGTTGGACTCTATCCAGCAGATCCCTCTCTTTCTTGAATTGGGGAGCCCAAAATTTGACACAGTATTCCAGGTGTGGTCTTACCAGGGCAGAGTAGAGGAGCAAAAGAACCTCCCTAGACCTGCTGGACATACTTTTCTTGACACACCCCAAGATACCATTTGCTCTCTTGTCCACAAGGGCACATTGCTGTGCCATGGATAACTTGCTGTCCACTGCACTCCAAGGTCTTTCTCCATGGGGCTGCTTTCCAACAGGGCAACGCCTAACTTGTACTGGTGTCTGCTGTTATTCCTCCTGAGGTGCAGGATACTGCACTTGTCCTTATTGAACTTCATGAAGTATGCCTTCACCCAGCTTTCCTGCCTGTCCAGATAACTTGTGTCACTTAGATGTGCACAAGTCTATGGACCAGATGGTATCTACCCAAGGGTACTTAAGGAATGGGCAGATGTGCTTGCCAAGCCACTCACCCTTATTTCTCAACACTCCTGGCTAGCTGGGGAGGTCCCAGTTGACTGAAGACTAGCAAATGTCATGCCCATCTACAACAAGGGCCAGAGAATGATCCAGGGAACTATAGGACTGTCAGTCTCAGTGCCAGAAAAGGTCATGAGTAGGTTATCCTGAGTGACATCACGGTGCAGGTATATGACAACCAGGTGATCACTCCCAGTCAGCAAGGGTTTATGAAAGGCAGGTCCTGTCTGTCTAATCTGATCTCCTTCTACAATAAGGTGAACTGCCTAATGGATGAAGAAAGGGCTGTGAACGTTGTCTACCTGGACTTTTGTAAAGTCTTTGATACTGTCTCCCACAGCATTCTCCTTCAGAAACTCATGGCACAAGGCTGGTGTGATGAAGAGGTTATTAAATTTATTAATATGAAATATGAATTATGAAAATATTATTTTTCTTAATTATAAAAATTATTAATAACCAATTAATCACTATTTTATATACATGTTCTAGTGCACGTTCGTGAAATGCATTCCGTAGGTGTCTTAGTATATTAATTAGAACTCAATTGAACTATTTACAGAATCATTTCAATATTTATATAACAAAGGGTGCAGTTCCACCACTTGGCTACTAGATGGTAACTCGACAGGGCGCAGGCAGCTTCTAGATATATACAGTGGTATTACAATATGTCCGAGACGCGGAGGCTTTGGGCTGTGTGCTGGTGGATGGAAAGCACGTGGAAGATACTTTGTAGCTGTTATTTGTAGCAAGGTTGAGTTCAAGCAGGCTACTGTCGCCAGATTAATTCCTAGTCAATCTGGTCAGCAGTGCTGGGTGGTTGCCTCCTCTCTCTGCAGCAGTGGAGAGGAAATGGAATCTGGGTTTAGCTCATAAGCAGGCTCCCTTCAGGACTCAACCAGCTTCCTCCAGACAATAGAGAGTGGTCCTGGTCAGGTCAGCCCATGGCACCAGCCCTCGGAGTCAGCTTGCACAGCAGGATGGGGTGACGTTTCCCGATAGGTGGGCTCAGAGGTTTCCTATCGGACACGGCAGCAGGTGGGGCAGACCCAGTGGGGCGGTGGCCCGGCTGCAATGGGCTCTGGGCTGGAGTGGAGCAGCCCTGGGGAAGAAGCGTGACTACACGAGTGGCGACTTCCCGTTTACTTGGCTTAAAGGAGCAGCAGGACTCTCAGAGTGCTCCCGGGTATGGTGAAATATAGGCACAAACGGTGCTCTGGATCTTCCATGAGGTTTACAGGGCTCCTCTCCCACAATAGCGAGGTTAGGCGGATATATGGACTGCCGGATTTGGTCAAGTCACTTCTCCCTGGCAACTGGGCAGATCTTACCCTTGGGGGGTCCAGTCCCCAGAAGGCACGGTGAGCTCTCCCAGTCAGTGTGACTAGCTGTGACGACGCTGGACTTCTCAGGCTCAGCAAAGGTCCTCCCTCTGGATATGATTCTCAGGGCTGCTTCTTGCGATGCAGAGGCTTTCAATATGCATGCATATATGAGAGAGAAGCTAACAATGACCTCAATGACAGAGGCTATAGCATGAGCATTGTCCTCTCGAGCAAGGAGAGAGACAAAGTGAAAGAGGGAGCAACTTGTTTACCAACTGGGGTGATACTTACAGGTTCCTCGAGGCTGGGTTTGACCAGTGGGCACTCTTGTAAACAACTGGCTTCAGCCTGTAGAAAGTGTGAAGCTGGAATTATGCCTAGACTTGGTGTTAGCACAAGCACTGCATGTGATGGGTGCATGCAGTGGGCTGTACTGGCCTGGCTAGTGCCTTGGCTTTTGTCTCCCTCATGGAGGAAGGGAAACTTGTCCACATGCTGGGACTAGATTCAATATCTGGACATAATGTGCCTTCACCACAGCTGGGATAAGTGAACTCTGCACTGGATAAATAACTGGCCAAACTAAAAGAATGGTGGTGAATGGTGTTAAATCTGACTGGTACCCAGTTACTAGTGGTGTCTACCAGAGTCCAGTGCCTGGGGCCTGTCTTCTTTAATATCTTTATCAATAACCTAGGTGAGGGAATTGGGTATATCCTCAGTAGGTTTGCTGAAGACAGCAAGCTGGGTAGCTGTGTTCTGTTTGGTGGGTTGGAGTTTCCCCCCAGCATTAACTTTAAGCCAGACCAACTTGGTTAGAAGCAAATGGAAGCTGTATTTACAAGCAAAAACTACACTCCACAATGGAATGTAATGAATATGTACAAAATATACAATATTTACAATATTATACAGACATTTACAATTAGCAAACAACACAAACCCTCCCCTGGTCAAAAGACCAGCAGAAGCCATTCCACTGCCCCCCAACCCCTGTCCCAAAAGAGGGAGAGAGTGGAGAGAAAAGCAGTGGGTTAGACTTATCCCAAGGCCAGTCAGAAGCATGTTACTTCTCTCCTGAGCAAAGCAAAACAGCTGAGATCAGAAGAGAAGAGAAGAAGAATGGGAAGTGGAAAATGTGAAGAATTGTTATGGTACAGCTCCTCTTATCCCAGACATTTATCCAATTAATTTTTTTTAGAATAATATTTTGTTTTCCTTTTTGCACCCAATAGTGATTTATTTATATTTTTCTACTTTTCTGCTCAAAATCTGCAGCTAAATTTTAAAGGCATAGACTAAAATCACCACAATCTGCTAAACGCTAGGGAAGATTTACATTGGGATCTGAACAGATTAGAGCAATGGGCCAAGAGTAATTGTATGAAGTTCAACAAGGCCAAGAGTCAGGTGCTGCACCTTGGTAACAAGAATTCCATGGTAAGCTACAGATCTGGATGTGTGGTTGGACAGCTACCCCCTGGAGAAGGACCTGTGGGCATTGATTGATAGTTGACTGAATATGAATAAGCGACATCTGTAGCTGGCACTTAGGGATATGATTTAGCTTTGACTCTTCAGTATTGGGTTTAAGGTTGGACTGGATGATCTTTGAGGTTTCTTCCAAACAGATGTATTCTGTGTTAACCACCACAGCACTGGTTTTGGTAGCTGTAGCAACACAGGTTTTCCAGAATGCTGTTCGAATACCTGTGGCCATGAAGCACAGGCTATGTTCAAAATACTGCACCTGCAGAGTGTCTTTGACATTCTCATCTGCTTCAGCATGTAGCACAGGCCCCTACCAGAGGCTCTCTGCTCTTTCTCAAACATCCAGATGACTCTATTGGGATAAGTATTGACAGTAGCTTGCCTAGGTTCCTGGCCCCTTTGATGCTGTACTAATAGTCTCAGAAGAGTGCTGGAAAGGATGGGTAAGACTGCCCAACTGAGAGACAGAAAGATAGAAAGTGCTAGAACAAGGATGTAGCAGAGGAGGACAAAGTTTGGAGAGGAAAATGGGTGTGAAAGCTGTACTGCCTGACCATAATTAGATACTGCTATGGTAAATTCATTACTACAAATACATGTGCACATGCATTTGCAACCTCAGTAATACTCTGTTGCTTCATAGAAAATGTTTATCCTCAGAGGTAGCAATACTGTGAAGCAGCTGATCAGCAATGAAAGCTTATCTCTATAAGTAAATAATCACTACTGGTGGAAAGGACTGCTGATCAGAAGGTATAAACTTCTGTACATTGCCACAGCTGATGGATAGCAACAGCTTGCTACGAGTAGTAATTAGTGACTACCTTGAGCTAGACAGCACTGATCCCACCAACAGAAATTTGCCTCTGATGGTAAGAATCAGGTACTTCTGCCTTAAATTTCTGAGTTCAATGCTTTCTGGATGCATCATTCTGAGTACCAACTGAATGCTTCAGTAATGTGCTGACAGCATTGATTTGCCCTGACTTTCTCCCTGGCTGACAGAGCCATTTAAGCTAACCTGTGCAACTCTGTTGTCAAATGGACTGGAAGCACCCACACCATTAGTTACTAGGTAATAGCTGAAGGGAAGCAAGGATCAGCTTCCCAAATCTTTTCCATATACAAGTTTTCTAGTTAAAATTTCTGTGCCGTTATCAAGAAAGCTGATTTAAATCTTGAGATCTGAGTGCTAGTAGTTTTCATCAGTGACTGTAATTACCCTGTGCTCAAACTCCAAGTTATCATTTTAGTTTCAAGAGCATTTGCTATGTGGATGATTAAAGTAGTAAGCCTTAAATTTCAACTTGCTGGCACATTGTGACCATACTAACATGCCTGAGTAGTTGTCCTGAATTCCCCCTGCTCAGACCAGTAACTGCTTTTAGGTTCGGCATTTTAATTCAATAGTTACAATAGACATCTGAACTCCATCTCAGAGAGAGCCATTCTATTGTATGTGCCATTCTAATTGGTAAGTCCACTAACCAGATTTCTTTCCATGCAGTATTTTTATCATGATTGCCTTAATGACACAGACCACTGGTGCATACAGCTTTATGTATTCCATTGCTGTACATGTGGAAATTTATACCAATGGAAGGGCAGGAGTTCTGTTAAATGAAATTTGCTTCTATAAGCTTTTTATACTATACTATACTATACTATACTATACTATACTATACTATACTATACTATAAACTTTTTACTCTAAAATTCATCTATACCTCAAGGAAGGAAATATTTAGTTAATGTTCTTGTTTTATAGGAAAATGACATTATAAAACAGAATTTGTTTGGAAGGACAGGAAGAATTTTAAAGTGATGAGGCTATAACTTCTCTGTGGTGATTCCAGAGTGAAACTATGAGAGACTGTTTTGAATCAGAAATTGATACCATTTTCTATTGAGAAAACAAAATAAAAATAACTATTGACAAACAGTAGCCTACTCTCTATTATAATAATTATCACATGGAATACTAATGAATCAGTTATTTTTAAAAGCAAGATGAATATATATATATATATATATTTATTTACTAGGTGCCCCTTTGTCTCTATTAAAAAAAAAAAAACACAAAAAAAACCCAACCCATGAATATGAATTATGTCAGCCTGTGATTGATTTAGAATATTTCAATCTATATAGAGTTTTCATTATTTACACTGTTCTTGCCACAGTGGTGGCCCCATATTACCAGGCATGTTTTCTGGTACATTGCACCTCCTCTCACAGTGGGTTTGTCAGGCTGCTGAGAAGAGGTTACATTCATTTACAGTGTACATAATGCCTATTGATAGACAAGGAAATGACATCTTTACTTACCTCTTTGTCTGCCTATGTGACATTCCACCTCCATTTGGTTCTTGCCTGGATAATAGGTGCAAAACTTTCCTGTTCCTGTTAGAGCAGTTACAGTGTGTTTTGAATATCCTGAGTAGCAAAGATTCAGGGTAGAAACAGGAAACCACTCTTCAGTTCTCTGACATAAGATGTTGTCACGTGTCATTTTATTTCACAAATGTGTATAGGTGAATTCCTGAAGGTTCTGCTGTTTCTCAGTATTTTTTCAGCCTACCAGTACTTGATATTGGTGAAAATTTTGTCTGTGGTTAGATTAGGATTAAGGGTTTTGACACAAAACACTGTTCAACAGACATGCAAGTTTCTTCTTGAATTCAGTTAGTTCTTAATTTTCACAGCAATCGTATATATAGGAATGACATTTCATTCAATATTAGTCTTCTTTCAGAAAAATCCACAAATTTTGGTTTCATGTTTTTTAACTTTTTAAAATTACTTTTCTGCCTTGCTGCCCAACTTCCATTTTTCAGTCTTTCTGCATTGCATTTTACAGTAAACAGGAGAGAAAAGCCTTGCCATTTGATGAAAATCTGAATAGTTTTGAGCAGAGAGAATTTTGGAGAGATTTGGATTTAGATGCTAATGTCCATTTTACAGAGCATCTCTGTGCTTTCTTTCAGAAGACTGAAGTAGCTAATACATTGTGGTGAACACAACACTCTGTGCAGATAAAATCATTCTCTAGGGAAAAAAAAAAGAAAAAAGCAGGGGTGGGGAAACTACTCACATGTATTTTTTAGTAAAAACAAGAAGAAGAAGAATGCCAAGAACGATGAAGGGGTTATGACACAGAGGTCAGTGTCTTCTTAATCCTACACTGTAGGCTCAGAAGCTTACTGGATGCCAAACAAGGATGAATACTGTTATGTTGTCACGAGTGCTCATTATGTTCACTTCATTACTTTCTTTTTTCTTTTTTTTTTTTTTTCAATCTGGTCTCCAGATGTAATCTGTGGCAATGGTTCTCTTGTTGAAAGAAATGTACAAAACATGTTCTTAAACTGAACAACCAAATTGGTTTGGTTTTGATATTATGGAGGTAAAGAACTAGTGCAAGTTAGGTCACAAGAACATTTGGGTTGCTCTGTGAGCTAGCAGCAGAGGTATAAATGCAAGGCTGCTTCTCAAAATAATCTCAAAGTTATTCAAGCTACTGATATGTCTAACTCCAGTGTACCTTGGTGTAAAACCACCCCACAAAGAACCCCCCTCTATCTGCTAATCACAGAAATTATGTCTATATAGACATGCTGAATAGATTTTCAGTTTTCATGAAAGGTTTATTTGCATCTATTCAGTGATATTTTGCAACCTCATGCCACTCATGTCACTTTAATTTCCAATGCCTACTGGTATTTCAGTGTGTTTAGGTAGACTTTTCCTCAATTAGCTTTGCTAACTTTTTGTAGCAATAATTTCTGAAGACTTTTAAGACTGTGCTGATGTGAAATGTCTCCATGCTTTTCCTATCTTTTTATAAGATCCTCAATTGCCTTTTTGCTGTTTTATTTTAAATTGTTATGGCTAGATGGCTAGATGTTATGCTTTGCATTCAGGTTTGCTACCAGAAGGCACAATGGAAAATTCTGGGCAATATATAAATTCTATTTTTTTTTAATTGTTCTTCTGACTTGGTTTATATGGCAGACAACAGGAATGAATGATGAACTGGTGCTGAAAGTGATAAAATACCTTCTCATGGAGACAAGGCTTTGTAAGCATGTAACTTGAGTATTTTGGGATCCCCTCTGAATCATCAGACCAAGCAGAAAACATCTGCCAACATACATAAATATGTATTGCCAGAGAAATCAGAATAGCTTTTGAACAATATTTTAAATAGACATTAGCATTCAGATACTTCTAAAATGTGAATATTGTACATAGGAGAGAATGGGTAAAATAACATGCCTCTGTAACCCCATCTTTGAGGACAAAGTTTCATGTATATCATGAATGTGACACGACCAAGCTACTTCAGGCTCAGAACCATGCAAAAGAAATGCCATCCCATCAGTGCCTACCATCAGGCTTTAAAAATAGGTTCATGTGGAAATGTAGGTTCTGGGAGAATGAGGAAGGCAGGCAACACTCTTAGCTTTCTTGTGGCAGGTGATGTCAGTATTTCCCTCACTTCTTTACTAAATCCATTCAGTCTGTAAAAGTAATACCCAAAAGTCTTCCCATCAGATGACAGAAAGCTTTTTCTAGTCAAGTGCTGCAAGCAGAGAATTCAAAGAAAAATGAAAAATTATGGTGCACAAATTTCAATGCAAGATTAAACATCTAAATATTCAGATTATTTTCATCCAATCTTTTTTAACTTATTAACAGTTTTACAGAATCCTTCTTTCAGGACACCTGTTGGATAATAAAAAAGAAAATAATAAGCATATCCTTTTTATTAGTTCATATTCTGCACCCACGCTATGTCTGCATTGTTTAACCACAAGGTCAAGCTTTACTTCAGTAACCCTCTATAATCAGGTTCATAGAATCATAGAATGATAGAATGACGTAGCTTCATCTGATTACCTAAGAAGCAGAAATCCATGCTGACTATCTAAATGTTCTGTGTGAGAGATCATGGTATTTTCATATTAAATATTCTTGGGAAGTTGTTTTGTTGGTGTTTTTTAATTCAGGAGATGTTTTTTAAATTAACACTATCAAAATCTATTCTAAAACTAGTTTCTTAAAGGTTGGGAAATTATGATGTCATTTCTGGCTTCTGAAATAATTGCATGGTATATGTTCTGATGTAGTCATAATTACATTTTATCATATAATTTTCTCTGAAAGCAGAGTGAACTGGAATGAACTTGCTTCTAACAAGTACAAAAGCCATAACAGAAAAAAAGGTATCACTAAATGAAAGACTCTGTAATATATGGAATTCTATGTCTGTGGAGACACTGAAAAAATAAAACATGCAATATCCTTCTATTGGAAAGGGACCATACTAACAGGGTCAATATAAGCACTTCTAAAGAACAACTGTAGAACCTAAATAATATTTTCAAATTACAGGATTTCTGTGCTTATGATTACCATGTGGGAAGATAAATTTCTGCACTACAGAACCAATGTTTTTCATTATTTGTTATATTCAGTATATTCTACTTAAGATGTAAACCCAGGTGTTCAGAATTTAAGAAATTATAGAGAAAAAAGTTGGCCACACAACTGTAACATGTTTCCTCTTAGAAGACACCTACCTCATTTATTACTGCTTCTGAGGACAACCCAGGGTTTTATATGAGAGGTGACTTAACTTGAGAGATGAATAAAGCAATGTTTTGTAAGAAAAGCAGAATGGTCCTCAGAAGGAGGTGGCTTATCCTTCAGGGAACATCTTTTTCTGAGTTACTCCTACTAAGCTTGTCTGTCATTGATCTTGGGCAAGACTTTTGAATCATAGTTTCTTCAAGGGTTTAATTGCATATGTTCCTCTTTTTCTGATACTAATTTAGGACTCTTAGATCTTGATTGATAGAAATGTGGAGCACTCACATCTACAATTGGAAATTATGACACCTGCATTTTGAAAAAGTTATGCACTGAGAAAAAGCAAATAATTCTGTTTCAACTTGGTTGCACCACAATGATAGACATGGGATCATTTTACCACTACTGTCCCCATATAGTGAACTTTCGTTTATAAAATCTATATGGTAATAAAAGCAAGAGTTTTTGCTGCTCATTTAAGGTAATGAACTAATTAGGTCAGAGTTTCAGCAAGTAATAGATCTAAAAATGTAGGTCAAAAAGAACTTTGAAAGTTTCTTTATGTTTCATCAAGATTTTGAAGCTTTAAGTATATCCTTTACTACTGAAAGACATGCTGAAAAAAAATCAATTAAATTTAAATAAGACCTTACAAATGATTTATGTTTTTAATATTAAAAATATTACTCCTAGTAAGGTCAAGATAAATATTGTATATTTTCAGGGTTTTATTTTTAAGTATCTCTCAATTGAATGCTTGTCTTTCAAACCCTGAACTTTTACCACTATCTCCACTCCACATTAATTTTTTCCTAAAATATATTCAGTTCTAGCAGTATGGTGCTTCACAAAAGTGATATGAAGTTTAGCACTACTTACAAATCAAGGGAATCAGATCTGAAGGTCTGATTATCATTTAAAATGCTAGGGTTGTGATTTGCTGCATGCTCCAAAACAGAAGCTGAGGTGCTTTGATGTGTTTGTACCCCCCACTGCAGTTTATCCGGTCTCACCACAAAAATAAGGTGGATACCACAGTGGTGTGGTCTTGCATATTTGTCTGTTTCAGACAGCAATGTTGGGTTTTGAGAGAGGTTTTCTGGGCACTCTTGTCAGTTTCAAGCACACTTTAGGTAGCCTTCCCCCTCTCCTCCCTTTCTCACTTTTGCTGCTCTGATTCCAACAGAATGTTACACATAACTGGGGAAATAATCAAGCAAACACCAGATACTTCTCAGTCTCATCTGAAACCACTGTTTACTTCCTCTGTACTGGGCTACTCAAACATTGTGCTGAAACAACTGCAGGGTCACTGAAGAAGGAATGGTGGTTTGAAAAAACATCTGAGTAGAAAAATGTTACCCTAAGCAAATGCCTGTGGAACTTGGGCCTGGCTGAAACCAGAGCAAGTGGGCTGTAGAGATTGTTTCTTTCTGGGAATAAAGCTTACCAATTCTTTTAAATAATGGATTGCTATAATGTTCCTCTGGGGGAAAAAAAGAAGATATTGTTGCAGAACAGAGCTGTAAATATCCTCAGGCAATTTCATATGGAGAAGGGAAACAAAATGAGAAGTCATTGGCAATATGAACCTCTACTGATTAAATCTGATCTTATGAGCTCTGCCAGGAAATACACAAGCTCTACAGAGTAAACTTCCTTGAGAATATGTCACAATGTTGAATAAAGTCTACAACACTTTGAATGGTCTTATTAAGAGAATGTAAAACAGTATTTCCAAAGAATGCAAACAGCACATTCTACTGTTTTTATTCCCACTACAAAACAAGCAAAATTTTTGAGCCCAAGCACCCACAATCTCCTTTCATCTTAGTAAATGTTAGTTGCTCATGTCATATGGTATGATTAGAATCTATGGGGATTTTTGGTAATATGTACATGTTTAAAGACCATTTGCCTCACAACTCAACATAAGTTGTTTCCACTGTACAGTATTCAAGATGTCCATCAGCTTGATATTCAAATATTACAATTTACCTTCTCCCCAGTAAAATGTTTCTAATTGGCAGCACTGAAGTGCACAGGAAACAATCACTCACTCTTTCTCTAAATGGACTAGTGGTATTGTATTGCCCATAATTTAAAAAATGTTTCAAAAAATGTTTATTTCTTGTAGGTTCATCATTTTGCTTTGGAATACTGCTCTTGTAGATGCTAAACTACACAAGCAATTAATTTTGGGTTTAGATAGCAAATGTTCTTAAATTGTGTCTGGTCCTCTTCAGACATCAGGTTTATGCTCTTTGGTTGCTTATATTCAGTCTGTTTAATTGTTCAGCCTCTATACCAGTTGATTCTTGATCAGTAACCCCCAAAAAAGGCCTGATCTCAAACAATGTTTGCAATGTATTCTGCAGAATCACAGAATTGCAGAAAGCTAGGGGTTGGAAGGGACTTTCAGAGGTCATTAAGTATACCACCCCTGCAAAGCAGGGCCACTTTGTCAGGTCACACAGAAATGCATCCAGGTGAGTTTTGAAGATCTCTAGAGAAGGATACTCTACAACCTCTCTGGGCAGCCTATTTCACTGCTCTGTCACCCTCACAGTAATACTTTCTTCTCATGTTGAGATGGAATTTCCTGTGATTGAGTTTATGTTTGTTGCTTCTCTTCTTGCCCCTGGGTATCACTGAAAAGAGACTGCCTCTATTCTCCTGACAGCCACCCTTCAGATATTTGTAATCATTGATAAGGTCCCATCTGAGGCTTCTCTTCTCCAGATTAAAAATCCCCAGGTCACTCAGACTTTCCTCCTAAGAGATATGTTCCCCTTTATCATCCTCGTAGTCACCTATTGAACTCTTTCTAGTAGTTCCCTGTCTGTCTTCAACTCGGGAGCCTAGATCCATGCACAGTATTCCAGATGTGGTCTAACTAGGGCTGAGTAGATGGGGAGGAGAACCTCCCTGACCTTCTGGCAACACACTTCTTAATGCACCCAAGTAAACTATTTGCTTACATGGCTACCAGGGCATATTGATGAAGATGTCGAACAAGACTGCACCCAGCACTTATCCCTGTGGTACACCACTAACTACAGATCTCTGTGATGTTGATTGTGACCCTCGGGTGTTTGTTGTCTAGCCAGGTCTTGATCCATCAGACTACCCACTTTTCTAAGCCACACTTTCTGACTTTTCCCACAAGGATATTATGGGAGGCAGTGTCAAAAGCTTTACTGAAGTCAAGGAAAACAACATCCACTGCTATCCCTGAATCTACTCATTCAGTCACACCATTGTAGAAAGCTATCAGATTAGTCAAATATGACTTCCCCTTGGTAAATTGATTGCTTCTCATAACCTTATTTTTATTCCTGTGCTTAGAGATGATCTCCAAAATGGGCTGATCCAGCACCTTTCCAGGGATGGAAGTGAGGCTTACTGGTCTGTAGCTTCCTGAGTCTACCTTCTTACACTTTTTGAAGACCTGAGTGACACCGGCTTTCCTCCAGTCTTGAGGCACTGCTCCCATTCCTCATGGTCTTTCAAAGGTGATGGAGAGTAGTAGAGAAACAACATCAGCCAGCTCTCTCAACACTTACGGGTGCATCTCATGAGGGCTGATGGATTTATTTATGTTCTTCTTGCTTAAATGATCTCTACACTAATCCTCACTGACCAGTGGAGAATCCTTCCTCTTACTCTCCTAATTCCAGAGTCTGGGATTGCTGGGGTCTGGTCCTAACAGCGAAAATTGAAACAGAGAAGGCATTAAGTAACATGCCTTGTCTGCATCCTTGGTTACCAGGACTCCCTCCTCATTCAACAGTGGGCCTACATTTTCCTGGTTCTTCCTTTTGCTACTAATGTATTTGAAGAAACCCTTCCTGTCTTTTACTTCTTTTACCAGATTTAATTCTAAGAAGACCTTTGCCTTCCTTTTTGCATCTCTTCACATCCTGACTATGTTCCTATAATTCTCACAAGGGACTAATCCCTTTTGCCACATACTCTGAACTTCTCTCTTCCACGTGACTTTACTCAGCAGTTCTTTACTCATTCATGCAGGTCTTCTGCCTGTTCTACTTGAGGTTTTCCTCACAGGAATGTGCGTATCTTGAGCTTGGAGGAAGTGATGTTTGAATATTAACCAGCTCTCTTGCCTTCTAACATTTTGGACTCCAAGAGTTGTAGATATAGTGCTAGCTTTATTTTAATTGTTGTTTCTGCTCAAGATACCATAAATAAGGTCTTGATTGTGCATTAGCCGCCTGAAGTGGCATCCTGGGTTCCAGGAAGTTAGTGTGTCCTGCACTGGAAGCTAATCTACAAACTGGCCACATTAAACTAGCCATAATTGCTTTATGTCTGTGTAAACTACAAATATAGTATCATAGTATCATAGTATCAATCAGGATTGGAAGGGACCACAAGGATCATCTAGTTCCAAACCCCCTGCCATGGGCAGGGACACCCCACACTAGATCAGGCTGGACAGAGCCTTATCCAGCCTGGGCTTAAACACCTCCAGGGGCGGGGCCTCAACCACCTCCCTGGACAACACATTCCAGGGTTTCACCACTCTCATGGTGAAGAACCTCCTCCTCACATCCAGCCTGAATATCCCCACCTCCAGCTTCATTCCATTCCCCCTAGTCCTAGCACTACCTGACATCCTGAGAAGTCCTTCCCCAGCCTTCCTGTAGGCCCCCTTCAGATACTGGAAGGCCACAATTAGGTCACCTCAGAGCCTTCTCTTCTGCAGACTGAACAGCCCCAACTCCTTCAGTCTGTCCTCATAGGAGAGGTGCTCCAGCCCTCTGATCATCCTTGTGGCCCTTCTCTGGACCCGTTCCAGCACCTCCACATCCCTCTTGTAATAGGGGCTCCAGAACTGGACACAGTACTCCAGGTGGGGTCTCATCTGGGCTGAGTAGAGGGGGAGGATCACCTCCCTCGACCTGCTAGCCACACTTCTCCTGATGCAGCCCAGGATCTGATTGGCTTTGCGGGCTGCAAGTGCACATTGAGAGCTCCTGTTGAGCTTTTTGTCCACCAGCACCCCCAAGTCTCTGTCCTCAGGGCTACTTTCCAGCCAGTCACTGCTCAGCCTGTATTTGTGCCTGGGATTGCCTCGACCCAGAAGCAGAACCCTGCACTTGCTCTTCTTGAACTTCATGAGGTTGGCTTGTGCCCACCTCTCCAGCCTGTCAAGGTCCCTCTGGATGGCCTCCCTTCCCTCCAGCGTGTCTGCTGCACCACACAGCTTGGTGTCATCAGCAAACTTGCTGAGGGTGCACTCAATGCCACTGTCCATGTCACCCACAAAGATGTTGAACAAGACAGGTCCCAGGACTGATCCCTGAGGGACTC
Organism: Melanerpes aurifrons; assembly: GCA_011125475.1. Taxonomy (NCBI): domain Eukaryota; kingdom Metazoa; phylum Chordata; class Aves; order Piciformes; family Picidae; genus Melanerpes; species Melanerpes aurifrons. The sequence continues at coordinate 180,047 of WWNC01000081.1, read as the reverse complement.
CGCTTGTCACTGGCCTCCACTGGGACATGGACCCATTGACAGCCACTCTTTGGGTGCAGCCATCAAGCCAGTTCCTTATCCATCTAGTGGTCCACCCATCAAACCCATGTGTCACCAGTTTGGAGACCAGGATGTGGTGCGGGACAGTGTCAAAGGCTTTGCTCAGGTCCAGGTAAAAGACATCAGTTGCTTGCCCCTCATCTATTAATGTTGTCACCTGCTCATAGAAGGCAACCAGGTTGGTCAGGCAGGATTTGCCCTTGGCAAAGCCATGCTGACTGTTCCCAATCACCACTTCACTATTCTTCTGAGTCAATAGTGCCTCCAGGAGGATCTGCTCCATGATCTTTCCAGGCACAGAGGTGAGACTGACTGGCCTGGAGTTCCCTGGTTCCTCCTTCTTACCCTTTTTGAAGATGGGGGCAATGTTTCCCCTTTTCCAGTCCGTGGGGACTTCACCAGATTGCCATGACTTTTGAAATATAATAGAGAGGGGTTTAGCAACCTCATCTGCCAGTTCTCTCAGTACCCGTGGGTGTATCCTGTCAGGTCCCATGGACTTGAACACTTTCAGGTTCTTCAGGTGATCACGAACCTGATCTTCACTTACAATGGGCAGTTCTTCCTCCCCGTCCTTGGCATTGTCTTCCATAACATCAGGAGTGTGGCTAGAGGCCCTTGCAGTGAAGACTGAGGTAAAGAAGTTATTAAGTACCTCAGCCTTTTCCTCATCACTTGTGACCATGTTACCATTTTCCTTTCTGAGGGGGCCCACACCTTCCCTAGTCATCTTCTTCCCATTAATATACCTGTAGATGCTTTCCAACTGCAGTCTGAATAGACTTCAACTGGATTTAATGCATAAAACTCTCTCATCTGGACTTCTGGTGGCCAAACCAGCATGAAGATACGTCACTAAGGGAAAAAGATGTGGTGAGAGCAACATGATGCACTACTTGCACTTGTGTAATGTGAGCACATGGGTAGGTGATAAGAAATACATAGGAATGACTGATTTCTTGAACTGTTCACCAGGGAAAAAGAGTCCAGTCTCCTGATCACTTATAATACATACGGACAATTATAGTGCTTTAATTTTATTTAGTATTTCAAAATATGAAGGTAAAAATAGTGACAAATACACATTCCAGGATTTCTATAGCTGGTTACTAAGAAATACCCATAGAAAAACCTAGAATATTTTATTTTATATATATATATATAAAATACATTTTTTAAAAAATGCATACATATATATGTGTGTGTGTGTATAATATAACTTACAACACCTTCCTATATTGTTAACTTCTTCTGGCATAATCTGGAAGTTTCTTAACCTTCATCTGTCCATCTGTCTGTTTTAGTGAATTCTCTGAGAATCACATGGCAAAAGCCACTTTGTTTTATAACATGCTTTTGAGATCCCTAGTTTAAGGCACAGAAGTGCCTGGGAATGGTCAGGTAGAAATCAGACTTTCTCCCTCCAAAAAAGTGAAGAGATTAATAGCCCAGCTGAAGTACATCTATGCTAATGCATGCAGCATGAGAAACAAACAAGAGGAGCTAGAAGCCATTGTGCAGCAGGAATGCTTTGATATATTTGCCATCACAGAAATGTGGACCTGGAGTTCTGGATTGGATGGCTACAAACTCTTCAGAAGGCATAGGCAAGGAAGGAGAGGTGGTGTCCTGACCCTCTATATCAGGGATAGTTTTGACTGTCTTGAGGTTAATGATGGTGACAATCAGACTGAGTGTTTATGGGTAAGAACCCAGAAGAAGACCAACAACATGGATATCCTGGTGGGAGTCTGCTATAGACCACCCAAGTAGAATAAAGAGACAGATAAATTATTCTTTAGGCATTTGTGAGAAGTCTCACAATTACTAGTCCTTGCTCTTGTGAGGGACTTCAACTTTCCTGACATATGCTGGAAATACAACACAGCAGAGAGTAGTCCCATAGGCTCCTAGACTGTCTACCATATGACTTCACAGATTCACAGATTGGTTTGAGTTGGAAGAAACCCTAAAAGGTCACCTTGTCCAACCCCACTACAGTCAGCAGGAACACATCCAACTAGATCAGGATGTCTAGGGCCACAATGAGCCTGTTCTTCACAGAATTGTCAGGATTGGAAGGGACCTCAAGGATCATAAAATTCCAACCACCCCTGCCATGGGCAGGGACACTTTCCACTAGGTCAGATTGCCTAGGGCCACATCCAGCCTGGCCTTAAAACCTCCCAGGGATAGGAAAAAACTCCAAGCACAGGGTCTCAACCACATAACTGAGCAGCCTGTATTTTAGCACTCTCATTGTAAGGAACTTCTTCCTCATGTCTAACCTATATCTACCCTGCTCCGATTTAAAACCATTGGGTGCCTCAATACAAGAAAGACATTGAGGTGCTGCAGTGGGCACAAAGAAGAGCAACTAAGGTGGTGAAGGGCCTAAAGAATAAATCTTATGAAGAGCAACTGAGAAAATTGAGACTGTTTAGTTTGAGGAAGAGGAGGCTGAGGGGTGACCTTATCACCCTCTATAACTGCCTGAAATGACAATATGGAGAGGTCTCTTCTGGTCTCTTCTCACAGGTAATTAGTGATAGAAAAAGAGGGAATAACCTGAAGTTGCCCAGGGCTGGTTTAGGATACACATCAGGAGAAAAATTGTGACTGAAACAGTAGTCAAGAATTGAAACAGGCTGCCCAGGGAGGTGATTGAGTCACCATTCCTGGAAGTGTCTAAAGGTCATTATGCTTAGTGATACAGTTTAATGGTGAACTAGGTAGAGTAGGGTTAATGTTTGAACCTGATTATCCCAAGAGTCTTTTCCAACCTGAATGATTCTACGAATCTATGATTCACAGATTGCATTACATTGGAATGTACCCTCAAAGGTAATTTTGTCCAACCCCCCTGTAATGAGCTATGACACCTCCAAGTAGATCAAGCTGCCCAGAGCCACATCACTCCTAATCCTGAACGCCTCCAGGGATGGGATCTAAACCACACACTGGGGCAGCCTGTTCCAGTATTTTAGCACTCTTATTGTGTGACCATTTTAGGCCGTGCCTTTAAGAAAGGAACAGTTGCTGGAACACTCTGGCTGAATGTTTTGGTGAAGATAATGAAAACAAGATATTCTAAACAAATTTCATTGGTAGATTGGTAGAATGCAACTTTGAGTTTTTAGTTCAGTTTGAATCTCTGTCAGTTCAGTTCTGTCTGTCTTTATCATCCTGTCTGTTTCAGTCTCTCTCTGAGCAACAGCCGTGCGGGACGGAGATAACCTTGAACTAACAGATAAGAAACTAATTCTTGCATACGCTTTGAGCTAACAGAATTTCCGCCTTAATAATTACCTTTTCTCTCTCTCTAACCCTTTTTGGGAAAAAAGGGAGGTAGGAGGAGAGAGGAGGTACAGGGGAGGGGACCCTTCTGGCTGGAGGAGGGAAAGTTTTGTTCTGTATTATGTTCTTTGCTATATGTTTCTGTATATATTGTAAATACTGTATATTGTGTATATATTCACTGCATCTCATCCTGCTTGTAAATATAGCTTATTCATATCTTTGCTTCTCTGACTAAGTTAGCCGTGGTTTCTTTGTGTAGGGGGGAGAACTGAACTTTCTCTCACCATGACAATTGTAAAGAATTTCCTCCTTATGTCCAACCTAAATCTGCCCTGCTCTAGTTCAAAACCATTGCCCCTTGTTCTATCATTGCAAGCCTTTCTAAACAGTTCTTCATAGGTGTTCCTATAGGTTCTCTTCAAATGTTGAAATGTAGTTATAAGGTATCCCTGGAGCTTTCTCTTCTCCAGGCTGTACAGTCACAATTCTTTCAGCCTGTTTTCATCTTTGATCATCTTGATGGCCCTCCTCCAGTCCCACTCCAGGATCTACATGTGTCTTTTGTGTTGGGAGCCCCAGACCTGGACATAGTATTCTAGGTGAGGTCTCACCAAGGCAGAGTAGGGTGGCAGAATCATCCCTCTGGACCTGCTGGCCACACTTATTTTGATGCAGCACAGGATTTGCCTTCTGGGCTGCAAGTGTGCATTGTTGGCTCATGTCAAAGCTTCTTATCCACAGGCAACTCCAAGTCCTTTTCTTCAGGGCTGCTCTCAATTTCTTCATCCCCCAGCCTCTATGGATATTGAGGGTTGCCCAGCCTAGATGCAGGTCCTTGTGTTTATTGAACCACAAGTGATTCTCCTCAGCCCACTTCTCCAGCCTATCCAGGTCCCTCTGGATGTCATCCTGTGCTTCAGTCTTACCAATTGCACCACTCATCTTGGTATCATCTGCAAACTTGTTGAAGGTGCACTCAATGCTGCTCTCCATACCATTGACGAAGACATTGAATAGCACTGGTCCCAGTACAGACTCTTGAGGGACAATGGTCACCCATCTCCATCTGGACATCAAGACTGCTTACTATCCTTTGTATGCAATCTTGTGACCTATTCCATATCTATTAGACAGTCCACCCCTCAAATCCATATCACTCCAGCATAGACAGAAGTGCAGATAGATGGACATCGCTTAGTCATCCCTTGTCCACTGATGTAGTTACAGCGTCATAGAAAGCCACTAGATTTTTCAGGCAGGACTCATCCTTGGGAAAGCCATGCTGACTATCTTGAATCTGCAATAAAGTAATCTGAGAGTAGTTCAAAGATTTTCTACTCTCTGCATTTCTGGAATTCTGCTTGGAGCAGCAGGATTCATGTCCCTACATTCGTCACACAATGGGACCCTGTTAACAGAGGCTGCTACTACTACATTCAGCATCCTGAAACAGAAGTGTGATACCTGACCTCATCCATACACAACAGTGTATACATGAACAGAACAGCAGTGTTCTGTATTCCTTCCAGGTTATCTGTCCCTGCTTCTATTATCTGTGCAGCGACACAGATGGTGACAGAGCCAACTAGGGGAGGCACCCTGCTGGACCTGCTGCTTGTGAATAGAGAAGGAGTTGCTGTTGATATAATAGTTGGAGGCCATCTTGGGCACAGTGATCATGAAACTGATAGAGTTTTGGAGGCTGGTTGATAGAGTCCCTTGGGAATCAGCCCTGAAGGGCCAAGGAGTTCAGGAAGTCTGGATGCTCTTCAAAAAGGAAATCTTTAAGTACAAAGCAAGCCATCCCTGTGTGCTGAGAGAAAAAGCTTATGGGGAAGAAAGCTGGATAAGCAGAACACTTTGGATAGAACCCAGGAAAAGAAGGAACCTTTATGGTCTGTGGAGCAAGGGGCAGGCCACTCAAGAAGACTGCAAAAATTTTATGAGGCTATGTAGGGAGAAAATTAGAAAAGCCAAAGCTGAACTAGAACTTAATCTGCTGTGACCGTTTTAGGCTGTGCCTTTAAGAAAGGGACAGTGCTGGAACACTCTGGCTGAATATTTTGAAAACAAAGATAGGTCTAAACGAATTTCATTGGTAGATTGGTAGAATGCAACTTTAAGTTTTAGTTGCAGTTTGAGTCTGTCTCTGTTCCAGTCTGCTCTGTCTTCCCAGCCTGTCTGCTTCTAAGCAACTAGCCAGAGCTGACCTTGAGATAAGAAAACTAATCCCTGCATGCGCTTTTGAGCCTAACAAGAATTTCCTCCTTAGTAATTACCCTTTTCTCTCTCTCTAACTCTTTTTGGGAAAAAATGGGAGGTGGGGGGAGAGAGAGGGTACAGGAGGAAAACCCTTCTCTGACCAGAGGAGGCAGTTTTGTTCTGTGTTACTTTCCTTGTTGTATATTTCTGTATATATTGTAAATACTATATATTGTTTATATATCCATTTGCATTTCATCCTACTTGTAAATATAGCTTTGCTCCTCCAACTGAGCTAGCTGTGGTTTCTTTCTTTGTGGGGAAGGGAGAACTGAACCTTCTCTCACCACCACATCTGCCTAGTCCCATATAAGAAAAGTAAAAATGTTTCAATAAATGTTAACAAGGACTAAGGCAAATCTTCATCCTTTATGAAATGCAAAGTGAAACACAGCATCAAAGGATTAGGAAAAGGCTGAGGTACTGAATTCCTTTGTCTTGGTCTTTAATAGTAAAACCTTTTGTTTTCTGAGTGCCCGGCTTCCTGAGCTGGATGCAGAGATGGGGTGCAAAGTGAACCCCTTGTAATTCCAGAGAAAATGCTCAGCAACCTACTACACCACTTAGATGCACACAAGTCTATGGGGACAAATGGGGTCCACTCATTCATACTGAAGGAGCTAGTGGAGTGCTCATAAAGCCACTTTCCATCTTTAATTAGCAGTCCTGAATCATCAAGGAGGTTCCAGTTGACTGCAGGTTAGCAAATGGGGCATCCATCTACAAGAAGGGTAAGAAGGAGGATGCAGGAAACTACAGGCCTGTCAGTCTAACCTTGGTGCCAGGAGAAGTTGTGAAAAAGATCATCCTGAGTGCCATCATGCAGTATGTACAAGACAATCAGGTGATCAGACCCAGTCAGCATGCGTTTGTGAAAGGCAAGTCTCATGTCACTAACCAGTTCTTTTTCTGTGACAAGGTGTGGTGGGTTGGAAGGGGTAAGGCTAAGAAGCCTCTTCCCTCCCCCCTGTAAGGTAAAAGGGAAAGAAAAATTGAAGGGAAAGGAAAAAAAAACTCACCAGCTGAATTAGCAAAGCAGTGGAGCTTATATTTACAAAGCAATGTAGGATTTTGCAGGGGAATATTTACAAATTTACAATATCTACAATATATACAAAGATATACAACAGAGTAACACAGAAATGAGAGTAACCCCCCTCGGCCGAGGGGTTCCCCACCTCCTCTCTCCCCTCTCTCCCCCCCCTTTCCCCAGAGTAGTTCGGAAAAGAGGGAGAAAGAGAAAGAAAGAAGTTAAAAGCAGTTTGTGTTAATTGGAAGCAGTTAATACAGGCCTGGTTATCTTATCTTCAAGGCCGAAGTCTTGGCAGAAAGCCCAGCACAGAAAAGAGTTGCTGCCCAAAGGAAAGGCGGAAGCAAGACTGACCGAGAAGTTCTCGGAGTGCCCAGGATATCTCCCAGTTCAGAGGGTGCTTCCTCCCACTCGTCCAATGTAATTAGTTTACACTATTCTTTCCGTTTACCAACTTCCGTCCACCATATTCCCTTTCTTAAGGGGGCAACGTCAACCGGCCACAGTCCACCCCTTCTAAACAATTTCATTGGCTGTTCACACTGTCCATCCAATCCAAAACGATATTTACAGTTCGTGAGTAAAGTTCATAGTCCATTCCGGCTATGCTCAGATGTAGGTGATTCAAAAGTCCAAGAAAATCAGAAAATGAGAAAAATGGAAAACAGTTCATTTCTTCACCGACGAAGCAAAGAAAAGGGAAACAGGGAAATCTCAGGGTCTCTTAGTTGACTCAGGGCTCTCAGGGATCTCAGGGTTCGTGCACCCTAGATTCCTCGTTGATTCTTCTTCTGGACGCAATGTAGCTGTACAACAGTTTGAAATTAACCTCTTTCAGCTAAAGTTAAATTTCTTTGTGGAATACACTGAATTTCACCATTCTCTTGCATTACCCAATAAGTGTGACCCGGACCTTCAGCTGAAACCACCCCTCGGACAGGTTTAGCCTCTCCTGAGGGTGAAAATGCCCAAACAGTTTTACCTAACAGATTCTTTTCTCTAACAACAGGAACTCTATCGCCTTCTACTTTCTGTAGCAAATCTGAATGTGCAGGTCCTGCTCGGTTCACTGAACCTCTACTATTTACCAGCCAGGTTGCTTGTGCTAAATGTTTTTCCCAGTTTTTCAAAGATCCACCTCCCATGGCTTTAAGAGTGGTCTTCAACAAACCGTTGTAGCGTTCTATCTTCCCTGAAGCTGGTGCATAGTAGGGAATGTGGAATATCCACTCAATACCGTGCTCTTTTGCCCATTTCTTTACAAGGTTGTTCTTGAAATGAGTTCCATTGTCTGACTCAATCCTCTCTGGAGTTCCGTGTCTCCACAGGATTTGTCTCTCCAGACCGAGAATGGTGTTGCGTGCAGTTGCATGTGGAACTGGATAAGTTTCCAACCATCCAGTGTTTGCCTCTACCATAGTAAGCACGTATTGCTTACCAGAACGAGAATGTGGTAGAGTGATGTAGTCAATCTGCCAAGCTTCAACATACTTGTACTTGGACCATCTGTCACCATACCACAAGGGCTTAAGTCGTTTTGCCTGCTTAATAGCAGCACAAATGTCACAGTCATGGATGACTTGTGTGTGATAGCATCCATGGAAATGTCTATGGATCTGTCACGAGCCCATTGGTATGTTGCATCTCTGCCTTGATGTCCTGACGAATCGTGAGCCCACCGAGCTAAGAATATCTCACCTCGGTGTTTCCAGTGGAGATCAAGATTAGAGTCCATGTCTACTTGAGAAACTTTTGCGGCTAGATCTGCCTGATGGTTGTGTTGCTGTTCCTCAGTAGCTTTGCTCTTAGGAATGTGAGCATCAATGTGTCTCACTTTCACTGGAATTCTCTCGATTCGATCAGCAATGTCCTGCCACAGGTTGGCTGCCCAAATGGGTTTTCCTTTTCTCTGCCAACCACTCTTCTTCCAGTTCTTTAGCCAACCCCATAGAGCATTGGCTACCATCCATGAGTCGGTGTAGAGATAAAGCTTTGGCCATCTCTCACGTTCAGCTACGTCGAGCTAGCTGGACAGCTTTTACCTCTGCGAACTGACTGGATTCTCCTTCTCCATCTTTTGCCTCTGCAACTCGGCGTGTTGGACTCCACACTGCAGACTTCCACCTTCGCTTGTTTCCAACAAGACGACAGGAACCGTCTGTGAACAAAGCATATTTCTTTTCATCATCAGAAAAGTCATTGTAAGGAGGAGCTTCCTCAGCATGAGTTACTTTCTCCTCTGGAGGTTTAGCACAGTTGATACCTTCAGGCCAACTTGAGATCACCTCCACTAGACCAGGTCTTTCAAGATTTCCCATTCGAGCTCTCTGTGTTATCAGAGCCATCCACTTAGACCATGTTGAGTCTGTGGCATGATGTGGTGTGGAGCCTTTGCCTTTGAACATCCAATTCAAAACTGGTAATCTGGGAGCTAAGAGAAGTTGTGATTCAGTTCCAATCACTTCAGAAGATGCTTTCACTCCTTCATAGGCAGCTAGAATTTCTTTCTCTGTTGGAGTATAATTAGCCTCTGAACCTCTGTAACCTCGACTCCAGAAACCAAGAGGTCATCCATGTGTCTCACCTGGAGCTTTTTGCCACAAGCACCAGGTTGGACCATTGTCACTTGCAGCCGTGTACAAAATGTTCTTAATGTCTGGAGCATCTCGGACAGGTCCCAGACCCATTACTTGAACTACCTCTTGCTTTATCTGGTCAAAGGCTGCTTGTTGTTCAGGTCCCCAGTGGAAACGGTTTCTCTTTTGAGTCACATCATACAGAGGTTTCACAATCTGACTGTATCCAGGCATGTACAGTCTCCAAAATCCCACTATCCCCAAGAAACATAGGGTCTCTTGCTTGTTTGTGGGACTTGCCATGGTAGAGAGTCTATTTACCACATCCACTGGAATGTGTCGGCGTCCATCCTGCCACCGCACTCCCAGAAACTGAATCTCTGTTGTAGGTCCTTTCACCTTGTCTCGTTTGATGGCAAAACCTGCATTCAGAAGAATGTCAATGATTTTGTTACCTTTCTCAAAGACTTCCTCAGCAGTTTTACCCCAGACGATGATATCATCGGTGGACTGGATGTGTTCTGGAGCACTGCCTTTCTCCAGAGCATCGTGGATCACTGCATGACAGATGCTTGAGCTGTGGATCCAGCCCATTGGCAGTCTGTTGAAGGTGTACTGGATTCCTCTCCAGGTGAAAGCAAACTGAGGCCTGCATTCCTCTGCTATGGGAATAGAGAAAAATGCATTAGCAATGTCTATGGTAGCATACCATTTGGCCTCTTTGGATTCCAGCTCATACTGTAGCTCCATCATGTCTGGTACTGCTGCACTCATAGGTGGTGTCACTTCATTCAGGGCTCGGTAGTCTACTGTCAGATGCCAGTCTCCATTCTGCTTTTGCACAGGCCACACTGGACTGTTGAAAGGTGAATGAGTTTTGCTGACGACTTTCTGATTCTCCAACTGACAAATCAGATTCTGAATGGGCAACAAAGAGTCACGGTTGGTTCTGTATTGTCTGTGATGAGCAGTCTGAGAAGCAACCGGCAATTTAATGTCCTGTATCTTATGTTGTCCCACAACTGCAGATTCATCAGAAAGCTCAGGTCTGGCAGACAGCTTCAAATTTTGTCCATCAATTTCTATTGAAGCTACTCCAAAAGCCCATTTGTAACCTCTAGGGTCTTTGAAATGCCCTTCTCTCAGAAAATCAATTCCCAAAATACAAGGTGCGTCAGGTCCGGTCACAACTGTATGCTTCCTCCATTGTTTACCAGTTAAACTTATATTAACCTCTACCTTACTTGACTCTTGAGATCCACCAGTGACTCCCAGAATAGTTATAGACTGTGATCCCTGATAATTTGATGGTATTATGGTGCACTGAGCTCCTGTGTCAACCAAGGCCCTGTACTTCTGAAATTGTGAAGTGCCAGGCCACTGGATGTACACATCCCAATAGATTCTATTATCTCTGTTATCCCTCTCCTCCCCCTGGCGGGAGGCAGGGCACCCCTAGTTATGGGGAACATGCGCACATGTGCATTGCACATAGTTCGCAGGGTTATAACTTTGCATATTATAACTGGAGACACTGTTGGAGCTACTAGGGTTGTCCTGGGGAACTGTGGAAGTAACAGCTACCCTTCTGGTATTGCTACCTTGGGTTCTGCCACTTTGCAATTCCCTCAGTCTCCTGAAAAGATTAGAAGTTGGTTGGCCATCCCAGCGGTTCATGTTCTCACCAAACTGATCACGCAGAGTTATCCAAATAGTTCTACATGATTGCCTTGGCGGTCTGTTTTGGAATGATCTGTTTTGGAATGACCTCCTTGGAGGGCGTGTATTCCTCACAGATGAAACTTGTATCCACCTGGAGGAAGAATTGAAATGATCCCTTTGTGCCAATTGGGATATGGAATTTCTAAATTCATCTTTTAGCTCTCTTATGCAATTCTCAATTTTTCCAGACAGAGTTTCAATGGCTGAAACCAAAGAACCACGTGTCATGCTATCCTCCAATTGTCTCATTTGATCACTGAATTGGCCAACCGTGGGAGAAGCTCCACCATAACTTCTTGACACAATTCTGCTTGCCAGAATGTTTGCATAATTGGAAGGAGCAAGTTTGATGATCTTTTTAGCAAGACCAATACCCACAGGAATGTCATCAGGATTCAGAGTTTCATGTTCACCATAGAGTAGCTCTCTAACAGCAAATTCTCTCAAGCACTTAATTCCCTCCTCTATGGTAGTCCAGGGTTTAGGATTCCATGGAAGATCATCTCGGGAAGGGTATCTCAGGGCAACCGCCATTAAAAGGCGTATCCACAGATTCACCTTACTGAGAGGTCTTCCTAGATGTCTATCTATTCCATTATCCCTTGAGAGAGTTCCTAACTGAGCTGCTGACTTGTCTCCAACTGTTAGAGCCAGAGCACCTGTATCATAACACCTACTGAGCCAAGCTAGAACTGGCTCCTTATCTGCCCTGGTGAAATCTTTACGGACATTTCGCAATTCCTCCCGTGGAGAAGAACACACCAAAATATCATCTTCATCTTCGTCTCCCTGAAGTCTTTGTCCATATAATCCTGCTGTCATTCTCCTAAGGATCTCTTTAAGCTGAGAACTACCTTTGCCAGCTGCTTTCCTAGCTTCATCTGTATCCTGCTTTGATCTCACTAGGTTAGCTAGATCTTTAAAACAAACCTTCTCTTCCTCCTGAGCAGGATCTCTTAAAGTAGAGGGCCCCTCACCAGGATCAGTCTCCAGCTCTTCTTCTCCATCTTTGCCCTTTCCACTTCTAGTCTTTAAAGTAGCCACCTTAACTGGAGTTGTGTTTGAATTTACAGCCACCTTAATGGAAGCTGACAGGTGCTGAGATAAATCAGCTGCTGGGGCAGTGACTTCTGGTCCCACCGAGGGAGTGGGTCAAAGTGACATTGCTCCGTTAATGGCCGATGGAGAAGAAGAAGAAGGAGAAGGAGTAGGCGCCATGTTGATACCAGCTGCCGCCTTTGGCAGCTTGCTGGAATCAGCAAAGTCATTTAGAGCTGCTTTACCAATTGACTTTTTAGCCTTCTTTTTAGCTGACACAGATTCTGCACATTCCTCGTCACTAGATGACTCTGGGACTGATCCAGAGCCACGGTGTTTTCTTTTTGATCTAGTTTTAACAACAAAACAAGCTTTGGATATCTTTTTCTCTCGCCGCAGAGAGAACAGCAAATATGCAATCACCATCACCAGCAACAGATTTATACTCATCAAATAAATCACTTTTGGATCCCAGGCATCACCTAAAGTTACTCTCTCCTCAGGCGGAATCTTAAAACCCTTTATCTCAATTGGGAGAGTGGTGGAGGTAACATTCCTGTATCTTACTGGCCATAGGATATTAATACATTTTCCATACCATAGTTTAACTCTATACATAACCCACATATAAATTGTCCGCACCAAATATTTACCCAGGTAATCCAAAATCAAACCCAAACAATATCTGTAAACCAGAGCCCCAAAAATGGAAAAGAATAATCGCTCCACAAACCACAATACCTTCATGTTTGCTAATTCAGCTAGAAAACACTAAATCAATCAAGTAATAAATTAAACTAATTATCTGCCGCATGTTGGGTACACCAGTAAAAAAAAATGTGGTGGGTTGGAAGGGGTAAGGCTAAGAAGCCTCTTCCCTCCCCCCTGTAAGGTAAAAGGGAAAGAAAAATTGAAGGGAAAGGAAAAAAAAACTCACCAGCTGAATTAGCAAAGCAGTGGAGCTTTATATTTACAAAGCAATGTAGGATTTTGCAGGGGAATATTTACAAATTTACAATATCTACAATATATACAAAGATATACAACAGAGTAGCACAGAAATGAGAGTAACCCCCCTCGGCCGAGGGGTTCCCCACCTCCTCTCTCCCCTCTCTCCCCCCTTTCCCCAGAGTAGTTCGGAAAAGAGGGAGAAAGAGAAAGAAAGAAGTTAAAAGCAGTTTGTGTTAATTGGAAGCAGTTAATACAGGCCTGGTTATCTTATCTTCAAGGCCGAAGTCTTGGCAGAAAGCCCAGCACAGAAAAGAGTTGCTGCCCAAAGGAAAGGCGGAAGCAAGACTGACCGAGAAGTTCTCGGAGTGCCCAGGATATCTCCCAGTTCAGAGGGTGCTTCCTCCCACTCGTCCAATGAAATTAGTTTAGACTATTCTTTCCGTTTACCAACTTCCGTCCACCATATTCCCTTTCTTAAGGGGGCAACGTCAACTGGCCAGACAAGGTGACCTACTTAGTAGATGAGAAAAGGCTGTGACTATTACTTACTTGGAATTTGATAAAACTTTTGACATTGTTTCCCACAGCATTATCCTGGAGGAACTCACTCTTCATGGATTGGATGAGCATACACTTCACTGAATAAATGACTGGGTTGCTGGGCTCAGAGAGTGGTGGTGATTGGAGTTAAATCTAGTCAGTTGCAAAACAAGTACTGTTCCTAAGGGCTCAGTTTTATGACCAGTCTTGTTTAATATCTTTATCGGTGATCTGGATGAGGGGTTAAGGTACACCTTTTAGTATGTTAGCAGATGACAGTGAGCTGGGTGGAAGTGTTGGTTTGGTTGAGGGTAGTAAGACTTTACAGAAAGATCTTGGTAGGCTGAATCAGTAAGCCAGCTGTATGAGGTACAAGGCCAAGTGTTGAGTCACACTTCTGTCACAACCACCCCATGCAATATTATAGGCTTGGGGAACAGTGTCTGGAAAATTGCCTGGTGGAAAATTACCTGTGGGTGTTGATTGGCAGCAGGCTGAATATCAGCCAGCAATGTGCTCTGGTGACCAAGAAGGCCAGCGGCATCCTGGCCTGTATCAGGAATAGTGTGGCCAGCAGGAGTAGGGAAGTTGTCAACCCCCTGTGTTTAGCACTGGCAAGATTACAACTTGAATATTGTATTCAGTTTTGGACCCACTTCAAGAAGGACACTGAGATGCTGGAGCATGTCCAAAGAAGGGCAAAGAAGCTTATGAAGCGTCTGGAGCACAAATCTTATGAGGAGTGTCTGTGGGAATTTGGGTTATTTAGCCTTGTGAAAATGCGGCTGACTGAAGACCTTAGGGCTCTCTATAACTACCTGTGAGAAGGTTGCAGTGAGGTAGAGGTTATGCTTTTCTCCCAAATGAGAAGTGATAGAACAAGAGGCAATGGCCTTAAGTTGTACCAGGGGAGGTTTAGCTTAGGAAAATTTATTCACTGAAAAGCTTTTGAGACACTGAAAGAGACTGCCCAGGAAATTGGTGGAATCACCATCATTGAAGATATTTAAAAACCTGATAAATTTGGTGCTGAGGGACACAGTTTAGTGGTAACCTGGTAGTGCTAGATTAACAGTTAGACTTGACGATTTTAAAGGTCTCTTTCAAATAAAATAATTCTATGATACTATGAATTTGCATTACAAAAGATCGTGTTAAATTATTAAGGAATATAGAATTTCATCACCACATCTATTCGTAACACAGTTCCTATATTCTTCTTCTATTGTTTATCAATAGTTTCCAAAAGCTTTCCCTTTGAAGGTAGCTGGTGGCCTACTATATTTTATAAACCCCACTGTAAAAGCCAGTGGGGGTTGGTCTCTTCTCCCAGACAATCAGCACCAGAACAAGAGGACACAGTCTCAAGCTGCACCAGGGGAGGTTTACGCTGAATGTTAGGAAAAAACTCTTCACAGAAAGAGTGATTGGCAATTAGAGTGGGCTGCCCAGGGTGGTGGTGGAGTCACTGCCACTGGAAATGTTTAAGAAAAGACTAGATGAGGTAGTTAGTGACATGGTTTAGTCGATTAGGTGGTGTTGGGTAATAAGATGGATGCGATGATTTCAAAGGTCTTTTCCAACCTGGTTAATTCTGTATTCTAAGACAGGAAAGCTCAACAAGAGATTTTACTTAATACAAATTGTGAATGTTTCTTCAGTTGAATTTCTGATCTGGACTCAGATGTATTTATTCTGAAGATTGATAAGTAAATTTTTAATGAATGTATGAACTACTAGAAACACATGGAAAAGTATCACAGTGTAACTAAGGTTGGAAGAGACATCAAGGATCATCGAGTCCAACCTGTCACCACAGACCTCATGACTAGACCATGACACCAAGTGCCACGTCCAATCTCCTCTTGAACGCCTCCAGGGACAGTGACTCCACTACCTCCCCAGACAGCCCATTCCAATGACCAATGACTCGGTGAGGAACTTTCTCCTCATCTCGAGCCTAAACTTCCCCTAGTGCAGCTTGAGTCTGTGTCCCCTTGTTCTGGTGCTGGTTGCCTGGGAGAAGAGACCAGCCCCTTCCTGGCTACAAGCACCTTTCAGGTAGTTGTAGAGGACAATGAGGTCACCCCTGAGCCTCCTCTTCTCCAGACTAAACAATCCCAGCTCCCTCAGCCTCTCCTCATAGGGCTTGTGTTCAAGGCCTCTCACCAGCCTTGTTGCCCTTCTCTGGGCACATTCAAGTGTCTCAATGTCCTTCTTGAACTGAGGGGCCCAGAACTGGACAGAGTACTCAAGGTGCAGCCTAACCAATGCAGAGTACAGGGGCACAATGACTTCCCTGCTCCTGCTGGCCACACTATTCCTAATTCAAAACTGGTAATCTGGGAGCTAGAAGAAGTTGTGATTCAGTTCCAATCACTTCAGAAGATGCTTTCACTCCTTCATAGGCAGCTAAGATTTCTTTCTCTGTTGGAGTATAATTAGCCTCTGAACCTCTGTAACCTCGACTCCAGAAACCAAGAGGTCGTCCACGTGTCTCACCCGGAGCTTTTTGCCACAAGCACCAGGTTGGACCATTGTCACTTGCAGCCGTGTACAAAATGTTCTTAATGTCTGGAGCATCTCGGACAGGTCCCAGACCCATTGCTTGAATTACCTCTTGCTTTATTTGGTCAAAGGCTGCTTGTTGTTCAGGTCCCCAGTGGAAATGGTTTCTCTTTCGAGTCACATCATACAGAGGTTTCACAATCTGACTGTATCCAGGAATGTGCAGTCTCCAAAATCCCACTATCCCCAAGAAACGTAGGGTCTCTTGCTTGTTTGTGGGACTTGCCATGGTAGAGAGTCTATTTACCACATCCACTGGAATGTGTCGGTGTCCATCCTGCCACCGGACTCCCAGAAACTGAATTTCTGTGGTAGGTCCTTTCACCTTGTCTCGTTTGATGGCAAAACCTGCATTCAGAAGAATGTCAATGATTTTGTTACCTTTCTCGAAGACTTCCTCAGCAGTTTTACCCCAGACAATGATGTCATCGATGAACTGGATGTGTTCTGGAGCACCTCCTTTCTCCAGAGCATCGTGGATCACTGTATGACAGATGCTTGAGCTGTGGATCCAGCCCATTGGCAGCCTGTTAAAAGTGTACTGGATTCCTCTCCAGGTGAAAGCAAACTGAGGCCTGCATTCCTCTGCTATGGGAATAGAGAAAATGCATTAGCAATGTCTATGGTAGCATACCATTTGGCCTCTTTTGTTCCAGCTCATACTGTAGTTCCATCATGTCTGGTACTGCTGCACTCATAGGTGGTGTCACTTCATTCAGGGCTCGGTAGTCTACCGTCAGACGCCAGTCTCCATTCTGCTTTTGCACAGGCCACACTGGACTGTTGAAAGGTGAATGAGTTTTGCTGACGACTTTCTGACTCTCCAACTGACGAATCAGATTCTGAATGGGCAACAAAGAGTCACAGTTGGTTCTGTATTGTCTGTGATGCACAGTCTGAGAAGCAACTGGCAATTTAATGTCCTGTATCTTATGTTGTCCCACAACTGCAGATTCATCAGAAAGTTCAGGTCTAGCAGAGAGCTTCAATTTTTGTCCATCAATTTCTATTGAAGCTACTCCAAAAGCCCATTTGTAAGCTCTAGGGTCTTTGAAACGCCCTTCTCTCAGAAAATCAATTCCCAAAATACAAGGTGCATCAGGTCCGGTCACAACTGTATGCTTCCTCCATTGTTTACCAGTTAAACTTATATTAACCTCTACCTTACTTAACTCTTGAGATCCACCAGTGACTCCCAGAATAGTTATAGACTCTGATCCCTGATAATTTGATGGTATTATGGTGCACTGAGCTCCTGTGTCAACCAAGGCCCTGTAGTTCCGAAATTGTGAAGTGCCAGGCCACTGGATGTACACATCCCAATAGATTCTATTATCTCTGTTATCCCTCTCCTCCCCCTGGCGGGAGGCAGGGCACCCCTAGTTATGGGGAACATGCGCACATGTGCATTGCACATAGTTTGCAGGGTTATAACTTTGCATGTTATAACCGGAGCCACTGTTGGAACCATAAGAGTCGTTCTGGGGAACTGTGGAAGTAACAGCTACCCTTCTGGTATTGCTACCTTGGGTTCTGCCACTTTGCAATTCCCTCAGTCTCCTGAAAAGATTAGAAGTTGGTTGGCCATCCCAGCGGTTCATGTTCTCACCAAACTGATCACGCAGAGTTATCCAAATAGTTCTACGTGATTGCCTTGGCGGTCTGTTTTGGAATGATCTGTTTTGGAATGACCTGTTTTGGAATGACCTCCTTGGAGGGCGTGTATTCCTCACAGATGAAACTTGTATCCACCTGGAGGAAGAATTGAAATGATCCCTTTGTGCCAATTGGGATATGGAATTTCTAAATTCATCTTTTAACTCTCTCATGCAATTCTCAATTTTTCCAGACAGAGTTTCAATGGCTGAAACCAAAGAACCACGTGTCATGCTATCCTCCAATTGTCTCATTTGATCGCTGAATTGGCCAACCGTGGGAGAAGCTCCACCATAACTTCTTGACACAATTCTGCTTGCCAGAATGTTTGCATAATTGGAAGGAGCAAGTTTGATGATCTTTTTAGCAAGACCAGTACTCACAGGAATGTCATCAGGATTCAGAGTTTCATGTTCACCATAGAGTAGCTCTCTAACAGCAAATTCTCTCAAGCACTTAATTCCCTCCTCTATGGTAGTCCAGGGTTTAGGATTCCATGGAAGATCATCTCGGGAAGGGTATCTCAGGGCAACCGCCATTAAAAGGCGTATCCACAGACTAACCTTACCGAGAGCTCTGCCTAGATGTCTATCTATTCCATTGTCCCTTGAGAGAGTTCCTAACTGAGCTGCTGACTTGTCTCCAACTGTTAGAGCTGGAGCACCTGTATCATAACACCTACTGAGCCAAGCTAGAACTGGCTCCTTATCTGCCCTGGTGAAATCTTTACGGACATTTCGCAATTCCTCGCGGGGCGAAGAACATTCCAAAATATCATCTTGCTCTTCATCTCCCTGAATTCTTTGTCCATATAATCCTGCTGTCATTCTCCTAAGGATCTCTTTAAGCTGAGAACCACCTTTGCCAGCTGCTTTCCTAGCTTCATCTGTATCCTGCTTTGATCTCACTAGGTTAGCTAGATCTTGAAAACAAACCACCTCTTCCTCCTGAGCAGGATCTCTTAGAGTAGAGGGCCCCTCACCAGGATCAGTCTCCAGCTCCTCTTCTTCTCCATCTTTGGCCTTTGCACCTCTAGTCTTTAAAGGAGCCACCTTAACTGGAGCTGTGTTTGAATTGACAGCCACCTTAATGGAAGCTGACAGGTCCTGAGATAAATCAGCTGCTGGGGCAGTGACTTCTGGTCCCACCGAGGGATTGGGCGGAAGTGACGTTGCTCCGTTAATGGCCGATGGAGAAGAAGAAGAAGGAGAAGGAGTGGGAGAAGGAGTAGGTGCCATGTTGATACCAGCCGATGCCCTTGGCTGCTTGCTAGAATCAGCAAAGTCATTTAGAGCTGCTTTACCAATTAACTTTTTAGCCTTCTTTTTAACTGACACAGGTTCTCCACAGTCCTCGTCACTAGATGACTCTGGGACTGATCGAGAGCCACGGCGTTTTCTTTTTGATCTAGTTTTAATAACAAAACAAGCTCTGGATATCTTTCTCTCTCGCCGCAGAGAGAACAGCAAATATGCAATCACCATCACCAGCAACAGATTTATACACATCACATAAATCACCTTTGGATCCCAGGCATCACTTAAAGTTACTCTCTCCTCAGGCGGAATCTTAAAACCCTTTATCTCAATTGGGAGAGTGGTGGAGGTAACATTCCTGTATCTCACTGGCCATAGTAAATTAATACATTTTCCATACCATAATTTAACTCTATACATAACCCACATATAAATTGTCCGCACCAAATATTTACCCAGGTAATCCAAAAGCAAACCCAAACAATATCTGTAAACCAGAGCCCCAAAAATTGAAAAGAACAATCGCTCCACAAACCACAAGACCTTCATGTTTGCTAATTCAGCTAGAAAACACTAAATCAATCAAGTAATAAATTAAACTAATTATCTGCCGCACGTTGGGTACGCCAATAAAAAAAATGTGGTGGGTTGGAAGGGCTGAGGCCAAGAAGCCTCTTCCCTCCCCCCTGTAAGGTAAAAGGGAAAAAAAAATTGAAGGGAAAGGAAAAAAAAACTCACCAGCTGAATTAGCAAAGCCGTGGAGCTATATTTACAAAGCAGTGTAGGGTTTTGCAGGGGAATATTTACAAATTTACAATATCTACAATATATACAAAGATATACAACAGAGTAGCACAGAAATGAGAGTAACCCCCCTCGGCCGAGGGGTTTCCCCACCTCTGCTCTCCCCTCTCTTCCCCCCTTTCCCCAGAATAGTTCGGAAAAGAGGGAGAAAGAAGAAAGAGAGAAGTTAAAAGCAGTTTGTGTTAATTGAAAGCAGTTAATATAGACCTGGTTATCTTATCCTCAAGGCCGAGGCCTTGGCAGAAAGCCCAGCACAGAGAAGAGTTCCTGCACCCTGGAGAAGCGGAAGCAAGAGTGACAGAGAAGTGCTGGAAATGCCCATTTCAGTCTCAGTTCAGATGGTGCTTCCTCCCACTTGACCAATGAAAATTAGTTTAGACTCTTCCTTCCGTTTACCAACTTCCGTCCACCATATTCCCTTTCTTAAAGGGACACCGTCAACCGGCCACACTAATGCAGGCCAGGATGCCATTGGCCTTCTTGGCCACCTGGGCACACTGCTGACTCGTGTTTAGGCTGCTGTCAATCAGCACCCCCAGGTCTCTCTCCATTTGGCAGCTCTCCAGCCACTCCAACCCTAGCCTGTAGCTCTGCATGGGGTTGCCGTGGCCAAAGTGCAACAGTCGGCACTTGGACTTGTTAAATGCCATTCCATTGGACTCTGCCCATCTGTCCAGTCGGTCAAGGTCCCTCTGCAGAGCCTTTCTACCCTCTAACTGACTAAGATCTGCTCCTAACTTGGTGTCATTTGCAAATTAGCTGATGACTGACTCAATCCCCTCATCCAGTTCATCAATGGAGATATTAAAGAGGATGGGGCCCAGTACTGATCCCTGGGGGACTCCACTGGTGACTGGCTGACAGCTGGATGTGGCACCATTCACCACCACTCTCTGGGCCCGACCCTCCAACCAGTTCCTAGCACAGAGTGCTAGTTCCCAGCACAGAGTGTTGTGGTCCAAGCCACGAGCTGACAGCTTAGCCAGTAGTTTGCTGTGGGGGACGGTGTCAAAGACCTTGCTGAAGTCCAGGTAGACCACATCCACAGGCCTCCTCATGTCCAACAGACGGGTCACCTGATCATAGAAGGAGATCAGGTTGGAGAGGCAGGACCTGCCCTTCCTAAATCCATGTTGGCTAGACCTGAGTCCTTGGCCATCCTTCAGGTGCGCAGTTATTGCCACCAGGATAATTTGCTCCATCACTTTCCCTGGCACTGAGGTCAGGCTGACTGGCCTGTAGTTTCCAGGTTCCTCCATCCGACCCTTCTTATGGATGGGGACCACATTGGCCAGTTTCCAGTCATCTGGGACCTCTCCAGTGAGCCAGGACTGGAGGAAAATGATGGAGAGTGGCTCAGCCAGCTCATCTGCCAGCTCTCTCAGCACCCTAGGATGGATCCCATCCAGTCCCATGGACTTGTGAGTGTCCAAGTGGCTCAGCAGGTCCCGAACTAATTCCTCGTGGATTACCGGGGCAGTACACTGCTCCCCGACCCCATCACCCAGCTCAGGAGGCCACTTGTCCTGAACTCCTGCCTTGCTGTTAAAAATTGAGGCAAAGAATGTGTTCAGAACCTCAGCCTTTTCCTTGTCTTCAGTCACCATGTTCCCCTCCAGGTCCAATAATGAGTGTAGGTTCTTACTGCCCTTCTTTTTAGTGTTAATATATTTGTAAAAATGTTTTTTTTTATCTTTGACAGAGGTGGCCATCTTCAGTTCCAACTGGGCCTTTGCCTCTCTAATTTTATTCCTACATAATCTAACAACTTCCTTAAACACACCTCAAGAAGCCTTCCCGTCCTTCCAAAGGTGATACAGCCTCTTTTTTCCCCTTAATTTCTCCAGGAGCTGCTTGCTCATCCAGGCTGGTTGCCTTCCCCACCGGCTCATCTTTCAGCATGTGGGAACTGACAGTTCCTGTGCCTTCAAGAGCTCCTCTTTGAAATAGGTCCAACCCTCCTGGACCCCTTGGTTCTTGAGGGCTGATACCCAGGGAACTTTTCTTAAACAGGCTGAAGTTTGCCCTCCAGAAGTCCAAGGTGAAGATTCTGTTGGTGCTCCTCCCTATCTCCCTGCATATTGAAAACTTCACTAGCTCGTGGTCACTGCACCCTAGGCAGCCTCCCACCTTCACATCTCCCACCAGCCCTTCCCTATTGGAGAACAGCAGGTCAAGCAGAGCCTGCCCCCTGGTAGGCTCACTTAATAGCTGCATCATGAAGCAGTCCTCCATGCACTCTAGGAATCTTCTGGCCTGCCTCTTCTCTGCTGAATTAAGTTTCCAGCAGATATCTGGCAAGTTGAAGTAGTCCACAAGGACAAGATCTGGTGATCTTGAGACAGCCTCCAATTGCTTATAAAATAATTCGTCAGCCTCCTCATCCTGGTTGGGTGGCCTGTCAGATTCAGATTTGTCAGATTTGTTAGGCTGCCCTCTGATTTTAACCCACAGACTCTTAATCCCTTCTTTCTCCACCTCAAGTTCTGTGGCAGAAAGTCACTCCCTAATATACAGAGCTACGCCTCCTCCTCTTCTCCCTTGTCTGTCTCTCCTAAAGAGCCTGTAACTCCCCAGTGTAGCACTCCAATCGTATGTGTTGTCCCACCAAGTTTCTGAGATGGTGACTATATCATAGTCACCCTGGTATACCAGGACCTACAGCTCCTCTTGCTTATTACCAAGGCTGCGTGCTTTGGTGTACATGCACTTCAGCTGGGCTCCCAACTTCTCAACTGACCCTACCTTGTGGCCTACTCTTTCCTCTGCAGAGGGAACGATATCCTCACCCACCCCCTTCAGACCTAGTTTAAAGCCCTCCTAATGAGCCCTGACAACTCTAGCGCTAGGACTCTCTTACCCCTTCTAGATAAATGCACCCCATCAGGACCCAGTGGGTTGGGTGCAGTAAAAGTTGTCTCATGATTGAAGAAACCAAAGTTCCGCTGCTGGCACCATCCCCTGAGCCAATTGTTGATGGTATGGGTTCTCCCATTCCTCTCAGTGTGCTCCCCTGCCACTGAGGAAACTGAGCAGAACACCACTTGAGCTCCTGCCCCATCAATCAATTGTCCAAGGGCTCTGAACTCCTTCTTAATCGCCCTGGTGCCCTTCTTGTCAATCTCATCACTCCCAGCTTGTATTACCAGCAGAGGGTAATAGTCAGTGGGCTGGATTAATTTAGGGAGTCTCCTTGCGATGTCCCTAACCCACGCCCCGGGTAGGGAGCAGACCTCCCTGTGGGATGGGTGGGGATGACATATGGGTCCCTCAGTACCCCCTAGGAGAGAGTCCCCAACAACTATAACCCTTCTCCTTTTCTTTCTGGAGCTGGTCATTAAAGCTGGTGGGGACTGCTTGGCCTTAGGCTCCTCTCTGGAGCTGGTTGTTATAGCTAGTGGGGACATCAAGTAGAATTCCTATAAATGCAAGCACACAATCCATTTACCTATTTCATTGACTAGCCCATAACCAGCAGCACAGGTCCAGAAATTATAGCTGCTTGAGCCAGAAAAGATTCCTGAGCCTCATTAAAGACAAATAAATACAGAAAACAGAAACCCATCACTTCTACAGGTTTTCTTCTTCTTCCACATAATCTTTCACTGATAGTGCCAAAGAAAGTTGCTGGATCAGACATCTCTCAGGATGTTTCTTGTAGTCTCATCCTTTTCTGAAGTTTCTGGCTCATTATTCCTGCTCTGATCCTAAGGCTTTTGAAAACTCCTGTGTTATAACTGGACTGCTGGAGCCTTGCAGGTGTTCCAGCCCTGGGATATTTGTGGCTCACCATCAAAATATATTTAGAGTTTAAATGCTCTTGATTTAAAAACTTTAAAAAACACACTAAAATCTGCCTCCAGAGATTGTCCAGCCCGTGCCAGTGCTCTGCCACCCTCAAAGTGAAGAATTTTTGCCTTATATTTACATGGAAAATCCTGTGTTTCAGTTTGTGTCCATTGCCCCTTGTCCTGTCACTGGACACCACTGAGAAGAGTCTGGATCCATCTTCCTGACATCTTTTAGGTATTTATAAGCATTAATGAGATCCTCCCTCAGAGTCCTCTTCTCAGGCTAAACAGACACAGGTCGCTGAGCTTTTCTTCATAAGGTAAATATTCCCTAATCCTTTAATCACCTTAGTGGCTCTCTGCTGGACTCCAGTAGTTCCTTTCCCTCTCAAACTGGGGAACCCTGAACTGGATGTGGTATTCCAGATGAGGCCTCATCAGCACGGAGTAGAGGGGAAAGAGAAGCTCCCTGCTGGCTACACTCTTCTTAATGCATCCCAGGATGCCATTTAGTTTCTTGGCCAGGAGACCACATTATTGGCTCATGGTCAGCCAGTTGTCCACCAGGAATCCCAGGTCCTTTTCCTCAGAGCTGCACCCTGAGGTCAGCACTAAACCTGTACTGATACCCGGGGATGGTCTTCCTGAGATGCTGTGCTCATCATTTCCCCTTGTTGAATTTAATTAGGTTTCTCCTCACTCAGCTCTCCACCATGTTCAGGTCTTGTTGCATGTCATCATTCTAATGGCTTTCTAGTGCATTAGCCACTCATCCCAGTTTTGTATTGACAGCAGATTTGTGGACAGTACACTCTGTCCCTTCATCCAAGTCACTGATGAATAGGTTGGACAGGACTGGAACCAGAAGTGATTCCTGGAGAGAACCGTTAGTGTAGAATCTTAGAATCAATACAGTTGGAAAAGACCTCAGAGATAATCAAGTGCAACCTATCACCCAACACCTCATGACTAACTCAACCATGGGTTCAAGTGCCACATCAAATCCCCTCTTAAACACCTCCAGGGATGGTGACTGCACCACCTCCTTAAGCAGCCCATTCCAATGGACAGTCATTACTTCTGTGAAGAACTTTCTCCTCACCTCAAGCCTAAACTTCCCCTGGTGCAGCTTGAGGCTGTGTCCTCTTGTTCTGGTGTTGGTTGCCTGGGAGAAGAGACCAACCCCCACCCGGCTACAACCACCCTTCAAGTAGTTATAGAGGGCAATGAGGTCTCCCCAAGCCTCCTCTTCTGTCCAGGCTAAACAATCCCAGCTCCCTCAGCCTCTCCTCATAGGGCTTGTGTTCAAGGCCTCTTACCAGCCTCATTGCCCTTCTCTGGACATGGTCAAGAGGCTCAATGTCCTTAAATTGAGGCACCCAGAACTGGACACAGTACTCAAGGTGTGGCCTAACCAGTGCTGAGTACAGGGGAAGAATGACTTCCCTGTTCCTGCTGGTCACACTATTTCTGATGCAGACCAGGATGCCATTGACCTTCTTGGCCACCTGGGCACACTGCTGGCTCATGTTCATCCTACTATCAACCAGTACAGGTTCCTTTCTGCCTGGCTGCTCTCCAGCCACTCTGACCCCAGCCTGTAGCAATGCATGGGCTCCAGTCCACCACTTGGACCTGTTAAATGAAATCATGTTGAAATTTACCCATCTGTCCAGCATGTCGAGGTCCCTCTGCAGAGCTCTTCTAACCTCTAACAGATCAACACCTGCCCCCAGATTGGTGTCATCTGCAGATTTGCTAATGGTAGACTCAATCCCCTTCTCAAGATCATCAATAAAGATATTGAATAGGATAAAGATATTGAATAAGACTGGGTCTAACACTGATCCCTGGAAGACACCACTAGTGACTGGCCACCAGCTGGATGTGGCACCATTCACCACCACTCTCTGGGCTCGGTCCTCCAGCCAGTTCCTAACCCAGCATAGAGTGCCGCTATCCAAGCCACGAGATGACAGCTTGGCCAGGAATTTGCTGTGGGGGATGGTGTCAAAGGCCTTGCTGAAGTCCAGGTACACAATATCCACAGCCTTACCCACATCCACCAGGCAGGTCACCTGATCATAGAAGGAGATCAGGTTGCTCAGGCAGGACCTGCCCTTCCTAAATCTCAACACAGCAGAGAGGAGGCAGTCTAGGAGGTTCTTAGAGTGCATGGAGGACAGATTCTTATCCCAGGTGCTGTGTGAGCCTACCAGGGGTAAGGCTATGCTTGACCTCCTCTTCACCAATAGGGAAGGGTTGGTGGATGATGTAGTGTTCGGAGGGTGTATAGGGGGCAGTGACCAGGAGATAATTGAATTTTGAGTACTCAGTCAAGCTAAGAGGGGTAGCAAGAAGATCTCCATTCTGGACTTCCAGAGGGCAGACTTCAGGGTACTCAAGGAACTAACTCAGAGGATTCCTTGGGATAAAGCCCTTAAAAATAAAGGGGTCCAGGAGAGCTGGACCTACTTCAAGGAAGAACTCTTGAAGGTGCAGGAACAGGCTGTACCAATGTACCGGAAGAAGAGCCGCCGGGGCAGATGGCCAGCCTGGATTGGCAATGAGCTTGTAACAGAACTAAGGGGAAAATAGAGGGTGTATCATCTTTGGAAGAAAGGTGAGGCAACCGATGAAATATTTAAGGATGTTGCTAGGTCATGTAGGAAGAAAATTAGGGAGGCAAAAGCACATTCAGAGCTTAAACTGGCCTCTGCTGTGAAGGACAACAAAAAGTCCTTCTATAAATACATTCATAGCACGAGGAAGAGCAAGGACAACCTCCACACCTTGATTGACATGGAGGGGTATGTTGTAACAAAGGACGAAGAAAAGGCAGAAGTACTTAACACCTTCTTTGCCTCAATTTTTACTAGAAGGACAGAATGTCTTCCAAACAGTTGGCCTGCAGAGCTGGCAGAAGAAGCCAGGAAGCAACATAGTTTTCCTCTGTTCCAGGAGGAGGGGTTAGTTAGAGATCTCCTCAGCTGCTTAGCCCCTTGGATCCCCACAAGTCCATGGGACCAGACGGGATCCATCCTAGGGTGCTGAGAGAGCTGGCAGATGAGCTGGCCAGGCCACTCTCCATCATTTTTCAGCAGTCCTGGCTCACTGGAGAGGTCCCAGAAGACTGGAAGCTGGCCAATGTTGTGCCCACCCACAAGAATGGTCGGTTGGATGAGCCAGGGAATTCTAGGCCTGTCAGCCTGATCTCAGTGCCAGGCAAGATTATGGAACAGGTCATCTTGAGTGCAATCATGCAGCACTTGCAGGATGGCCAAGGGATCATGCCCAGCCAGCATGGATTTAGGAAAGGCAGGTTCTGCCTGACCAACCTGATCTCCTTCTATGATCAGGTGACCCACCTGGTGGATGTGGGGAGGCCTGTGGATGTAGTTTACCTGGACTTCAGCAAGGCCTTTGACACTGTCCCCCACAGTAAACTGCTGGCCAAGCTATCAGCCCATGGCTTGGAGGAGGCGAACACACTGCGTTGTGTTAGGAACTGGCTGGATGGCCGAGCCCAGAGAGTGGTGGTGAATGCTGCCATATCCAGCTGGCAGCCAGTCACTAGTGGTGTGCCCCAGGGATCAGTGCTGGGCCCCATGCTTTTTAACATCTCTATTGATGATCTGGATGAGGGGATTGAGTCCATCATCAGTAAATTTGAAGACAACACCAAGCAGGAGTTGTTCTGCTGGGGCGTAGAGAATCTCTGCAGAGGGATCTCAACAGGCTGGACAGATGGGCAGAATCCAACGGCATGGATTTAACTCATTCAAGTGCCGGGTTCTGCACATCGGCCACAACAACCCCATGCAGTGCTACAGGCTGGGGTCAGAGTGGCTGGAGAGCAGCCAGGCAGAGAGGGACCTGGGGGTACTGGTCGATGATAGGCTGAACTTGAGCCTACAGTGTGCCCAGGCAGCCAAGAGGGCCAATGGCATCCTAGCCTGCATCAAGAACAGTGTGGCCAGCAGGAGCAGGGAGGTCATTCTGCCCCTGTACACTGCACTGGTTAGGCTGCGCCTCAAGTCCTGTGTCCAGCTCTGGGCCTCTCAGTTTAGGAAGGATGTTGACTTGCTGTAACATGTCCAGAAAAGGGCAATGAAGTTGGTGAGGGGTTTGGAACACAAGCCCTATGAGGAGAGACTGAGGGAGCTGGGATTGCTTAGCCTGGAAAAGAGGAGACTCAGGGGTGACCTTATCACTCTCTACAACTACCTGAAGGGAGGTTGTATACAGGAGGATGATGGTCTCTTCTCCCAGGCAGCCAGTACCAGAACAAGAGGACACTGTCTCAGGCTGCACCAGGAGAGGTTTAGGCTGGATGTTAGGAAGAAGTTCCATACAGAAAGAGTGATTTCCCATTGGAATGGGACGCCTGGGGAGGTGGTGGAGTCGCCATCATTGGATGTTTTCAGGAGGAGACTTGATGGGGTGCTTGGTGCCATGGGTTAGTTGTTTAGGTGGGTTGGATTGGTTGATGGGTTGGACACGATGATCTTGAAGGTCTCTTCCAACCTGGTTTATTCTAAATAAAATGGCATCATACAGCTTTGCTGTCCTGTGTTCAAATTTGCCATGGCTGACATCACCCTCTCAAGCAGGCATGTGAGAAGATGACCCTGACAGTCCTTGATGTCTGCTGAGGTTCTTCCACTCCAAAAGGCCCCAAAAATAAACCAAAATAGAGACCTCTCAGCGCAAGTATGCTGGTCCCAGTACTGGTCCCAAGCAGAAATCTTAACCATAAACCTCTGGCTAAATTCTGCCTCACTGACCTAAACAGTTGAAGCTCTACCCTTCAGTCAGTTCTGAATTCATCTCACTGTCCAATCATCCAATCCAGACTTCTTATTCTTGGATGTGAGGATGCTGTGGGAGATGGTGTCAAAACCCTTGCTGAAGTCAAGGTATTCCACATTCACTGCCCTCCTCTCATCTGTCCATCCAGTTATGTCATCATAAGAGTCTATCAGATGGGTCAGGCTTGACTTACTTGTGGTGGATCCATGCTGACTAGTCTTATAACTCTCTGATCTTCAATATGCTTTGAGACAAAACCAAGAGAAAACCTGTTTCTTCACCTTTCTAGGGATGAAGGTGTGGCTGGCTGTTCTGTAGTTATCCATGTCCTCCTTGTTATTTTTGAAGTCTGAAGTGACACTGACTTTCAGTCCTCTGACACTTCCCATTCTCTAAGAATGTCAAAGATGATGGAGAGTAGCCTAACAATAATTTCTCACAACTCCCTCTGCACTTGCTGGTGTAACCCTTTAGGGTCCAAGGACTTGTGGATTTTCAGTTTACTTGATTGTTGTCTAACCTAATTCTGTTCAACCAAGTAAAATTCTTCCTTTCTTCTCACTTCCTGTGCGTTCTTGAAGGTCTGGGATTCCTGAGTGCTAGCCTTAGCAGTAAGTGCCAAGGCAAGGAAGGCATTCAGGAACTCTGTCTTCTCTGTATCCTCTGTCACATGGACACTGTCATAGTTTGGGCTGGGTGTCCTCTGCTACGGGGGTGTTTCCTGTGTCCAGAAGTCCAGTCCAGTGGGTGGACACAGGAAATTAGGTTATTTCCTACCATGATCCCTTGCACCACTATAAGTTTCACGGCGGGGTCTGGCACTTCCTCTTTCCTTCCTCCTTGTCACCCGGTAACTGGGGGAGAGATCTCCTGGCCATGGGCCTGGCTAGGCCCAAGGCCACGGGGGGATGGGCAGTCTCAGGTCTGGCCAGCTGAGACTAGCCTAGCAGTGGGGGGGGGGAAGGAGGAGCCCTGGGGGTTCTGGGTACACCCTCAGGCAGGGATGGGATCTCTCTGGGTCTGTTTTGGTCTCTCTCTTGTCACTGTGTTTCTAGGTCTCTGCACACACCCACTGTTCTATTTAAACTTTCCATCACTTTTGCAATCCGTTTATCTGAGTCGTTATTTCTGCGTGTGGTGGGAAGGGAGTTTGCCCCAACCCATTACAGACACCCACTTCATTCAGCAGCAGACCCATGTTTCCTCTAGTCTTTTTTCCTCCAGTCTTTTTTCCTCCAATATACTTAAGAAGCCTTTTTTGTTGTCTTTGACCTCTTTTGTCAGGTTTAATACTAAGTAGTCCTTAGCTATCCTCACCGTATCTCTACATACTCTGACAACAATCTTCTATTTCTCTCAAATGGTTAGGCCCTTTTTCTTTATTCTATAAACTTCCACTTAATTTTGTTCAGTAGTTCCCTGCTCAACCATGTAGGTCTTCTGTCTCCCTTATTTGATTTCTTACTCCTTTGGATGCTCTGTTCTTGAGCTTGGAGGAAAAGATGTTTGAGTATTAACCAATGCTCTTGGGCACTGTTATGAAGAGGTTATTAACTATGGATTATTAAATTTGAAATACGAGGCTGGATTTGGCCAATGTGCAATCTTGTCAATGGATATCTTTAGACCATAGAAAGCATGAAGTTAGAATTATGCCTTTACTTGGCAGGAGCACGAGCATCCCATGTGATAAACAGCATGTTGCTGCTTACCCCTTAGAAGGCAAATGAGATTGTTTATGTAAGCTGGCTGGTACCCTGGTCTTTTTACCCTCAGCTCTGGGCTGAGTACCCACTCTGAAAAGGAGGGTGGAAAGAGGGAATGTGGCCAAACATGTTGTGACAATTTTTACAGTATTTGGGGCATAATTCTGGGCATATGGTGCCTTCACCACAGGCATTCCTACCTCCTAGTGCCCTATCCTGTGGAATTTATGTAAGCAACTTCCTTGAAGAGGCCACAGTTAACCCTTCCGAAGTCCAGGGTTATGATTCTGCTTGTTCCTTTGAGTCTACTGCACATGATCCTGAACTCCATCGTCACACAGTCACTACAGCCAAGACTGTCCACAGTGTTCATGTCCTCAACTAGTGCCTCCTTATACTCCTCTCCTTATATGCTCTTCCACCACCTGTGCCAAGAAGTTATCATCAACACACAGTAGGAATCTTCTTGATTATATGTGCCTGCATATCTTTTTGAGCAAATATCGGGGTGGTTGAACTCCATGAGAAGCAGGACCTGTGATTGCGAAGCTGGTTTCAACAGTATGTAGAAGTCCTTGTCAGCCTCCTCATGCTGATCAGGTGGCCTGTAAAAGACAGCCACAGTGGCGTCTCAATATTTTTCTGCCCCTTAAATTCTTACCACAAACTATCAACTTGCTCATTACCTGCTTTTGTGCAGAGCTCAATGCATCCTGGTTTCTCTCTAATGTAAAGAGCAACCCCATCATCTCTCATGCAGTGGTGGAAGTCCCAGACTGGGCTCAATTGCAAATGGGAACTGGTTTTAGGAGCTGGATTCTGGAACTCTACTCAGGCACTCATGGATCAAGATTGTAGGCAGAATGGACAGAATCCTCCATGGGTGCAACCACTGAAGTAGAAAGGGAAGAATAAACCAGCCCTCATAATCCCTCAGAGTTACATTCTATGTGAGGAAAATGTGTAAGAGACTAAATTTTGTATCTCTTGGTGTGAATCAACAAAGATAAAATCACCTTTGCTCCTCACCCAGGCAGCAGCTGCCCAGGGAGGGGATGGTGAAAAGGCCCTCTGGAATGTCAAAAAAAAAAAAAAAAAAAAAGATAAGATTGCTGTGAATGACCTGTCTGATGGGTCAGGTCTGCCTACTGATAGCACACCTGGCAGTCACATATGCATTAATGTCACCAGGGTGTGAGCCAGGGGCAGCTGTGATTAACTGAATAAAAGACACTGAGCCTTAGCAGCTCAGACAGAGAGAATAACACAGAGAGGAAAAAATCTGAGAGAGAAAAAAACACCATCATGAACATCCAACCTGAAAGTAGCCCAGGAATGTCTCCACCACCAGCAGCAAAGCCATGCCTTAAGTTTTGCTTGCTGTAAGAACTCATGGAGAAGAGAAAAGACATGTTTACTGAAGACACAGCATGCTGGAGGCTGCTCAGATCTCTTCCTCTCCTCTTCTAGCGGAGAATAGCACAAGCCAACAAGGATGATGTCTCCTCCAAGCCAAAGCTGCAACACTCTTCCTTGGATCTAAATCATATTGGGGGGGAGGGTGGTAGTATAATTCCTTTCCTGCTCTCTCTCTTTCTCCATTTCCTCTCTCTCTCTCTCACTCCCTTCCCCTGTTTTGTCCCCTTGATTCTGTTAATAAACAACCTTGCTTTCATATTTGGCCTCATTTGTGCCTTTAGTTTCACAACAGGAATGCTCAAAAAGAACTGACTTTCTCTCCCCCTCCAGACCAAGACAAAACAATGGCCATGAAAATGATCAGGAGGTTGGAGCACCTTTGTTACAAAGACAGGCTGATGAAGATGGGGTTGTTCAGCCTGAAAAAGAGGAGGTTTCAGGGAGACCTAATGACAGCCTTCCAGTACCTAAAGGGGGCCTACAAGAAGGATGGTGAGAGTAGTGATAGGACGAGGGGAAATGGTTTCAAACTAGAGAAGAACAGGTTTAGATTGGATGTTTGGAACAAGTTCTTTACTATGAGAATAGTGGAACTCTGGAACAGGTTGCTCAGGGAAGTGGCTGGAGCCCAGTCTCTGGAGATATTCAAAGTGAGGCTCGGCAGGGCTCTGGGCAACCTAATCTAGTTGAGGATGGCCCTGTTTACTGCAGAGTCGGTTAGACTAGATGACCTTTGGAGGTCCCTTCCAACCCAGACTGTTTTATGATTTTATGATTCTGTGGTTCTATGTATATAACACTTTGCTGGTCAAATTGGTATCATTTGAACTGACTGCTCTCCCTGCAGTTGTGGCCTTTCACTTTGCACTTTTGCATAGTGTACAAAATCTAGCAGTGAACTTGGTCTGCATACCAGTCCTTGGTATTAACTGGAAATGCCAAGTGTTATCACTACAAGAAACAGACACTATATGCAAAAACATTCTGTAAACTTCAGAAAGAGCAGTTACTTAGAAAAGACCAAAATGAAAAGCAAAATCTCCAAAGAGAAATAGTTCTGTTCTAACTCAAATGAGCACATACAAGAATTAGAATAATGAGCACAAATATTCTATGCAGGTAGTTCAAACAAAACAATTTTCCCTGGAACTGGAGTTGTCTTGTGCTTTCTTCAATTTGACTCAATTGAGTAGCCCAGTGGCTGGGATTTTATTTCATTAATTTAAAGAACCTGCTGCATTTGGAGGAGACAAAGAAGATGGCTTTGTAAAATTGGATACTGTTGATAAAGTGTGGAAAATTTCTCTTCCTGAAAATAATAACCTACATCTAATGGTAAGAAATCACCACCAAATTGCATTACATTTGTGGGCTTGACATGTGGTGCTTATTAAATGTAGAAACAATGCCACTTTATACATCATAATGTTCACATTACAAATTCACTGAGTATAGTGGTGCTGCAAGTGTGCATGCAATTTTTCTGAACTTATGAAATATATTTCTGACACTTCGTGTATTGATGTATGCATGTGCAATATTGTCCCAGTGCAGTACAGGAGACTTAACTGATGTCTGTAAGATTTGATTTATTACAAGTAAATATGATTGCCTTCATAATCTGATTTTATTATGTTCGGGGCTCTCGCAGGTAAACTTTTAGTAGAAGAAAGAAGACCAGTTTTATTAAACCATTCTATTTCTGCAAACCGAATAATTACTTGGGGGAAAAGAAAAAGTCAAGGAGAGAGAGATTTTTTTGTGTGTTCCAGACATCATTCCCTTACATGAATAAACTGGAATACTGAAAATTACTTTCTGTCTCTATTTGACATGAAGGCAGAGAAATAACCTGTCCATGTCACTGAACATCTGCAGGACCAAGGCAAATGATGCCACTTAAACTTCTGTTTAATACTTTAACCTGAAAAGCAACAACAAAATTGTAAGACAGTGTGAGAAGACAGATTTTAGAGAGCTGGCCTCTTTATTTCCCTGCTTCCATGAAAAAGAAAAAGAAAAAGAAAAAGAAAAAGAAAAAGAAAAAGAAAAAGAAAAAAAAGAAAAAGAAAAAGAAAAAGAAAAAGAAAAAGAAAAAGAAAAAGAAAAAGAAAAAGAAAAAGAAAAAGAAAAAGAAAAAGAAAAAGAAAAAGAAAAAGAAAAAGAGAAAAAGAAAAAGAAAAAGAAAAAGAAAAAGAGAAAGAGAAAAAAAAAAGAAAAAGAAAAAGAAAAAGAAAAAGAAAAAGAAAAAGAAAAAGAAAAAGAAAAAGAAAAAGAAAAAGAAAAAAAAAGAAAAAGAAAAAGAAAAAGAAGAAAAAAAGAAAGGAAAAAGAGGGCAGGGGAGGGAGGGAGAGGAGAGGAGAGGAGAGGAGAGGAGAGGAGAGGAGAGGAGAGGAGAGGAGAGGAGAGGAGAGGAGAGGAGAGGAGAGGAGAGGGAGAGGGAGAGGGTGAGGCAAGGCAAGAGGAAAGGAAAAAAAGGAAAAGGAAAAGGAAAAGGAAAAGGAAAAGGAAAAGGAAAAGGAAAAGGAAAAGGAAAAGGAAAAGGAAAAGGAAAAGGAAAAGGAAAAGGAAAAGGAAAAGGAAAAGGAAAAGGAAAAGGAGAGAGATTACATGTTGAAAAATTGCACATTACTTTCTTTGAAATGAACTGTAGCTTCCGTAACACCTGATTATTTGTCCATGAGCTCCTTTTCAAATTGGCACAAATGGTTGGTTGAAACACTACCTACAATCCTTCAAAATCTACTTAATCAAGCTGATGACACTTTCATGGCACTTCTTGGAACAGTTACTAGCTTCTAAAAGACATTAAGCAGTCTTTAAATGAAGAAATTTCAGGTTGTCAAAATAAGATCAGAGACATGGGGTTTTTCAAATGGAAAAGGAACTTCTGTTTTGTTTTGTTTTGTTTTGTTTTGTTGCAGATGTGGGTAGTAGAACAGTCAATCTGAGAGTACAACAGCAAGAGCACAAAGAGTAGAACTTTATAGTGGTGTAGGTTAATTTTTTTCTTATACCTCAATATGCAACTTAGTGGATACTGCTGTTCAGAATCATAGAATCACAGAAGATATCTGGGTGGAAGAGACTTCGAACATCATACAGTTCAACCTTCAACCCAGTACTGAAGTGTCAATAATAAACGACACCCCTAAGTGTCAGGTCCACATGAACTCCTCCAGGGATGGTGACTCCATCACTGCCCTGGGCAAACCATTCCAATGATTGATAACCATTTCAGTGAAAAAAGAATTTCTTAATATCCAGCCTCAACCTCCCATGGTGCACCTTGTAAACATTTCCTCTTACCTTGTTTCTTGTCATCAAGGAAAAGAAACTGGCTCCCTCATTTCTTCAACCTCCCTTCAAGCAGTTGCAGAGAGCGAAAAGTTTTCCCCTCAGCCTCCTCTTCTCTAGGTTAAACAACTCCATCCCTTTCAGATGCTCCTCTTAGCTCATGTGCTTCAGGCTCTTCATAAACCTCGATGCCCTTCTCTGCGCGTGTTTCAAAACCTCAATATCTTTCCTATAGTGAGTGGCACAGAATACAAAAGGCATCACATTTGCCAGCCTCCAGTCAACTGAGACCTCTGTGGTTCGCCAGAGCTGTTGATGAATAGTGGTGAGTGGTTTGGTAAGCATATCTGCCAGATCCTTAAATACCCTTGGGTGTATCTGTGGTGGTTTAGGCTGGGTGCTGGCCCGGATGCCACTGCACAGACCACACCTGGGAGGTCCCAAGGGGTGGGCCCAGCCCGGGGGGTGGTCACAGCAAACCAGGTATTCCATTTCCCATAATGCCCTGCTCCCCTATAAAATGTCCATGCGGGGTCTTCACTTCCTCTTTCCTCTCTTGCCGGTGCCTAGGTAAAATGGCATGACCTGCCTCCCTTGGGCCTGCCCAGTCCAAAGGCTGGGTTGGGGGAGGGGGAGAAGGAGCCCTGGGGGGGTTTGGGTGTACTCCCCAGGTGGGGATGGGATGTTCTTGGGTATGTTCTGGGATCCCTCTCTTTGTCACGGTGCTTGTGGTTCTCTGTAAAACTTTCATTGTTGTTTTTTATTGTTTTCCTATTTAAACTTTCCATCACTTTTGCAATCAGTTTTGTCTGAGTCGTTATTTCTGCCTGTGGTGAGGAGGGGATCTGCCCCAACCCATTACAGTATCCCATCCAGTCCCAGAGACTCATGCACATCTAAGTGGCACAATAGGTCATTAATCGTTTCCTCCTGCATTATGGGAGTTGCTTTCTGCTCCCCATCCCTGCCTTCCAGTTCCAGGGGTTGAACCTTCAAGGAGCAACTGATGTCAATGACAAATACTGAGGCAAAATACCAAGAGCCTTCAGGATTGCTTCCTCTCTGCTGTGTTGTATTTCCAGCAGATATCTGATAAGTTGAAGTCCCCCATTGATTCTGAGACTATCCACAGACACCTATAAAACACTTCAGCAACCTCCTCATCCTGACTGGGCAATTTATAGCAGATCCCCATCATGACATCTACTTTCTTGCCCTTTTCCATGATCATCATCATGCTTGAGGCAATCAAGACCTTCTCTTACATATGTGACCACCCCACTGACTCCCTTTCTGGGTCTGTACCTTCAGTAGAGCCTAGAACAGCCCAACATAGCACTTCAGATATGGGATTCAGCAAACAATGTTCCTGTCAGGGCAATAACATCGTAGCTTTTCTGCTGCATGACAGCTTTGAGCTCTTCTTGGTTGTTCCTCATGCTCCATGGACTGGCAGAGATACACTTCAGTTGCGGCACCTTTTTGCAGGATAGTAGTCTGCTCCCTGGTTTATCTCTCCCAGGCACTACCATGTGTCCTGGCTTATCAGTGGTCCTTGACTCTTTCTTGTGACATGGCCCACTGTCCCCTACCTCCCCTAGATATCAGTGGAGCCATCACAGCATCCCACAAGTGTTCCGTTTTTTGTCTAGCAAGCCTGGTTCTTCCCCTTTCTCCCTTCCAATCTAGTTTAAAGCCCTATCAATGAGTCTGGTCTTTTGAGAGAGATGTGCCTCATCTACCACCATCAAACCTGGCATCATGTAAATCCACCTATGATCAAAAAATCCAAAATCCTGTTGGTGGCACCAGGTTCAAAGCCAAGGATTTATCTGGTAGGTCTTTCTCAGTCTAACTGAGTTGGTCCCTACTATTGTGGGGGTAGAGGACAGCACTACCTGTGCTCCCTCTCCCTTGACCAGTTGACCTAGGGCCAAGAAGTTCCTCTTGAGAACCATCGTTTTTCTTTTTTGTAGTTCATTTCCTAATTGGAATGTCATTAGTGGATAATAATCTGTGAGTCACACCAGGGTAGGAAGCTTTCCTGCCACATTCTTAACTCAGGCCCCAGGAAGGCAGCACACTTTCAGCAGATGAAGATCAGGTGTACATATTGAACCTTCCAACCGCTTTAGAAAGGAGTCACCTATAATGATTACTCTTCTCTTTTTCTCCACCTTTTTTTTCCCTTTTTGTAGAAGCTGTATTGACATAAAGCTTGAGTTCCTTAATCTTGGGAATACTTTTAAGTAAGTACTTGCAAAAAAGTAATTTTTTTCTCACATTTTGGTCACTGCTGTATTCATGGCCATTATGTCCAGCCTGTTTCCAGCTGATGCATCTGTCTCAGATATAGCATAACTATTGGCATTGCCTTTTGATGTTCTTTAAGTGGAAAAGGGGCTAACTATGCCTCTCCTGCTAAATCAGGAACAAAGTCCAAAGTTTGTTTCATCATGAGATGACTGCATGTGCTATTTTTCAAGAAGTTATTCTTGCACGACTGTAAGTCCATGTAAGAGACTAAATCTTGTCTCTCTTGACGTCAATCAAAAAAGATAAAATCACCTTTGCTCCTGTAGTGAATGATGCTTATGGCCAGGATTGTGCCCCAAATATTTCTAGGACATACTCTCTGTGTGTTAACCCTCCTTTGTTCCCCTTCCTTTCTAGAGGCAGCAGGGGGGGATCCTGGTGCCACTGATTCCAGGTAAACAGCCTACCTGGGCGTGGTCTCACCCCTGTGGTACACAAGGGCCAGGCTATATGTTTGTTTCCCTGGTTATAGCATATGCTTATGCCATATTTGGTAGATGTCAGTTCATTGGTTAATCTTTGTGTTAGCAACAGATGCTCATTGGACCAGTATTCACTGGGGCAAATGGTAAATAGAGGTTGTTTGGTAAATGAGCCCCCCCACATTCGTGCTTGAGCCTATATCTGTGTGTGTGTCAGTGCTGTTGTGGTCCACCTTGCCTGGTCCTCAAACCAGTGTTCCAAGAGGCCTCGTGGTACTTTGCCACCATGACCCAGCTGCATGCAGTGCCATGGACAGTACCCTGTGGGATCAACCGCTGCATGATCCATTGCTGCAGGAGAAAACCTGGTAGCTCATGTGAACCAGCGTTGCTGAACTGCCACAGCCCTGCCCCAAGTGGGGAACTTTTGTATCCTGGGAGAAGCAGCAGCCACGTGGCACAGCCACTCAGTCAGCTCCATTTCCTATTTCCTTATTACAGTGTATCTGTGCCACGTTCTGCAGACTATAAACATTATTAAGGGTAGACTTCACGAAGTTCTCAGCTTGTGAGTAAGCCAAGCCTTTCTTTATAGCGTTTCAGTTGGGGTAGTGTTTAAATTGCTCCGGGTGGAGGGTTACCGGTCACTGACCAACCCCTCCCCTGCCACTTTCCGAATCAGTTTCTATTCTAAGTGTTGTGAATCATTTGATTTAAGTGCCCATACATGAACATTCTGTAAAGATAGTTCCACTAACCGAATATCAATACCTGTGAAGGGTGACTGTAAATACCCCTTTGCACAGTTTGTAGATATATAAAAATAAACTTAACATATACTTTCATTGATGTATCTGCCACTCATTTCTGAGGGCATATTCACAACAGCTCCTCACCAAGAGTAGCTGATGTGTATTGGGTGGACCTGCTGGATAACAGCTCTCTGCAATGTGCATAGACAAGATCATCTCTACCCATCAGCTATCCCAGAAAGGAAGGATAGTGAAAAGGATAATGGATTCACCACTAGGACACATACCTAAAAAAATGTATAAAAGATCTGAGCAATACCTGCTCAGGAGTAGAAAAATACCTGATCAGTGCTGGCTCTGGAGAAGAAAAATAGAGATCATACAAGGACAGAAACAGGAGAAAAGACATCACCATGTAGTCTGGAAGCAGCAGACCAGGAGGAACCCTCTCCCTGTGTCCCAAGTTCCATCTGCTGCAACTCATGAAGCTGAAGAGGCTGCTCAGAGAATGACTTGGATTTGGACTTTGGGATCTCTCCCTTCCTCCAGTGGAGGACAGCACTGCCAACAAGGATGACATCTCCTCCACACCAAAGTGGCAGCATCCTTTCTCCATAGACCCAAACAATTTTTGGGGGGGCGGGGGTTGGTGGTAATATAATTCCTTTCCTCTTCTCTCTCCCTCTTCTCCCTCTTCACCATCTTCTCCCTCTTCTCCATCTTCTCCATCTCTCCATTTCCTCCCCCTCTCTCTCCCTTCCTCTGTTCCATCCACTTTATTCTGTTAGTAAATAGCCTTGAGGGCTGTTGATGTTTTGGCCTTGCCAGTGCCTCTGATTTCACAGCACAGGAATATTCAAAAGAACTGAGTCTTTTTCCCTCTGCAGACCGAGACAGTCTAAAATCACTTTCAGAGAATGAAAAGATGTAACCCCCCAGATATATAAATCTAAAGAGCAAAAATTGCATCATATCCAGGGGATACATGAACTCATTCCAATAGCTCTAAGAAATGGACTAGGAAAAAGCAAGATATTATTAATGTGTGTGTATTTACTTGCATGAAAACCATATTTGAACCCTACCAGTGGGAAATAAAATCTATCTTTTTATTTCTTCAATTATATTAATTTCTTCAGCAAAAAGTAACAAAAAAATTTAGCTACTCAGTAGATGTAAGTCTCTGATATGATATAAATAAAATATGTGATGGTGGTCACTGTAATGGAATTTTATTTTCATCCAGTAGAGATGACTGTACAGAATCCATTAGTGGCT
Organism: Melanerpes aurifrons; assembly: GCA_011125475.1. NCBI lineage: Eukaryota > Metazoa > Chordata > Aves > Piciformes > Picidae > Melanerpes > Melanerpes aurifrons. Next base: position 140,491 of record WWNC01000081.1, on the reverse strand, counting down.
TTGTTTTGCTCTGCCACCTTTGAGTTATGCAGCCATTCCTAACTCATGAAAATGAAGTATGCTGTTCTTCCTGCCATCAGAAACCTGATATTATGAATACATACAATGCAGAATATATTAATATGTATAGCATTGGCTCATCTGTGGGACTTCAGGTAAATATGAACCTATACAGTATGTTCATAAATTGGTCTTAATGTGAGGCTATATATCCATAATTACATACGTTCGAGGGCACCATTTCTAGTAAATGAATAAATAATTTTAACCGAAGATATGTCGACAGATGTAATTCTACACAAAACTCAGCCAGCATGTACTTGCAAATACATGAACAAAGACAACACTTTCTGTTCTAAACACTTCAATTGAAAATTTGGAATATCACATAATGTAAATGACACACAGAGTCATAACACACTATTATCATTTATATTACTTCATTTCATGACACAATAAATTGAAAGTAAAATGACAATAGCATTGTGGATATCTCTCTCTCCTTTTTTCCCTTCCTTCTCTCTCCAAATTTTTTGGTAAATAGAATCCTGGCTAGCATTTGAAAGACTTCATCATTTCCTCATTTGGGAATTTTTTGTGAATTAAAAGGCTGTGTGATAGAACATTTTCTAATATCAAAGTCAAACTGTTTGAATAGAAATAAAATTATTCTATGTAAGTTGCTTCTTTCATGTCACTCCAATACTTCTTATGTGCACTAAATTCATTTTAAAGAGAAGAATCCATGGGAATTACAATCAAGATCTTAAGGCAAGTTGTTGTGCTTGTTTTTTTGTGGGGTTTGTTTGTGTTTGTTTTTTTTTTTTTAATTTCTCAACAAAATATTCAGCCCATTCATAACACTGGAACACAGCAAATATTTGATAGGATAGTCTTCAGGATTACGTGAGAGGTTCCAGACGCTGTAGTATAGGGTTTTTTTGTAAATGTGGCAGTGTCCTACATACACTTTCACTAGTCTGCTTTTTGTCAAAGGTTTTAGTCTCAGTCATCTCACAGGCTATCATAAACTCCAAAAATCCATCAGGTAAGGAAGATTGCGGTGCTGAAAATTAAGGGAGTGAAAATCAGCAAATTCTTTGCCATCTGTATATGAAAACAGGAGAAAGAGCTCCTAGCTTTTATCTGCAGTTTAGTTCAGTGACATAAAGCTGGGGAATCTTGTGATGTCCTGTGTTTGTGATAGACCATGTGACAGAAGGGGTTATAGGTGTGCCCAAAGATAGCTCAATGTGCTCACCATGGCATTTTCATTAACATTCTTTGATGTCTTGTATGGTTTGATGGAAAGTCTGGAAGTTGTGTTGACCACACTGTTTACAATAGTAGTGCACACATTGGGAATTAAGGTTTCAGGAAAATGGTAAACAAAGGATGACTTTTTCAGTTAAGGGAAAATTTCTACACATTTCCTTAAAGAGGATTCCTCTAAGCAATATAATAAGACTCTCTGTTTCCATCCTTGCAAAAGTCAAGAGCAATGTGCTCAGATAGAAGAGTCTGATCTATATCATCTTGCCCCAGATGTTTTTGTGCAGCTTGATGATTTCCCTCTCTTCATCATTTTCATAGAAAGCTTTTTGATTTAGATGGCTTTGTATTGTTATAATGACTCGCTGAAATCACCGTGATCTCTGTCTACAGCTAGGCTTGCAAACCAAAACTGAAAAAAGCTGAGAAAAATATAGGAAAATTTTCAGAATGTGTGTAAGAAGAACCTAATTTGAATATCATATGATTGCAACCACATTAAAGATTTTTGAAGAGGCTACCAACACTGAAGGCTATGTGCTTAACCATCAACATAGGCACATTTTACAGAAAAGTTATATCACAAAATGACTTGCATTACTTTGCTGTAAGATATTGTACATCTCCTCCTGGTAACCTTATTCTGTAATATAGAGAACACTTTAAAAACAGACAGGAATTATAAGCCTGTAATTAGTAAAATCACCCATTGTTCTTTGTATTGCAAGACCTTCAAGGTCATGTGTGTTTAACAGTACAATGGGTTGAAATTTCCCCCTGTGGTGGGTTGAAAATTCTACTCAACATTAAATTTGCCAGACCAGCTCAGTTGGAAGCAAATGAAGGCTGTATTTACGAGCAAAACTTCAATCTACAATGGAATGCAGTGAATATGTAAAAAACATACAGTGTTTACAATATTGACAGGTATTTACAACTAATGAACAACACAAGGACCCTCCTGGCCAAAGACCAGGAGAAGCTAATAGCGTCTCCCTCCCTGTCCTCTCCCTACCCCCATGTACATAAAAGGGACAAGAGAAAGGAGCAGAGAGACCTTAGATGTAGCCAAAACAATGCAGCCAAGTTCAAGCAGAAGTGAGTTAGCATCTTTCCCAGAGCGAGAAGAGAGAAAAATTCTTTACATTACTAGCTTAAGTCCATTATGTTTCCAATGGGATAGTTTAAAACGATCATTATTTTCCTTTCTATGTCCAATAGTGATTTATTTACATTTTGCTACTTTCTATTCAAGATCTGTGAAAATTTTTATAGACATAGTCTAAAAATACCACACATCCCCAACATCAAATTTTGCCAGACCAGCTAAGTTGGAAGTAAATGAAAGCTGTATTTACAAACAAAACTACAATCTGCAATGAAATGCAATTAATATGTACAAATATACAATATATTTAATATTTGCAAGTATTTGCAATTAACAGCACAAGGATGCCCCTGGTCGAAGATCAGGGGAGCTACAATAGCTTCTCCCTTCCCTGCATCCTTCCCTCCCCCTCTGTACACAAAAGGGACAAGAGAAAAGAGCAGAGAAGGTATTGTTAATACCAGTCACAACAAAGCAGTCCAGCCAGCAGTAAAGCCAGGAGAAGCATCAGTCAGAGCCAAAGAAGCAAAAAGAGAGATTATTTTCCAAACTAAATCTTATGGTAGATACCTCTCCAAGGGGATTGTTTAGAATTATCATTATTTTCCTTTTTACACCCAATTGTGATTTATTTACATTCTACCACTTTCTGTTCAAGATTGGTGGAAAAATTTAAAGGTATACCCTAGAACTACCACAATCCACCCCTTCTAGACAATTCCATTGGTTGCTAAAACTATCAATCTAATCTAAAACAATATCTACAATAAAGAGTAAATAAAGTTCATTGTCCATATGTTCAGATTATATTCTGTTCTGGCTATCTCAGATGTAAATGATTTAAAAGTTCAAAAAACAGGAGATAACAAAACTGTTTGTCTCTTTGTGGATTAAATGAACTAAAGGACATGGACTCTCCAGTGACTCAGGGCCCTAAGGGCTCATGCACTGTAGATTCCTCGTGGATTCTCCCTTTGGGTGCAATGTTGTATCTGTACAACACTATAAATTCAAACTCTCTCAGCTAAAGTTGGATTCCTTTGTGTAATACACTGAATTTAAACATTCTCTCGCATTACCCAGTAAGTGTGACCAGGACCTTTATCAGAAACCACCCCTCAGGTAGGCCTGACCTCTCCTGAAGCCCAGAACATACCCAAGAACGTCCCGTCCTGTGGTGGGTTAACACCTTTTTCTGAAAACAAAAGAAGAAAGCAGGGTGGAGGGCTTGCAGGTACTTTACACTCCCTGAAGGGCGTCTCCCCCCTGGGAAAGCTGAGTCTGTTCCACTTCCCCCTCCCTGCCCAGCAAGGGTATAATAAGCAGGACCTCATAGCTGTTGGATCTTCTTTTTGGCTCCTGCCTCTGCTGGATGAGAGCTACAGCAGCTGCCCTCCTGCTCCTCAGCCACGTGGCCAGACCTGACCCTTCTCCCTGCTGCCTCTGCGCCTCCTCAGAGAAAGACTGGTTTTGTATAATTCTTTTCTGTCCCCCTCCCATCCATTCTTGTTCCTTGCCCTTGTGAACTTTTTGTCCCTGTTATTGTTATATTGGAAGAAAAAATTTATTTGCCTCTCTACTTCCAAGCTGACTCCAGATTGTTGCTTAGTGGATTTGCTCCTTACCCCCTTTTTTTCTTTTCCCCCCTCTCCTTGTTTGAAGGGAGGAGGTGGAGGGGGGAAGTGGGGAAGAGATTCTCAGCCTTTTCCCCATTTGAGCCTTTAACTCTCAGTTAAGGCTCAAACAACTACAATTTTGGCACACCAACGTGGGGCTGGCTGTTGTGCCCACTCTGCAGATCGATTGCAAAGGATGGAGAGCTTAAATTTAGTTCTGGGCGTCGGTTTGGGTTTGGCAGTTGGGGGCTCAAGTGATGTTGCCGGGGTGGCTGTGTAAGCTCTTGTGGATTGTGGGGGAGATGACTGGTGCGCTGCCGGTGGCACGGACCTTCTGCTATTTCAGGCAGGGGTGGTTCTCAACCATCGACATCAGGGTACCGCTTGAGAACGCGGAACCTGCCCTGTCTCTGCAGTGGGAAGCGAAGTGGGGGAGGGGCAGTGGCAAGCAGATCAGAGTCAGGTCCGTTCTCGTGTGGTGAAGAGGTTATTAAATTTATGAATATGAAATATGAATTATGAAAAATATAATTTTATTAATTATCAAACTATTAATAACCGATGAATTACCAACTTATATACATGTTCTAATGCACGTTCGTGAAATACATTCCACAACTGGCTTAGTGTTATGATTATAATGTAATTAAACTATCTATAAACCCTTTCTGTATTTATATAACGAAGGGTGCAGTTCCGCCGCTTGGCCACTAGATGGAGACTCGGCGGGACGCGGGCGGCTTCTGGCTATACACAGCAATATTACAATCTTTCTATGCGTCAGCGCTTACTCTGCTGGACGCGGATACTTTGAACTGAGTGCTAGTGGGTGGAAAGCACGTGGACGATATTCAATTCCCTTCAGACAACAGGGATCGGTCCTGGACAGGGTCGGTCCGTGGGGTCGGCCCTCTAAAGTCGGCTCGCACAGCGGGCGGGCTTGAAGGACGGAAGCAGGCGAAGCTACGGGGGTCAGCCCAACCACGATGGTTCTCGGGGCTGATGCAAACAGCCTCAGGGAGAGAAAGCGGCTGCGTTAGGCGGCGTCTCTCGTTAATGAGGTTAAAGGAGCAACAGGACTCTCAGAATGGTCCCAGATTCGGTGCAGTACAAACATTAACAATGCTCTGGTTTTCCCTGGGATTCACAGGGCTCAGAGTGGCACTCGGCTCCTCTCCCGCACGGCGGGGGTTAGGCATACACGGACTCGGTATTAATCAAGTCCCTTCTCCCGGCAACTGGGCAGATCTTACCCGTGGGGGTTGGTCCAGTCCTCCGGCGGCACGATGGGCTCTTCCGATCGGCACGACTGGTTGTAGCAATGCTGAGCTCCTCAGCCTCAGCGAAGGTCCTCCCTCTGGGCTTCTTAACGATGCAGACGCTTCCAGTATGCGTGCATGTATAACAGAAGCTAACAATAAGCTCAATGGCAAAGGCTGAAGCTCGAGACTTACTCTCTTGAGCAAGGACAGAGACAAAGTAAATGAGGGGGCAACGTGTTCACCAACTGGGGTGACACTTATAGATTCCTCGAGGCTGGGCTTGACCAATGGGCACTCTCATAAGCAACTGGCTTCAGCCTATAGAAAGCGTGAAGCTAGAATATGCCCATACTTGGTGTCAGCACAAGTGCTGCATGCGCTGGGTGCGTGCAAGCCTGGCTAATGCCTTGGCTTTTGTCTTCCTCCTGGAGGGAGGGGGAACTTGCCCACATGCTGGGACAAGATTCAGTATTGGGGCATAATGTGCCTTCACCACATCTCGCTGCGGGGATAGAGCCAGCCGCTGCGAGCGGGCGAGCCAGCTCCCGAAGCCCCGGGGGGCTGACGGGGACTCCAGCTGGAAAGCCGTTTTCAAGGGCTCTGAGAATGCGCGTATGGCTTTCGCTGGAGAAGCCGTTTGAGTGTCCAAGGGGTGGAGGTGACTTTGATTCTGTGCCGTGGCGGCAGAGGTGGGCGGAGCCCTGCTGCGTGGCGAGCGGCGGCGGTGGACCCGGCCGTGCGCTCGGGCTGCGGCGGGGCCGGCCCTAGTCTCTTCCCCGACTTTTTCGGACGAGTTCCGAAACTGGCGCCGAGCACCTGGCTCCACCTCCCTTCTTCTCAGTGAACTGTGGTGCAGCCCCTCCCTTTCTGGTGGCGGGGGGGGTGTGCAGCCGGATGCTGTCTTGCCTTGGTACAGGTACGCCTAGTGGGGGGGCGGAGTACCTCGGACATGCATCCATGTGGTTCTGGACCACAGTTGGAAGCGGTTGGTTGCGGCACCCTGGATGGATTGAAAAAGGCAGTTGTGGGTTGGATGGTTTCGACTGGCCTGCCCCAGGGGTGGAGAATATGCCGCTGAGTGAATATAGGTGAAAAGCAGAGGCTTGGCTGAGAAGTCGTGAGGCTGTTCCAGGTGACCAGGATGCCCAACGGATCCATGGAGAACTTGCACTGCAGGAGAATGAGCTGTGCATCGCCGGGAGGTTCCACTGGATGAAGGAAGAAGAACTGGAATGGTGTGCCCGGTTGACGGTGCCCCTTTAAGAAAGGGAATATGGTGGACGGAAGTTGGTAAACGGAAGGAAGAGTCTAAACTAATTTTCATTGGGAGAGTGGGAGGAAGCACTATCTGGCCTGAGAGTGAAGTGGGCATTCCCAGCACTTCTCTGTCACTCTTGCTTCCGCATCTCCTTCGGTGCAGCAGCTCCCCTGTGCTGGGCTTTCTGCCAAGGCTCCGGCCTTGAAAACTGATAACCAGGCCTGTAACTGCTTTCAACTAACACAAACTGCTTCTAACATTTTTTTCTCTCTTTTCTTCCTCTTTCTATCCCATTCTGGGGAAAGGGGGAAGAGAGGGAGAGCGGAGGTGAGGATCCCCCTCGGCCGAGGGGGGCTACTCTCATTTCTGTGTTACACTGCTGTATATCTTTGTATATATTGTAGATATTGTAAATTTGTAAATATTCCCCTGCAAAATCCTACACTGCTTTGTAAATATAGCTCCACTGCTTTGCTAATTCGGCTGGTGAGTTTTTTTCCTTTCCCTTCAAACTTTTCTTTCCTTTACTTACTGGGGGGAGGGAAGAGGCTTCTTGGCCTCAGCCCTTCCAACCCACCACATTTTTTTATTGGCGCCAACGTGGGGCAGATAATTAGTTTAATTTATTACCTGATTGATTTAGTGTTTTCCAGCTGAATTAGCAAACATGAAGGTCTTGTGGTTTGTGGAGCGATTGTTCTTTTCAATTTTTGGGGCTCTGGTTTACAGATATTGTTTGGGTTTGCTTTTGGATTACCTGGGTAAATACTTGGTGCGGACAATTTATATGTGGGTTATGTATAGAGTTAAATTATGGTATGGAAAATGTATTAATTTATTATGGCCAGTGAGATACAGGAATGTTACCTCCACCACTCTTCCAATTGAGATAAAGGGTTTTAAGATTCCGCCTGAGGAGAGAGTAACTTTAGGTGATGCCTGGGATCCAAAGGTGATTTATGTGATGTGTATAAATCTGTTGCTGGTGATGGTGATTGCATATCTGCTGTTCTCTCTGTGGCGAGAGAGAAAGGTGTCCAGAGCTTGTTTTGTTATTAAAACTAGATCAAAAAGAAAACGCCGTGGCTCTCGATCAGTCCCAGAGTCATCTAGTGATGAGGAAGGTGGAGACTCTCTGTCAGTCAAAAAGAAGGCTAAAAAGTTAATTGGTAAAGCAGCTCTAAATGACTTTGCTGATTCTAGCAAGCAGCCAAGGGCATCGGCTGGTATCAACATGGCGCCTACTCCTTCTCCCACTCCTTCTCCTTCTTCTTCTCCATCGGCCATTAACGGAGCAACGTCACTTCCACCTACTCCCTCGGTGGGACCGGAAGTCACTGCCCCAGCAGCTGATTTATCTCAGGATCTGTCAGCTTCCATTAAGGTGGCTGTAAATTCAAACACAGCTCCAGTTAAGGTGGCTCCTTTAAAGACTAGAGGTGCAAAGGCCAAAGATGGAGAAGAAGAGGAGCTGGAGACTGATCCTGGTGAGGGGCCCTCTACTCTAAGAGATCCTGCTCAGGAGGAAGAGGTGGTTTGTTTTAAAGATCTAGTTAACCTAGTGAGATCAAAGCAGGATACAGATGAAGCTAGGAAAGCAGCTGGCAAAGGTGGTTCTCAGCTTAAAGAGATCCTTAGGAGAATGACAGCAGGATTATATGGACAAAAAATTCAGGGAGATGAAGAGGAAGATGATATTTTGGAATGTTCTTCTCCAAGGGAGGAATTGCGAAATGTCCGTAAAGATTTCACCAGGGCGGATAAGGAGCCAGTTCTAGCTTGGCTTAGTAGGTGTTATGATACAGGTGCTCCAGCTCTAACAGTTGGAGACAAGTCAGCAGCTCAGTTAGGAACTCTCTCAAGGGATAATGGAATAGATAGACATCTAGGCAGAGCTCTCGGTAAGGTTAGTCTGTGGATACGCCTTTTAATGGCGGTTGCCCTGAGATACCCTTCCCGAGATGATCTTCCATGGAATCCTAAACCCTGGACTACCATAGATGAGGGAATTAAGCGCTTGAGAGAATTTGCTGTTAGAGAGCTACTCTATGGTGAACATGAAACTCTGAATCCTGATGACATTCCTGTGGGTATTGGTCTTGCTAAAAAGATCATCAAACTTGCTCCTTCCAATTATGCAAACATTCTGGCAAGCAGAATTGTGTCAAGAAGTTATGGTGGAGCTTCTCCACGGTTGGCCAATTCAGTGATCAAATGAGACAATTGGAGGATAGCATGACACGTGGTTCTTTGGTTTCAGCCATTAAAACTATGTCTGGTGATATACAGAATTGCATAAGAGAGTTAAAAGATGAATTTAGAAATTCCATATCCCAATTGGCACAAAGGGATAATTTCAATTCTTCCTCCAGGTGGGTACAAGTTTCATCTGTAAGGAATACACGTCCTCCAAGGAGATCATTCCAAAACAGGTCATTCCAAAACAGGTCATTCCAAAACAGACCACCAAGGCAATCACGTAGAACTATTTGGATAACTCTGCGTGATCAGTTTGGTGAGAACATGAACCGCTGGGATGGCCAACCAACTTCTAATCTTTTCAGGAGACTGAGGGAATTGCAAAGTGGCAGAACCCAAGGTAGCAATACCAGAAGGGTAGCTGTTACTTCCACAGTTCCCCAGAACGACTCTTATGGCTCCAACAGTGGCTCCAGTTATAACATGCAAAGTTATAACCCTGCAAACTATGTGCAATGCACATGTGCGCATGTTCCCCATAACTAGGGTGCCCTGCCTCCCGCCAGGGGGAGGAGAGGATAACAGAGATAATAGAATCTATTGGGATGTGTACATCCAGTGGCCTGGCACTTCACAATTTCGAAGTACAGGGCCTTGGTTGACACAGGAGCTCAGTGCACCATAATACCATCAAATTATCAGGGATCAGAGTCTATAACTATTCTGGGAGTCACTGGTGGATCTCAAGAGTTAAGTAAAGTAGAGGTTAATATAAGTTTAACTGGTAAACAATGGAGGAAGCATACAGTTGTGACCGGACCTGATGCACCTTGTATTTTGGGAATTGATTTTCTGAGAGAAGGGCGTTTCAAAGACCCTAGAGGTTACAAATGGGCTTTTGGAGTAGCTTCAATAGAAATTGATGGACAGAAATTGAAGCTATCTGCCAGACCTGAACTTTCTGATGAATCTGCAGTTGTGGGACAACATAAGATACAGGACATTAAATTGCCGGTTGCTTCTCAGACTGTGCATCACAGACAATACAGAACCAACCGTGACTCTTTGTTGCCCATTCAGAATCTGATTCGTCAGTTGGAGAGTCAGAAAGTCATCAGCAAAACTCATTCACCTTTCAACAGTCCAGTGTGGCCTGTGAGAAAGCAGAATGGAGACTGGCGTCTGACGGTCGACTACCGAGCCCTAAATGAAGTGACACCACCTATGAGTGCAGCAGTACCAGACATGATGGAACTACAGTATGAGCTGGAATCCAAAGAGTCCAAATGGTATGCTACCATAGACATTGCTAATGCATTTTCTCTATTCCCATAGCAGAGGAATGCAGGCCTCAGTTTGCTTTCACCTGGAGAGGAATCCAGTACACTTTCAACAGGCTGCCAATGGGCTGGATCCACAGCTCAAGCATCTGTCATGCAGTGATCCACGATGCTCTGGAGAAAGGCGGTGCTCCAGAACACATCCAGTTCATCGATGATATCATCGTCTGGGGTAAAACTGCTGAGGAAGTCTTCGAGAAAGGTAACAAAATCATTGACATTCTTCTGAATGCAGGTTTTGCCATCAAACGAGACAAGGTGAAAGGACCTACCACAGAAATTCAGTTTCTGGGAGTGCGGTGGCAGGATGGACGCTTGACACATTCCAGTGGATGTGGTAAATAGAGTCTCTACCATGGCAAGTCCCACAAACAAGCAAGAGACCCTACGTTTCTTGGGGATAGTGGGATTTTGGAGACTGCACATTCCTGGATACAGTCAGATTGTGAAGCCTCTGTATGATGTGACTCGAAAGAGAAACCATTTCCACTGGGGACCTGAACAACAAGCAGCCTTTGACCAGATAAAGCAAGAGGTAATTCAAGCAATGGGTCTGGGACCTGTCCGAGATGGTCCAGACATTAAGAACATTTTGTATACGGCTGCAAGTGACAATGGTCCAACCTGGTGCTTGTGGCAAAAAGCTCCAGGTGAGACACGTGGACGACCTCTTGGTTTCTGGAGTCGAGGTTACAGAGGTTCAGAGGCTAATTATACTCCAACAGAGAAAGAAATTCTAGCTGCCTATGAAGGAATAAAAGCATCTTCTGAAGTGATTGGAACTGAATCACAACTTCTCTTAGCTCCCAGATTACCAGTTTTGAATTGGATGTTCAAAGGCAAAGGTTCCACACCACATCATGCCACAGACTCCACATGGTCTAAGTGGATGGCTCTGATAACACAGAGAGCTCGAATGGGAAATCTTGAAAGACCTGGTCTAGTGGAGGTGATCTCAAGTTGGCCTGAAGGTATCAACTGTGCTAAACCTCCAGAGGAGAAAGTAACTCGTGCTGAGGAGGCTCCTCCTTACAATGACCTTTCTGATGATGAAAAGAAATATGCTTTGTTCACAGACGGTTCCTGTCGTCTTGTTGGAAACAAGCGAAGGTGGAAGTCTGCAGTGTGGAGTCCAACACGCCGAGTTGCAGAGGCAAAAGATGGAGAAGGAGAATCCAGTCAGTTCGCAGAGGTAAAAGCTGTCCAGCTAGCTCTCGACGTAGCTGAACGTGAGAGATGGCCAAAGCTTTATCTCTACACCGACTCATGGATGGTAGCCAATGCTCTATGGGGTTGGCTAAAGAACTGGAAGAAGAGTGGTTGGCAGAGAAAAGGAAAACCCATTTGGGCAGCCAACCTATGGCAGGACATTGCTGATCGAATCGAGAGAATTCCAGTGAAAGTGAGACACATCGATGCTCACATTCCTAAGAGCAAAGCTACTGAGGAACAGCAACACAACCATCAGGCAGATCTAGCTGCAAGAGTTTCTCAAGTAGACATGGACTCTAATCTTGATCTCGACTGGAAACACCGAGGTGAGATATTCTTAGCTCGGTGGGCTCATGATTCGTCAGGACATCAAGGCAGAGATGCAACATACCAATGGGCTCGTGACAGATCCATAGACATTTCCATGGATGCTATCACACAAGTCATCCATGACTGTGACATTTGTGCTGCTATTAAGCAGGCAAAACGACTTAAGCCCTTGTGGTATGGTGACCGATGGTCCAAGTACAAGTATGGTGAAGCTTGGCAGATTGACTACATCACTCTACCACGTTCTCGTTCTGGTAAGCAATACGTGCTTACTATGGTAGAGGCAAACACTGGATGGTTGGAAACTTATCCAGTTCCACATGCAACTGCACGCAACACCATTCTCGGTCTGGAGAGACAAATCCTGTGGAGACACGGAACTCCAGAGAGGATTGAGTCAGACAACGGAACTCATTTCAAGAACAACCTTGTAAAGAACTGGGCAAAAGAGCACGGTATTGAGTGGATATTCCACATTCCTACTATGCACCAGCTTCAGGGAAGATTGAACGCTACAACGGTTTGTTGAAGACCACTCTTAAAGCCATGGGGGGTGGATCTTTGAAAAACTGGGAAAAACATTTAGCACAAGCAACCTGGCTGGTAAATAGTAGAGGTTCAGTGAACCGAGCTGGACCTGCACATTCAGATTTGCTACAGAAAGTAGAAGGTGATAGAGTTCCTGTTGTTAGAGAAAAGAACCTGTTAGGTAAAACTGTTTGGGTATTTTCACCCTCAGGAGAGGCTAAACCTGTCCGAGGGGTGGTTTCAGCTGAAGGTCCGGGTCACACTTATTGGGTAATGCAAGAGAATGGTGAAATTCAGTGTATTCCACAAAGAAATTTAACTTTAGCTGAAAGAGGTTAACTTTGAACTGCTGTACAGCTACATCGCGCCCAAAACAAGAATCAACAAGGAATCTGCGGTGCACGAACCCTGAGATCCCTGAGAGCCCTGAGTCAACTAAGAGACCCTGAGATTTCCCTGTTTCCCTTTTCTTCGCTTCGTCGGCGAAGAAATGAACTGTTTTCCATTTTTCTCATTTTCTGATTTTCTTGGACTTTTGAATCATCTACATCTGAGCATAGCCGGAATGGACTATGAACTTTACTCACGAACTGTAAATATCATCTTGGATTGAATGGACAGTATAAACAGCCAATGAAAATTGTTTAGAAGGGGTGGATTGTGCCCGGTTGACGGTGCCCCTTTAAGAAAGGGAATATGGTGGACGGAAGTTGGTAAACGGAAGGAAGAGTCTAAACTAATTTTCATTGGGAGAGTGGGAGGAAGCACTATCTGGCCTGAGAGTGAAGTGGGCATTCCCAGCACTTCTCTGTCACTCTTGCTTCCGCATCTCCTTCGGTGCAGCAGCTCCCCTGTGCTGGGCTTTCTGCCAAGGCTCCGGCCTTGAAAAACTGATAACCAGGCCTGTAACTGCTTTCAACTAACACAAACTGCTTCTAACATTTTTTTTTCTCTCTTTTCTTCCTCTTTCTATCCCATTCTGGGGAAAGGGGGGAAGAGAGGGGAGAGCGGAGGTGAGGATCCCCCTCGGCCGAGGGGGGGCTACTCTCATTTCTGTGTTACACTGCTGTATATCTTTGTATATATTGTAGATATTGTAAATTTGTAAATATTCCCCTGCAAAATCCTACACTGCTTTGTAAATATAGCTCCACTGCTTTGCTAATTCGGCTGGTGAGTTTTTTTTTCCTTTCCCTTCAAACTTTTCTTTCCCTTTACTTACTGGGGGGAGGGAAGAGGCTTCTTGGCCTCAGCCCTTCCAACCCACCACAAATGGACAGACACTAGAGCCTGACTGAGAGACTGTTTGAGTGGACGCCCAGATGAACACACGGACTTCGCCGGACATGTCATCAGTTTTCTGATTTGATGATGTGTTTGGGTGCAGGGATTATGGTATGAAATAAGGGGTGGCTCCTGTCTTAGTTTGGGCTGGGTGCCCTCTGCTACAGGGGTGTTTCCTGTGTCCAGAAGTCCAGCCCAGTGGGTGGACACAGGAAATTAGGTTATTTCCTACCATGATCCCTTGCACCACTATAAGTTTCACGGCGGGGTCTGGCACTTCCTCTTTCCTTCCTCCTCGCCACCCGGTAACTGGGGGAGAGATCTCCCGGCCATGGGCCTGGTTAGGCCCAAGGCCACGGGGGCATGGGCAGTCTCAGATCTGGCCAGCTGAGACTAGCCTAGCAGTGGGGGGGGGGGGAAGGAGGAGCCCTGGGGGTTTTGGGTGCACCCTCAGGTGGGGATGGGATCTCTCTGGGTCTGTTTTGGGTTCTCTCTCTTGTCACTGTATTTCTAGTTCTCTGCACACACTCACTGTTCTATTTAAACTTTCCATCACTTTTGCAATCTGTTTGTCTGAGTCGTTATTTCTGCACGTGGTGGGGAGGGGGTCTGCCCCAACCCATTACACATCCCCACCTAGGGGTACACCCAACACCCCCCACCAGGGTTCTTTCTCTCTTTGTCCCCCCCAACACAGCCTTGGGTCTGCGCAGGCCTAAGGGAGGCGAGTCATGCCATTTTACCTAGGCAGCAGCAGGGAATGAAAGAGGAAGTGAAGAACCCACATGGATGTTTAATAGAGGAGCAGAGGATTGTGGGTGAAATACCTGGTTTGCTGTGACCACCCAATGGGCTGGACCCCTTTGGGACCTCCCAAGTGTGGTCTGTGCAGGGGCACCCAGGCCAGCACCCAGCCTAAACCACCACATGCCACCCCTTATTTCATACCATAATCTCTGCACCCAAAGCATATCACCAAATCAGAACTTTTCTGATGACATGTCTAGTGAAAGTCCATGTCTTCATCTGGGCATCCTTCCACACAGTCTCTCATTCAGGCTCAAGTATCACTCCCTTCCAGTTCTTCTTCCTTATATGATGGAACTTCCCAGAAATGCAGTCATTCTTCTGCAGTGTGAATTCCTTGTGGACTCGTTGGGGCATCCTGGTCACCTGGAAATACCTCACAACTTCCCAGCCAAGTCTTTATTCGCATTTACATTTACTCAGCGGCTTTTTCCACCCCTGAGGCAAGCCAGTCAGAGCAATCAAGCTCCACAACTGCTTTTTTCCATCCATCCAGGGAGCCACAGCCGGCCTCTTCCAGCCGCAGTCCAAAGCTACACAAATGCACATTGCAGGCACATCGCCCCTACACTGGGCATTCGCATACCGAGGCATCACCACATCCAGTTCACAGCCCTCCCCGGGAAGAGGGAGCGGCTGCAGCACAACTCGCTGAGAAGAGAGGAGGTGGAGCCAGGTGCTCAGTGCCATTTTTGGAACATGTCTGAAAAAAAACAGGGAAAGATTTACAGCTGCCACCACCGCTTAAACGCAGCCCGGCCCGCCCCCCTCTATCTCTGTTGCCGCGATGCAGAGTCAAAGTCGCCTTCACCTCTTCAGGCATCCAAACGGTTATTTCAGCCAAAGCCATGAGTGCGTTCTCAGAGCCTTTGAAAATGGCTTTCCAGATGAAGTCCCGGCTCGCCCTCAGGTTTCAGAAGGCATCACTTGTCTGCTCGCTGTGGGTGGCACTCTCCCACAGCAACAGCTGACTGACCTCGCTCTGCTTGCTGCTGCTGCTCCTCCGCTCCGCTCCTTGATGCTCATCGCTTCACAGAGAACAAGGAGGAGAAGGCATGTCTTGCCTTCTTAGGCTACCCGAGCATTCTTAAGCTACCCTGAGCAGAAAGTCACAGAAAGAGTCACCCCTCACTGTTCCAAGCAATAGGAGGGACTTCCATGCCATCAGCCATGCACCAGATGTCCTTCTGCAGTCCACAGGAGTTCACACAGTTGCCCTGATAAGAAAAATTGAGCCCCAACTTCCAAACCAGCAACGCCCCACATCTGACTTTAAACTCTCCATCTTTTGCAATCATATCTACAGTTTGCCACAGCAACCAACTCCTGGCCTGGCTACGCCATGATTGCCATGGTTTAGGAGAGCAATTTCTCCCACCACAGACAAAACATAATGAATCAGACCAACGGATTGCAAAAGTAATGGAAAGTTTAAACCGGAAAACAATAAACAACAACAATGAAAGTTTTACAGAGAACCACAAGCACCATGACAAAAGAGAGAGATCCCAGAACATACCCAAGAACATCCCATCCCCACCTGGGGGTACATCCAACACCCCCCCATGGCTCTTTTTCCCCCCCAACCCAGCCTTGGGCCTGGGGAGGCCCAAGGGAGGCAGCTCACACCATTTTACCTAGGCAGCAGCAGGGGACGAAAGAGGAAGTGAAGATCCTGCATGGATGTTTTATAGAGGAGCAGAGGATTGTGGGTGAAATACCTGGTTTGCTGTGACCACCCAGTGGGCTGGACCCTTTTGAGACCCCTCAGGTGTGCTCTGTGCAGTGGCATCTGGGCCAGCACCCAGCCTAAATGTCATGATCTGAGAGGCCAATTCTCCCACCATGGGCAAAAGTAACGACTCAGACAAACGGATTGAAAAAGAATGTTGGAAAGTTTAAATGGGAAAATAAAAACAAAAATGGAAGTTTTACAGAGAACCACAAGCACCGTGACAAAAGAGAGAGATCCCAGAACATACCCAAGAACATCCCATCCCCACCTGGGGGGGGTAGACCCAACCCCCCCCGGGGCTCTTTCTCCCTCCCCAACCCAGCCTTGGGCCTGGGTAGGCCCAAGGGAGGCAGCTCACACCATTTTACTTAGGCAGCAGCAGGGGACGAAAGAGGAAGTGAAGACCCCGCACTGATGTATTATAGGGTAGCAAGGCATTATGGGAAATGGAATACCTGGTTTTTTGTGACCACCCCGGGCTGGGCCCACCCTTTGGGACCTCCCAGGTGTGGTCTGTGCAGTGCCATCTGGGCCAGCACCCAGCCTAAACCACCACACTAAACCACCATACTTGAGGGAGTGGCTCCTAAATTCATGGTGAGGAAGTGGTACACCTTCCTAGAGGGAATTGCTCACTTCATGCCTCTAAAGGAGGGTTCCACTAAAATGCCTAAACTCCAGCAACTGGTAAACCCAGACACAACCTTACTGGGATATCCGTACAAGCCATCTCAAATAGATGTAGCTCCAGAGGTGACCACAGGCTCTGACACTGAGGCAGTGTGGTTCACTAATGCTTTTTCCCACAGAGTGGGATCACAATGGCCCTACAAGGCAGCAGACCTGGAGATCAATACAAGTAGGACTTCTACAACACCTTTAAAAGAGTTATGGAGTGGATTTGGAGGTTGCAGGCAAATAAGTGGGAGATGGGTAACACCAAAGTATAGCAATCTGAGGACTGGCAGAGACTCCTGGAGATAAGCTGGTCAAGTCCCATCAAGGTGGGTCTTGGCACTCAAAGAAAGATAACCCTGCTGCAAAGTGGAACCAGCAGGTGGATGACCTGGCATGCACCTATGTGGTGAGTAGAGAGGGGAAGGATTGGCAGAGATTAGCTGAGCAGATACACCTTAAAAGGGGTCACTCAGGCAAAGCTGATCTGTATAATGAGTGCAGATCTTGAGGATGGCCAGTCTCTATCAGCACATAAGACCCTCATTTCAGCCTGCCCACAATGCCAGATAAGATTGAGGGCCAACCATCCAAACCTGGCATCAGCCCAACATATCTGCCAGGATAAGACTCTCTGGGGTACCTGTCAGGTTGGTTATGTTGGGCCCCTAAAACCCTCATGTGGAAGGAAATATATATTGGTTGGGGCAGAACTGGTCTCTGGTTTGATCGTGGCCACTGTCACCAGTGCAGCCACAAGGGCTCAGACAACTGAGACAAACATTGGTTTATCATCCTGCCAGTGCCTGAAAGCATCCAGAGCAATAACAGATCACACTTCACTGCAGCCTCAGTGTAGGACTGGGCACGCAGTAAAGGGATTAAATGGGTGTTTCATACCCCATATTACCCCCAGGCAAATGGTATTGTGGAGAGAACCAATGCCTTGATGGAGAGATATGCAAATGTCTCTAAGGATGGCTGGGACAAGAGGCTGGCTCAGGAAGTCTTTCCTGTAGATAATCATTGGTGAACTTATGGCAGCCCCAAGATTAAAGCCTTCTGTCTAGCTGAGCCAGTAGTGGATGCTGACCATGTGCCTGGAGGGATCAAAGAGAAATCTTTGTCCCAGATTCAAGTGGGACAACCTGTGTTGGATAAACTGCCCTCCATAGGGATTGTACCCATGACATCGGCTAAGCCCACTGGCTTATATGCCTGGGAAGCCCTGGATGCCATGGCAGGACACTGCATCAGTGCATGGTGGATTGTCCCCAGCTATTAACTGTCAAGCCGGCTACTACATGCCAAGGCTAGTTTGTCTCCCTGCAGGACAAAGTCAAGGCCAAGGACTTGGTTCTGGCATGTTGACCAGTACTAACCAGCATCTGGGAGAGAGAGAGCCAGAAGCTGCTACACAGGGGATGGAGGTACATCACTGGAGTGGCCAATGGATGACTGCATGAGGACTCAGAGAGTGTGACTTCCAGTTACGGACTCAGAGTAGCTAAGGCTCTATCATGAACTTTATTAATGCTCTGCCATGGATTCCACATACAGGGCAATCAATTGCTTGCCTGTATGTCTGTGTAGCATTGCTAAGTATAGTTTTGTTATGTTATCATTTGGTATATGGGAAATGCTAACTTGCAAATAGCACACATACCTTACTGAACTGCAAGGGATAATTACCCATCACTCTAAATTCCTAGACAAGTCTGTCCATTGCCATTAGAATGGAATGTTGAAGGGTGCTCCAAACCCCCTTTCCTCCACCTCCATCTGCAGAGGTTTGAATGGGAAAAGACAAAGGTGCAAAATTCCTTTTCCCTCTTTCTGGAGGCTTGAGCACAAAAAGGTAAAAAAGATACCTTTCCTCCAACAAGGAGCTAAAGTCCCACACATGTATTCACTCATGGGGAAGCCCGTGCTGGGATCCGGAATTGTAATTGGCTGGGTTCTTCACGCCCAGTATATATTGGCTCAGGGCACATTGTAGGTTTCTGTATTCATTTAGCATTATGCTTTGCTGGCACAAAAGAGCTAAAAGCAAATGAATGTACTCTGCCACCTCCATCCTTGCAGAAAAGTGGGGTCTATGGCTACTTGTATGTTAGGAGTGAAACTGATTTTAAAATTAAAGTGGAGCTAAAGTGAAACTTTTTTACTTAAAGAATTGACTTAATGTTGGCATGCCCAGTCAATGAATAGAATGACTATTTTAAGAAATATGTTCCCAGAACAAAGTGGACTATTTTGCATGTTAGTGTAGTTTTCTTAATGGGACGGAGAGTTGTTACATCAGTAGAAAGACTTGCCTTGTAGAACATGGTTAGTTGGAAGAGACTCAAAGAAGACTTATGTGCAATGCAGTATTTTGTGTAAAAAAAAAAATAAAATAAATGCATTTGTGGGTAGTATTGGGATACTGAATCTATAAGTCATGCAAGGAAATCAAAATGTCTTATGGATGCTTTTTAATTATGACAGGAGTTTTATTAGACAACTTGTGTGTATTTTGGTGGTCTTCTATTGAGTAGAGCAGACATAGGGACTTTTTCTGTGAGCAGCGGGAAAAAAATCCCCAACCTTCAGATGTAAATCAAGAAGAATTTGAATAGGTTGTGTAAATAATGAACTCTGAAGGAGGAAGATAAACAAATGGAGTCCAGTCTTGAAAGATTGAATTTTCCAGAGTAATACTTCCTGATAACTTCCTGACTCTTTATGAATAGAACTGTTTATATATCAGTTTGTGGATTTCAAATGTCTGTTGATAGCATTATTTAAAACTATTGTCTGTAGGTTTTTTTTTCATAATTTCCCCAGTTATTAAAATATTAGATCCAAAATGTAGTTATATTGACAAAAGCAAATGTGATGGCTAATAAGTAACTTTGGTTCATGCTGATTTGAACCAAATGCTTTTTGGCTATTTAAAGCCTACATGACAGTTAATACTTCAAATAGGTAGATGGTAACTTAAAACACCGTTGAGTACTATGGCAAGTGTGGATTCCCTGTACTTTACACTTAATGATTCACTGAAAGGAGTTGAGGGAAAAGAGGCAAAGTTGACAAATATTCTGATATGGGGAATATTTTCAAATTAATTTCCATTTTTTCCAAATGAAATCATGTTTCAATTAACTTTCTTCCTAACTAGGAATTCAGGCTTCATTTGTATGTTGATGCCTTGTGTGTGCAGTAATTGACTGGCTTGCAGAGTAAGGTTAGCAGACTCCTGCCATTTCTGAACCTACCAATGTGTCACTGGTACATTAGTCATCTCTCTCAATTAACAGTTAAAGTGTAGGGTAGATCTGCTTATATTCATAAGCTTGTGGAAGGGCCATGCTGCAACAAGAATCACTTGCAGGTATATTGGGCTACAAAATAAAAAATGATGTATTTGTTTCAGTGTTTATTAATGTATTAATACTAATTTAAATACATAATAATATAAGATGTGTTAATGTTGCTTTTGATGAGGATTTTGATGAGCTCTTGGCATATCAACAGAAAATAACATGATCATGTACTGTTTGTGTTAATGCTTTGGAACTTGCACAACATCTGGTGGGTAATTCTTTACTATGTATAGTTGAAATACTTGTTTATTAGGTGTTACTTTCACTCATGTCTCAAGTCATATCCTAAATGAAACATTGTGAAGAGTCTGGCATCATTAGTTCATATTTTGGGAAATAAAGATTAGAGAATATTTTCAAAGAGAGGAATTAGACTACACAGGGGAGACAAAGGCAGCACTATACAGAAGAATTGACTGGGTACTAATGATTGTCCTTTGTACTGTATTTGCACTGCAACTGAAATCTATAATTGCAGGATATCTAATAATTAATTATCTAGACTGGACTTACTGAGTCTCAGGAACAAATATTAAGGACACAACAGTTCTTTAACCATGCAACATACACACAGGCCTATGACCATAGGTCTCTCACGACTGACTGTGCTTGCTTACAGCTTAGCATGGTTTCTGTGTGTGGTACCTCTGAACTGATTTTTAGCTAAATTTGCAGAGTGAACCTCTATTTCTGAATATCCTCTGGTTTGGTTTTATTGGAGTATCTTCTTTTTAATGATGAAAACAATTTTTTGTAATCCAGAGTAATGTGGCTTTTTGTCGTTGCATTTCAAAGGGCATGTATCAAATGCCTGTTACTAAGGGCTAGTTGTGAGGCAAACTCTTCACAGTTCATTTTAATGTTGGTGCTGGCTAACATGATTAAAGTCACCAGATCACATTAAATCAATGTAGTTCAAATGCCGATTGCTAGACTTCAAGTTGTATACAGACAAAGTCAGTTCTTTTCATCACTTCAGGCTTTGAAAGTTTGAATCAATACCAAGAGTTGTATTTTGTTTAAGCCTTTGGAGTTGTATAAGAATATCAGGAAAAAATGTTTATTCTGCAGATTTTACACCTCTTATACTGAAGACTGAATGAATTTAAGGTCTCTACCTAAGCAGCAGTAATAGAAAGTAATGGAAAGGGTCCTAGATTTCAGTTTTATCTGTTACTTTTCACTTCTGCAGGATTTTGTGTGGGACATCCTGCTCCCAAAAAGGAGATTTTTAGATCAGTGTCTCTATATACGCTTATTATGCTTGTTTATGTAACCTGCCAGATCTGAGCCTTACCTTGCTATTTTAGTTTGGGGTTGGTTTTATTTTTTTTGTTGTTTGTGATGGGGTGGTTGGGTTTTTTTTCAGTGTTTGGGGTTTTTGTGTTTGGTTGGTTTGGGGTTTTTGTAGGATACATTTCCGTTTGTTTTCCTTAAGACTCCTTTTATTCATGTCTTGCATATTCATTTTCTCAGAAGGCAGTGTGATTGGTTTTTATGGTCTTTATGGAACCTGTGCAAATTTTGCTTTCAGATGCTTCCTGTAGTTGTTTTGAACAGGTTTTCCCATTTATATTTAACTTAACCATTTTTTCAATCATGCATAGTTACTTGTTTGTTTTTTTTGCAAACCTACAGAATTTAAACACCTTACATAGTGGTAAACTAACACTAAAATGAGTCTTGCATGTTGTTCTGGATCATTTCAGGAATTCTTAAGATTCTGTGGATTTATACCTAGCTGGCATTTGTACTTTATTTTGATGCTTACAAAAATAACAGTACCAATACCTCCTGTCCCAGTATGTATTGTGATAATTAGCATGTCGTAGTTTTTGTCATATTTCTTGCCCAACATCTAGTTCTCCTGCTGTTGTTCTTATTTTTTAGGCCTGGGTTTTCTGTCTGCATGGTTTTTTCCTTTACTGATGGTTATATACTTTTGTGATACAACTTTCTACCCAAAGTTACTTCTTACAGTTTCTTTCAGTGTAGATTCTTTGACTGTTACTGGTTGATCTGGGAAGACATTGTTTTACTTCACTATTCCACTGCTCTGATGTCTTAGGGAATTGATCTCTAGGGCATCTCTCTAGCTGCTCACTGCTGCCTTGATCCAGTATCTACCTTCAGCAGGACAGGAGTGGCACAGCCATGGCCAGCAGCACAAAACACCACAGCTGGGTGCTTTTTTTGGGATGACTTCCCAGCATGGTCTCCAGTGGATGCCTCAGAGGAGGTGGAAGAGAGCATCAACAGCCCTGGAGGTTGCATCTCTGCTTTCCTCAAGCAGAAATAACCTGGGGGGTGTGGGAAATGCAGAGTTCTCTGCGTGAGACTGGGAGGGTAGCATAAGGAGGAGTAAGATGATGAGCAGCTCTCATCTGTGGTGAGGAGTTTGGGAGGCAGAGGTGTTGGACACCCAGGCTGGGCACTGTAGAAATCATCCTGTGCCCTGAGACTCTGAGCTGAGTGCTGAGAGTGCAGGAGGAGGCTGGCAGTGGAGGAGCAGTGCAGAGGACACCAAACTGGGTGGCAGTGGTGATCTGCCTGGGGGTCAGGGCTCTGCAGAGGGCCCTGGGCAGGCTGCATCCATGGGCTGAGGCCAATGGGATGAGGTTGAACAAGGCCAAGGGCTGGGACCTGCCTTTGGGGCACAAGAAGCCCTGGAAGGCTGCAGGCTGAGGGCAGATTGGACATGGCACTTGGTGCCATGGTCTAGTCATGAGGTCTGTGGTGACAGGTTGGACTTGATGATCTTTGAGGTCTCTTCCAACCTTGGTGATATTGTGATACTGGTATAGTGAAATCGTAAATAGAATGACCAGAAAGTGGTCTCAGACTTGTTCTGGGACTTATTTTGGACTCATTTTAGGGCTCATTTGGAATTCACTAGATTTGCAGCAGAATTGGAGAGATTTGCCTGCAGCACTCAGACCTGGCTTCTCCCTGGACCTGTGTACCCTGGATTCCTGCTCCATACCCCACTGGAGCAACTCTGCCTGACATAAATTGCAGCTGTTTGCTGGAAGCACACCATCAGTACAACTTCTCTGCACTGTTAAAGTAGGGCTGCTCTACAAGTTTTGTCTCCATTCTTGTGAGTAGCATCCGTCACTCTTGGCTTTTCCCTAGGGACCTGGCTTGCCTCCGAGGTAAAGCTATTTTGTGGTTTAGCCTTTTTCTGAATTCTCTAAATTAAACTGAAATTGCCCATAAACATCCTTGTAGAATTTCCATCCAAATAGAATCTATAAATAAAATTTAACCAGTTTTGTACATA
Organism: Melanerpes aurifrons; assembly: GCA_011125475.1. Taxonomy (NCBI): domain Eukaryota; kingdom Metazoa; phylum Chordata; class Aves; order Piciformes; family Picidae; genus Melanerpes; species Melanerpes aurifrons. The sequence continues at coordinate 117,211 of WWNC01000081.1, read as the reverse complement.
ATTTTGAGGTGGAGTTTTTGGGAAAATAAAGGTAACCATATTTTTATAATTCTTGCCTTGTAAATTTATTTCTAATCAAGAAAAGTATATCTGATGCTATTTCATATAAAGCAGAATTCCTTCATTCTAAGACAGACAAAAATTTATTTATTACACACAAGTATTAAAATTAACCTCCTGTCTAGTGGAATAAACAACTTCACCTGAAGTTGACTGATGTACAACTTGATAAATCATAACTTAAACCAGCCTTACATTAGTCAGTATAAAAAAACTCAGATAAAATATAAAATTAATTCAACCTTTTAATACAGTGGGGTGGCTGGATAAAGAGATAAACTATGAGGCTATTTTCAAAAGAAGATTTGTTTTGAAGATGCTATTGATCCCACAAAGGTGAGCCTGAAACACAAAGTTGCTTTCTTCAAAATGGAAGTCTTGCATCCTCAGGTTCCCACAGGCGAAGCCTGACATGAAATAGATCCAAGGAAAATCCTGCATAGTCCTTCAAGCACAGAATGAAATTGCCTCACAATATGTAGCAGCCTGCCACAATAGGAATCAAGAACAGGTGAGAAGGAAGGTAAAAGATGAATCCTAAGCATATTGTGAAGGCCTCTGCCAAAATAATCTTTCTACACTGTATGTTAATCCTTAGATACATTTATATGTCCTGTTGGGGTTCTAGTGCTTCATACAATATTTTGTGAAATAGACTTTTTACATTGGACAGCGCTTGTATAGATCATCTGGACAACAAATTTAAGTGCAATTGCTAAGGTGAGAAAAGGGAGTTGGAGGGGTAGGAACATGTGAAACCACATACCTAAAGACAAGAGAAAGGGGGTGTATATTGTAATTCTAGAGGAATAATAAAGGTTTATAATTTTTCCTTCCTTGATTATAACAGACCTCTGCTTCTTACATGACTGTCATGCAGGGGAAAAAAAAAAAAAAAAAGGAAAGAAAGAAAAAAAAGGCATGTTGTTTTTCACCTTTCTTTGATAGTATTTCTCCTTATTCCTTTTCACTAGTGAAACAGGTTGCAAGTTTTTGGATCCTTAGTCCTGTTTCTATGGATATGAGTGTTTTCAGGACATCCTTGCACCATTAAACCACTGCCCGTTTGAAGCTCTGTTACAGATGGATTTCATTCAAGACTGGTGCTATTATATTAATGGGTTTAATTTAAAGAGGACTAGCCTTGCTATCCAAATTACTGTCATTTAAATCAATTGGCTTAGGGGAAAAAACAGCCTAAGCAGATCTACTGGACTTCAATTTATTACTGTATCAGCTTTTAAGATGGGTAAGGCATATTGCTCAATGTCTGTCCTTATGTCCTTTGGTACTACTTTCCCCACCACCTCTCACCCTCATCCCCACCCCCCAGTAATGAAAGACCTACAGAGTGAAAAAAAAGAAATCACATTAATTTAAAATCAGTGTTTCATGGGCAAATACCAGGTATCTTTTGAAAGAGACTCTCCATAGAATCCAATACTTGCCTTTGATGTCACCTCATTAAATTGAGATTCAAATGATCTAACAGATGTATTAGTTTAAAAAGACATTTTACTTCATTTTTTTAAGATAAAAAAGATGCAATGACATTTTTCCTTTTTTTTTTTTTTAACACATTTCAACCTGATTAAAAAAAAAAAAAAAAAGCAAAAGGGAAGAAAATGCTTTAGATGTGCTCTTTTGATTTTTTCCAATATTGCCTGAATAAAATGGAATGGGAGATCAAGAACAGTCAATTAATTTCAACACTGGGTGTCAGAGGAAAAGAAGAGAGAGGAGGGGGAAATATTATAGATGCACAACACTTAACAAATGCATAGATTGAAAGAAGAAAATATATGCGGTGGGGAGATAAAAACCCATGTCTGTATTTTATTGCACTCAGTAAGCTTTTCGCTTGTATTTATAGCTGCAATTATATCTCAATGAGGTTTGTCTACAGTGTTGGCTTCACGCTAATTTTCCCCCTCACTGCATTCTTGGAATAGGCTCGGACTGTTTATGAACCAGACATATTGACCTCATTTACAGCTAGCAGTTTAAATCCATAATTTTTCCACCCACAATCCCTCTTTGACATTCCAGCAATGCGGCCAGCTCACTGAGACTGAACTAAAAGTCTCACACTTCATTGAACACCATTATGTGGCTTTATGCTTATAAGCCTGTTTCCCTCGGCTGCCTTTCAGCTTTGCTGGAGATCTGTTTGGCCACAGGCTGGCAGTGATTAACTGGAAGAATCCAATAAATCAGCCTGTCAGCCAGCAGGCTCTCCTTGCTGTGTCTACAAATCGACATTTGGATTTGCACTCTCCCTGTTTTCCTCCCTTTTTACTGTCCTGCCCTCCCTCTGCTTGCCTCTCTGCCCCTGTCCTCACCTCCCACCTCTCTATTGCTTGCCCTCCCTGGAAGCTGCAGGGCACTTCTTTTCCGCACGCCACATGGTGAACTTGAAGGAAGGCCTTCAGCTTGACAGGACCTTGCAAATACTCCTTTGGTGATGCAAGGTGGTTTTGGTTTGTGTGCAAAGCCAGCCTCTCTTTCTCTTCCTTTTTAATTTTAATTCCCCTCCCACTCGCCTGGTTAACTCACACAGTTTTCCTCCTCAGCATCCAGGGAGGGATGAAGGTGATTAAGTGAGGAGGAGGGAAGACTCCCTTATTCTGCCCTTCCCATCTGCTGTTTAAAAAATACAGATACAGGAAGAACATGCCTGGGAGAACAGCATTGCCTTGGAATCAATGGGTGAGGAGTGACTCTCCAAGGTTTTGGAACCTGACCCTTAATTCTGCTTTAATATTAGAAAACTATAATTAGGTTCTCTACTTACTAATTTGTGTTGTTTTTTTCTTCCTTTGATTTTAGTTTTGTGCTAAGCACTGTACCCACAACCAGCATGCTCCTACATTGACATGCTTGCAGACAGATGCCTTAACAGGCACCATTGCTTGGCTGATGTTGCTTCACAGGGACCCTCCCCAGTCCCTCCTCCTTTGGTTGTAACTTCCAAGAGAAGGAAACCTGGAGTCTATGTGCTGGTTTCATCCTGGGTGCTCTATGCCCAGACATTACCTTTCCATCCTCCAGCAAACTCCTGGGCTTCATTTTGGGGAGCTGCTTTTCAATCCCCATATTGGGCACCAAATACAGCCTGCTCTCTTAAGTCACTCTTCCCCCCACACAGACAGGAGGGAAAGTAACAGGAAAAAAGCCACTACAAAAACAAAACAAACAAAGCAAAACAAACAAAAAACCCCAATAACAACAAAAAAAATGTGGGTTGAGATAAGGAATTTACTGAGATAAGGAATTTACTAAGGTAATACAATGCACAATTACCTTACCCTATTTCCAGAAAAATACAACAAAAAGATGAAGCAGCAGGAGAAGCCAGTGATAAAGTGGTTCTTCCCACCCAAGCACACAGTACTCAGCACAGCATGAAAGGCCAACACCCCAAACCTGGAAACTGGAAGAAGCAAATGAAACAGCAACCCTCTCACATTGCAATCTGAACTTCAAGCCCCATGATACTTTGGTCCAGACAACACTTTCATTTTAAACTGCCATGATGTCATCATGGTATTGACTATACATGAGCATATTAAACTCAACTCATTGTCATGAAGTTCAGAACACAGTTATTTCGCTTTTTGTGGGAAAACCTGCACTCTCTTTGATGATAAGCATAAAAAGTACAAAAAAATCATAGCTGTCCGGAAATTGATGTCTTTAGAAGAACATATTTTACCAAATTTTCAGGGTCTAAAAAATGCTTTCAAATCAGTTTTCTGTTACACTGTGAATTTTTTGAAAAAAATATCACAAATGTGCTTTCCTTATTTTTAAAAATTATGACAACAAAAACATTATGACAAGAAAAACTTTTGTAAACATTAATACAATTATAAACAGAGAATGTAGGAAAACCACAAGCTTTTTGAACTGAAAATGAAAAATATTCAAAATTTACATTATGTTTCCTCTGATACAGCCCAAATAAATGTTAACTTTTTCAACAAGTCCTAATTTTTAAATATGTCTATCTTTTTGTTCATAGATATGGGATTTCTCCTTAGCTGTGCATCCTAACTGACTTCTTTGGGGTTACATGCATTTATTTTAACTCCTATTCTCTTGTTTTTAGTGTTTCTCGCTCTTCATTCTTATGTCCAGTTGATGTTCCGTTTGATATGAAGTAAGGCTGAGGGAAATGAAACAGAAGGCTGATTATTTAGATTGCGCTTGAGAAAGGCAAGCTGCCACCTTAGAGCAAGTGCATAGCAAACAACCAAACCTACTGAAACCCTGACTATCCAGAGTCCGGGATTCCATCACCCACATCTGCTTAGCAGAGATTATATTTGGTCAAGGTCTGTTTGCTGTGACTGGGCAACCCCAGGAAGGCTGTGTGTAGATGGGGCCACCCACGTTTGTGTGGGAGGAAATTAAGCATCTGCAGATGTTGTGGAGATGAGCAGAAGAAGCTGTGAGTTATTTATTCCCTGCAATAGATGTGAAAATTCTGGTTTGCCTCTCCTGGTCGGGGGTAGTTTGGGCTGCTTGGGAGTGACTATGTTTCCAGCATTTGCTGTGTTGTTATGTGTTGCCTGCTCTGGAGCCTGGCAGCAGGCAGGAAGTGATCAAGCTGCCAGAAACCTGTTCCAGACAAAAATAAGGATTTGTTTCTGCACCACCTACTGTGCTCTCTATATACACACTGCTTTAAAAGGGTGCAATAAGATATTTCTGAATATGGGGATGCAAGTACTTGGACAATTTTAAACCAATTAAACTCTGATAAAATTGATTAACTAATAGCAGTCATTTTGCATTTCTGAGTCTGAACACTCATGCCTTCTAGTATCTGTTACTTTGCTGCCCAGGAAGAGGAGTCCTTTAGTCATGTGGAAGTTTCCAATACAAAAATAATGAAATACAGTCTGATTCATGTCCACCTTTTTGCTTTCAAAGCTAGACGTCACTATCCCAAATAGCAGTGCTCTATTTATTTGCTGCTGTTGACTTCCATTATTGATTACCTTTGGTGATTCAATCAACAAATACACTTTCATCCTGGGTGGCCATTCAAGCCAGCTATGATGGATCTAGGCTGCATCTGAAAACATGTTTAAAGAAGGAATTGACTGCCTTCTAACTAGCAAGCTGTATTAGTTCTGTTTGGCATCATATTATACTCTTTCCAGTATCTGTTTCTAAACAGGAGGAGACTTGATGGGGTGCTTGGTGCCATGGTTTAGTTGTTTAGGTGGGTTGGATTAGTTGATGGGTTGGATGCGATGATCTTGAAGGTCTCTTCCAACCTGGCTTATTCTAAATTTGCAAGTCTTCAGAGACATCAATACATCCTATCCTAGTTTGGACAGATAATTTAATCATTGTGATCTTTGGAGTTTGTGTGGAGTTTTGTGTGAGTTTGGGTTTGTTTTTTATTAACAGCAGCATGAATTTCAGTTACCTCATTAAGCCTTTATTTCCCATCCGTGATGCTGCCACTTCCCTCCCAGATCCTCCGTCTCCTCCTCTTGCCCTTGTCTGTGTTCTGTCTGTCTTGTCAAGAATTGTAGTGCAAAAGTAACAATTCAGAGGTCTCTCTGACAGCAGTGCCAACTATTACAAGGAAGAGCTGCAGGTTTGCAGCAGTGCAAGCAATAGCTGCAAACACATAGGGCAGCCTTTAAATGCAGGAAAGCATATCCCATGAACTCGCATGTCTTGCTAGGAGTTTGGTGCCTCCTCAGAGAAAAGCAGCCTTTTCTCTGTTTAAGCCTCCTTAGTGATACATATTCATGCCTGTATTTACCTGACAAAATGAACACAAATTTTCATGTGCTGATTGTCTAAGCATATAATTTTGGATGTTAGATGGGCTTCTGGGAGATGACAGGTTATTTTGTAAATCCTATACCTCTCATTTACCTGATTAAAGCACATGTAAAGTCTGAATACAGAGTCACATATTGTGTTTTTCCTAGTTCCTAGGGTGAAGCACGTTCAGTTCCTGGTGAAGAGGCTCCTTCTGATGACACTAGGAAGCAGCAATATGTCTATACTGTAACCACTTTATTATGTATATGTGTAATCACGTAGTGTGTCACTACTTTGTAAAGAATTTTCTACCTGTGAAACTGCTACAGAGGGACACACAGAAATATAAACAGTTCTGCATTCTTCCAAATTTAATTTTCAAAAGTGGCTGAAAAAAGCAGCTTCTTTCCTTTGAGGGGCTACCCAGTATCTCAAAAATATCTTCTGAGCTGAGTTGAAAGCAGTGAAACATGAAGGAACTTTCTATAACAAAATATTACCTGGGAAGTATCAGCAACTGATACAGTAACATATATTAATTTCAATCAGTGTAAACTGTCTCCTCCACCACTGTTGAGGGTAACAGACAAAAACCTCAGGAAAAAAGAAAGAAAAAAGAAAAAAAAAAGTATTTTCAAATGCAAAAATATTATTTGGTGTATTTTGGTTTTGTCACTTGAAAACTAACTTGATTTCAAAAAGAAGTGAGATGTTAACAGTTTACATTTCTGTCCCAATTTCTATTTAGACATTCTGTAAATAGACAAAACTATGCTTTTATTTTCATAGTAAAAAAATAAATCCAATAGATTGAACATGTTGAAGATGGTTGAATACCATTAAGTTAATAATTTTTAAGGTACTTACCCCTTTTTTAGTGTCATGTAGCCAGAAAGTATATTGTGGTGGCAATTATGGTGAGGAAAAAATATTTTTATACACAAAATTGCATCCTCTTTGACCTTTATGAATAGACAAGCTAGGATCTGAGTGATACATTCTAGTTCACACAAGGAATCTATTCAACTAAACAATACTTCATACTTAGAAAGTAGAATAGAATAGAATAGAATAGAATAGAATAGAATAGAATAGAATGGAAAATATTGTTAATGGAATTAAAAAATAATACCTGAGCTGGCACCTGGTTATTCATGCTCATACACAACTTCAGGAGTCAATAAGGCTAGCCACATGTGGGTGCAATCCTCATTGAAACGGACTGAGGAAACCTGATATATACCTCATTATTATTACCTAGGTAATGTTCCGTTAAAGGGAGAGAGAAGATGGGAAAGAAGATGGACTAGAACTTCTGTTGAGATCATCTGCAACATTTCTTCTGTCTTCTAGCAGAGGATATTCCTTATTAGTGAGCCAGTGGTCTCTCCTTGAAAGCCTGATCGAGGGTCAGGTTGATCAGAATCTTAATGTATGTTATGATATATGTATTGATTGCAAGATATGCATAAATAGAAGAAAAATAATTACTAATTCTAAGCATCATGACAATGATAAGACACCTACAGGATAATCATCCAAATCAAATATTTGTCTTGGTTTCATCAGATGGTCTATCTCTTTCTGTAGTTGGTGAATGGCACCGGAGCAAAAAAGTTGAAAAGCAAGGGCAACAGCTTGACAAAGGCAGGAATCCTTCTCCTGCACGCATCAACAGAACCCTCTTTCCCCATAAATATCATCCTTTCCTCTCAGTAACAGCAAATATTTTGAATGGCATAAGCAGTCTTCCACTGCAAGAAGGAAAAGATAATCTAATTTACTCAAGACTTGGGCACATACAGTTGATAAATAGGAAAATATTCTTTTTCTTGGTCTCTCCAGTACTTTATGTAAAGGATGTTGACTTCCAAAGGCTCTAAGGGCATATTGATATGTGATATTTCTCCCTAGACAGAACACTTTTTCCCGTTTAAAGCCCAGCTTAGTATTTATAAAATTTTAATCAAAGAAAGACTATCTTCAAGACAGGCCAAAAGTAGAGCAATGTGGTTCTTTTTCTTAATTATCTGGAGAAATAATTTAGTTGCACTTTTCTTCTTCCTCAAACTGGGAGTCTCAACTGTGTCTAGGTTGGTTGGCTAGATATATTCCAGAAATTAGGGGGAAAAGTGTTTTGAAATGTGTTTTGAAGTGTGGCTTCAGTGCTTCCCTTAGCATGAGAGCCAGAGAAATCTAACGTAATTTAATTTATTTTCTTAAAAAAAAAAAAAAAAAAAAAAAAAGTAGAATTGTGACTATTCTCTGTCAACAACTGTTGCCACACTGGAGGAAACATTTACATTCAGATCTGGAGGAAGTTTTCAAAATTCACCTGAAATTCACAGAAATGTCTGCTGTCAGATACTGCCACAGAAAGTTCCTGAATTAGTGTCTAAGTGTTTCCTTTCTACTTGACATGCTTTAGCCAATTTCCATGGTTGCAGTGGTTGCCTTTCAATTTCCTGACTGAGGCTTTTTGTGGCTATCTGGGGTCATTGAATTTTCTGGACCAGAAAAAGTGATCTAGAGTGTGCCAGAGATACTAAAAGATGGGTTTACAGCCAACAATGTGTGCCCTTTTTTTCTTTTTTTTTTATGTCATTCAGAAGAAACATATTCTGCAGTTACATGATATGTAAGGGCTAGAGCTTTCAAAATCTTTTAGGATTTTGAATAATCATGTAGGGCTCAGGTGGTTAAAAATCTGAAGTGCTAAATAACTGAAATTTTATTAATGAAAGTGTCTCACATGGAATTTCTAAGTCCATCTTATTCTTGCAGCTTTGAAACTTCATGTCTGTGTCAATACTCACTGTGGGTAGCAATACCAAAGCATTCTGGGTTTACAATTGTATCTGAGGATGGAAACTCGTGTGGATAAAATTTAAGCACTCTGTATTATTGACACTGAGTAGATTTGTCATCTCATCACTCTACCTCCCTGTATTTCATGGTTTTCTGTATAATTTAGCTTAGGATAATGAGAAGAAAAATGCAACAAAACTGTACTCCCTTCCTCTTATTTTTGTAATCCTGAATATAAATAAATACATATATGTGTTTATATGTATATTTAAGTGATATCTTAGAATAGGGAGCAGATTTCCTTGATTAAATTAAGGATTTCATTTGGGTTTGAACCTCCTTTAATTTTGGACTAGAACTGAGAAAAACAGGGAAGTAGTAAAGAATCGAGAGAGACCCCAGGAGTCCCCCTCTTGCAGAGGAGCAGAAGAAACGCCATAAACATGTTGCTCTTCCTGTTATCTCAGCAATCCAAGAGAGGAGTTTTTGATGTTAGACAAGTCTTCCCTTGCAAATTGAGTGTGTGGTGCAGGAAATGGCAACTTAGATATGGATCATTCAAGTAACCTCTTGGAAACTTCTGATGTTCTGACTAACTCCCATCTCTAAAATTTGGAGGTTCATATTGTGGCTTACTGATAGTTTTATTAACTTTATCATAGTATCATAGTATCAGTCAGGAAAGGACCACAAGGATCATCTAGTTCCAACCCCCCTGCCATGGGCAGGGACACCCCACACTAGATCAGCCTGGACAGAGCCTCATCCAGCCTGCTCTTAAACACCTCCGGGGACAGGGCCTCAACCACCTCCCTGGACAACCCACTCTCATGGTGAAGAACTTCATCCTCATGTCCAGCCTGAATCTCCCCACCTCCAGCTTCATTCCATTCCCCCTAGTCCTAGCACTACCTGATATCCTGAGAAGTCCCTCTCCAGCCTTCTTGTATGCCTCCTTCAGATACTGGAAGGTCACAATTAGGTCACCTCGGAGCCTTCTCTTCTGCAGACTGAACAGCCCCAACTCCTTCAGTCTGTCCTCATAGGAGAGGTGCTCCAGCCCTCTGATCATCCTCATAGACCTAATTAACATATCTTCTGATATAGGAAATCCTATACAACCTTTTTTTTCCCCAATTTTTTATTTTTATTTTAATCTACAGGGAAAATCTTTCTAGATGGATGCATTGATTTTATGTATAGGCTAGGCACTTGATTTACAGAAAGTAGTATAGAGGGTAGAACTAAACCATTTCTGAAGAACTATAAAGGTTTTTCCTACATCTAGGAAGATTTTCTATTTGACAGCCTATTAGGATATCCATATTATGTGAAATATTTTACAATAGCAAGCTATAAATATGTAATACAGAATGAACATAAAGAATTTTTTCTTCACTTTGTCTGATGGACCTTGCTAAATCTCTGATACCATATTGTAAAATTGTTTGTGATTTGCCAATGAGAAAATTTGTGCATAAACAGCATCATTAACCCAAGTCATTCCAATTTCATGTACCTCTTTCAAAGTGAAGTGAAAATAAAAGGACTTGACAAAACAAAGCCATGATCATATTTTTCTTATTTGAAAGTCTAGTTGCCCATGGAGAACACACTGCTAGCCCTAGGGGGTGAGGCAGGGATGGTTGCCAAATGATGTTCAAATTCCTCTGCAGGTAGGCACCTCACTCATATAAATTATTGTGGAGGGTTGGAAGGGTAAGGCCAAGAAGCCTCTTCCCTTCCCCCTGTAAAGTAAAGGGAAAAGAAAAATTGAAGGGAAAGGAAAAAAAAACTCACAAGCTGAATTAGCAAAGCAGTGAAGCTGTATATTTACAAAGCAATGTAGGATTTGCAGGGGAGTATATACAACTTTACAATATTTAGAATATATACAAAGATATACAATAAAGTAACACAGAAATGAGGGTTCCCCCCTCTCCTGAGGGGGATTTCCCACCTCCGCTCTCCCCTCTCTCCCCCTTTCCCCAGAGTGGGATAGAAAGAGAAAGAAAAGAGAGAAAAAAAAAATGTTGGAAGCACTTGTGTTAATTGGAAGGGAGTTAATACAGGCCTTTATCAGTTTCAAGGCCGAAGCCTTGGCAGAAAGCCCAGCACAGAAAGCTGCTGCCTGAAGAAGAGGCGGAAGCAAGACTAAAGATAGAAGTGCTGGAGTGCCCAGTTCACTCCCAGTTCACTCCCAGTTCAGAAGGTGCTTCCTCCCACTTCACCAATGAAATTAGTTTAGATTATTCTTTCCGTTTACCAACTTCCGTCCACCATATTCCCTTTCTTAAGGGGATAACGTCAACCGGTGACAATTATATATTATTTGAATCACACATGGCTTCTTTCTTCTTCACCTCTCAGATAGATTAATTAATTGCATGAATTCCCCTGACAGGTCCTGTTTCTTATATAAAGTTGGCTGGTTTTTTGTTTGTTTGGGGTTTTTTTGTTATTGTTTTGTGGGTTTTTGTGGTGGTGGTGTTGGTTTTGTTGTTTTGGATTTTTGCTGTTGTTGCTGTGGTTGGTTGGTTTGATTTGGCTTGAACCTAGAGATAGATCAGAAGACATAATGAATATGAACTAGAGCAAATGTGACAACAGCCTGAAGCCATAATTCCTTGGGCTGTAATCTTATTAAATCTTGCTAGCTAAGTAGTCAGACATTTTTTGATACTTAAATGGAAGAACTTGGATGTATTTGGTAGGAATGGAAATGCTGAATTTGCTTATTAATATGGAGTTAATGGGTCACTGCTGATGGCATTATCTCTAATTCTGCAGTTTGTAAACATTCTGCTGGAAAAATGTGTCAAACTGAAATGCGAACTTTAAATGGGAACTTTCATTGTGTAAGAAGCTCTTTAAATGTCACATCCCAACATAACTTTGGCAGTAATTTCACTTGAATTGATTATTCAGTGGAATAGCTAATACTTTGTCCTCTTATTCATGGCATAACATTTTTAGAGGGAGCTCTGTCTCAGTTCTTGGGGCCAGCACTTTGAGATTCAAGAGTGCATGTTTCATTGAGTCATAGTAAAATACCTATCTCTCTCTGCTTCTCAGACATAGAACAGGAGAATTCAAATACAGTAATAAAGTAGATAATGAGAAGAAATATGTATATGTAGATAGGAACTAAGAGAATTATGAAAATTAATTTTGCATGAGATCTGCAAGTGAAATCTCATTGCTTAATACTGATCAGTGTCTGCTTTGAAATTCTAATGTGGCATATCCTCAGGTTTGAAAGTGTTTCGCTCGTTTTTCTTACTTTCTTTCCACAGGAGTCTGAAATGATGCTTTCTTAAAAGAAATCCAGAACATTTTGAACTCAGTTTTTAAGTGTAGTTACTGGTTGGTCAATGACATTTCTAGAAAAAACTAACATAGTAATTTGATATATCCTTCTTCATGTTATGTTTTTTAGTTGTGGTGGTGGTGGTCTGGTTTTTTACCTTCATCTCTCTGATCATGTCAAGAACTTTTCATTGAGGGTCTGACTATCAGAAGTCTGAGGATGTTTAGTACTGCAAATTATTACACAACATATTGTAGCACTCTGTGAAATGCTGATACTGAAGAACGTTGCTGTAGGTGATGATACACACCCGAGGTGATAGATTTAAACTATCTTTAAAGACTTAGAGATTTAATGAAAACCTAATCTGAAGATCCAGCAAGGTAGCATTATTATTGTACTGTGCAGAACAACAGCAGAAACAAAGCTTTGTAATAATTGATTGTAATCCCTGAGTGTCCTGAGGCCAGGGTGAATTATTTATTCATGTTATATATATATATATATATATATACATATATAATTCTAATGGACATACAGACATGGACTTTGATTACTCTATGTGTATATTAGATTATAATACTCTTTCAATTTAATTATTTTAATTATTTCTAACTTTTAAAATTCCTGCCATATCTGGCATAATTTTAAAGCTTCCATCTTGTGTTACATGCCAGCTCATCCACAAATCACAGACTTTAACATCTCTGACAAGTATTTCTTTGACAATACCATTACACTTCGTAGAATAATTTGGTTTTGAACTACAGACACAGTAGACAATTTCTGTTAATTTCCTATTTTGTTATTTTACACTCTGAAAGATGTATCATCTGAAGACTATGGTTTAGATAAGAATGGATTAAAGCATTTAGAAGATTAAAGTAGATGAGTGTTTTACAGTATCCACCAGAACTTGTGTTTTTGTGCTCAGCGATAATCCATAACAGTGTAGTTCAGAAAGCAGGTAACTGCCTTCATTTTCTCAGGTTTGACTGGAGACCAGTCATTTGAGCCATCTTTATTGTAGTCTTGAGCTGGCATGGGCTGTAGCCTACATCTTATTAATCTGAAAAAAAAAAACAAAAAAAAACCCCAAACCAAAAACCAAAACAACTCACACTGGGAGTGTTCATAATCCACTCATAGTTTCATAGTTTCATAGTTTCATTCAGGGTTGGAAGGGACCACAAGGATCATCTAGTTCCAACCCCCTGCCATGGGCAGGGAAACCCCACACTAGATCAGGCTGGACAGAGCCTCATCCACTCTGGTCTTAAACACTCCCAGGGACAGGGCCTCGACCACCTCCCTGGACAACCCATTCCAGGGTCTCACCACTCTCATGGTGAAGAACCTCCTCCTCACATCCAGCCTGGATCTCCCCACCTCCAGCTTCATTCCATTCCCCCTAGTCCTAGCACTACCTGACATCCTGAGAAGTCCTTCCCCAGCCTTCCTGTAGGCCCCCTTCAGATACTGGAAGGCCACAATTAGGTCACCTCGGAGCCTTCTCTTCTGCAGACTGAACAGCCCCAACTCCTTCAGTCTGTCCTCATAGGAGAGGTGCTCCAGCCCTCTGATCATCCTTGTGGCCCTTCTCTGGACACGTTTCAGCACCTCCACATCCCTCTTGTAATAGGGGCTCCAGAACTGGACACAGTACTCCAGGTGGGGTCTCACCAGGGCTGAGTAGAGGGGGAGGATCACCTCCCTCGACCTGCTAGCCACACTTCTCCTGATGCAGCCCAGGATCTGATTGGCCTTGCAGGCTGCAAGTGCACATTGAGAGCTCCTGTTGAGCTTTTTGTCCACCAGCACCCCCAAGTCTCTCTCCTCAGGGCTACCCTCCAGCCAGTCACTGCCCAGCCTGGATTTGTGCCTGGGATTGCCTCGACCCAGATGCAGGACCTTGCACTTGCTCTTCTTGAACTTCATGAGGTTGGCTTGTGCCCACCTCTCCAGCCTGTCAAGGTCCCTCTGGATGGCCTCCCTTCCCTCCAGGGTGTCTGCTGCACCACACAGCTTGGTGTCATCAGCAAACTTGCTGAGGGTGCACTCAATGCCACTGTCCATGTCACCCACAAAGATGTTGAATAAGACAGGTCCCAGGACTGATCCCTGAGGGACTCCGCTTGTCACTGGCCTCCACTGGGACATGGACCCATTGACAGCCACTCTTTGGGTGCAGCCATCAAGCCAGTTCCTTATCCATCTAGTGGTCCACCCATCAAACCCATGTGTCACCAGTTTGGAGACCAGGATGTGGTGTGGGACAGTGTCAAAGGCTTTGCTCAGGTCCAGGTAAACGACATCAGTTGCTCGCCCCTCATCTATTAATTTTGTCACCTGCTCATAGAAGGCCACCAGGTTGGTCAGGCAGGATTTGCCCTTGGCAAAGCCATGCTGACTGTTCCCAATTACCTCTTCACTATTCTTTTGAGCGAGTAGTGACTCCAGGAGGATCTGCTCCATGATCTTTCCAGGCACAGAGGTGAGACTGACTGGCCTGGAGTTCCCTGGTTCCTCCTTCTTACCCTTTTTGAAGATGGGGGCAATGTTTCCCCTTTTCCAGTCCGTGGGGACTTCACCAGATTGCCATGACTTTTGAAATATAATAGAGAGGGGTTTAGCAACCTCATCTGCCAGTTCTCTCAGTACCCGTGGGTGTATCCCGTCGGGTCCCATGGACTTGAACACTTTCAGGTTCTTCAGGTGATCACGAACCTGATCTGCACTTACAATGGGCAGTTCTTCCTCCCTGTCACTGGCTTTGACTTCCATAACCTCAGGAGTGTGGCTAGAGGCCCTTGCAGTGAAGACTGAGGTAAAGAAGTTATTAAGTACCTCAGCCTTTTCCTCATCACTTGTGACCATGTCACCATTTTCCTTTCTGAGGGGGCCCACACCTTCCCTAGTCTTCTTCTTGCCATTAATATACCTGTAAAAGTTCTTAGTGTTCCCTTTAATCTCCCTGGCTAGATTCAATTCAAACTCTGTTTTGGCTTTCCTAACCAGGACTCTCGCTGCTCGGGCAGCTTCCTTATATTCCCCCTGTTCTACCTGTCCTTCTCTCCACTTCCTGTAGAGTTTCCTTTTAAGTAATAGTGTGTCCAGTAGCTCCTTGCCCATCCAGGCAGGCCTTCTAGCATTCTTACCTGCTTTTCTCTTTGTTGGTACACAGAGCTCCTGGACAACGAGGAGGTGGTCCTTGAATACTGACCAGCTGTCCTGGGTCCCTCTTCCCTCCAGGGCTTTGTCCCATGACATTTTGGCTAGCAGATCCCTGAAGCGATCAAAATCTGCACGCCTAAAGTCTAGGGTCGTGAGCTTGGAATACTTCCTCCTGATTGCCCTGACGATATTAAATTCAACTGCTTCATGGTCACTGCAGCCAAGGCTGTCTCTGAGCCTCACATTGCTTACCAGCCCTTCCCTGTTGGTGAGAACAAGGTCCAGCATAGCACCATTTCTTGTTGGTTCCTCTACCATTTGGAGGAGGAAGTTGTCTTCTATGCAGTCCAGGAACATCCTGGATTGCTGGTGCCTTGCTGTGTTGTCCCTCCAGCAGATGTCTGGGTGGTTGAAATCACCCATGAGGACCAGGGCTTGTGACCCGGAAGCCGCTTCTATTTGCCTATGGAGGGCCTCATCTGCTTGGATCTGCTGGTCAGGTGGCCTGTAGGAGACCCCCACAGTAATATCTCCTTCCCCTGTCCTGCCTTTAATTTTAACCCATACGCTCTCAACTAGCTCATCATCCCTCCCCAGTTGGAGCTCCACTGATTCCAACTGGCTACTGACATAGAGGGCAATGCCTCCTCCTCTCCTTCCCTGCCTATCCTTCCTAAAAATTTTATATCCATCTATGCCTACATTCCAGTCATGGGATCCATCCCACCAAGTTTCAGTAACAGCCACTATGTCATGGCATCCCAGCAGCACAATGGCCCTTAACTCATCCTGTTTGTTGCGCAAGCTGCGCGCATTCGCATAGAAGCACTTCAGCTGGGCTGGCCCTGTCCTCCTCTTGTGCCAAATCCCCTCGGTTTCCACAGAATGTCCTGGTGGATCATTCGTGGCTTGCCTCAGGGCAGCAAGTTGAGAGCCCTTACCATCTCTCTCATTACTCGTGCCTTGTTTTTACTAAATGATCCATGTTGAATAAGCCCGAATTTTGCACACATCTATTTTTCAAAAGGCAAAAATGATTGTATTTTTTTATTTCACCTTCACTATAAAGAAATAAGTGGGGAAAAAGAAGTAACTTCTTTGATGAAACAAACTTTTCCTGATTCAGAAAGAAAACACAACAATAAATAAACTTAGAAGATGTAAATCAAGATGTAATTTTTGATGGTTTAGCATTATTACTTCAAAATCCAAAGCTAAGAATAACCTGTGTTAGTACAGTATAGAGATCTGGACATACTTTTTATGTTTAATTTAGCCATTGGCTAGAGAGATTAATTTTTTTTCCTGATTGTATGTAGCAGGCTGCATCATAATATTGCGGGCATCCCAGTCACCTGTTTGTCCATTTGACTGAACTTCCAGAAACTAGCTCGAAGCAATTTTCCCCCGTACTTCTCCCTGCATAATCTTCAAAATTTGAAAAGCCTGTAAAAGAGGCACACCTTTTTACTGCCAGTTCTTTGCTAACAATTCTATACCACAAATCAAGTATGTTCACCCTTCTTCCCTCCCTGTTATCATATTGAATATTTTTTTCCTAAGCATTCCTATTTGACAACATTTAAACTGTTTTGGGTTGAGATTTTTGTTTTGTTTTGTTTTGTTTTTTAAGAGTCAGAGATAATGACATGTTGTGGCAACTGCTGGATCAAAAAAAAATATCTAAATGTTTATGTTTCATTGAACAAAAATATTTTCATCCGAAAAAACAAAGCAAACAATGAATCTTCAAGAATTGTTAAAGCAGCTGAAACAAGATAGGTGGTCTGTAGCTGTAGCACTGTAAAGACTGGGAATTATATTAAGCATTTTATAAAACGAATACTGTAAGAGTTCTTCAGAAAGCATGACATAAAGGGAGGAAAAATATATGGAGAGCCTTCAGTGACAGATTCTTCAAAAAAGTCTGTCATGAACCTTAGAATCACAGCTTTGCAAAGAACTTGAGAAAACTGGCTTGGTGAGCAGACCCAATTCTCCCTTGCTCTCTCCTTTTCTGTAATGCTTCTTGATTAAATTCAAGAACTGGTGGAAACCACAAATCAGTGGCCTGAAGGACACAGCTAGAGTCATTTTGTGAAAACTTGGATAGAAAATACTTGGGAATAACACTGAAGATGAGGGGTTTACGATTTTTCCTTTGTGGATTTGGATTCTTCCTTTAGGTCAGACTATGAATAAAAACTCATATAGTGATCTCTCTCAAGGGTTTTTTCCACAGCTGAGTAGGACTCTCTGTATTGACTTCAGTGGCAACCTGCCTTAGATTCTTAGTATGTTTTTGAGCATACAGTGTTTCAAAAACTGTAGTATAATTTGCTGTATTTGACAATTAGGGTATTATAGACATCCAGAAATATAATTGTAGGAAGAAAGGGAGTTCAGGGTCTGAAAACTTGAGCAGCATTACAGTAATGTTTATACAGCACTGGAGAAATTAAGTGTTTATTTTACAATAATTCCTTTCTAAATTGTTCCACTTGAATATGACATAAAGAGTGCTTTAGTGTCATAAGCCTTTTAATGAACATGAATTCTGAGTTTAGATTTACTCTCTTGGACCTTCCTCATAACTGATTTAAAGAATCCATGGAATTAAAGAGATAGAATCATAAAATGCAAAGAAAATAAAATATATACAAACAAATCTATAGACACAGATATTTAAATGTTTCTTTTAACGTTTTGTTTCCCTTTCAACCTCATGCAAAATACCATCAGTGTGCGAGGTGCTGAGATCTCCCAGTTTCCACAGAAATGTTTCAGTCTTGGATTGAAACAGATAGAAGTGTTTTCACATTCACAAGCCCTCATCCTCATGGGGGATTTCAATCACCCTCCCATCTGCAAGAAGGACAAAACAAAAAAAAGACACTATCTATTCAGGATGTTCCTGGAATTAATAGATGTCAACTTTTTCCTCAAAATGGTGGAGGAACCAACAACAAAAGTTGCTATGCTGGACCCTGTTCTCACCAACACAAATGGCTTGTGACCATTATAAGGCTCAGGGACAGTTTTGGCTGCAATGCACTAGAATTTAAGATCCTCAGGGCATCTAGGAGGATGTATTCCAATCTTAGAACCCTGGACATTAGGCATGCATACCATGATTGCTTCAGGGATCTGCTGGGCAAAGTATCATGGGACAAAGTGGAGCCCAGAACAGCTGGTAGATATCCAAGGATCACCTTTTCTGCACCCAGAAGCAAAGTGTACTGACAAGGAGGAAGGCAGGAAAGAATGTCAAGAGACCTGTCTGGGTGAGCAAGGAGCTCCTGGACACAGTGTCACATAAAAAGAAGTTGTACAAGGATTGAAAGAAATGACAGCTAGAATGGGGGGCATATATAGAAACTGTCTGAGCCCCAAGAGACCTGGTTAGAAAAGCTAAAGCTCAGTTAGAATTAAACCTAGCCAGGGAGATCAAGGGGAATAGCAAAATTTTCTATAGGTACATTAACAGGAAGATGTAGGCCTTCTCACAGGAGAACTGGTGAAAAGTGATGTAGAGAAGGCTGAGGTTCTCAATGACTTCTTTACCTCAGCCTTCACTAACAACGGCTTCAGCCACAGCCCTGAAATCACAGAATACAATGGCAAGAGCTGGAAGAAGGAACTGCCCATTGTAAGTGAAGATCAGGTTTGTGAACACCTGAAGAACTTGAGAATGTCTAAGTCCACGGGATTCAATGGGATACATCCAGGGGTGCTGAGGGAATTGGCAGATGAGGTAACTGAACTGCTCTGTATTGCAAAAGTCATGGCAATCCAGTGAAGTCCCTACTGACTGGAAAAGGGGAAACACAGCCCCCATTTTCAAAGAGAACTACAGGCCAGTCAGTCTCACCTCTGCACCTGGTAAAATCAGGGAGCAGAACCTCTTGGAGGCACTGGTGAGGCAGAACAATAACAAAGATGTGCTTTCATACAACCAACAAGGCTTCACCAAGGGCAAATTGTGCCTGCCAAACCTGGTGGCCTTCTATGACAAGGTCACCACATCAATAGACAAAGGGAGATCAGCTGATGTAATTTGTCTGGACCTGAGCAAAGGCTTCAACACTGTCCCTCACAACATCCTGATCAACAAGCTGGTAAAATATGGGTTTCACGGATGAACCACTCAGTGGATAATGAACTGGCTTGAAAGCCACACCCAAGGAGTGGCTGTCAATGGGCCTATGTTCAGGTGGAGGCCAGTGACAAATGGAGTCCCTCAGGGATCAGTGCTGGGTCTCATCTTTTTTAGCATCTTTGTTGGCAACATGGACAGTGGCATTGAGTACACACTCAGCAGGTTTGTTGATGACACCAAGCTGTGTGGTACAGCAGACACGCTGGAGAGAAGAGATGTCATCCACAGGGACCTTGACACACTGGAGAAGTAGGCCCAAGACAAACTCATGAGAATCAACAAGATCAAGTGCAAGGTCCTGCATCTTGGTTGGGGCAATCCCAGGCACTGATACAGGCTGGGCAGTGACTGGCTTGAGAGCAATCCTGAAGAAAAGAACTTGGGGGTGTTCCTGGATGAGAAGCTCAACATGAGCACTTGCAACCCAGAAAGCAAATCACATCCTGAGTTACATCAAGAGAAGTGTAGCCAGCAGGTCAAGGGAGGTGATTCTCCACCTCTGCACCACTCTGGTGAGATCCCACCTGGAGTACTGTGTCCAGTTCTGGAACCTCTATTAGAAGAAAGATATAGACATGCTGGAACATGTCCAGAGAAGGGCCACAAGGATTATGAGAGAGCTGGAGCACCTGTCCTGTGAGGACAGGATGAATGAGTTGGGTTTGTTCATTTTGGAGAAGAGAAGGCTCTGAGGAGACCTTATTGTGGCCTTCCAGTATCTTAAGGGGGCCTACAAGAAAGTCCAAGAGGGACTTTTTAGTGTGTCTGGTAGTGATAGGACTAGGGGGAATTGAGCAAAACCATGAGAGTGGTGAGACACAGCAACAGTTTGCCCAGGGAGATGGCAGAAGCTTCATCCCTGGATGTTTTTAAGGCCAGCCTGGATGTGACTCTGGGCTACCTGATCTTGTGGATAGTCCATGGCAAGTGCTTTGCAACTAGGTGATCCTTGGTGTCCTTTTCTGAAGGGTTTAATCTTGGAGAGCTGAGCTCCAAGCACTGCTGGACTCATAAGAAGGAGACAGTGTTGGCCTTGATGGCTTATGAATTATGGGAATACGGTGCAGCAGTGCTGTTGGAGGAGGGCAGATATTTGATTACCAATAGTTGATATGACCTGAGAGTGTCAGACTTCAGGCATATAGCAGATTGATGCAACAGAGTCCCTGGTTCCTGTTGTAAACTGCTTTTGCGCTGTATTAGCTTTATATAGAAGGATTTTGTATAATAAAGTGGACACCTGGCCTGCATCTGGCTGCGTCCCGTCTCTTAATCGTGGCAAATGGTGACCCCTGACGTGATAGGGGCAATGAAATGCTAAGCTGTGTCCTGCTGCGTATTCCCTCAGAACTTTAAATGAGCTGCTGAAAGGAAGCAGGAAAAGCTGGCTGGCCAGAGCAATCCCTCCCGCTGGATGAGAGGTGAGCTGTGGGAAACATGGGGAACCAGGAGAGTTCCTCAGAAAGAGATGCTTATAAATTGATGCAAGAACTCCTTAAAAAGCATGGTAAAGTTATCTGTGTCTGTGATCTTAAGGAGTGGGTGCAGAACATCCCAACAGTTACAATATCTAGCATGCTTATGAGTGAAATCTGGGATCAAGTGGGGGTGAAGTTATGGGATGCTGCTACTACAGGGAATGTTGAGGCACAGCGTATGATCCCATGGTGGCGGATTATATTTGAGATGCTTGAAGTGCAAGAAGGGAACTCGGAACACAATATTGAGGGAGCTGAGACTCCTCCTCCGTTACCCTCTAAGTTGCCACCAAAGCTGAAGCTGCGGACTGAGACTTTGGTTATATACGCAACAGAATACCCCCCCGAGGACGACCTCCTAGATCCAGGTCCTGTCTATCCTGAACAGGAGCCAGACCTTTATCTCCGGGATCCTTGCAATGTGTGGGCTTCTACTAAGTGCCAAGCATTGCGGGATGGAGACACTGAGGTTGCTGCAAGAATTGTGGCTCCTGTAGTGTATGCGGGAAGAGGGGGTAACCCTCAATGGAAGGCTTTGTCCTTCCCAGTGATTAAACAACTCCGTCATACTGCCACTGAACATGGGCTCTTTTCTCCTTATTTCGCTAATCTTTTAACATCTATACTCGACAATCATGTAATGACACCATACGACTTAAAACCTCTAGCACAACTGTTGCTAACTCCATCTCAGTATACTTTATGGGAGTTCCAGTGGAGAAAAGGGCTCCAAGCACTCTTACTTACATATGCAGGACATAACAATCAGGCTTTAGCGGCACTCACGCTGGATCACCTCATGGGCACAGGTCAACACACAGACCCAGCAGCGCAAGCCCGCGACTGCCCACAGGAAGCCCTGGAAGCATCGCGAGAGGAGGCACGAAAGGCTTTTCTTGAAGTCCTGGACTCTCAAAAGCCACAAAAAGTTTTTATGAATACCATTCAGGAACCGCAGGAACCTTATATGCAATTCATAGGTAAGCTTAAACTGGTCTTAGAAAGCCAAATCGATAATGGGAGGCAAGGGAAATATTACTGCTGAAATTAGCTGTGGAAAATGCAAATGCAGATTGGAAGAGGCTGTTAAAATCTTTGCCTAATCAAAACCCTACCTTGCTAGAAATGATTGAAGCATGTAATAAGATAGGTACGATGGAACATAAGTATGAAGCTATGGCTGCAGCTTTCGCAGCTATGAATGGTCCAATGAACACAAGAGTTTGTTATGGCTGTGGGAAACCGAGTCATGTCAGAAAGAATTGTTTGGTAGCTAATACTGGAGCCAAACCTAAGGCACCCGGGATTTGCCCTAAGTGCATGAAGGGGAAGCACTATGCTAACGAGTGTTGATCTAAGTATAATTCTCAAAGGCAGCCTGCATAGGGAAACTGGATGAGGAGCGCGGTACGGCACTGTGCGCAGACACAAATCATCTAGCTGTCACCGGCCAGCCAGATGCCAGCAGCACACACGTCTCTGACCTCTGCCCAGCAACAGCAGGCAGCGCAGGACTGGACCTGGCAACCTCCGACACAGTAACTTTACTTGATACCACGGTACATTTATTGCCAACAGGTGTGTCAGGTCCTCTTCCAGTGAAAACTCAGGCATCAATATTAGGTAGATCATCAACGATATCAGGACTTTTTGTGCTTCCTGAGGTTGTCAATTCTGGCAGCACAGATAGAATTCAGATCATGGTATGGACTCTGTTTCCTCCCTGCACCGTACCAAAGAGAAGTCGTATTGTACAGATATTATTGCTTCCCTTGGGATCGGAACACCCCCTTGCAAAGGGACCTTTAAGAAATAAAGGAGGATTTGGGTCTACTGGGGATCCACAGAGTCTGTGGGTACAGACTATTTATCAAAAATGTCCTATCTGTCAATGTGTCCTGATGTATGGTCAGCAGAAAATAGTGCTTAGTGGTATCGTTGATACTGGAGCAGACATCACAGTGATTTCTAAAGCTAAATGGCTCCCCTGCTGGCCTGTAGCTAGTGCATCTCAGGCACTGGCAGGCATAGGGGGAGCTGGAGAAAGTCATCAGAGGCTGAATTTCATTCAGATTCAGTGACCAGAGGGACATAGAGCTTCTGTGAAACTTTTTGTTTTATCTGTGCCTATGGTGCTATGGGGTCGTGATGTGCTTTCACAATGGGGGATGACCATGAACACTCATTTTTAGAGGGGGCCATTGCGGTGCGTGACACCCTCCAGTTAACATGGAAAACAAATTCCCCTGTCTGGGTGGATCAATGGCTTTGCGCACTCCAAGAACTAGTCACAGAGCAATTGGGGAAAGGGCATATTGTACCCTCTATGAGTCCATGGAACTCTCCTATTTTTGCCATCAAAAAACAAACAGGCAAGTGGTGCTTACTCCATGATCTCAGAAAGATTAATGACATTATGGAAGATATGGGGAGCCTTCAACCAGGGCCACCCTCACCCACAATGATACCATGATATTGGCATTTAACTGTTATTGACTTAAAAGATTGCTTCTTTAGCATTCCTTTACATCCAAATGATGCTCTTACATTTGCTTTTTCAGTTCCAGACACCATGTGGTGGGTTAACGCCTCTTTCTGAAAACAAAAGAAGAAAGTAAGGTGGAGGGCTTGAGGGTACTTTACACTCCCTGAAGGGTGTTTCCCCCTGGGAAAGCTGAGTCTGTTCCACTTCCCCCTCCCTGCCCAGCTAGGGTATAAAAAAGCAGGACATCATAGCAGTGGGATCTCCTTTTTGACTCCTGCCTCTGCTGGATGAGAGCTACTGCAGCTGCCCTCCTGATCCTCAGCCACGTGGTTGGACCTGCTCCTTTTCCCTGCTTCCTCTGCACCTCCTCAGAGAAAGACTGGTTTTGTATTATTTTTTTTCTGTCCCATTCCCATCCATTCTTGTTCCTTGCCCTTGTGAACCTTGTTTTTCCCTGTTATTGTTACATATATATAATTTGAAGAAAAAAAAATTACTTGCCTCTCTACTTCCAAGCTGACTCCAGATTGTTGCTTAGTGGATTTGCTCCTTACTCCCTTTTTTTTTTTTTTTTTTTTTGGTTTTTTCCTCCTCTCCCTGTTTGGAGGGAGGAGGTGGGGGGGAGTGGGGAAGAGATTCTCAGCCTTTCCTATTTGAGCTTTTAACTCTCAGCTAAGGCTCAAACCATTACACACCAACATGCAACCACTTTTGCAGAGATATCATTGGGTTGTGCTTCCACAAGAAATGAAAAATAGTCCTACAATTTGTTAGTGGTATGTAGCAAAAATTCTTAGTCCTGTTCGAGAGGCATTTCCTGATGTTCTGATATATCATTACATGGATGACATTCTAGTGGCAGCACAAAGCCCAGAGCTCATGGAGAAAGCTGTAGCCCTTACTGTATCTACTGTGACTAAAGTGCGTTTTTGTATAGCAACTGAGAAAATTCAGAATGTACCACCTTAGAAATATTTAGGGTGGAGAATTCGGACCCAAGCAATTGTTCCACAGTCTTTACAAATCAATGTACATGTGAAAACGCTTCATGATGTTCAGAAATTGCTGGGAACCATAAATTGGGTTTGTCCTTTTTTGGGGAATTTCCAATGCAGATTTAAGTCCTTTGAACTCCTAAAGGGTGACACTAATCCGTGTTCTCCTCGATTTTTGAATTCTGAAGCACTTCAGTCTTTGCAGAGTGTGACCATGGCCATTGCTTCGAGGCAGGCTCATGGATGTGCACCTGAACTACCTTTTTTCTTAATTCTGTTGAATCCTGCTAGACAGCCACATGCTCTGATTTTTCAGTGGGATACAGGTAAAACAGACCCATTGCTTTTAATTGAGTGGGTTTTTCTTTCTAACCAGCCTGTTAAGACAATTTCTGTACAGCATGAAATGTTTGCCTTTTTAATTATTAAGGCTAGACAGAGATTATTAACTTTAGCAGGGAGAGATTTTGATTGTATCTACGTTCCTGTTAAAGAGATTTACTTGCAGTGGCTTTTGCAGTAATCAAATGTTTTTGTTATGCCTTTAACAGCCTATGCAGGTCGACTTTCTATGCACCCACCTTCACATAAATTGTTTCATCTTGACTTTTCTTTATCCCCTTTACCTCGTAGGAGTGAGCAACCACTGTCTGCCCCTACTGTTTTCACAGATGGATAGGGGAAGACTCATAAGTCTGTCATTGTTTGGTGGAACAATCAGTCCTTAACATGGGAGTCAGATATTGCTGTAGTTCCTGGTTCGCCTCAGATAGTAGAATTAGCTGCAGTAGTATGAGCTTTTCAGAAATGGTCAGGGCCTTTTAATCTAGTTACAGACTCTGCTTATGTAGCAGGTATTGTTCAGTGAGCTGAGGAGGCAGTATTGAAGGAGGTGAATAATCCTCAATTGTTTGACATGTTACAGAAGCTGGTCTTTTTTCTATATTCAAGGAAACATCTTTATTTTGTCATGCATGTTAGATCACATACTAATTTACCAGGATTTCACAGTATCACAGTATCACAGTATCACTTAGGTTGGAAAGGACCTCGGGGATCATCGAGTCCAACCTATCAACACAGACCCCATGCCTAGACCATGGCACCAAGTGCCACGTCCAATCTCCCCTTGAATGCCTCCAGGGTCGATGACTCAACCACCTCCCTGGGCAACCCGTTCCAATGCCGAATGACTCGCTCGGTGAAGAACTTCCTCCTCACCTCGAGTCTGAACTTCCCCTGGCGCAGCCTGAGACTGTGTCCCCTCGTTCTGGTGCTGGCTGCCTGGGAGAAGAGGCCAACCCCCTCCTGGCTACAACCACCCTTCAGGTAACTGTAGAGGGCAATGAGGTCACCCCTGAGCCTCCTCTTCTCCAGGCTAAACAATCCCAGCTCCCTCAGCCTCTCCTCATAGGGCTTGTGCTCAAGGCCTCTCACCAGCCTTGTTGCCCTTCTCTGGACACGCTCAAGTGTTTCGATGTCCTTCTTAAATTGAGGGGCCCAGAACTGGACACAGTACTCTAGGTGCGGCCTAACCAAAGCAGAGTACAGGGGCACTATGACCTCCCTGCTCCTGCTGGCCACACTATTCTTGATGGAGGCCAGGATGCCATTGGCCCTCCTGGCCACCTGGGCACACTGCTGGCTCATATTCAGGTGGCTGTCGATCAGCACACCCAGGTCCCTCTCTGTTTGGGAGCTCTCCAGCCACTCCGACCCCAGCCTATAGCTCTGCATGGGATTGCCATAGCCAAAGTGCAACACTCGGCACTTGGACTTGTTGAATGACATCCCATTGGACTCTGCCCATCTGTCCAGTCGGTCGAGGTCCCTCTGCAGAGCCTTTCTACCCTCTAACTGACTAACATCTGCCCCTAACTTTGTGTCATCTGCAAACTTGCTGATGACTGACTCTACTCCTTCATCCAGATCATCAATGAATATGTTGAAGAGGACAGGGCCCAGCACTGATCCCTGGGGGACACCACTAGTGACTGGCCTCCAGCTGGATGTGGCACCGTTCACTACCACTCTCTGGGCCCGGCCCTCCAGCCAGTTCCTAACCCAGTACAGAGTGTAATGGTCCAATCCACGGGCTGACAGCTTAGTCAGCAGTTTGCTGTGGGGGACGGTGTCAAAGGCCTTGCTGAAGTCTAGGTAGACCACATCCACAGGCCTCCCCACATCCACCAGGCGGGTCACCTGATCATAGAAAGAGATCAGGTTGGAGAGGCAGGACCTGCCCTTCCTGAATCCATGTTGGCTGGACCTGAGCCCTTGGCCATCCTTCAGGTGCACAGTTATTGCCGCCAGGATAATCTGCTCCATCACTTTCCCTGGCACTGAGGTCAGGCTGACCAGCCTGTAGTTTCCAGGTTCCTCCATCCGACCCTTCTTGTGGATGGGGACCACGTTGGCCAGTTTCCAGTCATCTGGGACCTCACCTGTGAGCCAGGACTGGAGGAAAATGATGGAGAGTGGCCTAGCTAGCACATCTGCCAACTCTCTCAGCACCCTAGGATGGATCCCATCCGGTCCCATGGACTTGTGAATATCCAAGTGGCTCAGCAGGTCCCGAACTAACTCCTCATGGATTTCCGGGGCATTACACTGCTCGCCCGACCCCATCGCCCAGCTCCGGAGGCCACTCGTCCTGAACTCCTGCCTTGCTGTTAAAAATTGAGGCAAAGAATGTGTTCAGGACCTCAGCTTCTCCTCATCCTCAGTCACCGTGTTCCCCTCCAGGTCCACTAGGGAGTGCAGGTTCTTCCTGCCCCTCTTCTTATTGTTAATATATTTATAAAAATGCTTTTTATTGTCTTTGACAGAGGTGGCCAGCTTCAGTTCCAGCTGGGCCTTAGCCTCCTAATTTTATTCCTACATAATCTAACAGCTTCCTTGAACATACCTCGAGAAGCCTTCCCCTCCTTCCAAAGGTGATACAGCCTCCTCTTCCCCCTAAATCCTCCAGGAGCTGCTTGCTCATCCAGGCTGGTCGCCTTCCCCGCCGGCTTGCCTTCCGGCACGTAGGAACCGCCAATTCCTGTGCCTTCAAGAGCTCCTGTTTGAAGTAGGTCCAACCCTCCTGAATCCCTTGGTTCGTGAGGGCTGGTACCCAGGGGACTTTACAAACAAGTTTCTTAAATAGGCTGAAGTTCGCCCTTCGGAAGTCCAAGGTGAAGGTTCTGTTGGTGCTCCTCCCTATCTCCCTGCATATTGAAAACTTCACTATCTCGTGGTCACTGCACCCTAGGCAGCCTCCCACGATCACGTCTCCCACCAGCCCTTCCCTATTGGAGAACAGCAGGTCAAGCAGAGCCTGTCCCTGGTAGGCTCGCTTAACAGCTGTGTCAGGAAGCAGTCCTCCATTCGCTCCAGGAATCTTCTGGACTGCCTCCTCCCTGCTGAATTAAGTTCCCAGCAGATATCTGGGAGGTTGAAGTCACCAACAAGGACAAGATCTGATGATCTTGAGACAGCCTCCAGTTGCTTGTAGAACAACTCATCAGCCGCCTCATCCTGGTTGGGTGGTCTGTAACAGATTCCAATCAGGATGTCAGACTTGTTAGGTTGTCCTCTGATTTTGACCCACAGGCTCTCAACTACCTCATCTTCCACCTCAAGTTGTGTGGCAGAGAGTGACTCTCTAATATACAGTGCCACCCCTCCTCCTCTTCTCCCTCGCCTGTCTCTCCTAAAGAGCCTGTAACCCCCCATTGTAGCACTCCAATCGTGGGTGCTGTCCCACCAAGTTTCTGAGATGGCGACTACATCATAGTCGTCCTGATGGATTAGGACCTCCAACTCCTCTTGCTTGTTGCCCAGGCTGCATGCATTGGTGTACATGCATCGCAGCTGGGTTCCTGACTTCTCAACTGACCCTACCTTGCGCCCTACTCTTACCTCTGCAGAGGGACCGATTGCCTCACCCACCCCCTTCAGACCTAGTTTAAAGCCCTCCCTAATGAGCCCTGCCAACTCCAGTGCCAGGACTCTCTTACCCCTTCTAGACAGATGCACCCCATCAGGACCCAGCAGGTCAGGTGCAGTGAAAGTTGCCCCATGGTCATAGAACCCAAAGTTCTGCCTCTGGCACCATCCCCTGAGCCAATTGTTGATGGTATGGGTTCTCCCATTCCTCTCAGTGTACACCCCTGACACTGAGGGAACTGAGCAGAACACCACTTGAGCTCCTGCCCCATCAATCGTCCAAGGGCCCTGAATTCCTTCTTAATTGCCCTGGTACCCTTCCTGTCAATCTCATCACTCCCAGCCTGTATTACCATCAGAGGGTAATAGTCAGTGGGCTGGATTAATTTAGGGATTCTCTCCGCAATGTCCCTAACCCCTGCCCCTGGTAGGGAGCAGACCTCCCTGTGGGATGGGTCGGGACGACATATGGGTCCCTCAGTACCCCTCAGGAGAGAGTCCCCTACAACTATAACCCTTCTCCTTTTCTTTGTGGAGCTGGTTGTTATAGCTGGTGGGGACCGCTTGGGCTTAGGCTTCCCCCCCGGAGCTGGTCGTTACAGCTGGTGGGGACCGTTTGGCCTTAGGCTCCCCTCTGGATGGCTGCTCCTCAGCCTCAGCCCTCTCTTCCTTACTGCCCTCAGCCTGCAGGGCCTCATACTTACTATTCAAGTCACAGCGGAGGAGGAGGAGAGGGTCGGGGTGGATTTCTCTTGCCACCCCTGGCAGGGACCTGTATCCATCCCTCTCCTCCTCCAGGAACCCTTCCCTCAGCAGGGGAGATCTGCAGAGCCTTCTCCCACAAGTCTAACTCCCTTTCACTTTCCCTTATGGTCCTTAGCCTAGCTACCTCCTCCTTCAGCTTGGCCACTTCATCCTTCAGCTCTGCCACCATGCTGAGGAGAAAATTCACCTGCTCACACCGGACACAGGTGTCCTCTCCCTCCCCCTCTATTCCAAGTGCCAGGCTGAAGCACTCTCTGCAGCTGACAGCCTGGACTCCAGCATGTTGGTAAAACAGCTCTGTCTGGGCAGATGCTGCTTTTTTACCCCTCGTCTGAGTGACGACCATGATGCAACGCTTAAGGTTTGTGTTTGCTGTTTGGGCTTTTTTTTTTTTTTTTTTTTCCCCCAGCCGCTAGCCTAGCTACCGAGCCGAAATGGCGCTGCGCGCACAGCCCGGGCGGCTTTTAAAAACTGCCGCGGCTGACGTCAGGCTCCCATGACCCGTGCAGGCTCTCGTGAGCACGATCCTGCCGGCTCCTCCCCCTACCAGCAGTCCTCCCGACCCGCGAAGCCTTGAAAGGAAAGCAAAAGAAAAACCCCGAGAAACTCACAGCTTAAGCGGAGCGGTTCCGGACGAGCGGTCCCGATCAGCTACCAAGCCGAAATGGCGCCGCGCGCACAGCCCGGGCGGCTTTTAAAAACTGCCGCGGCTGACGTCAGGCTCCCGTGACCCGTGCAGGCTCTCGTGAGCACGATCCTGCCGGCTCCTCCCCCTACCAGCAGTCCTCCCGACCCGCGAAGCCCCGAAAGGAAAGCAAAAGAAAAACCCCGAGAAACTCACAGCTTAAGCGGAGCGGTTCCGGACGAGCGGTCCCGATCAGCTACCGAGCCGAAATTTATCGCAGAAGGAAATCGTCAAGCAGATTTTATGACATTAGGAGTGTAGGTATTGCCAGATCGCATTGCACAAACTAGACTTAGTCATTCCGTTTTCCATCAGAATCCAAGAGGACTGAAACGGCAGTTTGGTCTGTCTTCACGGCAAGCTGCTAACATCATAGCTGTATGTCCTGACTGCCAGAAACATTCTTTTCCTTCTGTTGCCAGTGGAGTTAACCCAAGCGGATTGCAGAGTTTACAATTGTGGCAAACAGATGTTACACACTTTTCTGAATTTGGTTATCTTAAATATATTCATTCTTCTATTGACACCTTTTCTGGAGCCTTGTATGTTTCTTGTCATACAGGGAAAAAGTCATGAGATGCTCGCAGACATTTTGTGCGAGCCTTTGCCACATTAGGTATTCCTGTTCAGATAAAACCAGATAATGGACCAGCATATGTCTCTGCAATGCTTAAATCTTTTTTTGACTCTTGGGGAATCATTCATATCACAGGTATTCCTTATTCTCCCACTGGACAGTCACTTATTGAACGTTCTCACCAAACATTGAAGCGTCTTTTATTACAACAGAAAGGAGGAATGGGAAATACAACACTAGAGGAAAGATTGCAGAAAGCTCTGTATGTATTTAATTTTTTAAATTGCTCCTTAGTAGATAGTAATCCTCCTATTGTTCGACATTTTAGTAGTAATACTTCTTTGGAAACACGAGAAAAAGCACCAGTGCTGACTTGAGACCCTGAAACAGGAAAGATTTTAGGGCCATACCCTTTAGTAACATGGGGTAGAGGGTATGCTTTTGTTTCCACAGAAAGAGGCCCTCGGTGGATTCCAGCTAAGAACATTCGACCCTTTCGAGAGTCTTTATCATGCCCAAAGGAGGAAGTTGAAGAGGAGTAATTGATACTGAGAGACAGCAAGCTGCAGATTTCTGATCAATCTTCCAAGAACCCCTTTTTCTACTTGTTTAGTAGGACTGTCTTTGGATAAGTGGCTAGTCCCTTTATCTTTTAAATTGCTTGGTAATTGGGGACTTTCTCTCTGGATTTGTAGTTTTCTTGGAACAATTATGTATGCTTTCACTGCTTTATTCTTTTCGCTACTTTTTTTATCTTGTTTATTGTAATGCTTATAGAGTTTGATTAATTGCATTGTCAGGGGGATTCTTGTTATATAACAGAAGGGGGAAATGAAGGGTTAAATCTTGGAGAGCTGAGCTCCAAGCACTGCTGGACTCATAAGAAGGAGACAGTGTTGGCCTTGATGGCTTGTGAATTATGGGAATACGGTGCAGCAGTGCTGTTGGAGGAGGGCAGATATTTGATTACGAATGGTTGTTATGACCTGAGAGGGTCAGACTTCAGGCATATAGCAGATTGATGCAACAGAGTCCCTGGTTCCTGTTGTAAACTGCTTTTGCGCTGTATTAGCTTTATATAGAAGGATTTTGTATAATAAAGTGGACACCTGGCCTGCATCAGGCTGCGTCCCATCTCTTAATCGCGGCACCTTCCAACCTTGACAATTCTGTGATTCTGTGATTTTCCACACTCACTTAATGGTCTTTTTAAGGTTCTCATGAAACTTTGCTCTTGTGATCCACATTACCTTTTTCTCTTTTCCCTGTAACAGATCTTTATACATAAGCAAGACACAGTTTGCCTTTGATTAAAGCAACTAACACCTACCCATAAGCCTTAGTCTCACAAGATAGGAACTTTTTGTTTAGGACAGAATAAAATGGGAAGAAGAAGACTAGGGAAGGTGTGGGCCCCCTCAGAAAGGAAAATGGTGACATGGTCACAAGTGATGAGGAAAAGGCTGAGGTACTTAATAACTTCTTTACCTCAGTCTTCACTGCAAGGGCCTCTAGCCACACTCCTGACGTTATGGAAGTCAAAGCCAGGGACGGGGAGGAAGACCTGCCCATTGTGAGTGCAGATCAGGTTCGTGATCATCTGAAGAACCTGAAAGTGTTCAAGTCCATGGGACCCGAGGGGATACACCCACGGGTACTGAGAGAACTGGCAGATGAGGTTGCTAAACCCCTCTCTATTATATTTCAAAAGTCATGGCAATCTGGTGAAGTCCCCACGGACTGGAAAAGGGGAAACATTGCCCCCATCTTCAAAAAGGGTAAGAAGGAGGAACCAGGGAACTCCAGGCCAGTCAGTCTCACCTCTGTGCCTGGAAAGATCATGGAGCAGATCCTCCTGGAGGCACTGTTGACTCAGAAGAACAGTGAAGAGGTGATTGGGAACAGTCAGCATGGCTTTGCCAAGGGCAAATCCTGCCTGACCAACCTGGTGGCCTTCTATGAGCAGGTGACAAAATTAATAGATGAGGGGCGAGCAACTGATGTCATTTACCTGGACCTGAGCAAAGCCTTCGACGCTGTCCCGCACCACATCCTGGTCTCCAAACTGGTGACACATGGGTTTGATGGGTGGACCACTAGATGGATAAGGAACTGGCTTGATGGCCGCACCCAAAGAGTGGCTGTCAATGGGTCCATGTCCCAGTGGAGGCCAGTGACAAGCGGAGTCCCTCAGGGATCAGTCCTGGGACCTGTCTTGTTCAACATCTTTGTGGGTGCCATGGACAGTGGCATTGAGTGCACCCTCAGCAAGTTTGCTGATGACACCAAGCTGTGTGGTGCAGCAGACATGCTGGAGGGAAGGGAGGCCATCCAGAGGGACCTTGACAGGCTGGAGAGGTGGGCACAAGCCAACCTCATGAAGTTCAAGAAGAGCAAGTGCAGGGTTCTGCATCTGGGTCGAGGCAATCCCAGGCACAAATACAGGCTGAGCAGTGACTGGCTGGAAAGTAGCCCTGAGGAGAGAGACTTGGGGGTGCTGGTGGACAAAAAGCTCAACAGGAGCTCTCAATGTGCACTTGCAGCCCGCAAGGCCAATCAGATCCTGGGCTGCATCAGGAGAAGTGTGGCTAGCAGGTCGAGGGAGGTGATCCTCCCCCTCTACTCAGCCCTGGTGAGACCCCATCTGGAGTACTGTGTCCAGTTCTGGAGTCCCTATTACAAGAGGGATGTGGAGGTGCTGGAACGTGTCCAGAGAAGGGCCACAAGGATGATCAGAGGGCTGGAGCACCTCTCCTATGAGAGCAGACTGAAGGAGTTGGGGCTGTTCAGTCTGCAGAAGAGAAGGCTCCGAGGTGACCTAATTGTGGCCTTCCAGTATCTGAAGGGGGCCTACAGGAAGGCTGGGGAAGGACTTCTCAGGATGTCAGGTAGTGATAGGACTAGGGGGAATGGAATGAAGCTGGAGGTGGGGAGATTCAGGCTGGATGTGAGGAGGAGGTTCTTCACCATGAGAGTGGTGAGACCCTGGAATGGGTTGTCCAGGGAGGTGGTCGAGGCCCCGTCCCTGGGGGTGTTTAAGAGCAGGCTGGATGAGGCTCTGTCCAGCCTGATCTAGTGTGGGGTTTCCCTGCCCATGGCAGGGGGGTTGGAACTAGATGATCCTTGTGGTCCCTTCCAACCCTGAATGAAACTATGAAACTATGAAACTATGAAAATAAAAACTTCTGAGGGTGGGACAAACCACTTAGTGCTCTTCTACTGCTTGTCTTTCTTTTTCTTCCTATCTTGTGCTCAATATGAAGCCTTTATCTTCTCTCTTCACTCAACACAGAGAAATGGGTGGGAAGATAAGGAAAGGTGAGGGAGAAGAGGAAATTGTTTTATTTAGAAAAGCATGGATTTTTCCCCAGAAGTGGAAGTATCCGAGAATCAAAATGAGGGGCATGCAGCCCACACAGAGAAATCAGCAGCAAGCATAGTTCAGTGTTTGTCCTTGATTGTCCTTTCCTGCCCTGTTTTTAACACCATGAAACGTTAAGCTGCATGTGAAGCAGAAGAAGGGCTTGGAAGGTCTATCCAATCAATCATTTCCATTTTGCAGTGCTGGGGGTGGGAACAATAGGCCCAAATTATCTTTAAACCGCTATAACTGCTTTTTTCTTATGTTCTCAGTGGTTAACATTAATAAGAATGACAATAAAAATGCTCCTGCTCTGAAGTGTTTTTGGTGCTTGATTTGTGCTCTCTCTTCTCTCAGTTTCATGGATGCTTAAGAGCCTTGAAAGCCCTTTAAAGCAATGTTTAAGGGCTTGAGACATGTCTCTTCTTTTCCTCTTCCCAGTTCCCTTCTTTCCGGCTCTCCAAAGATGTTTCAAAAACAAACCTCTTAAGGTAGTCTTGCATCTGCATCTGTATGGTACCCTCTTCACCTATTCCTCTTTATGTCTCTTATTCACGTCTCTCTACCAGATGCCTCCCAGATGCCTGCAGCTCTGTTATTTCAAAACTTGGAGCTGGTCTGAATTTCCCAGTGCAAATTCAGAGTGACAAGGCATTTCTATCCCATTTTCAGTTTATCTTCCTGACTGTTACAAGCCTCACTGTCACTTGCAGACTTTTTTTGAAGAGGCCACTTCCTGAAGGTCTTGTGACAATGGGAAAATATCACTTGAGTATGGTTTGTCTAAATGTGAAACTTTAGGACTGACAGCTCTAGGTGGATGGCCAAGGTGCAGGGTCATGGAGTTGCCGGGAAATGCATTGCCTCATCTTGGTGTGCAGAAGGTGAAAATTGTAAATGTTTTGGAGATCTCAGTGTGTCTTTCAGCAACAAGATCTCTTTTCCCTGGTTAGAAGTTTCTTGTTATCTTGTTTCTTGCTGTCTTCACAGGAGAGGTGTTGCAGCCATCTGATTAATTTTGTGACCCTTTTCTGGACCCACTCCATCAGGTTCATGTCCTTCTTGTATTGCCAGCTCCGGACCTGGATTCAGTATTCTAGGTGAGGTCTCACCAGAGCACAGTAAAGCAGCAGAATTCTGTCTTTTAATCTGCTGGCCATGCTTCTTTTGATGTAGCCCAGGATGTGATTGTCTTTTTGGGCTGTAAATGTACACAGTCTACTCAAGTCCATCAATATGCCCAAATTCTTTTCTGCAGGGCTGCTTTCTGTTTCTTCATCCCCCAGTCTGTATTGATAGTAAGGATTCTTCTGGTCCAGGTGCAAAACCCTGCGCTTGCTCTTGTTGAACCTTATGAGGTTCACCACGGCCCACCTCTCCAGCTTGTCCAGGTCCCTCTGGGTGACATCCTGATTCTCTGGCATATTGACAGAACCATTCAGCTTGGTGTCATCTGCAGACTTTCTGATGGTGCACTCAATTTCACTGTCCATTCTAAGAAAAATATTAAACAGCACAGGTGCCAGTACAGACCCTTGAGAAATATCACTGTGATACTGTGATACATTCATAGGTTGTCCCCTGTCCACTGTTGATGAGGCCTTCTATAGACAGCCGACAGCAGCCTCACAGCCATAGGTCCTGGTTGTCGTGCGAAACTTTGACTACTCAGATATTTGCTGAAAGGCCTACACAGCCAGGCAGCCACAATCCAGGTGTTTCCTCCAGTGCATTGATAATTTCTTGATGCAAATGGTGGAAGAACCAACCATGAGAGGAACATTACTGGACCTGATACTCACCACCAAGGAGGGTCTGGTTGAAGCAGTGAAAGTTGAGAGCAGCCTTGGCTGCAGTGACCATGAGATGGTGGAGTTCAGGATCTTGTGTGGTAGGAAGAAAGTATCAAGCAGGATTATAAAGTTGGATTTCATCAGGGCCAACTTTTCAAGCAATTGCTAAGGCAAATCTCATGGGACAGGGTACTAGAAAGCAAAAAAGGCCCAAGACAGTTGGTTAACATTCAAGGACCTCTTCTTCCAAGATCAGAACACCCCAAAGAGTAAAAATTGAGAAACAGAACCAGGAGAGCTTCATGGTTAAGTAGGGAACTGCTAAGCAAACTCAGGTAGAAGAAGAGAGTCCACAGATCACAGAAGGAGGGGCTGGCCACTTGGGAGGAGTAAAAGGCAGTTGTCAGAGGATGTAGGGAGGCTACTAGGAAGGCTAAAGACTTATTGAAATTCAGCCTTGTGAGGGAGGTCAAGGATAACAGAAAAGGCTTCTTCAAATACATTGCAAGAAAAGCTAAGGCCTGAGGCAATGTAGGACCACTGATGAACAGGTGACTTGGTGACAGAGGAGACTGAGAAGGCAGAATTGCTAAATGCCTTCTTTATCTCTGTCTATACTACTGGATGCTGTCCCCAGGATCCTGAGACCCCAGAGGAAGACAGGACAAAGGAAAAAATTACCTTGGTTGGTAAGGACTGGGTTAGAGAGCAGTTAAGTCATCTGGACAACCATAAATCCATGGGTCTTGATGGGATGCACCCAAGAGTGCATGGTAAGTCATGGTGGAAAGGAGAGGTGCCTGGAGACTGGAGGAGGGCAAATATCACTCCAGTATACTAAAAGAGTAAGAAGGTGTTATGGGGTGCTCCAAACCCCCTTTCCCCCCACCTCCATCAGCAGAGGTTTGATGAGGGAGGACAAAGGTGTGAAATTGCCTTCCAAGGCACAAAAATTCCTTCTGCTCCCCCTAGGGGACAGGTAAAAGGCTCCCATTCTTCCTGCCAGGAGCTGTAGCCCCTGACATGTATTCAACCATAGGGGGAAGCCCATGCTGGGATTTGGAACCATGATTTTCTGGGTTCTTCACACCCAGTATATATTGGCACTGGACATGTTGTCTAGGAAAATCTTAGAATCATAGAATCATAAAGGTTGGAAAATACCTCAGAGATCATCAAGTCCAACCTATCACCCAACACCTCATAACTAACTAAACCATGGGTTCAAGTGCCATGTCCAATCCCCTCTTGGACACCTCCAGGGACGATGACTCCACCACCTCCTTGAGCAGCCCATTCCAATGGCAAATTTCTGGGAGGAACTTTCTCCTCACCTCAAGCTTAAACCTCCCCTGGCACAGCTTGAGACTGTGTCCTCTTGTTCTGGTGCTGGTTGCCTGGGAGATGAGACCAGCCCCCACCTGGCTACAACCTCCCTTCAGGGAGTTCTAGACAGCAAGAAGGTCTCCCCTGAGCCTCCTCTTCTGCAGGCTAAACAACCTCAGCTCCCTCAGCCTCTCCTCATAGGACTTGTGCTTAAGACCTCTCCCCAGCCTTATTTGCCCTTCTCTGGACATGTTTGGGTATCTCAATGTCCTTCAGTTGAGGAGTCCAGAACTGTACACAGTACTCAAAGTTGTTGCAGTTATTAATTTATTGACTGGAAATATGATAAAATATGAATATTATTTATTAAATATAAAAAAATGTTTTCCCTTGCAAATTTATTCAGGTTTGTTTGCCCAGTCAATAACAGGTTGATTACACATGGTAGAAGGCTAATAAACAGTAGAATAACAGTCTAGAACAATCGGAACTCAGAATATAGAGTCTAGAATCTCCCTGTGCACTTGAAACTAAACAGCAATACTGCCTCAGGTGGTGTAGCCGAACCACCGTTGAGTTCACAATGGTGTTAACCAATAGGTAACAGGCTATAAACCTCAGAAATAACCAGGTAAAATAGTGTATTTTACTCACGAACCACCACGTTACTAGGTACCAAAACCTTTGCCGAACGAAGAGGTATTTGAGTTCATAGTTATAGTTTGAAGGGCAATATCCACAAATTTAAAGGAAATGAGAGGACATGCTGTAGTGGAGGCCCAAATTTAGCACTACACCACTAAATCAAAGAAGCTAATTGCTCTGAAGATAGGAGCAAGTAGGGTGTTTGTCATTGCCTTAAATCCCATTGATGAATAGGAGAGAGGTGAGAGAGTTATGAGCATGCAAGTTTTGAGTGTAAAGAGCAACAAACAAGAGAGCAAGGTATGAGCAAAAGCATAGGAGGTCTTCTCCTATAAATTCCCTTTTCGAAAACTGAATGGCCCAATGACACATTAGCCATTCAAATCCCACCAATCAGTTAAAAATGTTTATGGGGCGAGTAAACTGCACATGCCTTCTCTCAATGGCGTCTGACACGTGCAGTCGCCTCTCTGAAATGTGAGGCTTGAGGATCAACTTCCACTCTCCTCCAGGAAGCCTTAACAGTGCCTGCCTATTAGGCTCCTCAACCTTAATCTGGAGTCTATAATAGAGAGGGAGGAGAAAGGAGCAGTGGCTCAAAACAGATTTAACTGTCTTATTAATGCCTCTTCCGGGACAAAAGTGTGGCCTAACCAGTGCTCAGTGCTGAGTGCTGGGCACAATGACCTCCCTGTTCCTGCTGGCTACACTATTCCTGATACAGGCCAGGATGCCATTGGCCTTCTTGGCCACCTGGGTGCACTGCTGGCTCATTTCAGCCAACTGTCAACCAGTACCCCCAGGTCCCTTTCTGCCTGGCTGCTTTAAAACCACTTTGTCCCCAGCCTGCAGCACTGCGTGGGGTTGTTGTGACCAAAGTGCAGCACCCAGCGCTTGGACTTGTTAAATGCCATCTCATTGGACTCTGCCCATCTGTCCAGTCATTCGAGGTCCCCCTGAAGAGATTTCCTACCCTCTAACAGATCAACACCTACCCCCCGCTTGGTGCTGTCTGCAAATTTCCTAATAGTGGACTCAATCCCCTTGTCCAAATCATCAGTAAAGATATTGAATAGGATGGGGCCCAGCACTGATCCCTGGGGTCACCACTAGTGACTGCCTTCCAGCTGGATGTGGCATCATTCACCACCACTTTCAGGGCTCACCCCTCCAGCCAGTTCCTAACCCATCATACAGTGCTGCTGTCCAAGCCATGGGCTGACAGCTTGGTCAGGAGTTTGCTGTGTGGGACAGTGTTAAAGGCCTTCAATAGAGGGACCAGAAAGTGGTCTGGGCTGTCACTTTGGCTCTCATTTTTGGATCAGTTTTGGCTCTCATTTTGAGCTCACTCTGGATTCATGGTGAAATTGGAGAGATCAGTCCCTGGCTTCTCCCTGGACCTGCCTACCCTGGGGTTCTGCTCCCTGCCTGCTGCTGGAGTGACCCTGCATGCCATAGAACTGCAGCTATTGGCTGGAGTAGGCTGGCAGTGTGGCTTCTCTTGCACTGCTCAGGCAGTGCTGCTACACGAGTTGTGCCTTGTGGCAGCTGTGTTTAAGGACACTTTGATTTTGGCGGGTCCCTTTTCCTTGGAATTTGTGCTGTATTATCCATAAATTGGATTATAAACTTGCAGTTCTGGAGCCTGATGTGGAAGAGAGACCCAGGGACTATCTGCAAATTCATGATCCATTCTTGTGAGTAAAATCTGACTCAGTGGCTTTCCCTAAGGTCCTGGTGTACCTCTCATTTTATAAGTGAGGTGAAGCTATTTTGTGGCTTAGCCTTTTCCATTTTCTGAATTCTCTAAATTGTATTAAAGATGCCCAAGGCATCCTTGTAGAATTTGCAACCAAATAGAACCTCCAAATAAATTTAATCAGTTCTGTACATAATTTGGGGGTGGGGTTTTGGGGAAAATACATAACTATATTTTTAATTTAATATTTAATTTTATATTAATTTTATATTTTTAATTTAATCCCAATCAAAATGGAAGGAGGACTCAGGTAACAGTAGACCAGTCAGCCTCACTTCCATCCTGTGGAGGGTTTGAGACAAGGGCTCAGCCTTCTCCCCCCACAAAGTGGAAGGAGAAAAACCACAGCTAGCCAGCTGGAGAAGCAAAAGGGAAAATGCTACATTTACAAGCAATTTTGGGGAATGCAGGATATATATACACGATTTACAG
This sequence comes from Melanerpes aurifrons, assembly GCA_011125475.1. Taxonomy (NCBI): domain Eukaryota; kingdom Metazoa; phylum Chordata; class Aves; order Piciformes; family Picidae; genus Melanerpes; species Melanerpes aurifrons. The sequence continues at coordinate 77,676 of WWNC01000081.1, read as the reverse complement.
TATTTACAATATATACACAGATATATACAGCAAACTAAAAAAACCCACAATAATACAGGAACGAAATTCCCTTCTTTGGAGGAGGGCTCCCCCCCGTACCCCCTTCTCTCCCCTTTTTCCCCAAAGAGGGTTAGAAAGAGAGAAAAAGAGCAGTTATTAATTAAAGAAAAGCATTAGTAGGCCTTAGTTGCTTATCTGTCCAAGGTCAGTCTGGCAGGGAGCCCAGAAGCAGACGAGCTGGAAAGGGAAAAGGAAAACAGCAAACTGAGGAAAGTCCCAGCTGCACCTAAACTTAAAACTGCATTATTACCAATGCACCAATGAAATTAGTTTAGAATATCTGACTGTTTTCGTTAATATTCCAAAACATTCAGCCATAGTGTCCCAGCACTGTCTCTTTCTTAAAGGCACAGCCTCAAACGGTCACACATCCCTGGAAAGCTGATGGAGCAACTTCTACTTGGTGCTGTCCCTCTCCTCCCCTTGGCAGGAGGCAGGGCACCCCTAGTTATGGGGAACATGTCCACATGTACATTGTACATAGTGTGCAGGGTTGTAACTGTAGCCACTGTTGGAGCTACTAGGGTTGTCCTGGGGAACTGTGGAAGTAACAGCTACCCTTCTGGTATTGCTACCTTGGGTTCTGCCACTTTGCAGTTCTCTCAGTCTCCCGAAAAGATTAGAAGTTGGTTGGCCATCCCAGCGATTCATGTTCTCACCAAACTGATCACGCAGAGTTATCCAAATAGTTCTACGTGACTGCCTTGGTGGTCTGTTTTGATTTGATCTGTTTTAGAATGACCTCCTTGGAGGACGTCTATTCCTCACAGATGAAACTTGTATCCACCTGGAGGAAGAATTGAAATGATCCCTTTGTGCCAATTGGGATATGGAATTTCTAAATTCATCTTTTAACTCTCTTATGCAATTCTGTATATCACCAGACATAGTTTTAATGGCTGAAACCAAAGAAACACGTGTCATGCTATCCTCCAATTGTCTCGTTTGATCACTGAATTGGCCAACCATAGGAGAAGCTCCACCATAATTTCTTGACACAATTCTGCTTGCCAGAATGTTTGCATAATTAGAGGGAGCAAGTTTGATGATCTTTTTAGCAAGACCAATACCCACAGGAATGTCATCAGGATTCAGAGTTTCATGTTCACCATAGAGTAGCTCTCTAACAGCAAATTCTCTCAAGCACTTAATTCCCTCATCTATGGTAGTCCAGAGTTTAGGATTCCATGGAAGATCATCTCGGGAAGGGTATCTCAGGGCAACTGCCGTTAAAAGGTGTATCCACAGATTAACCTTACTGAGAGCCCTGCCTAGATGTCTATCTATTCCATTATCCCTCGAGAGAGTTCCTAACTGAGCTGCTGACTTGTCTCCAACTGTTAGAGCTGGAGCACCTGTGTCATAACACCTACTAAGCCAAGCTAGAACTGGCTCCTTATCTGCCTTGGAGAAATCTTTCCGGACATTTTGCAATTCCTCACATGGTGACAAACACTCTAAAATATCATCTTCCTCTTCTTCTCCCTGAACTTTTTGTCCAAATAATCCTGCTGTCATTTTCTCAAGGATCTCTTTAAGCTGAGAACCACCTTTGCCAGCTCCTTTCCTAACTTCATCTCTATCCTGCTTTGATCTCACTAGGTTAGCTAGGTCTTTAAAACAAACCTTCTCTTCTTCCTCAGTAGGATTTCTTAGAGTAGAGGGCCCCTCACCAGGATCAGTCTCCAGCTCTTCTTCTCCATCATCTTTGGTCTTTGTACTTCTAGTCTTTAAAACAGCCACCTTAACTGGAGCTGTGTTTGAAGTTACAGCCACCTTAATGGAAGCTGACAGGTCCTGAGATAAATCAGCTGCTGGGGCATTGACTTCCGGTTGCTCCAAGAAATTGGGCAGAAGTGACGTTGCTCCGTTAATGGCCGACGGAGGAGAAGGAGGAGGAGAAGGAGTAGGCACCATGTTCATACCAGCCGCCGCCCTTGGCAGCTTGCCAGAATCAGCAGCAAAGTCATTTAGAGCTGCTTTACCAATTAACTTTTTAGCCCTCTTTTTAACTGACAGAGATTCTGCACACGCCTCATCACTAAATGACTCTGGGACTGATCCAGAGCCACCGCGTTTCTTTTTGATCTAGTTTTAGTAACAAAACAAGCTCTGGACACCTTTCTCTCTAGCCGCAAAGAAATCAGGAGATACACGTTAATTATCACTGAGAGCAGGATTATACACATGAAATAAATCACCTTTGGATCCCAGGCATCACCTAAAGTTACTCTCTCCTCTGGCAGAATCCTAAAACCCTTTATCTCAATTGGGAGAGTGGTGGAGGTAACATTTCTGTATCTCGCTGGCCATAATAAATGAATACATTTTCCATACCATAGTCTAACTCTATACATAACCCACAAATAAATTGTCCGCACCAAATATTTACCCAGGTAATCCAAAAGCAAACCCAAACAATATCTGTAAACCAGAGCCCCCAAAATTGAAAAGAATAATCGCTCCACAAACCACAAGACCTTCATGTTTGCTAATTCAGCTAGAAAACACTAAATCAATCAAGTAATAAATTAAACTAATTATCTGCTGCACGTTGGGTAAGCCAAGAAAAAAAAATGTTGTAGGGTTGGAAGGGTAAGGCCCAAAAGCCTCCTCCCTCCCCCTTGTAAAGTAAAGGGAATAAAAATTGAAGGGAAAGGGAAAAAAAACTCACAGTTGAATTAGCAAAGCAGTGGAGCTGTATATTTACAAAGCAATGTAGGATATGCAGGGGAATATATACAAATTTACAATATTTACAATATATACAAAGATATACAACAGAGTAGCACAGAAATGAGAGTTCCCCCCTCTGCTGAGGGGAGTTCCCCACCTCCGCTCTCCCCTCTCTTCCCCCTTTCCCCAGAGTGGGTTAGAAAGAGAGAGAAAGAGGGAAAAAAAAAGTAGAAGCAGTTTTGTGTTAATTGGAAAGCAGTTAATACAGGCCTGGTAGCTTATCAGTTTCAAGGCCAAAGCCTTGGCCGTAAGCCCAGCACAGAGAGCTGCTGTCCGATGGAGAAGCGGAAGAAAGACTGAAGATAAAGTGCCGGAATGCCCAGTATACCCTCCTGCACTCCCAGTTCAGAAGGTGCTTCCTCCCACCCTACCAATGAAATTAGTTTAGATTGTTCTTTTCGTTTATCAACTTCTGTCCACCATATTCCCTTTCTCAAGGGGACAACATCAAATGGTCACAACCAAATGCGGCATAAACATATGCTATAACCAGTGAAACAAACATATAGCCTGACCCTTGTGTACCACAGGGGTGAGACCACGCCCAGGTAGGCTGTTTACCTGGAATCAGTGGCACCAGGATCCCCCCCTGCTGCCTCTAGAAAGGAAGGGGAACAAAGGAGGGTTAACACACAGAGAAGTATGTCTCAGAAATATTTGGGGCACAATCCCGACCATAAGCATCATTCACTACACCTTCTTGAACTGAGGGGACCAGAACTTGACACAATATTCCAGATGTGGCTTCACCAGGGCAGAGGATAGAAGGAGAAGAACCTCTCTCGACTTACTAACCACACCCTTTCTAGTACAACCCAGGATACCATTCTCCTTCTTGGCCACAAGTGCACATTGATGGCTCATGGTCAACCTTCCATCCACTAGGACCCCTAGGTTCTTTTCCCTTTCACTGCTCTCCAGCAGGTCAGTACCCAACCTATAATAATACATGAGGTTATTCTTTCCCTGGTGCAAGATTCTACACTTGCACTTTTTGAATTTCATTAAATTTCTCCCTACTCAACTCTCCAGCCTGTCCAAGTCCCACTGAATGGCAGCACAACCCTCTGGTGTGTCAGCCACTCCATCCAGTTTGGTGTCATCAGCAAACTTATTGACAGTGCTCTCTGTTGCCTCATTATCTTGGAAGAGGCATTAACAAGACAGATAAATCTGTTTGAGCCACTGCCACTCTCTCTTCCCTGTCTGTTGCAGGGTCTAGATTGAGGTTGAGGAGCCCAATAGGCAGGCACTGTTAAGGCTGCCTGCAGGGGGAGATAAACAAAAGAAAACATGTACAGTGACTTGTCCAGACTTGCCGGCAACATAAAGGCAGCAAACCTGTTTGGCAGGTACCCTGACCACTCACTGCTGTGCTGTTGCTCAGAAGGTGATTGGCTAAGTTTAAAATCACTTTTCTGCCAGTGGTCAGTTTTATTTCAAAAGCAGCTAAAAGCAGCCCCAGCAGCTGATTTATCTCAGGACCTGTCAGCTTCCATTAAGGTGGCTGTATCTTCAAACACAGCTCCAGTTAAGGTGGCTGTTTTAAAGACTAGAAGTACAAAGACCAAAGATGATGGAGAAGAAGAGCTGGAGACTGATCCTGGTGAGGGGCCCTCTACTCTAAGAAATCCTGCTGAGGAAGAAGAGAAGGTTTGTTTTAAAGATAGAATAGAATAGAATAGAATAGAATAGAATAGAATAGAATAGAATAGAATAGAATAGAATAGAATAGAATAGACCAGGTTGGAAGAGACCTTCAAGATCATCGCGTCCCACCTATCACCCAACACAACCCAATCAACTAACCCATGTAACCAAGCACCCTGTCAAGTCTCCTCCTGAACACCTCCAGTGACGGCGACTCCACCACCTCCCCAGGCAGCCCATTCCAATGGGCAATCATTCTCTCCGTGTAAAACTTCCTCCTGACCTCCAGCCTGAACCTCCCCTGGCGCAGCCTGAGACTGTGTCCTCTTGTTCTGGTGCTGGCTGCCTGGGAGAAGAGACCAACCTCTGCCTGTTTACAACCCCCCTTCAGGTAGTTGTAGAGAGTAATGAGGTCACCCCTGAGTCTCCTCCCCTCCAGGCTAAGCAGCCCCAGCTCCCTCAGTCTCTCCTCATAGGGCTTGTGTTCCAAACCCCTCACTAACTTCGTTGCCCTTCTCTGGACTCGTTCCAGCAAGTCAACATCCTTCCTAAACTGAGGGGCCCAGAACTGGACACAGGACTCGAGGTGTGGCCTAACCAGTGCTGTGTACAGGGGCAGAATGACCTCCCTGCTCCTGCTGGCCACACTGTTCTTAATGCAGGCCAGGATGCCATTGGCCCTCTTGGCTGCCTGGGCACACTGCAGGCTCATGTTCATCCTACCATCAACCAGCACTCCCAGGTCCCTCTCTGCCTGGCTGCTCTCCAGCCACTCTGACCCCAGCCTGTAGCACTGCACGGGGTTGTTGTGGCCAATGTGCAGAACCCGGCACTTGGATGCATTAAATCTCATGCTGTTGGCCTCTGCCCATCTGTCCAGCCTGTCGAGGTCTCTCTGCAAAGTCTCTACCCTCTAGCAGATCAACTCCTGTCCCCAGCTTGGTGTCATCAGCAAATTTACTGATGATAGACTCAATGCCATCATCCAGATCATCAACAAAGATGTTAAAGAGGATGGGGCCCAGCACTGATCCCTGGGGGACACCACTACTGACTGGCCGCCAGCCGGATGTGACACCATTCACCACCACTCTCTGGGTTCGGCCATCCAGCCAGTTCCTAACCCAGCTCAGAGTGCTGCTGTCCAAGCCATGGGCTGACAGCTTGGCCAGCAGTTTGCTATGGGGGACGGTGTCAAAGGCCTTGCTGAGGTCCAGGTAAACTACATCCACAGGCCTCCCCACATCCACCAGGCGGGTCACCTGCTCATAGAAGGAGATCAGGTTAGTCAGGCAGGACCTGCCCTTCCTAAATCCATGCTGGCTGAGCCTGATCCCTTGGCCATCCTCTAAGTGCTGTGTTAATGCACTCAGGATGACCTGTTCCATGATCTTGCCTGGCACTGAGGTCAGGCTGACAGGCCTGTAATTCCCTGGCTCATCCAACCGGCCCTAACCTAGTGAGATCAAAGCAGGATAGAGATGAAGTTAGGAAAGGAGCTGGCAAAGGTGGTTCTCAGCTTAAAGAGATCCTTGAGAAAATGACAGCAGGATTATTTGGACAAAAAGTTCAGGGAGAAGAAGAGGAAGATGATATTTTAGAGTGTTTGTCACCATGTGAGGAATTGCAAAATGTCCGGAAAGATTTCTCCAAGGCAGATAAGGAGCCAGTTCTAGCTTGGCTTAGTAGGTGTTATGACACAGGTGCTCCAGCTCTAACAGTTGGAGACAAGTCAGCAGCTCAGTTAGGAACTCTCTCGAGGGATAATGGAATAGATAGACATCTAGGCAGGGCTCTCAGTAAGGTTAATCTGTGGATACACCTTTTAACGGCAGTTGCCCTGAGATACCCTTCCTGAGATGATCTTCCATGGAATCCTAAACTCTGGACTACCATAGATGAGGGAATTAAGTGCTTGAGAGAATTTGCTGTTAGAGAGCTACTCTATGGTGAACATGAAACTCTGAATCCTGATGACATTCCTGTGGTATTGGTCTTGCTAAAAGATCATCAAACTTGCTCCCTCTAATTATGCAAACATTCTGGCAAGCAGAATTGTGTCAAGAAATTATGGTGGAGCTTCTCCTATGGTTGGCCAATTCAGTGATCAAACGAGACAATTGGAGGATAGCATGACACGTGTTTCTTTGGTTTCAGCCATTAAAACTATGTCTGGTGATATACAGAATTGCATAAGAGAGTTAAAAGATGAATTTAGAAATTCCATATCCCAATTGGCACAAAGGGATCATTTCAATTCTTCCTCCAGGTGGATACAAGTTTCATCTGTGAGGAATAGACGTCCTCCAAGGAGGTCATTCTAAAACAGATCAAATCAAAACAGACCACCAAGGCAGTCACGTAGAACTATTTGGATAACTCTGCGTGATCAGTTTGGTGAGAACATGAATCGCTGGGATGGCCAACCAACTTCTAATCTTTTCGGGAGACTGAGAGAACTGCAAAGTGGCAGAACCCAAGGTAGCAATACCAGAAGGGTAGCTGTTACTTCCACAGTTCCCCAGGACAACCCTAGTAGCTCCAACAGTGGCTCCAGTTATAACATGCAAAGTTATAACCCTGCACACTATGTACAATGTACATGTGGACATGTTCCCCATAACTAGGGGTGCCCTGCCTCCCGCCAGGGGAAGGATAGGGATAACAAAGATAATAGATACTATTGGGATGTGTAGATCCAGTGGCCTGGCACTTCACAATTTTGGAAGTACAGGGCCTTGGTTGACACAGGTGCTCAGTGCACCATAATGCCATCAAATTATCAGGGATCATAGTCTATAACTATTCTAGGAGTCACTGGTGGATCTAAAGAGTCAAGTAAGGTAGAGGTTAATATAAGTCTAACTGGTAAACAATGGAGGAAGAATAGAATAGAATAGAATAGAATAGAATAGAATAGAATAGAATAGAATAGAATAGAATAGAATAGAATAGAATAGAATAGAATAGAATAGAATAGAATAGAATAAACCAGGTTGGAAGAGACCTTCAAGATCATCGCGTCCAACCTATCACCCAACACCACCTAATCAACTAACCCATGTAACCAAGCACCCTGTCAAGTCTCCTCCTGAAAACCTCCAGTAACGGCGACTCCACCACCTCCCCAGGCAGTCCATTCCAATGGGCATAGAGTTATGACTGGACCTGATGCACCTTGTATTTTGGGAATTGACTTTCTGAGAGAAGGGCGTTTCAAAGGCCCTAGAGGCTACTAATGTGCTTTTGGAGTAGCTTCAATAGAAATTGATGGACAAAAATTGAAGCTGTCTGCTAGACCTGAGCTTTCTGATGAATCTGCAGTTGTGGGACAACATAAGATACAGGATATTAAATTGCCGGTTGCTTCTCAGACTGCTCATCACAGACAATACAGAACCAACCGGGACTCTTTGTTGCCCATTCAGAATCTGATTCGTCAGTTAGAGAGTCAGAAAGTCGTCAGCAAAACTCATTCACCTTTCAACAGTCCAGTGTGGCCTGTGCAAAAGCAGAATGGAGACTGGCATCTGACGGTTGACTACCGAGCCCTGAATGAAGTGACACCACCTATGAGTGCAGCAGTGCCAGACATGGTGGAGCTACAGTATGAGCTGGAATCCAAAGAGGCCAAATGGTATGCTACCATAGACATTGCTAATGCATTTTTCTCTATTCCCATAGCAGAGGAATGCAGGCCTCAGTTTGCTTTCACCTGGAGAGGAATCCAGTACACTTTCAACAGACTGCCAATGGGCTGGATCCACAGCTCAAGCATCTGTCATGCAGTGATCCATTATGCTCTGGAGGAAGGCCGTGCTCCAGAACACATCCAGTTCATCGATGATATCATTGTCTGGGGTAAAACTGCTGAGGAATTCTCCGAGAAAGGTAACAAAATCATTGACATTCTTCTGAATGCAGGTTTTGCCATCAAGCGAGACAAGGTGAAAGGACCTACCACAGAGATTCAGTTTCTGGGAGTGCGGTGGCAAGATGGATGCCGACACATTCCAGTGGATGTGGTAAATAGAGTCTCCACCATGGCAAGTCCCACAAACAAGCAAGAAACCCTACGTTTCTTGGGGATAGTGGGATTTTGGAGACTGCACATTCCTGGATACAGTCAGATTGTGAAACCTCTGTATGATGTGACTCGAAAGAGAAACCATTTCCACTGGGGACCTGAACAACAAGCAGCCTTTGACCAGATAAAGCAGGAGGTGATTCAAGCAATGGGTCTGGGACCTGTCTGAGATGTTCCAGACATTAAGAACATTTTGTACACGGCTGCAAGTGACAATGGTCCAACCTGGTGCTTGTGGCAAAAAAGCTCCAGGTGAGACACATGGATGACGTCTTGGTTTCTGGAGTCGAGGTTACAGAGGTTCAGAGGCTAATTATACTCCAACAGAGAAAGAAATTTTAGCTGCCTATGAAGGAGTAAAAGCATCCTCTGAGGTGATTGGAACTGAATCACAACTTCTTCTAGCTCCCAGATTACCAGTTTTGAATTGGATGTTCAAAGGCAAAGGCTCCACACCACATCATGCCACAGACTCAACATGGTCTAAGTGGATGGCTCTGATAACACAGAGAGCTCAAATGGGAAATCTTGAAAGACCTGGTCTGGTGGAGGTGATCTCAAGTTGGCCTGAAGGCATCAACTGTGCTAAACCTCCAGAGGAGAAAGTAACTCGTGCTGAGGAAGCTCCTCCTTACAGTGACCTTTCTGATGATGAAAAGAAATATGCTTTGTTCACAGACGGTTCCTGTCCTCTTGTTGGAAATAAGTGAAGGTGGAAGTCTGCAGTGTGGAGTCCAACATGCCGAGTTGCAGAGGTGAAAGATGGAGAAGGAGAATCCAGTCAGTTCGCAGAGGTAAAAGCTGTCCAGCTAGCTCTCAACGTAGCTGAACGTGAGAGATGGCTAAAGCTTTATCTCTACACCGACTCATGGATGGTAGCCAATGCTCTATGGGGTTGGCTAAAGAACTGGAAGAAGAATGGTTGGCAGAGGAAAGGAAAACCCATTTGGGCAGCAGACCTGTGGCAGGACATTGCTGATCGAATCGAGAGAATTCCAGTGAAAGTGAGACACATCGATGCTCACATTCCTAAGAGCAAAGCTACTGAGGAACAGCAACACAACCATCAGGCAGATCTAGCTGCAAGAGTTTCTCAAGTAGACATGGACTCTAATCTTGATCTCGACTGGAAACACCGAGGTGAGATATTCTTAGCTCGGAGGGCTAATGATTCGCCAGGACATCGAGGCAGAGATGCAACATACCAATGGGCTCGTGACAGATCCATAGACATTTCCATGGATGGTATCACACAAGTCATCCATGACTGTGACATTTGTGCTGCTATTAAGCAGGCAAAATGAATTAAGCCCTTGTGGTATGGTGACAAGTGGTCCAAATACAAGTATGGTGAAGCTTGGCAGATTGACTACATCACTCTACCACGTTCTCGTTCTGGTAAGCAATACGTGCTTACTATGGTAGAGGCAAACACTGGATGGTTGGAAACTTACCCAGTTCCACATGCAACTGCACGCAACACCATTCTCGGTCTGGAGACAAGTCCTGTGGAGACACAGAACTCCAGAGAGGATTGAGTCAGGCAATGGAACTCATTTCAAGAACAACCTTGTAAAGAACTGGGCAAAAGAGCATGGTATTGAGTGTATATTCCATATTCCTTACTATGCACCAGCTTCAGGGAAGATTGAATGCTACAATGGTTTGTACTGCAAGAAGGGGCCACTATACGACCAATGTGATCAGCGGAATCCAACTTTATTGAGCATCAGACACATCTTATATACAGTTTGCTAGAATTATGCCCACTTGGCAACATACTGTTGGTTGCTCTCTAAAAGGTTACATCATTGTTTTCACAACTCTGTGGAATTCTTCTATCCGGTCTAATTGCTCTCTTCCCCAGATCTCGCCTCCTCCTTATCTTGCTTGCCTCCCATCTCAGGGGCAGCTGGACTTCAGCATACCAAGCAATCAGCACTTTCTCACATCTCCTACTCCACCACTATATTATCAACAGAGAATTCTTCAAGGCCTGAATTGCACAGGCGTTCCTGGGACCCAAGGCCCCTCTTGCTCAAAACAATCCTCAACAATTCCCCCGTTTTTCTTTTGTGCAAGTAAGGCCTTGGAGGTTATTCTTTGAACACTTTGCATAATACAATTATAAACAAGTTTAACAATAATCAAAATGAGTACAATAATGCCTAAAAACCTTAAAATTTACTACTATAATTAACAAACATATTTACATTAAGTCTGGGTATCCCTATCAGACACGTCTGAAAAGGTTCAATCGATTCATTATTACCTGTTATGTTTCATCTTTATTTTCTCTAGGATGGTCAAAAATCATAATTTGTTTAATGGTAGCAAGATTTCTTTAATCTGTAAAGGTAGATCTGGCCAGGCTCTAGCTTCACAGACAGAAAACTTGTAGGCAATCAGCAAGAGCAAAAGAGCTTCATTACCTTGCCCAATATAAAAATTACCCATAATAATTTGTTTTTGCTCATCCTAGTAATACTGATCTCTTATTGGTACCATTTGTTGATGTTTTCAACCAAAAATGAAAATGCATGTTGTGTTGTTATGAATTTTGATTTTCCCTCTAGGTGTGTAAAATTATAGCAAACTGGTGAGATAACATATAAATCCCTTCTCCCTACATTCAGTGTGGTAAGCATCCACTTTCACGCATGCCCAATTGTGCAGGCTTCTTATCTGAAGAAAACAAATTCCTAGTTCTGAATGTTTATCTTTAAGACAGCTCCTTTTCAGCCGTGGTGTCTCCAATTAACCAGACAGTGTCCTTGCAAGTCTGCAAGATAGGTTTCTTTCCCTTTACCCTCTAAACAGGCCTCACAAGATCTTGACCCTTAATCCCAGTGCACTCTAAGTCTTACAATTTTAACACAAATCACCAGTATTTTCATCACAATTCCCCCATTTTTCTTTTTGTCACCATTGATTTGTGTTAAAATTTCCAAATTTTTCAATACTTCTTTAACTGGATCATGACTAGGTTCATCTGTTCTGATACCCTTACTTCAGATGATGTTATAATCTTACCTCCATAATGGCCTTTCAACCTACCTATCATTACTAATATTAGAAGAGAATTTATCCACACATGGGAACATGGTCTTTGATTTTGATTGGACTCCTTATACAAAAATAGGGTTAGGATCAAGATTAGGCTCCACCAGTATATGTTAACTCTGCCTCCTTAGCCTACTGGGTGCAACCAGCAGCCAGGTGTTTTTTCTTCTCGGCAGCAGTTACATTCTTCAGGAGCCCTACAGATTTTAACTCCTTAACCAACTTCAAAATTCCATTTGGAGTCTCTTCTCTACTTCCTTGGTTAGTTCGTTTACCATTTCCCATTGTGCTTTTGTTATTTCAATTCCTCTTCCTTCAAGATCTTATGTCTCTTACTTTTCCTTGTACTAATCCTTTTAATTATTCCTGATATTTCCCACTTATGCCAATCCCTTTCAATAATTTTCCATGGGGATTTAAATCCTTTTCCTCACCACAAAATAAGTTTTCTGTATTTACCAGCCCAAACTGCCTATTTTCAGATTCAGCATTCAGGACAAAAATTTTTTTTTTTTTTGATTGATGCTTTTGACCCCAGATTATCATAACAATTATTGTGATCGATGGTCGACTTCATGGGAAATGCTGTTTCCTCTTAGTTTTGATTCTTCTGCACATTAGTGAAAGAATAGTTGTTAAAATTAATACCTATTTACTACAAACCTTAACTTATGCTAATACCAAAAATCCTTAAAACCTTAAAAAACTATGTTAAAATTAATCCATCAAATCAGTGTCTAAAAAGAAATAAAATTGTTACATTAACTAAAAAACACTTTCCAAAATTAAAACCTGTTTATACATTCCTTAACTATATTACATGGAGCTCCTTTGAAATGCCTATAGGCACACAATTAAAAAAGGTTCGAACCAAAAGAAAATCATACAATGTGAACTCATTACAAAGTACTTACACCTTACTGCAATTACTATGTACCAAGTACTTATAAATACCAAATGCTTACTTATTCATTATGCTTATTAGAAAAACTTAACAAAACTCTAAATAACAAATCTATGAAGGACATTACAATCAGAAATGACAAAATGAGGTACTGTTGCTTTAAATCAGAACAGAGCCATGGTCGACAGTAGCCGTACCAGAAACCGTTGGGGGGGGGGGGGCTGTGCTGAGGTTAAGACCACACCCGTCACATCCCGGCCCACCAAAGCATCGATTCTATTAGGCAATGGCATAACTGCAACTGTAATCAAGGCCTGTTTTCCTTCAATCTTCACTACAATTTTGTGACTACTCTGCATTACTGCTTGAGCTCCTCCAACACCTTCTACTTCTATTGCTGGCTCTAAAGGCCAGTGTCTCGGCCAGTGTGCATTACTCATGATTGTGATGTCAGCACCAGTATCTAGCAGGCAAATTAATTTCACGTGCTGAGACCCGTACCAAAATTCAACACCAGCGACTGGTTGTCTTTCCATTGGTATAGTTAAGAGAGCCAGTCCCCCTGTGGATCCAAAGCCTTTGTCACCTCGTACAGGCTGATCGCATGCCATTTCCACATCACAACACAAATAACACCACTGTAATCCGCATCAATTACCCCTGGCAATACCATTACCTCTTTAACACCCATAGATGATCGACCCATTAACAATGCTCCTACAGGCTGACCATTGATGTATATAGGTCCCTTTACATTTGTTTCCACTTTAATGGGCCGATTATCTATTAAGATAACATCTACTGCTGTTACCACGTCCAAGCCGATGCTCCCTCTGGTTGCTGGTTGTAAGGCTGAGGTGTCGTTTTCATTTCTGAGTCCTGCTGGTAATAGACTGGAGCTGCTACTTGTGTCCCAGCGCGGCAGCTCTTTGCGCTGCTCTGGTCGTTTCCCGAACTTTGACATGCATTGGTTGAATGAGAATTACTTTTACAATTATCACACCATACAAATTTCACTCTACATTGTGATCGGATATGCCCTTCTTCACCACACTTATAACATCGTATCTTCCTTTGAGAAACATCCCCTTGTTGCCCCCTTGTATTAGCCTTTAAAGGAGCTAAGGCTGCAAATATTTGGCTTGTGACTCCGCAGCCTCTTCCAATTTCAGTGATTGTTCAGCCAATTTGCGCATACTTTCTATGAGAAAAGCCTGTGGACCAGAAGGTATGTTAGCTGTTCTTTCCAGCATCTCCTCAATTGTGGTCCCCTGTGGTAAATTTACCAACACTGATTTTGTTTTTGTATTAGCTCCTTCAAAAGCTACATTTTTTAACATATAACCCTTTAAATAGTCAGGAATATCCGAATTACTCATTGCCTCACATATTCGATCTACAAATTCTGCAAATGACTCTTCTGGCTTTTGTCTTAAAGACATATAGTGCAGCCTTTTAGGGTCTGCTTGTACTCTTTTTAATGCCTTTTGGGCACATTCCATTGATTCCTGAAAGACCGCAGGATCACTTCGAATTTGTCGTTCAACACCAAACCATTGTCCTGTTCCCATTAATTGTTGTGCTGTGACTCCAGCCAGGGGATCCCCCTGCTGCTGTAGTGTATTCTCTGAGAGCTGACAAAACTGACCCCAAAACTCATCAAACATGATCATTTGAGAAGGAGTCAAAATCATTCTCATCAGTGTCTTAATGTCCTCTGGAACCAACAAATCACTACACCAGATATACTGCAGCATTTGTTGGGCAGGCTTGCCATGTAGCCTGCTTTCAGCTACCGTTGCTCTCAATCGCTGCAAAATCGTCCAGTCCAAAACCTGATAGTGTCCTTGATTATGATCAATATCATACGTTACAGGAAAACACAGTACCTTAGACAACTCAGCAGCCACATTGTAACATCCATTTTTCATAGCCTCCTGAGCAATCGCTTACCAGTTAATTCGCACAACCGCTCCCGAGCTAGGTTTCTTCTCCGTTTTATTTTCTAAGAGCATTTCTTTTCCCTGGGAACTTTCTAAAATCAGTTTTTGACACATGTGCTCCACCAACTTTTCTAACTGAGCCGGAGAAATAGATAACGGTGTCTCCCTCTGATTTACTGTCTCAGTTTGTGATTCTACGCTGTCGTTCAGTTCAGCCAAAGCCCCCAGTCCCTTAGCCAGGCAGGCTGCGCCTGGGGCTAGGTCATTAGGCGCCTCGCTGAATTCCGTCGGTGGGGGTGGAGGTGGAAATTCAGGTCTTGCAGGGCACGGTAGTGGTATTGTGCTCTGTGCCGGAGGCGGCCCCGGGCGATATTTTTCAAACACCTCCTTCGGTCGCAATTCAGACACAACTGGCGCTGCATCCCGTTCTGACAAATTCGCAGAAACTGCAGCAGCCATTCGCTGTTCCAGTTCATAGGTTTTAACACAGTTCATGCATTCTCACCACGACTTTTGCAGCTTTATAGCAGTTTTATCACCATCTATAACCAAGTCCCACAACTTGTTCCTGTATTTTCTCCAACAAGCTTCATCAAAATAACTATCTCCGCTAGGGAAATGCCCTAAAGCGGATCCATGGGCCAAAAGTCCAGGAATTACTTTAGACGATATCTCCGCCTTATGCTTTTCTAAAAAGCACTTAAATAAATCATACGCCGCTTGCCTCTCCATATTTACCATCAGTGCACACTGTTTTGCAGCTTTTCCAGAGGTATCGGCAGCGTATCTTGGCTTACTTGGCTGTAAGTGCATCCAAGGTGCGGAGCCTTTCCTGCTTGCCGGCTGCCCTTTTGACCCACCGGCGCAGTGTTTCTCTAATTTTCTGCTTACCAGCTGCCCTTTGCTCAGCATGATGCTGATCCAGTGCTGTCATAACCACCTTCCACCATTTTCCACACTCCTTTGCTCGTTTTTCATCATCTAACCCATGCAGCCACAAGTCTTGTCCAAACTTTTTCTACTGCAATCTTTCAAACACCTCATTTGGATCCTTAAAATATCCTAACTCTTCTGCATAGCTTAACAACGGCACCAACTCCTTTTTAAAATTTAACTTACACTGTCGCTTTTCTAAAAAGCACTTAAATACGCTGCCTACCTATCCATATCCATATTTAAATGTTAATACCTGTGCGCACAGTCCTCGTTTAAGCAGTTCCCGGCTCTACAGCGTCTTTGGCTTCAAGGCTGTCTTCCCTTTTCTTGCAGCCTCCGGTTGTGCTATCCCGGGCCGGCCTTCTTCTTGCCTCCCGGCTTACTCCGAATCTCCCAAGTCCCGAAGAACTTCTTAGACCCTAAACCTTTGTCTTCATTAGGGTCCCGTGTTCGAGCGCCATTTACTGCAAGAAGGGGCCGCTATAACGACCAATGTGATCAGCGGAATCCAACTTTATTGAGCATCAGACACATCTTATGTACAGTTTGCTAGAATTATGCCCACTTGGCAACATACTATTGGTTGCTCTCTAAAAGGTTACATCATTGTTTTCACAACTCTGTGGAATTCTTCTATCCGGTCTAATTGCTTTCTTCCCCAGATCTCACCTCCTCCTTATCTTGCTTGCCTCCCATCTCAGGGGCAGCTGGACTTCAGCATACCAAGCAATCAGCACTTTCTCACATCTCCTACTCCACCACTATATTATCAACAGAGAATTCTTCAAGGCCTGAATTGCACAGGCATTCCTGGGACCCAAGGCCCCTCTTGCTCAAAACAATCTTCAACAGGTTTGTTGAAGACCACTCTTAAAGACATGGGGGGTGCATCTTGGAAGAACTGGGAAAAACATTTAGCACAAGCAACCTGGCTGGTAAATAGTAGAGATTCAGTGAACCGAGCTGACCTGCACATTCAGATCTGCTACGGAAAGTAGAAGGTGATAGAGTTCCTGTTGTTAGAGAAAAGAACCTGTTAGGTAAAACTGTTTGGGTATTTTCACCCTCAGGAGAGGCTAAACCTGTCCGAGGGGTGGTTTCAGCTGAAGGTCCGGGTCACACTTATTGGGTAATGCAGGAGAATGGTGAATTTCTGTGTATACCACAAAGAAATTTAACTTTAGCTGAAAGAGGTTAGTTTCAGACTGCTGTATAGCTACATCGTGGTCAAAGGAAGAATCTACTAGGAAATCTACGGTGCACGAACCCTGAGATCCCTGAGAGCCCTGAGTCAACTAAGAGACCCTGAGATTGCCTGTTTCCCTTTTCTTTGCTTCGTCGGCGAAGAAATGAACTGTTTTTTCATTTTTCTCATTTTTGATTTTCTTGGACTTTTGAATCATCTACATCTGAGCATAGCCGGAATGGTCTATGAACTTTACTCAAGAACTGTAAATGGTGTCTTGGATTGGATGGACAGTATGAACAGCCAATGAAATTGTTTAGAAGGGGTGGACTGTGACCGTTTGACGTTGTCCCTTTAAGAAAGGGAATATGGTGGATGGAAGTTGATAAACGAAAAGAACGATCTAAACTAATTTCATTGGTAGAGTGGGAGGAAGCACCTTCTGAACTGGGAGTGCAGGAGGGTATACTGGGCATTCCGGCACTTTATCTTCAGTCTTTCTTCCGCTTCTCCATCAGGCAGCAGCTCTCTGTGCTGGGCTTACGGCCAAGGCTTTGGCCTTGAAACTGATAAGCTACCAGGCCTGTATTAACTGCTTTCCAATTAACACAAAACTGCTTCTAACTTTTTTTTTCCCTCTTTCTCTCTCTTTCTAACCCACTCTGGGGAAAGGGGGGGAGAGAGGGGAGAGCGGAGGTGGGGAACTCCCCTCAGCAGAGGGGGGAACTCTCATTTCTGTGCTACTCTGTTGTATATCTTTGTATATATTGTAAATATTGTAAATTTGTATATATTCCCCTGCATATCCTACATTGCTTTGTAAATATACAGCTCCACTGCTTTGCTAATTCAGCTGTGAGTTTTTTTTCCCTTTCCCTTCAATTTTCTTTCCCTTTACTTTACAGGGGGGAGGGAGTAGGCTTTTGGGACTTACCCTTCCAACCCTACGACATTGGTAGGTGTCAGTTCATTGGTTAATCTTTGTGTTAGTAACAGATGCTCATTGGACCAGTATTCACTGAGGAAAATGGTAAATAGGGGTGGTTTGGTAAATGAGCCCTCTCACATTCATGTTGGAGCCTGTATCTGTGTGTGTGACAGTGCTCCAAGAGGCCTTGCGATCCTTTGCCACCACCACCCAGCTGCATGCAGTGCCGTGGACAGTACCCTGTGGGATCAATCTCTGCATGATCCATTGCGGCAGAAAACCTGGTAGCCTGTGTGAATCAATGTTACTGGACTGCCATAACGCCCTCCTCTGCCCCCTCAAGCAGGGAACCTTTGTATCCTGGGAGAAGCAGCAGCCACGTGGTTGTAGTTGGCACCATTTCCTGTCTCCTTATTACAGCACATCCTTGCCACGTTCTTTGGACTATAAACATTATTAAGAGAAGACTTCACGAAGGTCTCAGCTTGTGAGTAAGCCAAACCTTTCTTTACAGAGTTTCAGTTAAGGTAGCGTTTAAATTGCTCTGGGTGGAGGGTTGCTGGTCACTGACTGTGACCGGTTGAGGCTGTCCCCTTAAGAAAGGGAATACGGTGATCAGAAGTTGGTAAACAAAAAGAAGGATCTAAACTAATTTCATTGGTAGATTGGGAGGAAGCACCTTCTGAACTGGGAGTGCAGGAGGGTATCCTGGGCATTCCGTCACTTTCATCTTCAGTCTTTCTTCCGCTCCTCTGCCAAGCAGCAGCTCTCTCTGTGCTGGGCTTTTGGCCAAGGCTTGACCTTGAAAAACTGATAAACTGCAAGGCCTGTATTAACTGCTTTCCAATTAACACATAACTGCTTCTAACTTTTTTCTCTTTCTCTCTCTTTCTAACCCGCTCTGGGGAAAGGGGGAGAGAGGGGGGAAGTGGAGGTGGGGAACCCCCTCAGCAGAGGGGAGAACTCTCATTTCTGTGCTATTCTGTTGTATATTTCTGTATATACTGTAAATATTGTAAATTTGTATATATTTCCCTGCATTTCCCTGCTTTGTAAATATACAGCTCCACTGCTTTGCTAATTCAGCTGTGAGTTTTTTTTCCTTTCCCTTCAATTTTCTTTCCCTTTACTTTACAGGGGGGAGGGAGGAGGCTTTTTGGCCTTACCCTTCCAACCCTCGACACTGACCAACCTCTCCCCTGCCGCTTTCTGAATCAGTTTCGATTCCAAGTTCTGTGAATCATTTGATTTAAGTGCCCATACATAAACATTCTGTAAAGATAGTTCCACTAACCGAATATCGATACCTGTGAAGGGCGATTGTAAATACCCCATTACAGAGTTTGTGTGTGTGTATGTATATATATGTATATATATATAAACTTAACGTATATTTTCATTAGAATATTTGCCACTCATTTCTGAGGGCATATTCACAACATTAATGGCACAGTGCAAAGGTTATCCGGTAAGTGACTATCTCTGAAGAATGGCACACGTGATGAAACAAGCCAATATACAATGGGCTATAGAAAATCTGACAAATGTGGACCAAATCACTATGAAATTAACTGAATACATGATCGAACTATGCACTGACCCAACCGCAATAGCTGAGGAGAGAGTTATTGCGATCGGGGCTTGCATAATGCGAGCACAAGATGAATTTACAGCATTAGAGGAAAAGATTAAAAAACTTGAGGAAAAAAATAATTCCCTGGAAAGAGAATTAGGAATGTCTGAGGCACAAAATAATAAACTTCATGACTTATTAATGTTACAAATTAAAGAAAACAACGCTACTATCAAAGTACTAGCGGGATCAGACACAGACTCTGTTTCAAACCTCCCTGGGATCTCCCAACTGCCTAGCCCCAAGGAGCGCCATGGACACAATGTCACACCCAGAGCCAGATCTCCCGTACTGTCCTTTTATGAATTACCCCTACTGCAGTCTCACGAGAAGGACTTAAAGGTAGCGAATCCCACCGCAGCACAAGACTTCAGACCCATGGTCTCCTTGGAGCTGCCGAGGCTCCAAACAGTGCAAACAGTGAGTCCCGATTCACCCCTTCAGCCCAACACGTCAGCAGCAGCGTGCAAATTAAATCCACCTGGCAGTAGTGCTCTGAAAAGCGAAACCCAGAAAAAATCCCAGAGCTACCAAACGGAGAGAAACCCATCTGACCAGGATGATATGGATTATAGTTCAGAAGACGAACCCATACAGAGCAAAGCCATGCGTTTACATCCCGTTCTTAAAGAGGAATGCACAGACAGCCACCGTGGCTGAGGGACAACAACTACCTCTGTTTGCCCGTACAGCGGAGCAAAGCTTTGGGACCTGCAGGAGACATTTGCACAAGAACCAGATGAGTCGGTAACAGACTTTTTGTATCACATTATGGAATTGGGCAGGGATACAATCATTTTGGACCATAATGAAGCAAAAGGCTGTTCATGGGGCCATGAAGTATTTTTGGGCATGGATCTGGAGGGATACCACTCATTAACTTCCTGTATCACTCACTGGGCTGGAAGTTTAGATTATATAGATAGTGGTGAACCAAGAAGTGAGGGTTACAAGTTCGGCCCAACTCACTGCAGCAATTAAAATTTAGCGTGCATTCAAGTAATGTACAATCGCTGAGCATATTCTTCCCCACTAGATGCCCCAATTAACCCAGCGCGTCTCAAAATTCTAATCCGTGATCTGCTGCCAGGTCTAAAAAGTGTGTGTGATGTCAAAAAGGAGGAAATTGAATGAGTAGTTGAGAGGAATAATGCCTCTACTAATTCCCAGGAACACCACTTAACTTGGGAAGAGTTTCTAATGGCACAAGGGATGGGACCTGAGCTACTCTGATCATGTGCTTACGACCAAGACTCCCAGCAACAGACGCCAAACTGGATTCAAAGGCAACCACGCAGCAACACTGTGGGGGAAAGAGCAGGAAGTGCGCCACACTAAGGCATTCCCTGATGCGACTTCTGCGAGTTCAAGCAGCAGGCCAGAGTCAGATCACAGTCACTCGGGAAGTCCCAGAGGGAGAAATTCCAACCGCTGAAGAGATAACAGCGTACTTCTAGTAGATCCTTCTCACCCAGAGAGAAATGGTATCGACTAGCACGGTCTTTGAATATACCTGAATTCTTGATAGCGCCATTATCAATGGAACAGTTAAAAGGAGCAGTGCTGAGCTTACAAAATAAATCCGGCAGCTGGAAAGAGGACAAATATCAAAGTGACCACCATGGCAAGGGGGAGGATGAAGCAGGTAGCAACAGTCCTAAAGCTCTTTCACCCAGCAAGGTGGCTAGCCCCTTCATACCTCGCCACCAGAGCCCAGATAAAAAGCCAAAAAACTAGACACAGCGGTGACTGTTCCAGGCCTCACTCATCGCTTTGTTGACACCTGTCAATGATCTGAGGATCCAGAGCCTTTCATTTTATTTCCCACTGGACCTACTCGAACTGCTGTAAAATTCCTCATTGACACTGGGGCACAAATCAGTGTTTTGAGTGTGCAAGAAGCCAAACACTTGAGGATCCTGCCATCCCAGAAAAGGATAAAGATACAGGGTGTTACAGGAATGCCTCATACATGCCATTTAGCCAAAACAAGGTTGTGGCTTCCTGGCGACAAGCAGAGTACCCTGGTAGAAGTTGCCCTGAGTCCATATCCAGAGAAGATCCTTGGATTTGATGTTTTAACTGGCAAATGGTGGCATCTCCCTAACGGTGCCCTTGTGGTGCTTTGGCTCCTATGGAGTAGGGGCAAAAGGGACCAAAACCTCTCGGGTAGGCACTCTCCAAATTGCTCCACCCTTACCCAAATCAAGTATCACATGTGTTGCATAATACTCCCTACCAGCAGCAGCCAGAGAAGGCATCACTGAGGTGATTGCAGACCTGGAAAAGAGACAAATCATCACCAGGACACACACACCCTATAACTCACCAGTGTGGCCAGTACGTAAACCTGACAGACGATGGAGACTCACCATTGACTACAGGAAACTCAATAGCAACCCACCCCCTCTCACTGTTGCAGTCCCAAGCCTGACATCAATCTTGACAGCAATCCAAGCTGCATCACATACTTGGATGGCTTCACTGGATATTAAGGACATGTACTTCATGATCCCTCTACGTGAGGAGGACAAACCACAGCTCGCTTTCACATGGCAAGGTTCTCAATTCACCTTCAGTTGCCTTCCCCAGGGGTACAAGCACTCAGGAACCATTGCACACAATTCCCTAGCAACACTGTTAGACACCATTGAGGTCCCGAGAGACGTAAGCATCTACCAGTATATAGATGACATCTTTGTCGGGGGGAATGACAAAGGTAAGGTGAGTTCAGTAGCTGCAGCAATCTGGGACCTGTTAACCAAAAATAGGTTGCAAGTTCCACGAGCCAAATGTCAAGGCCCAAGTCAAGAAATTAAATTTCTTGGATCCTGGTGGGTAACAGGAGCAGTGTCAGTGCTAGAGGATGCTCTTGAGGCTATTAAAAAGGGCCAACTTCCCAATAACAAAAGGGAGATTCAGCAGCTCTTGGGTACCTTGGGTTACTGAAGAAAACATATTCCATATTTCTCAGTAATTGCTCGTCCCCTCTATGACCTGCTCAAAAAGAACAGAGTCTGGGACTGGACCCCAAGACACACTGAAAGCCTAAAAGTCTTGAAAGATGAATTAAAGGCTTACCAGAAATTGGCCCCTTTGCACTCACATGACCCCTTAAGGGCCGAATGGGGCTTTTCTGAACATGCTTCCTCCTGTGGGATTTTTCAAAGGGGACCCAAAGGCCCAAACAGAGCCCTTTTATTCTCTTCAACAGTATTCAAAGATGCTGAAAGGAGATACTCTGAATGGGAGAAGGGACTCCTGTCTCTAACTCGAGCTGCCAAAGAGGCAGAGAAGCTGCACACTATGCAGGATATCGTAGTACAAGGTCCATTCTCTCTGACCAAAGCAATCCTCAACGGAACCCTTCCACCAGAGGGAATTGCTCAGAAGGCTACTGTGAGAAAATGGTATGCTTCTCTGGAAGGGATGGCTCAGTTTATGCCTCTAAGAGAAGGACCCACAAAGGTATCAAAATTGCAGCAGACCATCAACCCACATCCACTGTGTCAGCCCTACAAGACAACTCCTATTCAGGTAGCACCCAAATTGACTGCTGATGCCAATACTGAAGGAGTGTGGTTCACAGATGCATCCACCCAAAGGGTAGGATCACAGTGGCATTATAAGGCCACAGCACTGGAGTTTGGCATTGCCATTGAAGAGGGTGAAGGCAGCGTCCAAGTGAGAGAACTACATGCTCTTATGCTAGCAGTGGAAAGCAAATCAGAGGATAGTTGGCAACACCCCAGTTTGGAGGGCAACCGACTGGCAAAGTCTACCAGAGATAAGTCAAGCCAGGCCTATCAAAGTAGAATGGGTAAAGGGACACTCCAGGAAGCAAACCCCTGGTGAATGGAGCCACATCCAGCTGGCGACGAGTCACTAGTGTTGTGCTCCAAGGATCAGTGCTGGGCCCTGCGCTCTTTAACATCTTTATTGATGATCTGGATGAGGGCATTGAGTCCATCATCACTAAATTTGCTGACGACACCAAGCTGGGGGCAGATATTGATCTGCTGGAGGTTAGAGAGGCTCCGCAGAGGAACCTCGCCAGGCTGGACAGATGGGCAGAATCCAACGGCATGAGATTTAACACATCCAAGTGCTGGGTTCCGCACATTGGCCACAACAACCCCATGCAGAGCTACAGGCTGGGGTCAGAGTGGTTGGAGAGCAGACAGGTGGAGAGGGACCTGAGGGTACTTTTTTTTTTTAATTTAGAATAAACCAAACCAGGTTGGAAGAGACCTTCAAGATCATCGCGTCCAACCCATCAACCAATCCAACCCACCCAAACAGCTAACCCATGGCACCAAGTACCCCATCAAGTCTCCTCCGGGACACATCCAATGACGGCGACTCCACCACCTCCCCAGGCAGCCCAGTTGGACAATCACTCTTTCTGTATAGAACTTCTCCCTAACATCCAACCTGAACCTCCCCTGGTGCAGCCTGAGACTGTATCCTCTTGTTCTGGTACTGGCTGCCTGGGAGAAGAGACCATCATCCGCCTGTCTACAACCTCCCTTCAGGTAGTTGTAGAGAGCAATAAGGTCACCCCTGAGTCTCCCCTTTTCCAGGCTGAGCAATCCCAGCTCCCTCAGTCTTTCCTCACAGGGCTTGTGTTCCAAACCCCTCACCAACTTCATTGCCCTTCTCTGGACTTGTTCCAGCAAGTCAACATCCTTCCTAAACTGAAGGGCCCAGAACTGGACACAGGACTCAAGGTGTGGCCTAACCAGTGCAGTGTACAGGGGCAGAATGACCTCCCTGCTCCTGCTGGCCACACTGTTCCTGATGCAGGCCAGGATGCCATTGGCCCTCTTGGCTGCCTGGGCACACTGCAGGATGATGTTCAGCCTACCATCGACCAGTACCCCCAGGTCCCTCTCCACCTTTCTGCTCTCCAGCCACTCTGACCCCAGCCTGTAGCACTGCACGGGGTTGTTGTGGCCAATGTGCAGAACCCGGCACTTGGATGTGTTAAATCTCATGCCGTTGGATTCTGCCCATCTGTCCAGCCTGTCGAGGTCCCTCTGTAGAGCTTCTCTACCCTCCTGCAGATCAACTCCTGCCCCCAGCTTGGTGTCATCAGCAAATTTACTGATGAAGAACTCAATGCCATCATCCAGATCATCAATAAAGATGTTAAAGAGCACAAGGCCCAGCACTGATCCTTGGGGCACACCACTAGTGACTGGCCTCCAGCTGGATGTGGCACCATTCACCACCACTCTCTGGGCTCGGCCATCCAGCCAGTTCCTAACCCATCGCAGTGTGCTCCCGCCCAAGCCATGGGCTGATAGCTTGGACAGGAGTTTGCTAGGGGGACGGTATCAAAGGCCTTGCTGAGGTCCAGGTAGACTACATCCACAAGCCTCCCCACATCCACCAGGAGGGTCACCTGACCATAGAGGGAGATCAGGTTGGTGTAGTGGTTTGAGCCTTAACTGAGAGTTAAAAGCTCAAATGGGGAAAAGGCTGAGAATCACTTCCCCACTCCCCCCCCACCTCCTCCCTCCAAACAGGGAGAGGAGTTAAAAAAAAGGGTAAGGAGCAAATCCACTAAGCAACAATCTGGAGTCAGCTTGGAAGTAGAGAGGCAAATAATTTTTTTTCTTCAAATTATATATATAACGATAACAGGGAAAAAAAAAAAGGTTCACAAGGGCAAGGAACAAGAATGGATGGGAGGGGGACAGAAAAGAATAATACAAACCCAGTCTTTCTCTGAGGAGGTGCAGAGGCAGCAGGGAAAAGGATCAGGTCCGACCACATGGCTGAGGAGCAGGAGGGCAGCTGCTGTAGCTCTCATCCAGCAGAGGCAGGAGCCAAAAAAGAGATCCAACAGCTATGATGTCCTGCTTTTTTATACCCTAGCTGGGCAGGGAGGGGGGAGTGGAACAGGCTCAGCTTTCCCAGGGGGAAACACCCTTCAGGGAGTGTAAAGTACCCGCAAGCCCTCCACCCTGCTTTCTTCTTTTGTTTTCAGAAAGAGGTGTTAACCCACCACAATCCACCCCTCTGTTCCACTTCTTCTCTCCTGCCACAGCCCCTTCATGTGATTTTGACACGTGGTATTTGAATCCTTGGAGCAAGTCTCTTGCTATCCCGGCTCGCTCTCTCCCAGGGCAGTCTCTCTCTCTCTCTGGTGATGGTCACTGTAGGTGGTGCTTGAACTGGGCAGGCATGTGAAGAAGAATCAGGAATCAGTCTGTCTTTGAAAGGGAAAGAAAAAAAATCAGGAACAGTCCGTTACTGTAGGGACATCGGGAACAGTCCATTGCTGTAGGGACATCGGGAATGGGTACAGGTGAGATGATACTCTTTGGGTTGGTGTGCAGTGGGTACGTTGGGTCCTGGATGCTGGGCTGGTATTAAGCTAGGATGGAGAAACTTAGAACAACTTATAACTATTCACATAATTACAGTGATAAGTGTTACCTCCTCTGAGCTCATCCTCTCTCAGTCAGAGTCACATTCTGCTGTGGGATACACTGAATGTCCCCAGTTTCTAACATAACCCAGTACGTGTGACCAGGCCCCTCAGCCGAGACCACCCCTCGGGTTGGTTTGCCCCCACCAGCAGCAGGGAAAACCCACACTGACTTCCCCAGCAGGTTCTTCTCAGCAATCACAGGAACTCCATCTCCATCCACTGTTTGCAGCAAGTTGGACTGGGCAGGACCACCTCGGTTCACAGATCCTCTGATGTTCACTAACCAAGTGGCTTGAGCTAGGTGCTTTTCCCACTTCCTGAAGGTTCCACCCCCCATGGCTTTTAGGGTGGTCTTTAGCAAGCCATTGTAGCGCTCGACCTTCCCTGGAGCTGGTGCATGGTATGGGATATGGTAAATCCACTCAATCTCATGTTCCTTTGCCCAGTCCCTTATGAGATGGTTCCTGAAGTGGGTTCCATTGTCTGATTCAATCCTCCCGGGGGGGCCATGTCTCCACAGGATATGTCTCTCTAGGCCCAGGATGGTGTTGCGAGCAGTGGCAGGAGGAACTGGATAGGTCTCCAGCCACCCTGTCCTTGCCTCCACCATGGTCAGTACATACTGCTTGCAGCTGTGAGACCAAGGAAGGGTGATGTAGTCTATCTGCCAGGCGCCTCCATATTTATATTTTGACCATCTCCCCCCATACCACAGAGGCTTCATGCGCTTGGCCTGCTTGATGGCAGCACAGATGTCACACTCATGGATGACCTGTGAGATGGCCTCCATAGAGATGTCCACGGATCTGTCCTGAGCCCACTGGTATGTGACATCTCTCCCTTGGTGGCCAGAAGTGTCATGGGCCCAGCGAGCTAAGAACAGCTCGCCCTTGTGTTCCCAGTCCAAGTCTATTTTGGAGATCTTAGCAGCCAGGTCTGATTGGTGGTTGTGCTTGTGCTCCTCTGTGGCTCTGCTCTTGGGGATGTGTGCACTGATGTGCCGTACCTTGATTGGCAGCCTGTCCAGGTGGGCAGCGATGTCTTGCCACAGGTCAGTGGCCCAAACAGGCTTCCCTTTTCTCTGCCACCCGTTCCTCCTCCATTCCTTCAGCCACCCCCACAAGGTGTTGGCTACCATCCAGGAATCAGTGTAGAGGTACAGCACTGGCCAGCTCTCTCATTCTGCTATATCCAGGGCCAGCTGGACAGCTTTTACCTCTGCGTACTGACTGGATTCACCTTCTCCATCCCTCGCTTCTGCCACTTGCCTTGTTGGACTCCAGACAGCTGCCTTCCATCTCCGCTTGCTTTCTACAAGCCGGCAGGACCCATCTGTAAATAGAGCATAGCCCTTCTCGTTGTCAGGGAGATCGTTATATGGGGGAGCCTCCTCAGCACGGCTCACTGTCTGCTCTGGTGGCACTCCAAAGTCAGCACCCTCTGGCCAGTTGGTGATCACTTCCACTATGCCAGGGCATTCAAAGCTCCCCATTCAAGCTCGCTGAGTTATCAGGGCCATCCACTTACTCCAGGTAGCATCTGTGGCATGATGTGGGGTTGAGCCTCTCCTTTTGAACATCCAGGTCAGGACTGGAAGTCTTGGAGCTAGAAATAGTGGTGACTCAGTCCCAATTACCTCAGAGGCAGACTGGACACCCTCATAGGCAGCTAGGATTTCCTTCTCTGTCGCGGTGTAGTTGGCCTCGGAGCCTTTGTACCTCTTACTCCAGAAACCTAGGGGCCTGCCCCTGATTTCACCAGGAGCCTTCTGCCACAAGCTCCATGTAGGACCATTCTCACCAGCCGCAGTGTACAGCACATTCTTGATCTCTGGCCCAGTTCGAACAGGTCCAAGAGCCATAGCATGGACCACCTCTCGTTTGATCTGGTCAAAAGCCACCTGCTGCTCAGGTCCCCACACAAAATCATTTTTCTTCCTTGTTACATGGAAGAGAGGCTTCACAATTTGACTGTACCTGGGAATGTGCATTTTCCAGAAGCCCACAAGCCCCCAAAATGACTGTGTCTCTTTCTTGTTTGTGGGCTGCACCATAGTGGCTACCCTGTTCACCACCTCCTGAGGGATGTGGCAACAGCCATCCTGCCATTGAACACCCAGGAACTGAATGTCCCTGGCAGGCCCTTTCACCTTGCTTCTCTTGATGGCAAAGCCAGCCTCCAGCAGGATGTCAATTATCCTCTTACCCTTCTGGTAAACTTCCTCTGTTGTCTCACCCCATACAATGATGTCATTGATGAACTGCAGATGCTCAGGAGCTCCACCTTTCTCCAAGGCAGTCTGGATCACCTCATGGTAGATGGTTGAGCTATGGACCCAGCCCTGAGGCAGCCGATTCCATTGATACTGTAATCCCCTCCAGGTGAAAGCAAACTGTGGCCTGCATTCTTCTGCAATGGGAATGGAGAAAAAAGCATTAGCAATGTCAATTGTGGCATACCACTTGGCCGCCTTCAACTCCAGCTCTTACTGGAGCTCCAGCATGTCTGGCACCGCAGTGCTGATCAGAGGAGTCACTTCATCCAGGCCACGATAGTCCACAGTCAGTCTCCATTCCTCATTTGCCTTCCACACTGGCCATATCGGGCTGTTGAAGGGGGAGTGAGCCTTGCTGATCACCCTCTGGCTCTCCAGTCGTCGAATTAGTTGGTGTATGGGGTGCAGAGAGTCTCTGTTGGTCCTGTATTGCCTGCAATGTACTATGCGAGAGGCAATAGGTAACTTCAAATCCTGCACCTTATGGCTGTCCACTACTGAGGGGTCATCCGAAAGCTCAGGCATGGTGGACAGCTGTTCTTTGCCTGCAGTCTCCACAGCTGCCACCCCAAACGCCCACTTGTGCCCCTTAGGGTCCTTGAAGCATCCCTCCCACCGAAAGTCAATGCCAAGAATGCAAGGTGCATCTGGACCAGTCACTATGTCGTGCTTTCCCCATTCATTCCCGGTCAAGCTTATTTCAGCTTGCAGTACAGTCAAATCTTGTGAGCCTCCTGTGACTCCTTGAATGCTTATGGACTCAGTCCCTTTGTACCCCGATGGTATCAGAGTGCATTGGGCCCCTGTGTCCGCCAGAGCGCGGTACTTCAGGGCTTCTGAAGCGCCAGGCCATTTCATGTACACATCCTAGTATACTCTGTTGTCCCTGGCCTCCACCTGGCTGGAGGTAGGGCACCTCTAATGCCAGCAGCAATGTCCACACTTGTCACACGGTCCTGTGTTACTAGGGGAAGGGTCTCTTGAGCGAGAGGGACCACTCCAGGAAACTGGGGCAACTCTTCTCCTGGATGAGTTATCCCCGTGGTGCCCACCTTGCAGTTCCCGCACCCTGTTCCAGAGGGCAGAGGTGGGTTGGCCATGCCAGGTGTCCATGTCCTCTCCATGGTCACAGAGGAACCTCCACAGAGACCCCCTTGACATTCCCCGATTGGCTTGGGGTGATCTCCTAGGGGAAGGTTGCCTGTTCCTGATTGCCGAAACCTGGACCCATTCTGAAGGAGAAGGGGAAAAGGAGGCATCGCTCCCCTTTTTCAGTTCAGACATGGAGGTCTTGATCTCTTTGACAATGTCTTTAGCCATAGTTTCTATGGCTGAGATCAGGGGTTTCTGATTTATGCTGTCCTCATATTCCCTTAAATCATTGGCAAACTCACAGACAGTTTTAGGACTTCCATCCTGTCCAGTCAAGAGTATCCCTCCTAATGTGTGAGCATATTTCTGAGGAGCACCCTGGGTGAGTTTCTTTATGAAGGGTCATCTCATGGGCACGTCATCTGGGTCCAAAGGGAGCTGGCCATCCCCATAAATTATTTCCATCACAGCCATCTGCCTCAGATACTGAATACCCTGTTCCATAGTTGTCCATCTAACTGGTGCCCAGGGCAGGTCATCTCTTGAGCGGTACCGGCTCTTGATGGCGTTCAGAATCCGGGCCCAGAGAGTGTGTATTCCATCAAGTTTGGCTAACTCTTTGTCCAGACCAGCATCACGAGTCAGGGAGCCTAAAAGCTTCGCCTCCCTCTTATCCAGGTCCACTGTGTCCACCCCGTCGTCCCAGCATCTCAAGGCCCAGCTTAGTATTGGCTCACGCTCTTTCCTGGCGTAGTCCAGATGAGTTTGCCTTAGTTCCTTTCTCGGCAGCGATGTAACAGTTATTTCCTGGTCTGAATCATCTTCATCCACCGATGGGTTCCGTGAGGTGCTGGGGCCTGCTGAGGTTCCTTCCTCACCATCTGTGCTTGGCGATGATTTTTGATTTCTTTTCCTGCGTGTGGTGACCGGTGCTAGAGAGACTGCATTGGCAGGAGCATCAGGGGTCAACTGTGGAACTGCTGGTGGTGGGGCAAACCCTTGTGCCTGGGGCTCAGGCTGAGAACTGGCACAGTCATTACAACCCAACCCCTCCCTCTTTGTGTTTACAGAGTGCTTACACTGGCCACAGCAGACACACCCCCAGTCATTAAAGAGCACAAAGGAGTGTGTTATCACCCTCCAAACAGGTCTTAGTGGGTTAGCTAGTCCTCCACCCAACACGGTCCCAGCAAATGCCACTATAAGGATTACGTTTAGGCATATGGAGCATATTGCAACGTAGAGCAATTTTCCATCACAGGCACTTTTATCTACACCATAGGTTTCATAACTTGCTTCAGGAAAGTTTCCTATGTTAGAAAAGTTACCACTGACAGTGAAATTCAATGAATTCAAGAGATACATGCCTAACTTAATCGATAAAGTTTTTATCCAGTTGATCAGCATCTCTATCATTAACCACACCAAGTGGTAAGTTATTAATTTGTAGATGTGGGTCCAAAAGATCCAGCCAAAAGCCCATGCAAAGTCTTGGACCATCAGGTTCTTTAAAATTGCCATTTCTACTTCTAGCTCCTTTTTCAGAAAAAAAGTATTGCTTTCCCAATACAAGATTAATCTCTAAGCCTCACGTTGGAGGTGCCAAAAATTGTAGTGGTTTGAGCCTTAACTGAGAGTTAAAAGCTCAAATGAGGAAAAGGCTGAGAATCTCTTCCCCACTCTTCCCCCACCTCCTCCCTCCAAACAGGGAGAGGAGTTAAAAAAAAGGGTAAGGAGCAAATCCACTAAGCAACAATCTGGAGTCAGCTTGGAAGTAGCGAGGCAAATAATTTTTTTTCTTCAAATTATATATATAACAATAACAGGGAAAAAAAAAAAAGTTCACAAGGGCAAGGAACAAGAATGGATGGGAGGGGGACAGAAAAGAATAATACAAACCCAGTCTTTCTCTGAGGAGGTGCAGAGGCAGCAGGGAAAAGGATCAGGTCCGACCACATGGCTGAGGAGCAGGAGGGCAGCTGCAGTAGCTCTCATCCAGCAGAGGCAGGAGCCAAAAAAGAGATCCAACAGCTATGATGTCCTGCTTTTTATACCCTTGCTGGGCAGGGAGGGGGAAGTGGAACAGACTCAGCTTTCCCAGGGGGAAACACCTTTCAGGCAGTGTAAAGTACCCGCAAGCCCTCCACCCTACTTTCTTCTTTTGTTTTCAGAAAAAGGTGTTAACCCACCACAGTTGGTCAGGCAGGACCTGACTTTCCTAAATCCATGCTGGCTGGGCCTGATCCCTTGGCCATCCTGCAAGTGCTGTGTGATTGCACTCAGGATGACCTGTTCCATGACCTTGCCTGGCACTGAGGTCAGGCTGACAGGCCTAGAATTCCCTGGCTCATCCAACCGGCCCTTCTTGTGGATGGGCACAACGTTGGCCAGCTTCCAGTCTTCTGGGACCTTTCCAGTGAGCCAGGACTGCTGGAAAATGATGGATAGTGGCCTGGCCAGCTCCTCTGACAGCTCTCTCAGCACCCTAGGATGAATCCCATCTGGTCCCATGGACTTGTGGGGATCCAAACTGCTGAGGAGAGTTCCAACCACCTCCTCATGGAACATAGGGAAACTGTGCAGCTCCCTGGCTCCTTCTGCCAGCTCTGCAGGCCAGCTGTCAGGAAGACGTTCTGTCCTTCTAGTAAAAATTGAGGCAAAGAAGGTGTTAAGTATCTCTGCCTTTTCCTCATCCCTTGATACAACATTTCCCTCCATGTCAACCAAGGAGTGGAGGTTGTCCTTGCCCTTCCTCTTACTATTAATGTATTTATAGAAGGACTTTTTGTTGTCCTTCACAGTAGAGGCCAGTTTAAGCTCCAAGTGTGCTTTTGCCTCCCTAATTTTCTTCCTACATGATTTGGCAACATCCTTAAACATGCCATGGGTTGCCTCCCCTCTCTTCCAAAGGTGATACACCCTCTTTTTTTCCCTTAGTTCTATTAAAAGTTCATTAACCATCCAGGCTGGCAGTCTGCCCCGGCAACTCATGTTCCAGCACATTGGCACAGCCTGTCCCTAAGCCTTCAACAATTTTTCCTTGAAGTAGGTCCAGCTCTCCTGGACCCCTCTATTATTAATGGCTTTATCCCAAGGAACCTTCTGAATTAGTTCCTTGAGTAACCTGAAGTCTGCCCTCCGGAAGTCCAGAGTGGAGGTCTTCTTGCTACCCCTCTTAGCTTGACCAAAAACCAAAAATTCAATTATCTCGTGGTCACTGGACCCCAAACACCCTCCGACCACCACATCACCCACCAACCTTTCCCTATTGGTGAAGAGGAGGTCAAGCATAGCCTTGTCCATGGTAGGCTCTCGCAGCACCTGGGATAAGAAGCTGTCCTCCATGCATTCTAAGAACCTCCTAGACTGTCTCCTCTCTGCTGTGTTGAGATCTCAGCAGATGTCAGGCAGGTTGAAGTCGCCCATGAGAACAAGGTCCGGAGATCTTGAGACAGTCCTAAGATGCCTATAGAATGCTTCATTAACATCTTCCTCCTGGTTGGGTGGTCTATAACAGACTCCAACCAGGGTGTCTGCCCTGCTGGTCTTCCCTCTAATTCTTATCCACAAGCATTCAACCCGATCGTCCCTAATCTCCATCTCAATGGCATCTAGTGCCTTCCTGATGTACAGTGCCACCCCTCCACCCCTTCTTCCTTGCCTGTCTCTCCTGAAGAGCTTGTAGCCGTCAATTGCAGTGCTCCAGTCATGTGAGTCATCCCACCACGTCTCTGTGATGGCAACTATATCATAACTTTCCTGCTGCATCAAGTCTTCCAGCTCCTCCTGTTTGTTACCCATGCTTTGTGCATTAGTGTACATGCACTTCAGCTGGGCTTCTGGTTTCACCTCTGACTCCAGCTTGTCGTCCCCAGACTCTTGTCTGAGGGGACACTTTAAGGGAATGTAGTATATGTCTCAAGCTGTGCCAGGGGAAGCTGCGCCAGGGGAGGTTTAGACTTGAGGTGAGGAGAAAGTTCTTTACCAAGCGAGTCTTTCGTCATGGGAATGGGCTGCCCAGGGAGGTGGTGGAGTCACTGTCCCTGGAGGTGTTCAAGAGGGGATTGGATGTGGCACTTGGTGCCATGGTCTAGTCATGAGGTCTGTGGTGACAGGTTGGACTCGATGATCCTCGAGGTCTCTTTCAACCTTGGCAATACTGTGATACTGTGATACTGTGACTAGTTTCAGCCCCTTCCCCCTTCAAAACTAGTTTAAAGCCCTGTCGATGAGACCTGCCAATTCCCTTCCCTTCAATTCCCTTCCCTACTGGTCAATGGTAGCCTGAACATGAGCCTGCAGTGTGCTCAGGCAGCAAAGAGGGCCAATGGCATCCTGGCCTGCATCAGGAACAGTGTGGCCAGCAGGAGCAGGGAGGTCATTCTGCCCCTGTACACTGCACTGGTAAGGCCACACCTCGAGTCCTGTGTCCAGTTCTGGGCCCCTCAGTTTAGGAAGGATGTTGACTTGCTGGAACGAGTGCAGTGAAGGATAACAAAGTTGGTGAGGGGTTTGGAACACAAGCCCTATGAAGAAAGACTGAGGGAGCTGGGATTGCTCAGCCTGGAAAAGAGGAGACTCAGGGGTGACCTTATTACTCTCTACAACTACCTGAAGGGAGGTTGTAGACAGGCGGATGATGGTCTCTTCTCCCAGGCAGCCAGTACCAGAACAAGAGGACACAGTCTCAGGCTGCACCAGGGGAGGTTCAGGTTAGATGTTAGGAAGAAGTTCTACACAGAGAGAGTGATTGCCCATTGGAATGTGCTACCTGGGGAGGTGGTGGAGTTGCTGTCATTGGAGGTTTTTGGAAGACTTGATGGGGTACTTGGTGCCATGGGTTAGTTGTTTAGGTTGATTGGATTGGTTGATGGGTTGGATGCGATGATCTTGAAGGTCTCTTCCAACCTGGTTTATTCTATATAATTCTATGTAATTCTATGTAATCACTTGTAATCTATGGCAGATGAGGTTGCTAAACCCCTGTCTATTATATTTCAAAATCATGGCAGTCTGAGGAACTCCTCACAGACTGGAAAAGGGGAAACATTCCCCCCATTTTCAAAAAGGGTAAGAAGGAGGAACCAGGGAACTACAGGCCAGTCAGTCTTACCTCTATGCCCAGAAAGATCATGGAGCAGATCCTCCTGGAGGCACTACTGACCCACTCTATTCAGCTCTGGTGAGACCCCACCTGGAGTACTGTGTCCAGTTCTGGAGCCTCTATTACAAGAGGGATGTGAAGGTGCTGGAATGGGTCCAGAGAAGGGCCACGAGGATGATCAGAGGGCTGGAGCACCTCTCCTACAAGGACAGACTGAAGTAGCTGGGACTGTTCAATCTGGAGAAGAGAAGGCTCCGAGGTGACTTAATTGTGGCCTTCCAGTATCTGAAGGGGGCCTACAGGAAGGCTGGGGAGGGACTTCTCAGGATGTCAGATAGTGATAGGACTAGAGGGAAAGGAATGAAGTTGGAGGTGGGGAGATTTAGGCTGGATGTGTGGAGGAAGTTCTTCACCATGAGAGTGGTGAAGCCCTGGAATGTGTTGTCCAGGGAGGTGGTTGAGGCCCCATCCCTGGAGGTGTTTAAGCCCAGGCTGGATGAGGCTCTGTCCAGCCTGATCTAGTGTGGGGTGTCCCTGCCCATGGCAGGGGGGCTGGAACTAGGTGATCCTTGTGGTCCTTTCCAACCCTGACTGATACTATGATACTTAGCAAAAATCAGTGTTGTTGATCATGAGGGAAAGGAGTGGGAGGGACTGGTGAGTGGCTACATATTAAAAGAGGTCACTCAGGTAAGTCAAACCTTTACTATGAATGCAGATCCAGAGGGTGGCCAGTTTCTCTGACCACATGTGAAACCATTGTTTCAGCCTGCCCTCAGTGCCAGGTCAGATTAAAAGCTAACCGTCCTGGTCTGGCTCCAGCCCAGCATATTAAAGGAGACAAAGTGTTATGGAGCACATGGCAAATTGATTATATTGGTCCTCTCAGACCCTCACATGGAAAAAAAATATATACTGGTAGGAGTAGAATTGGTTTCAGGCTTAGTCATGGCCACTGCCACTAGCACTGCTTCAGGAGCCCAAACTATTGAAACTCTAAAGGATTTGTCAATGTCCGGAGACATTAGATGTCTCGGTCCGGAGACACAGTTCTTTTAAATACTCCCATGTTGTGAAATTAGAGGCACAAACGAGGCCAAAGTATCAACAGCTAGACTATTTATTAGATAAATAAAGTGGACATAAGAAGGGGGAGGGAGAAAAGAGAGAGGGAGAGAGGGACGAAAGATAGAAGAGGAAAGGAATTATATTACCACACCCCTCATCCCCCCCAAGACAGTTAAAGTCTGTGGAGGAAAGGTGCTGCAGGAGATGTTGGGTTTGTAGAGAGACGGTGGTGAGGCTTTTGCTGGAGAACAGCTGTGGTCCTCTGGGGAGATGTTGGGTTGATATAGGAACGGTGCTGAGGCTCCTCTGGGCAGCCTGGGTCTGTAGAGAAGGGGTGCTGAGGCTTGGTCCTCCGGGCAGCTTCTTTTCTCCGGAGCAGCGTTGTCCTGGCTTTCTCTTCTCAGCGGCCTGGCCCATCTCCTGTGTTTTCCTTCATCTCCATTTTTCTCCCCATTTGTCTCCTCTGTTTCTCTCTCCTGTTTCTCTCTACAAACCAGTAGTTGCTCAAGTCTTTTATACAGTTTTTAGTCCTTAGGTATGTATTCAAATATTGTCCCTCAGGAATTCCAGTGGCAGGAAATAATCCTTAGGTTCTGTGTATTGCTGTGTGTTTGGGCAAGATCCTGGCTGGAGGTGGGGGGAATCTCCGTCTACCCCGTCTCCATCCAGACAAGGGTCAGGAAACAGGTGGAGATTATCTTGCCCTAAAGGTGTGATGGCTGGGTCCTTGGGTCCATTGTTGTAGTCCTGTGTTATCACAATGCAATCACAAGCTGATTTGCATCCAGGATTGGTGGACAGGATTCTTTCCACCTTCTTTCCAGTGGCTCTGCTATCACTTTATCTTTGTTGACTCACATAGAGAGAGACATTAGACTCTCACAGGATTGGTTCAGCATTCTGCCTATGCCCGAACATATTAAGAGTGATAATGATTCACATTTCACCTCAGCCTTAGTGCAAGACTGGGCCCAAGGGGAAGGAGTCAAATGGATGTTTCATACTCCATATTATCCCCAGGCAAATGGCATGGTGGAAAGGGCAAATGGCCTCATTAAGAAGCATGCAAATGTTTCAAGGAGCAATTGGGACAAACACCTGCCTTCTGCAGTTTTCATTGTAAACAATCAATGGGGGAATTATGGCAGCCCCAAAGTCAAGGCATTCTGCCCTGCTGACCCAGTTAGGAATGTCAACCACATGCCAGGGGAGGCAAAGGATGAACAACCACATTCAGTAATATAGATGCAGGTGGGTCAACCAGTGTTAGTGAAACTGCCTTCTGTTGGGATTGTACCAATGACACTGGCTAAGCCCAGGAGTCTATATGCTCGGGAGGCTACTGACATCAATGGGAAAACTTCTCAGCAATGCCCAATGACAGGACAAGGGGCAATGGGTGGAAGCTGAAGCATAGGAACTTCCAGAGAAACAGGAGGAAAAATTATTTCACTGTGAGGGTAACAGAACACCAGAACAGGCTGTTCAGGAGGATTGTGGACTCTCCCTTTCTGGAGATATTCAAGACCCTCCTGGATGAGGTCCTCTGTGATTGGGTATAGGTGATCCTGCTCTGGTAGGGCGTTGGACTGGGTGATCTCTCAAGGTCCCTTCCAGCCCCTAGCATTCTGTGATTCCATGATTCTGTGATCATAGAAAGTTCCTAGTTTGATCAGGCTGGATTTGCCCCTAGTAAAGCTATGCTGGCTATCTTGAATCACCTCCCTGACCTCCATTTGTCTTAGCATGGTTTTTAGGAAGACATATTCCATGACCTTCCCAGGCACAGAGGTGAAGCTGAAAGGGCAATAGTTCCCAGGGTCCTTCTTTCTACTCTTTTCATAGTTTCATAGTTTCATTCAGGGTTGGAAGGGACCACAAGGATCATCTAGTTCCAACCCCCCTGCCATGGGCAGGGACACCCTACACTAGATCAGGCTGGACAGAGCCTCATCCAGCCTGCTCTTAAACACCCCCAGGGACGGGGCCTCGACCACCTCCCTGGACAACCCATTCCAGGGTCTCACCACACTCATGGTGAAGAACCTCCTCCTCACATCCAGCCTGAAATGGGTGTAATGTTTCCTTTCTTCTAGCCACTAGGGACTTCACCTGACTGCCAGGACTTTTCAAATATCATGGAGAGTGACTTGGCAACTACACCAAATAATTTCCTCAGGACTCATCTCATGAGCTCCCATGGACTTGTATATCTTCAGGTTCCCCAGATGGTCACAAACCTTCTCTTCACTTGATGAATGGCACAATTTGACTGTGCCTTCACATTGCTCATATAGTTGTAATAGCTTATATCATTATAGTATATGCTTAATGGTCATCCTTACAAAAACTACAAGTTACAGTGAACAATTGTAATCATTGTGTTGGTGCAAACATCCTAACAATGTCAGGCCATAGATCGGTTATATCTATGAATAGTTGTCTGATCTCATGTTGAGGAAATGAACTTGGGAACACTCAAAAGAAATAAGAAACTGAAAGGTAGAAGAAACTGAAAGGTAGAAGCATTTTTAAAGGGATAAGACAAAGTCAAACAAGCCTTGTGTGTACCTCATGGATCCAATAAGCCTTTAGTGGCTGAAAGTGAGTAGTTGAGAATAGAGCAACAGTTCAAGTGTTTTATTTATTCCTAGCTACAGAAGATCTTGAAACACCCTTTTTGGACAGTAAAACATCATTACTTCACATTTTACTTGCCTTGACTAATAAAGTTGGAGTATCTGGTTTAGGCAGAGGCAAGTTTTCAGATGTATTCTGAGAGTTAAAAATAAGAACCCCAAACAAATGTTTGAAACCTCTTAATCTCATAGCTTTTCATCATAATCACTTAGGGGGAAAACTGATGGTCAGTGAAAAGCCTATCAGAACATGAGCATTGGACCTTGGGTTAGTCTCATGATTAACACAATGGATGCACTTTTTCTCAATACCATTAATTTGGAGTTTCTGTCAATGCTATTTTTTTTAACAGAGGCTACTGATCACAAAAAGACTTTAGTTTCATGTGAGAGGTGAAGTTCAGAATAATGTCTGAAATAATTCTGGTTCTCAAAAGCTCAGAATTATTGTAAGCTTTCTGAAGCTTGCTTTTGAATTTTGCACTTGGGATATTTGAACAGTTTAAGATAAAGCAGGGAAAAGAGAAATCTTATGCAGAATAATTTTCTACTACCTACTCATAACTATTTCTTATTTGTCTGGCTTACCTGTTGGTATGGTCATTATCTTAGAGGAATCTGTGCTCCACAGTTCATTGTCATTGACTTTCTTTTATCCTTTGCATCCTCCTTGTCCTTTCCTTTTATGATTTATGTGTATTTAATGTGCTATTTTCCTGTTTTGTACAGACATTTCTCCTCAATTTTGCTGTCTGTCTCCTTATTCAGGATAACAAATAATTGGCAATATGGAGGTGAAAACCCTCCTGTGTTTTAAAGAGCACTGCTTCTCCACATTGACCTAATCAGGGCTTCCTAGTCCCTGGGTGAATAACAATTTGTCCATGGAATGTTTTTTACATTCATCTGTCAGATGTCCTCAGCAGTTGACTAAATATAAGAATCTGTGTTTTATTTTGACTTGTTGCCTTGGAACATAACCATCACAGACACTTACTATCCTTCTGTCCTCTCCTTTCTTTCAGAAGGACTTATTTTTACAAAATATCTAAGGAAGAGTTAAAAAAAAAAAAAAAAGAGAAAAGAATTGCCTGACATCTCTTCACTCTGTCCACTGCAACTTCCTATAGCTGGATGCCTTGCACCCTTGCCTCTGCATCACTTCAGAAAGGACTGCTGTGTAGCATTACATACATACACATATCCCTCTTTTTGCTTCTATATATTTCCCTCTGGAGATGGCTCTGCCTTGTAATAGGCATCTCCACTACATATATTTGGATAGTAAGAAACAAGTGCTAAAAGCACCTCAATCAAGAGAGGAAATAAGCTTCTAGAAAAGAAAGTAAACCTAAGGCAAGAACACATGGAATAAGGATCTCTTGGACTCCATTCTAGTGTTAGTTTTGGAAAAAAAAGTCACAGTAAAGCCTAGGGTCTACTACTTACTTGTTGAAATGGATCGTCACTTTCACCATTCTTTGCTGAGTATAAAATAAATTTGAATGGTGATAATCTTTAGTAAACTTCACAGCTATTACCCATGTTTGTAGCGATGAGTTTAGGAGAGAGTTAAACTGTTCATGGTTTTTTTTGTCATGCGTGCCAAGAATAACAACACACTGCAGAAATCAGTCTCATTACATGTTGGTTCATTTAATTGGAAGAATGTATTTAGTTTACATATGTAGCAGAGTTTTATTCCTCCTTACATGTTGGTGCCATTCAATTGAAGCATGCTTTAGTTTATACACCTCTCTGGAATCTATTGTTTAAGAGACTGAAAACAAAGAGTATGAAAAACAGGCACTCCAAGCTATAAGGCAGCTTGGGGGGTATAGGGCTGCTAGGAACTTCTGTTAGTTAGCTACTTCTTTTGGTCAGGGCTTCAGTTTAAGGATACTGCTAGGGATACGCTTGGGATGTCCACTTCTGTTAGCTGTTTCATCTGTTAAGGGCTTTTGGGACTACTTCTGTTAAGGACACCCTAAGACTCTGGAATGTTAGGTATTCTACAATGCAGTAATAAAGGACTTCTGGGAAGACTTCTGAGATTCTCCACTATACATTTCTGGAATATCATTACTGTATGGCAGCAGGGTTTGTGTCTTAATTTGTATGTTATTAAACATTGCTGATTACTTCTACAGAAATATATACTTGCTTTCCTGTCCAACTAAATTCATGAAAATATAGTCAGGCACAAAACTGATTCATGAAGAGAGGAGAATGGCAGTTGTTCACCTCAGAGATTCACAAATGCAAATAGTGCCACAGCAGAGCAGGACATAGAAAGGAGAAGCTGTCCTGTTTGTCTCAAAGAACACAAGCTTCCCCTAATAGTTTAATTTAGAGCATCCTTTAATGGCTTACAAGACCAAATGAAAGCTGTAACTAACAAGAACTTTTGTAGTTATAATTAATAGAATCATTAAATCACGGAATTGTTTGGGTCAGAAGGTACCTCCAAACATTTAGTACAACCCCACTGCAGTGAGCAGGAGCATCCTCAACTAGATCAGGCTGCTCGGAGCCTATTTGAGCCTGATACTGAGTATGTCCAGGGATGTCCTCAGATTCCGAACTGAGAGGAAATTGCACCAGCACTGACTAGCTCCATGCTGTACCTTGCTATTTAGAAAAGTGGGATACTGGAGACAGGGAGACCAAGGAGGGGGGATAGGGAGGGGAGACCCAGCACTACTCAGCATCTCTCACAAGGGTGCCTGAGAGGACAAGATGCTACTGGGAGCATTGCCAGAGAAGCCACGGGAGATTTAAACCTGTCAAAACTGGAAGAGGCTCTCAGACTACAAGCTGTGAGGTGACAGTTTTCTTACTCATTGTAACCCAGCGAGTGCTACATGAGAGGGAAGTTGCTTAAGAGGGAAGGTATGTGGCCAGACATCTGGGAGCGCCTGGCCATTGGTGCAGGCAGGCTAACAGACACAGGGGGAGCAAGTAGTGACCAAGTGTGGGCTGGGGACTCTTTTTGACTTAGCTCAGTAGTTGGAATGAGCAGGCTGTGTGGGCAGAACATAAGGTGCTGCAGTTTTAATGAAAGCATGATGATGGCTACGCAGAGGAGGAAGACTGCGTTATCTGCACGCACCAAAACTGATATTGGCATCCAGAACACAAGCTGTGAAAAATGCCACAGCCTTTCACTGTCAACAGTGGACAACACTGACTGTAGTTGCGTGCTGCGTGAGGAGGTTTTTGACCTGCTCAGCTGGGTGGCACAGCTCCAGGATGTAGAGATGGAACTCAGGGAAGAGGCGAGTAGATTGAGAAACATAAGGGAGATTGAGAGGGAAATTGATTACTTCCACAAAATGATCATTACAAAAACAGAACAAGAGTTAACTCTTAGTGGAGCAGAAGATTTTATATCCCCTTATCAGCAAGCCCTCAAAATTCCTGTAGTTCCTCACATGTGCAGGGTTGATGGATACAGGTCATTGCCCAATTAAACAAATTATATAAATGGAGCAAACATGCTCCTTTAAGAAGCACACCACCTACAGTGACCCTGCAGAGCAGGTATGAGGCTCTGCAGGTTGCGAGCAAGGGTGAGGGCTTATGAAGGCTGAAAGTGCCATGGTGGCCAGAAGTACCGCCAAGGCCAACTGGCCTCAGCCTCCTGGACATACTGTCACACAAAAACAAACTGTACAAGGAGTGGAAAAAATAACAGTGGAATGGGGGACATATAAGGAAACTGTCTGAGCAGCAGAAGACTTGGTTGAAAAAGCTAAAGCTCAGTTAGAATTAAATCTAGGCAGGGAGATCAAAGGGAACAGCAAAAATTTCTATAGGTATGTGTGGTGGGCGACGTCCATACTGGAAAAAAACAAACAACAGGGGGGGAGGGCTCATAAGAGGTTTTATGCCCACCCTGGTGGGGGTATTTCCTCCCCTGGGAAACTGACTTGGTCTGTTCCACTTCCCCTCCTCCTTGTCCAGCAGGGTATAAGGGGGAGGAGAACTGCAGCCATTGCCTTCTTTCCTGCTGCTTCCACACTCTGCAAAGGACTGGTTCTGTATCTCATTTTTTTTCCCTTTTTTCTCCTCTCATCCATCCTTGTTCCTTCCCTTTGTGAACCCTGCCTGTCATTGTTACATAAATATATATATTCTTCAAAGAAAAAAAATTCTTTGCTTCTCTA
Organism: Melanerpes aurifrons; assembly: GCA_011125475.1. Lineage (NCBI taxonomy): Eukaryota > Metazoa > Chordata > Aves > Piciformes > Picidae > Melanerpes > Melanerpes aurifrons. The sequence continues at coordinate 35,761 of WWNC01000081.1, read as the reverse complement.
CTTCCAAGCTGAACCCAAATTATTTCTTGGTGGATTTGCTCCCCTCCCTTCTCTCTTCCTGTTGGGGAAGGGGATTCTCAGCCTTGCCTCCCATCTGAGCTTCTAAGCCCCAGTTAAGGCTCAAACCACAGTATATTAATGATAAAAAGAAGATGGGGAAGGTGTGAGCCCCCTCAGAAAGAAAACAGGTGAACTGGTGACAAGTGACATGGAGAAGGCTGAAGTTCTCAAGGGCTTCTTTACCTCAGTCTTCACTGGCAAGGGCTCCAGCTGCACTCCCAAAAGTATGGCAGATGATGGCAGGGACTGGAAGAAGGAAGATCAGGTGAAGATCAGGCTCCTGATCATCAGACAAACCTGAAAGGGTTCAAGTCCATGGAACATGATGGGATACACCTACAGGTGCTGAGGAAACTGGTGGAAGAGGTTGTTAAACTGCCATCTACTATATTCCAAAAGTTGTGGCAGTCTGGGGAAGTCCCCACTGACTGAAAAAGGGGAAACATAACCCCCATTTTCAAAAAGGGAAAGAAGGATGGCCCAGGAAGCTATAGGTCAGTCAGTCTCACCTCTGTGCCTGGTAAAATCAGGGACTAGATCCTCCTGGAGGCACTGCTGATGTTGGAGAATAATGAAGAGGTGGTTCATGACTTCATGACTTCACTGAGGGCAGATTGTGCCTGCCAAACCTGGTGGCCTTCTATGACAAGGTCACCACATCAATAGACAAAGGGAGATCAGCTGATGTAATTTGTCTGGACCTGAGCAAAGGCTTCAACACTGTCCCTCACAACATCCTGATCAGCAAGCTGGTAAAATATGGGTTTCACGGATGAACCACTCAGTGGATAATGAACTGGTTTGAAAGCCACACCCAAAGAGTGGCTGTCAATGGGCCTATGTTCAGGTGGAGGCCAGTGACAAATGGAGTCCCTCAGGGATCAGTGCTGGGTCTCATCTTTTTTAGCATCTTTGTTGGCAACATGGACAATGTCATTGAGTACACACTCAGCAGGTTTGCTGATGACACGCTGGAGAGAGGAGATGGCATCCAGAGGGACCTTGAAATGCTGGAGAGGTAGGCTCAAGACAGACTCATGAGGATCAACAAAATCAAGTGCAAGGTCCTGCATCTCAGTTGGGGCAATCCCAGGCACTGATATAGGCTGGGCAGTGACTGGCTTGAGAGCAATCCTGAAGAAAAGAACTTGGGGGTGTTCCTGGATGAGAAGCTCAACATGAGCACTTGCAACCCAGAAAGCAAATCACATCCTGAGTTGCATCAAGAGAAGTGTAGCCAGTAGGTCGAGGGAGGTGATTCTCCACCTCTGCACCACTCTGGTGAGATCCCACCTGGAGTACTGTGTCCAGTTCTGGAACCCCTATTACAAGAAAGATATGGTGTGGTGGTTTAAGCTTTAACTGGGAGTTAAGAGCTCAGATGGGGGCAAGGCTGAGAAACTCTCCCCCACTCCCCCCTTCTCCCTCCCAACACAGAGGGAAAAAAAGGAAGGAGCAAATCCATCAAACAATAATTTGGAGTCGGCTTGGAAGTAGAGAGGTAAAGAGTTTTCTTTAAACAAAATATGTATAACAATAACAATAACAATAACAATAACAATAACAATAACAATAACAATAACAATAACCGGTAAGGTTCACAAGGGCAAGGAACAAGGATGGATGGGATGGGGGACAAAGAAGAATAATACAAAACCAGTCTCTCTCTGAAGATGCATGGAGGCAGCAGGGAGACGGATCAGGCCTGACCACATGGCAGAGGAGCAGGAAAGTAGCCACATTAGCTCTCATCCAGGAGAGGCAGGAGCCAAAAGGAGAGCTAATAGCTGCAATGTCCTGTTTTTTATACCTTAGCTGGGTATAGCTCAGTTTCCCAGGGGGAAAATGCCCTGCAGGGAGGGAAAAACACCCGCAAGCCCTCCACCCTGCTTTGTTTTTGTTTTCAGAATGGGTGTTAAAGCACCACATATGGACATGCTGGAACATGTCCAGAGAAGAGCCACAAGGATGATGAGAGGGCTGGAGCACCTGTCCTATGAGGACAGGCTGAATGAGTTGGGTTTGTTCATTTTGGAGAAGAGAAGGCTCTGAGGAGACCTTATTGTGGCCTTCCAATATCTTAAGGGGGCCTACAAGAAATCTCAAGAGGGACTTTTTAGGGTGTCTGGTAGTGATAGGACTAGGGGGAATCGAGCAAAACCAGAAATGGGTACATGCAGATCAGATGTTAAGAAGAAGTTCTTCACCATGAGAGTGGTGAGACACAGCAACAGTTTGCCCAGGGAGATGGTGGAAGCTCAATCCCTGGATGTTTTTAAGGCCAGTCTGGATGGGACTTTGAGCAACCTTATCTGCTCATGGCAGGTGCTTTGGAACTATATGATTCTTGGTATCTCTTCCAACCCTAACAATTCTATGATTCTATGGGGCGTCAACTGCCTCCCTGGGCAACCTGTTCCAGCATTCCACCACCCTCATGGTATTGAACTTAGTCCTAAATCCAAGATTAATCTACTCTTTTCTAAATTCAAAGCACTACCCCTTGTCCTATCTCCAGCCTCCCTGTAGGCCCCCTTCAGGTATTGGAAGGCCGCTCTGAGGTCTTCCTGGATCTCTTTCTTCTCCAGGCTGAAAAACACCATTCCCTCATACTGTCCTCACTGTAGAGGGGTTACAGCAGAGGTGTTGCAGCCCCCTAATAATTTTTTGTGTCCCTTCTCTGGACCCCACATCATCAGGTCTACATTCTTGGTTTGTTGAGGGTTCCAGAGCTGGATGCAGTAGTCCAGGTGAGGCCTTACCAGAGCAGAGTAAAGTGGCAGAATCACCCCTCTCAATCTGCTGGCCATGCTTCTTGTGATGCAGTCCAATATGTGATTTGCTTCTGGGCTTCAAGTCCACACACTCTCTTAAATCCAGCTTCTCATTCATCATCACCCCCAAGTCCTTTCCTGCAGGTCTGCTCTGAATTTCATCATTCTCCCAGCCTGTACTGATATCTAGGACTGACCAGGTGATAATTTATACTTTTATTACTTCTAAAGCAGCTTCTAAGATGATTAGCATCCTATCCACAAGGTTTTATATGTCTCTTGGGCAAGCTTTGATGGAATTTCTCATTTCAAGTGTTTTATTTTAAACATTGGACACAATATTCAAGTCAGACTTTTGTCTCAGTGATGTAAGAGTTAAATATGCAGTTACTTATGTGATTTATTCTCAGTTTACTCCGTCTCTAAGATAGTAGAAATCCCACTTAGAATCTCACCCTCATTGGAACTCATTATGGAAACATTTGTCAGTGTTATTTGTTCATTACTTCAAAGGAGAATTACTAGATACATGATGATGCAGTTGTATGTCAGGCAGCAAAAAATATGTTAATAATGATGCAGTTACTATATTTCTTATCTCATAAGCAGACCTTTTCTGATTGTTTAACACCCTTTAAAAAGTTTGTATGGATTTATGCAATGCATGTGTCTCTTGTGCATTTTTAGTAACCAAATGTGGTTATGTTTAAAGACTGCAGGGGTTTTATTCATTACATATGATATCTAGTGGTAACTCTTTGTGTTCACAAGCATTAAGCATCCATGGTGTTAAATACTGTGGGCCCTATCTTCAATGCCATTTATCACAGTGCAGAATTCCTTTGTGTCCTTCAAATGCTCTTGCCCTTACTCTCTAGAGCACCCTTCTTCTACAAGGTGAAAGGTGAATGAGCCACCACTCTGCTTTTGGGGTCTTCTCTAATGACGATACGTTGGACTCACATATAAAAAGAATAATGCAACAGTTTCTATGGTGGCTACAAAACTTACAACCTGAAGTGAAGGATGAGTGCCAAAAGGACAGAATCAGGCACTTCTCAGCAATGCCCAATGACAGAAAAAGGGGCAATAGGTGGAAGTTGAGGCATAGGAAGTTCCATAGACACAGGTGGAAAAATTATTTCACTGTGAGGGTGACAGGACACTAGAACAGGCTGCCCAGGAATGTTGTGGACTCTCCCTCTCCAGAGATATTCAAGACCCATCTGGACACATTCCAGTATGATCTGGTATAGGTGATCCTGCTCTGCAGTGCAGTAGAACTAGAAGACCTTTTGAGGTCCCTTCCAACCCCTAATGTGCTGTGATTCTGTGTAACATTGGACCAAGTATCTTGTTTACACATTGGGAATCATAAAACAAGAATTCCCTTCAAGGCATGACAGTAAAAGGCTCACAGCCTCTGAGTATTCATGGACTGAGATAGCAAGAGTTTTTAGACAAATTCACTATTAGTTCCTTTGTAAAGGTACCCTAGGGTGACACAAACTATTATATAGAGGACTACAAGTTACTTAGAGATGACCAGTATATCATGTTAATATGATTGTTGCATGGAATAATTGCACTTGATATCAGGACTTCAGGCAGCATGGTCTTCATCAGTGAGGTATTTCCTGCTACCAAAAAGCTGAAAGCATGTCAGCCCGAATTTAACTGCAAAATTGTAAAATATGTCTTTCTGATCTTAGCATATAATAGTGCAATCTGGGTTAGACAGAATTTACTCATTTTTAATCTGCATGCTGTAATTTTTATATAGTTCTCTTGCATACAAGCAGAGCTGTATCACTGGCAGCAAATCAAGTGCAGTGTATTGGTGAGCTGTAAGCAATTAAAGAGACTCTTGGAGTTCATGGAAGATAACAGATGATATTACCTTCTTAAGCCAGGTAATAGAAAGTGCTAACAGACGTCACGAAATACTAGGTGTGTTGGTCACCAACACAAGTGAGTTGGAGATGTCAAGATTGGAAGCAGCCTGGGCTACAGTGATCATAGACTGGTAGAGTTCATAGCTCTAAGTGATATGGATCAGGACCATGAATTTTAGGAATGCAAACTCACAGCTCTTCAAGGAGTTAGCTTATAGGACCCTTTGGGAAACTACCTTGAAGGATAAGGGAGCAGAACAGAGCTGGCAGGATTTTGAAAATGCCTTCCATAAGTGTGAGAGCTCTTTATGCCCAGGTGTAAGAAACCAGACAAGGAAGATATAATCCTGGCGAGGCTGAGATAAGATCTGCTGGTCAAACTAAAATAAGTCAATAAGACTACAGATGAATTTGGCAAGAGACATCAAGAAAAAAAAAAAAAAGGGCTTCTACAGGTTTGTCAGCCAGAAACAGAAGGTCAAGAAAGTATACTCCCCTTATGAAGTACTAAACTGGTAACAATATGATACCCCACACCTATTGAGCGGGTAGATGCCAAGGAAGGGACTGAGGGACTGTGGTGAAGAGGTTATTAAATTTATGAATATGAAATATGAATTATGAAAATATTATTTTCATTAATTATCAAACTATTAATAACTGATGAATCACCAACTTATATACATGTTCTAGTGCACATTTGTGAAATACATTCCACAAGTGGCTTAGTGTTATGATTATAACTTAATTGAACTAGTTACAGACTATCTCTGTATTTATATAATGAAGGGTGCAGTTCTGCCGCTTGGCCACCAGATGGCGGCTCAGCGGGACGCGGGCGGCTTCTGGCTATACACAGCAATATTACGACCTTTCTATGCGTCAGCTCTTACTCTGCTAGACGCGGATACTTTGAACTGAGTGCTAGTGGATGGAAAGCACGTGGAAGATATTCAATTCCCTTCAGACAACAGGGATCGGTCCTGGTCGGGGTCGGCCCATGGCTCGCACGGCAGGGCGGGACAACGGTGGCCGATAGGTGGGCTTGGACAACGGGCAGCAGGCAAAGCTATGGGGGTCGGCCCAACCACGGCAGTTCTCAGGACTGATGCAAACAGCCGCCTCGGGGGGAGAATGTGGCTGCGTTAGGTGGCGGATTCTTGTTTACTGAGCTTAAAGGAGCAGTGGGACTCTCGGAGTGGTCCCGGATTCGGTGCAGTATAGGCACAAACAATGCTTTAGTCTTCCCTGAGATTCACAGGGCTCAGAGAGGCACTCGGCGGCTCCTCAGAGCGGCACTCGGTGGCTTCTCTCCCGCCATGGAAGGGCTAGGCATACGTGGACTCGGTATCAATCAAGTCCCTTCTCCCCGGTAATTGGGCAGATCTTACCCTTGGGGGTCAGTCCAGTCCTCCGGTGGCACAGTGGGCTCTCCCGGTCGGTATGACTGGCTGTAGTGACGCTGGATTCCTCAGAAACAGCGAAGGTCCTCCCTCTGGGCTTCTTCACTATGCAGAGGCATCCAGTATGCGTGCATGTATAACAGAAGCTAACAACAATAAGCTCAATGGCAAAGGCTGCAGCTCAAGAGTTACTCTCTCGAGCAAGCACAGAGACAAAGTGAATGAGGGGGCAACTTGTTTACCAATTGGGGTGATACTTATAGATTCCTCGAAGCTGGGCTTGACCAATGGGCACTCTCATAAAAAAATAGCTTCAGCCTGTAGAAAGCGTGAAGCTAGAATTATGCCCATACTTGGTGTCAGCACGAGCACTGCATGCGCTGGGTGCGTGCAATCCTGGCTAATGCCATGGTTTTTGTCTTCCACCTGGAGGAGGGGGAACTTGCCCCCATGCTGGGACAAGATTCACTATCGGGGCATAATGTGCCTTCACCACAGGGACAAAGATCAGGTTTGAGACCATCTAAGGAACCTGCAAATACATAAATCTATAAGATCTGATGAGACGTATTGCAGAGTCCCAAAGGCATTGGCTGATACAGCTGCCAAGTCACAATTCAAGATATTTGAGAAGTCGTAATAGTCAAGTGGGGCCCTGGTGACTGGATTTATTGGACTACATTACAGATTGGGGCACTCTTTTTACAATGTTAGAAAGCAGTTTGTAGTTCTTCTTACCCAACTCTTAAAAATTACACACAATGCTAGTTTTGATGAGTCTAATTTTTATGGAAGACTTCTGAAAATGTCAGTTGGATTTTTCTTTTGCTAATGAACATTTACAGCATTCTTCATTTAAGAATTCAGGTAATTAGGATTGATGAATTACTTTGAAATATCTGTTTTCTATCAAGCTGCTTACATATTTCTCCTCTTATCTGGGACTCAGAAAGCTTGGTAATAATAGGCACCCATGTGCATATTTTACTGCAATGTCTTACCTGTCCCACCTGAAAGGACTTACTCAACAAACAACATTTTTTTCCCCTTGATCACACCTAAACCAGCATAGAGACAACTAGAGCTCTGATCCAATGCCCAAGAAGTGCAATACTTTTACCAAGACTGTTGGAGGTCAGGTTCTCTAGTAGCTGGATCTTATCTGTTAGGTTCTCTGGAGCATAAATAATCACTAGGAGGAGAAAGACTGATTTCACATCACTATGTGTATGGTTTCTATATGTGAGGAAAAAGATATTCTAATTTCTTCTTAAAATAAAAACAAACCACTTAAAACTTACCCAGATTACTTCAAGCAGTCAAGTTCAAAGCCCTTTTATTATTTTATTTTTTAAATATTGTTTTCTTTCCATTACTTGATATTTAAATTTATTCCTTTTTCTTTACAACATCCATTAATTCCAAGAGGAGTTAATGAGAATTTTTTGTCCCACTGTGGTGCAGATTTAATGCTTGCTAAACACAGAAGTGTCTCATATCAAGAGCAAAGAGAATGCACAAGCTCTTCCAAAGCTAAGGTTGTAAAAATAAATTGCCAGCATCTTTACCACTGTGCATTTCACAGGGTCAGGCTGCAACTAGTATATTGGATTATGTTATGTTGGATTTTTAAAGACTAATTATTTTACATTTAATTTATTAAGCTCTCAAAATCATTGTTGTTCACCAGCTACCTGATTTCCTCAAGTGCAAGCAAAAGAAATAGACACTATTTTTGACAAACATGGCCTGTATAGCATTTACCACAACTCAGAATAGAAGCCATTATTTCAGCAAAGGCTGTTATTGTTCATTAGTACAGTGTGTAATAAGCACAATGAAAGATTGCTTGATTTACTATGTCTTTGTCATCTAAAGTAGTTCAATGAATAACTACAGGGATTTGTCTTTGAACATAATTAGGGTAATATATTGTTTCTGAGTCATGCTAAAAATGTAGTGAAGGGGGGAGAAAGAATTATTTCAGATATAAAAGAATATTATACAAATTTAAGACTATCCCTTAAAATACTTGGAATCATAATGTATGGCTTAAACTTCTGGGAGGTCTGTGTGTAAAGTAAAAGCAGAAAACAGGTTTAATGAGTTCTTTATTACGGAGACCATGAATTATCACACAGGTAGTATAAAACTGCTGCGGCTGTTCTGCATATAAAATTACCTTCTGCTGGAATAAGGCACCCATGGTACCCTGACACTAGTGAAGGTAAATAGGCTGTGCTAGTTCATGCTAGGCCATGCTGTATGTTTTAGTCCATCTGTCATTTATTTTTCAGGAGGTAGTCCAGTATTTTTCAGGATCAACATTGTGCAGGTGCCCATTTTCATCAGCTGGCTGCACTGGTAATACATATTTGATGACTTATCTTAAAAAGACGTTATGCTTATTTGTTGTGTGAATGTTGAACAGAGTCTATGCCATGACTGGTGAAAGCAGTGACAACAAAAAAGATCATGAAGTCAAAAAAAAAAATTATTAGGAAAACTGAATTTGAAGACACTGGTAAAACATCTGTGGAGGCTTTGAGAGATAAGGGCCCTGCCTTCTCTCCCCAACAAAGAGGATGGAAAAAAAAACCACAACTAGCCAGCCGAAGAAGCAAGGAAAAATGTTATATTACAAGCAATTTTGGGGAATGCAGGATATATACACAATTTACAGTTTTTACAACATATATACAGAAATGTACAGCAAAGTAAAATGAAACAATAATACAGCAACAAAATTCCTTTCTAGGGAGGAAGGTTCCCCCCCTGTACTCCCTTTCTCCTCCCTTTTTCCCCAAAAGAGGGTTAGAAAGAGAGAAAAAGAGCAGTTATTAATTAAAGCAAAATATTAGTAGACATTAGTTGCTTATTTGTTCAAGGTCGCTCTGGCAGGGAGCCCAGAAGCAGATGAGCTGGAAAGGGAGAGGAAAAAGAGCAAAATGAGAAAAGTCCCAGCTGCACCTAAACTTGAAATTGCATTCCACCAATCCACCAATGAAATTAGTTTAGAATATCTGATTGTTTTTGTTAATATTCCAAAACATTCATCCCTAGTTTCCCAGCACTGTCTCTTTCTTAAAGGCACAGCCTCAAATGGTTACAGTCCACCCCTTCTAAACAATTTCATTGGCCGTTCATACTGTCCATCCAATCCAAAACAATATTTACAGTTCATAAGTAAAGTTCATACTCCATTCCCTCTGTACTCAGATGTAGATGATTCAAAAGTCCAAGAAAATCCGGAAATGAGAAAAATGGAAAACAGTTTATTTCTTCACCAACAAAGCAAAGAAAAGAGAAACAGAGATTCGCAGGGTCTCTTAGTTGACTCAGAGCTCTCAGGGTTCGTGCATCATAGATTCCTCATACATTCTTCCTTTGGACGCGATGTAGCTGTACAACAGTTTGAAATTAAGCACTTTCAGCTAAAGTTAAATTCCTGTGTGGAATACACTGAATTTCACCATTCTCTTGCATTACCCAATAAGTGTGACCCGGACCTTCAGCTGAAACCACCCCTCGGACAGGTTTAACCTCTCCTAAGGGTGAAAATAGCCAAATAGTTTTACCTAACAGGTTATTTTCTCTAACAACAGGAACTCTATCACCTTCTACTTTCTGTAGTAAATCTGAATGTGCAGGTCCAGCCGAGTTCACTGAACCTCAACTATTTACCAGCCAGGTTACTTGTGCTAAATGTTTTTCCCAGTTCTTCAAATATCCACCTCCCATGGCTTTGAGAGTGGTCTTCAACAAACCATTGTAGCGTTCAATCTTCCCTGAAGCTGGTGCATAACAAGGAATGTGGAATATCCACTCAATACCATGCTCTTTTGCCCAGTTCTTTACAAGGTTGTTCTTGAAAAGAGTTCCATTGTCTGACTCAATCCTCTCTGGAGTTCCGTGTCTCCACAGGATATGTCTCCCCAGATCGAGAATGGTGTTGCGTGCAGTTGCATGTGGAACTGGGTAAGTTTCCAACCATTCCAGTGTTTGCCTCTACCATAGTAAGCACATATTGCTTACCAGAACGAGAACGTGGTAGAGTAATGTAGTCAATCTGCCAAGCTTCACCATACTTGTATTTGGACCATCTGTCACCATGCCACAAGGGCTTAATTCATTTTGTCTGCTTAATAGCAGCACAAATGTCACAGTCACAGATGACTTGTGTGGTACCATCCATGGAAATGTCTATGGATCTGTCACGAGCCCACTGGTATGTTGCATTTCTGCCTTGATGTCCTGACGAATCATGAGCCCACCGAGCTAAGAATATCTCACCTCGGTGTTTCCAGTCGAGATCAAGATTAGAGTCCATGTCTACTTGAGAAGCTGTTGCAGCTAGATCTGCCTGATGGTTGTGTTGCTGTTCCTCAGTAGCTTTGGTCTTAGGAATGTGAGCATCGATGTGTCTCACTTTCACTGGAATTCTCTCGATTCGATCAGCAATGTCCTGCCATAGGTTGGCGGCCCAAATGGGTTTTCCTTTCCTTTACCAACCACTCTTCTTCCAGTTCTTTACTCAACCTCACAGAGCATTGGCTACCATCCATGAGTCGGTGTAGAGATAAAACTTTGGCCATCTCTCACGTTCAGCTACGTTGAGAGCTAGCTGGACAGCTTTTACCTCTGCGAACTGACTGGATTCTCCTTTTCCATCCTTTGCCTCTGCAACTCGGCATGTTGGACTCCACACTGCAGACTTCCACCTTCACTTGTTTCTGACGAGACGACAGGAACCGTCTGTGAACAAAGCATATTTCTTTTCATCATCAGAAAGGTCACTGTAAGGAGGAGCTTCTTCAGCACGAGTTACTTTCTCCTCTGGAGGTTTAGCACAGTTGATACCTTCAGGCCAACTTGAGAACACCTCCACTAGACCAGGTCTTTCAAGATTTCCCATTTGAGCTCTCTGTGTTATCAGAGCCATCCACTTAGACCACGTTTAGTCTGTGGCATGATGTGGTGTGAAGCCTTTGCCTTTGAACATCCAATTCAAAACTGGTAATCTGGGAGCTAAGACAAGTTGTGATTCAGTTCCAATCACTTCAGAAGCTGCTTTCACTCCTTCATAGGGAGCTAAAATTTCTTTTTCTGTTGGAGCATAATTAGCTTCTGAACCTCTGTAACCTCGACTCCAGAAACCAAGAGGTCGTCCACATATCTCACTTGGAGCTTTTGCCACATCACCAGGTTGGACCATTGTCACTTGCAGCTGTGTACAAAATATTCTTAATGTCTGGAGCATCTCGGACAGGTACCAGACCCATTACTTGAACTACCTCTTGGTTTATTTGGTCAAAGGCTGCTTGTTGTTCAGGTCCCCAGTGGAAATAGTTTCTCTTTTGAGTCACATCATACAGAGGCTTCCCAATCTGACTGTATCCAGGAATGTGTAGTCTCCAAAATCCCACTATCCCCAAGAAACGTAAGGTCTCTTGCTTGTTTGTGGAATTTGCCATGGTAGAGACTCTATTTACCACATCCACTGGAATGTGTCAACGTCCATCCTGCCACCACACTCCCAGAAACTGAATCTCTGTGGTAGGTCCTTTCACCTTGTCTCGCTTGATGGCAAAACCTGCATTCAGAAGAACATCAATGATTTTGTTACCTTTCTCGAAGACTTCTTCAGCAGTTTTAACCCAGACAATGATATCATCGATGAACTGGATGTGTTCTGGAGCACCACCTTTCTCCAGAACATCGTGGATTACTTCATGACAGATGCTTGAGCTGTGGATCCAGCCCATTGGCAGTCTGTTGAAAGTGTACTGGATTCCTCTCCAGGTGAAAGCAAACTGAGGCCTGCATTCCTCTGCTATGGGAATAGAGAAAAATGCATTAGCATTGTCTATGGTAGCATATCATTTGGCCTCTTTGGATTCCAGCTCATACTGAAGTTCCATCATGTCTGGTACTGCTGCACTCATAGGTGGTGTCACTTCATTCAGGGCTCAGTAGTCGACTGTCAGACGCCAGTCTCCATTCTGCTTTTGCACAGGCCACACTGGACTGTTGAAAGGTGAATGAGTTTTGCTGACGACTTTCTGACTCTCCAACTGACGAATCAGATTCTGAATGGGCAACAAAGAGTCACAGTTGGTTCTGTATTGTCTGTGATGCACAGTCTGAGAAGCAACTGGCAATTTAATGTCCTGTATCTTATGTTGTCCCACAACTGCAGATTCATCAGAAAGTTCAGGTCTAGCAGAGAGCTTCAATTTTTGTCCATCAATTTCTATTGAAGCTACTCCAAAAGCCCATTTGTAAGCTCTAGGGTCTTTGAAACGCCCTTCTCTCAGAAAATCAATTCCCAAAATACAAGGTGCGTCAGGTCCGGTCACAACTGTATGCTTCCTCCATTGTTTACCAGTTAAACTAATATTAACCTCCACCTTACTTAACTCTTGAGATCCACCAGTGACTCCCAGAATAGTTATAGACTCTGATCCCTGATAATTTGATGGTATTATGATGCACTGCGCTCATGTGTCAACTGAGGCCCTGTACTTCCAAAACTGTGAAGTGCCAGGCCACTGGATGTACACATCCCAATAGATTCTGTTATCTCTGTTATCCCTCTCCTCCCCCTGGCGGGAGACAGGGCACACCTAGTTATGGGGAACATGCCCACATGTGCATTGGGCGCAGTGTGCAGTGTTATAACTGGAGCCACTGTTGGAGCTCCTAGAGTTGTTCTGGGGATCTGTGGAAGTAACAGCTACTCTTCCGGTATTGCTATCTCGAGCTCTGCCACTTTGCAGTTCCCTCAGTCTCCTGAAAAGATTAGAAGTTGGTTGGCCATCCCACCTCTTCATGTTCTGACCAAACCGATCACGCAGAGTTATCCAAATGGTCCTATGTGACTGCCTTGGTGGTCTGTTTTGATTTGATCTGCTTTGGAATGACCTCCTTGGAGGATGTGTATTCCTCACAGATGAAACTTGTATCCACCTGGAGGAAGAATTGGAATTATCTCTTTGTGCCAATTGGTATATGGAATCTTTCAGCTCTTTCATGCAATTCTCAATTTTTCCAGAGAGTTTCAATGGCTGAAACCAAAGAAACACGTGTCATGCTTTCCTCCAATTGTCTCATTTGATCACTGAATTGGACAACCATAGGAGGAGCTTCACCACAATTTCTTGACACAATTCTGCTTGCCAGAATGTTTGCATAATTAGAAGGAGCAAGTTTGATGATCTTTTTAGCAAGACCAATACCCACAGGAATGTCATCAGGATTCAGAGTTTCATGTTCACCATAGAGTAGCTCTCTAACAGCAAATTCTCTCAAGCACTTAATTCCCTCATCTATGGTAGTCCAGGGTTTAGGATTCCATGGAAGATCATCTCGGGAAGGGTATCTCAGGGCAACTGCCGTTAAAAGGTGTATCCACAGATTAACCTTACTGAGAGCCCTGCCTAGATGTCTATCTATTCCATTATCCCTCGAGAGAGTTCCTAACTGAGCTGCCAACTTGTCTCCAACCATTAGAGCTCTAGTACCTGTATCATAATATCTACTAAGCCAAGCTAGAACTGGCTCCTTATCTCCTTATCAGACATTTCTTAATTCTTCCCGAGGTGAAGAACATTCGGAAATATCATCTCCCTCCTTCTTTGCCTCCTCTTCCTCAACTTGTTGTCCAAATAATCCCACTGTCACGCTCCTAGGGATCTCTTTAAGCTGAGAACCACCACTGCTAGCTCCTGTCCTAGCTGCATCTCTATCCTGTTTTGATCTCATTAACTCCACTAGATCTTTAAAACAAACCTTCTCTTCCTCCTCTGCAGGATCTTTTCTAGTAGAAGGTCCCTCCCCAGGATCAGTCTCCTGCTCTTCTCCCCCATTAGCTCCTGCATCATCTTTGGCCTTTCCACTTCTAGTCTTTAAAACTGCTACTTGCTTAATTGGAGCTGTGTTTGAATTTAAAGCCACCTTGACAGAAGCTGACAGGTTTTGAAACAGATCAGCTGCTGTGGAAGGGGCTTCCGGTCCTGCCGTGAGGGTGGGCAGAAATGACTGTGCCTCGTTAATGGCCGAAGAAGAAGAAGGGGAAGCCACCACGTTGGAAGCTGCCGCCGCCCCTCGCAGCTTGCCAGAATCAGCAACAGAACCATTCAAAGCAGTTTTTCCAATACACTTTTTAACTTTATCTTTAACTGACACAGATTCTCCATTCTCCTCATCACTGGACGTCTCTGGGGCTGATCCAGAGGTACGCCTCCTTCTCTTTGATCTATGCTTAATAATGAAACATGCTTTGGACACCTTTTTCTCCCAACACCAAGAATATAGCAAATACACATTAGTTATCACCAGCAGCAGGATTACACACATAAAACAAATCACCTTTGGATCCCAGCAATCACTTAAAATTACCCTTTCACCTACTGGAATCTTAAACTGCCTTATCTCAATCGGGAGAGTGCTAGAGGTCACATTCCTGTATCTGTTAAGCCAGAAGAATCCCAGGCAGTGATCATACAGAAGTTGGATTTTATAGAGAAACCACAAATAAATTTTCTGCATCAAATATTTACCTAAGTAATCCAGAATCAAACCCAAACAATATCTGTGGATCAGAACCCCCAAAATTGAGAAGAACAGATGCTCCAAAATCCAAAACACCCTCATGTTTGCTAGTTTGGCTCGAGCAAGCAATAAATCAAGCTAATTATCCTCAAGCCCTGAGTTGGGCAACCAAAAAGAAATGTGGAGGGTTTGAGAGAGAAAGGCCCTGCCTTCTCTCCCCCACAAAGAGGAAGTTAAAAAACCACACCTAGCCGGCCGGAGAAGCAAGGAAAGATGTTATATTACAAGCAATTTTGGGGAATGCAGGATATATACACAATTTACAGTTTTTACAACATGTATACAGAAATGTACAGCAAAGTAAAATAAAACAATAATATAGGAACAAAATTCCCTCCTGGGGAGGAGGGTTCCCCCCCCCCCCAATACTCCCTTTCTCTCCCCTTTTTCCCCAAAAGAGGGTTAGAAAGAGAGAAAAAGAGCAGTTATTAATTAAAGCAAAATATTAGTAGACATTAGTTGCTTATTTGTTCAAGGTTGCTCTGGCAGGGAGCCCAGAAGCAGATGAGCTGGAAAGGGAGAGGGAAAGGAGCAAACTGAGAAAAGTCCCAGCTGCTCCTAAACTTAAATCTTCATTCTACCAATCCACCAATTAAATTAGTTTAGAATATCTGATTGTTTTTGTTAATATTCCAAAACATTCATCCATAGTGTCCCAGCACTGTCTCTTTCTAAAAGGCACAGCCTCAAATGGTCACAACATCTGTGATCAAAAAAAATATAAAATTGTTCAGTATTATACTTGTATTATTATTATCCTGTATTACAGGACTGAATACAGGAAACTTAGGGAACCTTTTCCAGATTTTGAGACAGCGTACATGTCCTTTATGCCAGTTTTAGAGTCCTTTCAAACTCACAATTCCAAATTATTCACCATTTGCAGAGCTCAGTATTGGGAGCAATGACTAATAGTGGCCTTTAGACATCAAAGCAGACAAGCAGAATTTCCTTAGTCACATATAAGTCTTACAGGTGTTTTCCAACAAAAATAATTCTATGAAATATCTTCTTTACTCCCTAACATCATAAGCTGAATGAACTGCTGTCTTTCTATTCACAGTGGCAAATATAGAAATGTATCAAAATCAAGCATGTTTTGCAGTCAAATATATACTCAAATAGTATCTTCAAACCTCTTTGTAATGCCAAACAAATTGCATATGAAGTTTAAGTAACAGTAGTGCAGATATTCTACTATTTTTCCTTCAGTAGCATCTTCTCAGTTCTTGTTTGTTGAGCCTGTTTATGAAATCTGTGATAAATTTAGTCCTAGGTCTTAATCAGAGTAAAAATACTTGTCCACGGATGTCACCACCTCACACAACAAATGTTTTTCCTGATCCACACTTCTGAGTCAGTGTGGCACCAGTTATTGGGAGATGTAAAGATAATGTTCAAATCATCAGTGCAGGCTTCAAAGGGCATTTAATTTTATCAATAATAATGAAAATGAAACACCTATATCAGCTGACTGGTCATGGACTTACTTTATCCACACCAATGTTGGGTCCTAACACCTGTGAAAATGTATTCCCCAGGGACAAAGGCTGACTTGACTGAAAGAGACTTCATTGGTGAGTTCCAGCTGTCTCGCTACTCATGCTGCGTTTGGATAGGATGGAGCTAATTTTCTTCATGACCACCCAGAACGTGTTGTGCTTTTGGGTTTTTGGGCTAAAGCAGTGTTGATACACCAGCATTTAGGTTACTGCTGAGAAGTGTTTGCTTAGCTTCAAGGTCTTCTATGTGTTACCTTCTGTCTCCAAAATGAGTAGACTTGCACTGGGCAAGAAACAGAGGGGACACAGTCAGTACAGGTAACCCAAACTTACCAAAGGGATATCCTATACCATACGATATCATGCTTAGCAACTCAAGTCCAAGTAAAGAAGGAAGAAAAGGGTAAATCTGAGATCCAAGTGCTTGTCTTCCCAGTTATCTCTTCTGTGTGTGGAGGACCAACTTTCCAAGGAGTGCTTGTACAACTCTCTATCCATGTCAAGTGATTGTACAACTCTCTATCCATGCATGTACAGGTTTTGCTTCACCTATTAAATTGTCTTTATCTCGGTTCATAAGACTTTTTGCCTTCCTTCTATTTTCTCCGCATTCTGCAGCTGTATGGGTGCTTGGCTGCTGGCTAGGGGCAAACCATCGGTTTCTTGGTAAACTTGAGACAGGCAACATCATTTTCAGAAAAACAAATCATAACTCTATCTGGAGGCCTAGTATTTCCCCATCTCAATTTGATTCTTTCATGGTATCTGTTTCGCACCTGCTATTTACTCCAGCAATTTGAAAACCAACATGTATTGCTGAAAAGTGGCTGCAGGCAACTGACTGCACACAGTGCTTTGAACATCTAGCCCTAAGGCTCTGGCAAATACACAAAGGTGAGAAATTTTAGTGATAAAATCACTCCCTTTGTCCTTTATTCACTCTGTTGGATTTACCAGCAACTATTAATCAATGTATGGTCTGTATCACTCACTGCTCTCCCAGCCCTATGCAATGTCAGAGGCACAATGAGACAAGGTAGGGAAAAACAATTAACTCACAGTTGGAAGTGAAATGGCAGGCTTGTTCTTCTGTGGAATTAAAATAGATCACAGCAGAAAATCTGATTTTGGTGTGTAACACATGATATGTTTCAAAATCTGCAATGTACTCAATTTGAGAAGAAAGGTCTATATTAACCCCTTAATTGAAGTCTTTCCAACTCTCTTCAGGTTTTTTCCCATGGACTGAATTTAGTGTGTGTCTCACTGGCTTAATGGTATTGTTTAAAGCTGTGAGTTGTTTTGGGTAAAGTTGTTGCAGATTTTTATAGCGGACTGCATATAAAATCTCAGTTAAGACACACACTGTCTGATTGTGTGTAACTAAGAACTGTAATTAATCAATATATCATTTAGTGGAACTAACCCCCTGTTTCTTATCCCACTGCAAATTAATCCTCCACATGTTTATTCACTGTCCGTTGTGTTTCAAGACTTTTTTTTTTAAATACTCTAGCCAATTGTCTACTATAAATTTTACATGATGTCTTTTTAGATCAGCTCGCTGCATGAGAAAATTTGAAATATATGGGTGTGCACGCAAACATACATACCTGGCTGTTCGAGGTCAGGTTTCTAAGAAAATAAGGGTTTGCAAATCTGACTTTTAATAGCTTTTTATTACCCTCCATCTCCTCTTTACATTTTTGCACACATTGAAAAGGACCAAGATCATCCTTCCTCAGTGTTAAAGGATTCCCAATGCCAGTCCAAGGGAACAAGTTCTACAGATCTCCTGAAGCAGAATGAGCCAGCAGACAAGCAGTTACTTAAATGTTTTGCTAAATGCATTTTAATGCAGTGCTTATATAAATGCCTGTAATAATTACTAGCTGTAATTCAACAAGATGGTTGAGTAAAGGCATCTTGCAACAGTGTGCACAATCTCCTGATTTCAGCAGCAATACCTCCTAAGTTTCAAGATGAGCTCCCTCTGTAGTGAATATGAGGTTTTTAAGGTTATCTGGAGTTCTGATTTGTGATTTTTTTGTTCCTTGAGGTCAGTGAGAGCTGCACCAGAAGTAATTGTCCAAGCTTAGGATTTTCTCTTTCCTCCAATTCACAGGTCCATATCCTATGTTTGCCAGTGCTCATGAAATAATTAATCATAAGAGAAAAACAAGTGTCTTCTAATTAACACAGGCAATGTGAACAGAATAGTGAAATTTCTTAGTGAAATGACAACCTAGTGGTTTGTTCCTTTCTGCCAGTGTAGTAAAGACTATTGTAAAGACAGGGAGGAAAGCTTTCTTCATTGTGCTGGGGGAAATGTGTGCCATTCATCAAGCTGACTGCCCTGTCATATGATTGGAAGAACTCTGGAGAGCTCTGATCATGAGATTGAAGGTTAGTACCAATTTACTGCAACACAAATGCATTGAACAGGAAAGAGAGTGGTCTAATTTCTTCAATATTCTAACATTACCCTGAAGGCTAGGGAATTAAATGAAACCATACCTGGTGACAATGTTAGAGGGTCCTGAATGCATGACATAAAAAGTATTAAAATAGCTCAATAGTTTCATTGTATACTTCTGTCTTAATCTTACTCCTGCATAAGGAACCAGCTTAGAGAAGCCTGTCTCTTGTTCTCAAGAGAAAAGAAGCCTGCTGAATTCGATATTTGTCTGTTTCAAACTTGGAGCAACATTTAAAAGCATGTATGAATGTTATTTTGAAAACCAAACAAAGCATATCCCAGGGTTGTGTCATTTTCTGTTTGTTTACTTACTTTGTCAAACTTGCTTTGCACTTTGATATTTAATAGTGTCAGTCTCTGAAAAATCGTAGAAATAGGAGGATTTCTTGTGCTGGTCAGTCCCCATGCCAATCTTCCCTAGAATCCTTGAAACATTTCCTCTGGAAAAGGGTGAAATAGGTCCCCACACTGTGCCAATGGGCGACAATCGTGAGCTTGTTTAAACACATTAGCATCCCTGTTTGAGGCCAGGCAGATCTTCTCTTGCCCCTGAAAGGGGAAAAAGAATGACACACAAATGGATTGCGAAGTGATGGAAAGTTTAAACAGAAAAGCACATCATGTTTTACAGAAACTACAAAGCAGAGTGGCAAAGATATCCGAAGGGTACAGA
Source organism: Melanerpes aurifrons (assembly GCA_011125475.1). Classification (NCBI taxonomy): domain Eukaryota; kingdom Metazoa; phylum Chordata; class Aves; order Piciformes; family Picidae; genus Melanerpes; species Melanerpes aurifrons. The sequence goes on along the minus strand of WWNC01000081.1, from coordinate 16,362 downwards.
ATCCCTTATAGCATACCCGAAGGCCTCCAACACTTCCTTTCTTCCCACTTGAGGGTATCCCCAAAACCCCCAGGGCTCTTGCTTCCCCCCACTGCTAGGATAATCTTGGGCTAGCCAGGTCTGAGATTGCCCCCCCCACCCCGCCTTCTCCTCCTGGCATTATGCCTAGACAGGTCTAAGAGGCCTTGAGATACTTTCCCACCATTACCCAATAGGGAGCACCTCCCATGGGAGTCTCCTCCTGCCTACTCCCTGGCAAAGCAGGGCAGGCCAGGCTGTGGTGGCAGAGCTGGAGTGGGACATGGCCTGGCAGCTGGCACCCCTGGTCACACAGTAGGTCAGGAGAGCTCTGGGCCTTGAGCTGCCACCGGAGCCTGGGGAGCTTCAGGGGGCCTCTTGCTGCCTGGTGCTGGATGCAAATGGGAGGAGTATTCCCTTTAAGGCCCCGTACATGGAGCACAAAGCGATTGTGATGTTCGAGCAGAATTTTTTATGTTACACCTGCAAAGAATATGTAGAAGATCTGGAAAAAGTCCTCAAGGCATTTTCACATGAGGCAAATATGAGGCTTATAGTTATTGGACAGTCATCTGATCATCACATGAAGCCCTTTTGCAGTTTAACTGGGTATACACATGAAATGTATGTAGATCCACAAAGGGAAATTGATAAAACATTTGGTATGAAAAGAGATGTGATTCTGTGAAAAGAGAAAAAGTGTGACTTTGCAGATGAATTTATAGGATGTAGGATTTATGGGTACAAAATAATAAAATCAGAGAATCGACAAGGTTGGAAAAGACCTCAAAGATCATCAAGTCCAACCTGTCACCACAGACCTCATGACTACTAAACTATGGCACCAAGTGCCACATCCAATCCCCTCTTGAACACCTCCAGGGATGGTGACTCCACCACCTCCCTGGGGAGCCCATCCCAATGGTGAACAACCCTCTCTGTGAACAATTTGCTCCTCTCCTCAAGCCTAAACTTCCCCTGGCGCAGCTTGAGACTGTCCTCTTGTTCTGGTACTGGTTACCTGGGAGAAGAGACCAACCCCTTCCTGGCTACAACCACCCTTCAGGTAGTTATAGAGAGCAAAAAGGTCTCCCCTGAGCCTCCTCCAGGCTAAAAATCCTGGCTCCCTCAACCTGTCCTCATAGGGCTTGTGCTTAAGGCCTCTCCCCAGTCTCGTTACCCTTCTCTGGACATGTTCAAGAGTCTCAATGTTCTTCTTAAATTGAGGGGCCCATAATTGAACACTGTACTCCAGTTGTGGCCTAACCAGTACTGAGTACAGGGGCACAATGTCTTCCCTGCTCCTGCTGGCCACACTGTTACGCTATTTCCTGTGTCCACCTACTGAGTTGGACACTGGGGACACCAGAGGTGTAACTATGAGGCAGTAACAGGAGACACTCAGCCTAAACTGCCACAATTAGATAGACACTGCTTTAAACATTAAACATCCAGCATTATGTCAGTATCAGCCATTTCTCAGCTTGCATTAACTATTGCAATGCTTTGTATTTATATCTATATAAATGTTTGTCCTTTCTTTAAATAATACTCATTTGTGATACTTCTGAATGCTGCATGGAATCTTCACTTCAGACACGGAAGTGGTAGTTCACAAAAATGTAATGGGAAAGTATTTAATCAGCATTATCCTGAATACACATTTAATACCTGTTCAAAACATGTAGCACCTTCCTTTAAAAGACTAACCAGAGCAGCAGCTGCATTCCAAGCACCACTGGCAATATATAAATAATAATACTACATGGTTATATACAACTGGGGATAAACTGAAGGCACCCCTGTACCTTCAATTTAAAGGACTGCTAAAGGCAATAATTTCCCATTTCCTAGTTGGCTGGAGGAGTAGGAAGTCATTCAGTACGAGGATGCACACAATTTTTACAATATTAGCATTTGCAATCCTAGAGTTAAAGGTCAGTGTAGTTTACTTCTGTAATATTTCCAAGGAGTTGTAACTTAACTGAATAAAAATTTGTTCCAGGTTAGTGTTTTTTACACCAAGTGTTTATCCAGATATGAATTATGGTTGTTGTTGGTTTTTTTTAGAGGAGGTGAAAAGTAAAAATTAAAAAGTTTCACTACAAAGATATAGTTCGAGTTCTGTGTTGGTTTACATTTATGGTCTCTTGTAAACATATCCAGTTTAGACTTCAGAATACTGCTTTAGAAAGTGAGATGAGAGAACAGATGAGCCAAAGTGATTTCAGAGTTTGAAAATAAGGCCAAAAGGCAGTAGTATTGAAATCATACTCTTGAAGTTTTATAAGGCCTGAAGCATTTGTGTGTCCACAAATATACAAAAGAATTACATGTCTCAAACACCTAATTGCTTTTTCATTACTTGGTAGGTGCTTTTATTTGTCCTGTGATATATTATCAAAGGAAAGACATCATGACTCTGCAAGATAAGTATCATCTTTGTCCCAAGAGAACTGCTAAGAGGGTGGGACATGGATCAGTACTGTATTTGAGCATGTTTTTTCCTAGGGAGCCCCACTGGAGCTAGGGCAGGTGCTAACAAATGCTGCAAGTCATTGCTGTCATTGCAAGGGCTTCTGCATTCAGTTGGGAAGGTCAGTAGGAAAGCTACTGCCTCCTCAGGCCTACAGTCCCTTCTCACATTTTCTTCAATTACCTGTAAGAACTTCTGAAATGTTCTCCCCATTCTCAGTCCTTCCCACTTCAATCTGGACAAGCACATTTTCCTAGCTGTTTACTGTCTCCTCAGTTGTCTCAGTTTCTACTCAGCAGAGTTTCATGAAAATCAGTTTAAATGTTGCAAGTTTAAAACAGCTTTCCTTGAAGCCAGCTTCTCATGATATTGTGAGTTAAGAACTTATCAGGCAGATAAAGTACCTTTTGTCTCATTGCTTCCCACAGTTTTAGTTTATCTCTTTCAGCAAATGCCCTGTATAAAAGAGACTTACACACATGGAAGTGGCAATCCTAAGGTCTGGGAGCATGTGGGATATCTTTTTCAACCTTCTTCCTACTTTCTCCTGATGTTTTGTAAAGAGAAATTCACACTGAAGTGCTAAGCCAAATCTTCTTGTGGCTTTGATGAAAGAACTAGAGCAAGGACGTTCATGTTTCGAATCCTGGAAAGGGAGATATTCTGTTCCTCACCCTGATTTCTCATGACCTTTGTGCAGGTGAGGTCATTTATAGACCTCTGGAGTCTTAAGTCTTTGAACATATGATCTTTCTTGTTCCTCTTTTCATCCATTATTGTGAGCCTGTATCTTTTCTTCATCTTGATCTCTGCTGGCTTTGCTTATTCGGATCTTAACTACTCCTCAGTGTGGCACCATTCTTTAACGCCATTGCATATAGTCTGGTCCAGTCATTTATGGTTTGTTTGAAGCTGGAACTTTAGTTTAGTTCCTAGTTGCAAAACAAGAATAGGGACTTTCTGGACATCTTTGAGTAAAAAGTAAACAAAGTAGGGAATTGGATACAAAGCAATAATATAAATAGGTCTATATCATTCCATTGGCTTACTGACAAAGATAAAGTCTGCTGCACAAACTATTATTTTTTCCTTTTCACTTCTCTTTGCAGCTTACATGGCTTGCTCCCTTATCTCTTTTCTGACCTCTTGCTGGCTCAATATTGTGTCTGTGAAGTAACAGGAAGGGGGAGGAAGTTGCCAGTGGTCCCCCTGGTCTGTCCAGGGGGATGATTCTGTACAAGGGAGTCCTCCTATTTGTGATTTTCTGAATTGTAAATATAGGTAAATATGTTTTGTACATATTTGTTGTATTTTATACTCCTAGATATTAGCTTACTTTTTGTGAGTATAACTTACTTCCTGTTTTCTGAGTTCAGAGGTTTTGGGTTGGTTTGTTTGTTTGGTGGAAGTTTTTTGATAATTTACTCTGTGGGTAAATTCCAATTAGTTGGGGGGTAATTTCAACAGTCTCATGTACTTCTCTTCTCTTCTATTCTATTCTATTCTATTCTATTCTATTCTATTCTATTCTATTCTATTCTACTTCTGTATGAAGCTGTGGGCAGACCTTTAGAAAGTGCTTAAAGCTTTCCTTGACCTTTGAAATAATTATTTAGTTTATGTTTGTTCTTATTTTCTTTGTCCTCTTCTCTTCATCCTCTGAATGATCAATTTTTATATTAGTTTTATTCTGAAAAATTATTAGATAGAATACTTTCCAAGGGAAAAACATATACTTTTCACTGAATCACTCTCTTGTGAGAATGCTAGTTTGTCAAATGTTGACCCTTTATGCAGCAACTCAGTCATCCCTCATTTTAAAATATGTCCCAAATTTTGAACTACTGTTCCTAGTTTTAATTCAAAAGGAGATGGATGACAGCAATCCACTAAATTAACTTGAAACAAAATTGGGTCTCTCTGTAGAAGGACTTTTCATCTTGCCCTTGATGTCTATCACACTTTTCTATTTTAAATTTTCATTCAAGATCAGCCCCAAAGAAATGGTGCTTCCCTTTGTACTACTGTAAATTGTGAAGCTCTGCAGTGCTGTATTATGACAATGAAGCTACAAAGTGTTTTTTCTTACACTGGCTAAATTATTTTCATTTTATGTAGAGACTTCTGCTTTGTGAAAGCTTGTTAAATTCCTTGTCTAGGCATTTCTTCTGTCCTTTAAAGGTAAGTGGCCTTGTGGCACTGTCTTTGCTTTCCCCATCACAGGAATTTTCTTGTTGCCTTTTTTGTATTAATCAGTACTCACTTTGTAAGGTCTAATCCTGAAAAGCTTCTGAAAATTACAGAATCTTTTTTTAAAATCTTTTTTTTTTGAGCACAAATGCTAAAAGAGTCCATTTTAATATGAGCAGAGTTCCTGATATCCTCAGTTGCTGTGCCCTTTTAGGTAAAAAATATCATGACATTTGATCTACTGTCATAGAGGCATCTGTGCAGTCTAATTCAGGATGAATGAGAGAGATGATAAAAAGCTTCTTTTATTAGGAAGGACTAGAATTAAATTGCTTCCTACAGAAAATGAAATCATGATAAATGAAGTAATCAGTTGCTCAGATTTTATGTTTTGGAGTGTTGAATATTCGGGTACTGCTTATAAGAAGTGAGGGAGAGGAAGTTCTCCAAGGGTCTAATCCTGCAGGGGCTGAGCACTCTGTCACCCACTGGGGATTTTTTGCTTTCTTCGGTCATCTACAATTATGATGTCTGGAGGGTGTACTTTTTGTTATTGTAGACTAGCAGTTGAACGAAGAGTATATTAACAAGCTGTTTGGATGACACAGAACTGCTAATCTAAGAATGCAATCTAGTTACTTGTGATAGATCTTTAGTAGGAAAGAGGATTTAGATGTTTTTGCCTTGGTGTGTATTTACACACAGACAGGTTAGGGTAAGGTTGTGTTAAGGTGGATAAGGTGACAGCAAGCGGCTGTGCACTATACAAAAACTGCTTGAGTCATTTAACAGATCCTTTCTGTGCAGTCTAATGTTTGCAGATTTAACATACCATTAGTCTGACTAATTAGAGCAGAGTGCTGGGCTGTGGCCGGTGAGGGGATTCTAGTGTCTCATCCCCACATTTCACTTCACTGTGCCTGAAAAGCAGAGCCAGCAGCTGATGCATCTAGCTGGATGTCACAGGAGCACAATCATTCTGGCACAGCACAGTTTTTACTGCACAATGCTTCAGCCTTTGTGTGCCACCACTTTCTAGTCCCATAGGCTCCAGGGTCCTGAGGCTGTTTCATCTGGCATAGGATTAAGACTCCACCATGGGAAAAAAGATAGGTTCATAGAATGGGACAGGCCCTGTCATCACTGGGTCTAATAGTTTGCTGCTGGTGGTGGCTTTTTTCTTTCCTTGTCCTGATTAGACTCAACCTCTGAAGGAACCAGTGGGCAGCAGTTTTTTAAACAGTTCTCTCATGTTTGAGGTAAGTTTTTGGAATCCTTTCATAACACTGTCAAAAGTAGTCTTCAGCATCTGAGATTTGGGGGCAGAAGGCAGGTAGGTGCACCTAGGAAAGGTGATTGAGAAATAACATCTGCACATGACACAAGCATGTGGGTAAGCCTCAGGAGGACATGTGAAAAACCACATAGCAATCTGAATGTGTCACTAGAAAATGAACCTTAATAGGTGTTATAAGGAAAGTGACTTGAAAACATATTTGGCTTGTATTTTTACAAATGAGTTTGAGCGTTTCTGCTGTGACATGTTTCTTTTGTAAAGGCATAATGGTAAGAAGAGGTGCACTGGACTTGAAAGACACTTAGTCACTAGATTAGTAACCATGTCATGGTTTGTAAAATAAAGTCTTTTCTATGTTCAAATCAACATCAAACTACACAATTTCACAAAATAAAAGCCAGAACCTTTTGTAGGAACAGAAAGAGAGAAAAGGACTCTTATGCACTAAGGAACTACCCCTGTTACTTATTCTGAGGCTTGATAATTTAAAAAAAAAATGTGACAGCTAAAACCCACTGGCACATGCTGCAAAGAAGGATGTGATAAAATAATGCTACTCATCTTCAAGGCTGTCAGTTCAGCAATCAGTACTTCTATTCATCTCTGTGGCCTGCTAACTCAGTGCTACCAGGCGATAGATAAACCCTAATCCAAGTGACAGTGTTCAAATCAGAACTGATTTGATTGTTCACATATGATACCACAGGACATCAGAAGCCTAAAGAGTTTATAAAAATGCCTGGATGTCTCTTATAGGAATACTTCCCCTCAGAATCTCTGGCAGTATAGGATACACCAGTTCTTGAACCTGCAGTAATTTGTAGGTCATGAAAATGCATTGGTGACACAGTCAGCTCTTATCATAATCTAACTCTAGCTGAACAAGCAATGCTTAAAAATAAAATGTGGTTCATACCTTGTAAAACACACTTGTTCTACTTTCAAGTTTCCCTTACAGGAAGTGAAATAATTCTCTTTTTCTGCAGACACAAGGCTAGCTCTTTGAGAGAACCAACGTAAACATATTTGTTTCCAGGCATAAAGTACATGGGAGAGTGGTTTTATGGTACATACACTCATACCTCAAAAGTTATCCTTACTTCTCAGAATATGACAGAGGACTTTTCAACAACAGTCAGAACAGAGCTGCTATTGGGATTTTGCAGGTGTTCAGTAGGAGCGTTAGATTCAGGTTTTGAGAACTGACTCTGAACAAGGCTCTGATGATAATTCCATGTTGTGGAGAATTCAAATTTTAGTATGCCTTTCTTTTCTCATTTTTCAATAGCATACCACAAAGTTTTAGAGTAATGTTTTGGAGAATAATTGTTCAAGTAGTTCCAGAAGACGATGGTGACAGAGTAGTTGAAAGCAGGAAGTGACCTGTAGATGTTCAAGATCAAGGGTGAAAACCTAACAACTTTTTGAGTAAACTGTCAAAATGTCTGAATGTGGAGTGAAATTATGGGAATTTGAGAGGTAATATCTTTTCCTTCTGTGTCCAGGTCATTTCACAAAACAAACGGGAAGTTATTTTTGTAGCCTTAAGTAAATAAGCCTGTGTCTAGTTTCCATCTCATGAGAAATTCTTTAGTCTTGTGCTTTGAATACTCAGCTGAGCTAGGACACTGAAATGAAGGAACTCTGCAGTCAGACTGCACAAAAGTTATGCATATACACAGGCATATATTTGTAATTATTTATTTATCTATTTATTTATTAGCAGGACATGGGTGAGAAAGAATAGAAGAGAAAGAATGGAATGGAATGGAATGGAATGGAATGGAATGGAATGGAATGGAATGGAATGGAATGGAATGGAATAGAATAGAATAGAGTAGAATAGAATAGAATAGAATAGAATAGAATAGAATAGAATAGAATAGAATAGAATAGAATAGAATAGAATAGAATAGAATAGAATAGAATAGAATTAACCAGGTTGGAAGAGACCTTTGTAATCATCAAATGCAACCTATCAACCAACACTATCTAATCAACTAATCCATGGCACCAAGCACTCCACCAAGTCTCTTCCCAAATACCTCCAGTGATGGTGACTCCTCCACCTCCCTGGGCAGCCCATTCCAATAGGAAATAACACTTTCTATGAAGAATTTCTTCCTAACATCCGGCCTAAACCTCCCTTGGTGCAGCTTGAGACTGTGTCCTCTTGCTCTGGTGCTAATTGCCTGGGAGAAGAGACCAAACCCCTCCTGTCTACAACCTCCCTTCAGGTAGTTCTAGAAAGCAATAAGGTCTCCCGTGAGCCTCCTCCTCTTTTTCAGGCTTGTATTGGGTTGAAGTGAGGTGGAGTTAATTCTCCTCACAGCATCGTTTTAGTGCTGTGGTTTTTTGCAGCAGCAGTTGATAATACAGCAGTGTTTTGGCTACAGCTGAATTCGGTATCTGAGCTGTGTCCTTTCAACATTTCCCTGCCCCAGGAGTACATTGAGGGGTGGGCAGGATCTTGGGATGGGACACAACTGAGCCAGCTGACTCAGACTGGCCAAAGAGGTATTCCATACCATATGACATCAGCTCAGGTATAAGAAGGACGTGAAAGAAGGAAGTGTTGGGGATTTGTCCATGGCGTTTATCCTCCCAAGGAACCACCAAGCTTAGAGAGCCCTGCTTCCCGAGACCGACCACCGTCCTGCTGATGGGAAGTAGAGACTAACATCTCTCTCTCTGCTTTCTTTGCTTCCTTGGTCTATTTGCTGTTTGCTTATTAGTGTTATTAAATTGCTCCTATCTTATCCCGGCTTCTGTTATATTTTCTTTCCTTCTTCCCCTGTTCACTTAAGAGGGGAGTGATAGAGCGGCTTGGTGGGTATCTGGCCTCCAGGCCAGAGCCAAACCACCACAGTCCTTTTTGGTGTGTTGGCTGGGAAACGAAAATATAACATAGCTGTAGTTTCTGCAGGTTTTTTTTTTTATATAAACTTGCTTATGATACAGGCTTCTGTGCTGGTCACGTGGCTTGCTGATAATTTCTGCTTTGTTTTGGAAATACTTCATTTGTTTAGGAACATGCCGAAGCAAATAATGGCTATGTGTCTCTTTCTCCTGTTTGTAGGGCTGCTGTTCTGTGGGAGCTATGCTAGAGAGATCATAATTTCTGTCTCCCCACCTGAAATGAGTGTAGAGAATTTTATTATGCAGGCCCCCAAGATTTTGATCCATCCATATGTGAGCTCCCTAGTACTGCTAATCAACATTACTGGCATGTTGCAGGTTTTGTGGAGTTTGATTCCATCATGGCATGAGAAGAGACAGTCTTCGGGTGGGGATATATTGAAGTGTTACCTGAAGCGGTCAGTCCCTGGGTGGCAAGGTGTGTGGAAGGATTTGGGCAGATTCCTAGGACGGTTATCACCTCCCATAGCCTGGGACTTTACCCCAGAAGAGGCGAGCAATCCTACTAAACTAACTCGCCATCTGATAGAAGGGTGCCTCGCTTATCCCAATGAGAACAAACAACTTCTTGCACTTTACTGGGGCCTGGCCTGTGCTTACCGAGCCACAGTTCAATACTCTATGAGGACTATGGCTGAGGCAGGCACCCAAACACTACCTGAGGACACCATGGTGGAGATGGGGACCCAGACAGCAACCAGAGAGATTGCCCCAGTTGTAAAAAAGAAGCAGTGGACAAGGAGGTCAACAGGTCCCTCTCATCGATTGATAAGGGATGAGGAAGATTATGATCAAGAGGCTGGTCCATCAAGTGGGAGATCAGAGGATGTGAGTGAGATTAGACAAGAAGCAGAGACTACTCGGTCCTTGACCTCAGTAGAACTGAGACACATATGCAAGGATTATAGTCGCCAGCCAGGAGAGCAAATTGCTGCTTGGCTGCTCCGGTGCTGGGATAATGGGGCTGACAGCCAACTGCTGGAAGGCAAAGAGGCCCAACAATTGGGACCCATTGCTAGAAACAGAGGTATTGAGAAAGGCATTGCAAAGGAAACAGGCATATGCAGCCTCTGGAGACGACTCCTGCTAAATGTGAGGGCCAGGTACCCATGCAAGGAGGACCTTATGAGTTCTCCAGGGAAGTGGAATACGGCAGATGAAGGAATCCAATACTTAAGAGAATTAGCGCTGTTGGAAGTTATCTATAGTGATTTAGATGATCAAAGTGTCTCCACAGATCCAGAAGATGTCCCATGCACACGGGCCATGTGGAGGAAAGTGATCCAGGGCGCTCCAGCATCGTATTCTAACAGCCTAGCAATGATGTACTATTTGGATGAGGATGCACGGTCTGTGGAGATTGTGTCAGCCTGGCTCCAGAATTTTGAAGATAACCTCTGTACTAATTCATTTCCACACGCCAGTGCCTCATTGACCAGGTCTACTCCAAGAAATCTGTCCCCTCCTGCCTCAATCGGAGGGAAAGGGAGCCCCAGACACACACCACGTGGAATACTCTGGTTTATCCTTCGTGACCAGGGAGAGGACATGAGGAAGTGGGATGGTGAACCCACTTATAAACTGGAAGCTCGGGTACGTGAACTGAAAGGGAAAACAACAACTAAAAAGGGATCATTTAAGAAAACAGCAAAGGTATCTGCTGTAAAGAGCCAGGAAAGTAATCAACGATCTCTCAGGAGAAGAACTGAGCTTACACCCCTTGATCCCGATGAGGGGACCTCTGGCCAGGTACTACCCAGATAAGACAGTGAATGCTCTGATGAGGACCAGGAGTAGAGGGTCCCTGCCTTCGGCCAGGAGGAGGAGAGGGATGACAGAGTATATTGGACTGTGTGGATTCGATGGCCTGGCACATCAAAGCCACAGAAATACAAGGCGCTGGTAGACACAGGGGCGCAGTGTACATTGATGCCATCAGGGCATAGAGGTGCCGAATCTCTTTGGATTTCTGGAGTGACAGGAGGCTGCCAAGAGCTGTCTGTATTAGAAGCTGATGTGAGCCTAACAGGGGACAAGTGGGAAAGACATCCCATTGTGACTGGACCAGAAGCCCCTTGCATTCTTGGTATTGATTACCTCAAGAGAGGGTACTTCAAGGATTCAAAGGGTTATAGATGGGTTTTTGGTGTGGCCACGGTGAATACAGAGAAGATCAGACAGCTGTCTACCCTGCCTGGCCTTTCAGAAAGTCCTTTGTTGTGGGATTGCTGCAGGTTGAAGAACAACAGGTGCCAATTGCTACTAGAACCGTGCACCGACGGCAGTATCGTACAAACCGAGAATCCCTGGGTCCCATTCATGAACTGATTCACCAGCTGGAGATCCAGGGAGTGATCAGCAAAACACACTCACCTTTTAACAGTCCCATATGGCCAGTGCCAAAATCTGATGGAGGATGGAGATTAACTGTGGACTATCGTGGCCTGAATGAAGTGACACCACCACTGAGTGCTGCTGTACCAGACATGCTAGAGCTCCAGTATGAGCTGGAGTCAAAGGCAGCTAAATGGTATGCTACTATTGACATCGCCAATGCATTCTTCTCAATCCCATTGGCAGCAGAGTGCAGGCCACAATTTGCTTTCACCTGGAGGGGTGTTCAATACACGTGGAATCGATTGCCCCAGGGGTGGAAGCATAGCTCCACCATTTGTCATGGACTAATTCAGAGTGAACTGGAAAAGGGTGAAGCCCCTGTACATCTCCAGTACGTTGATGACATCATTGTGTGGGGCGATAAAGCAAAGGAAGTGTTCGAGAAGGGAGAAAAAATCAATCAAATACTCTTAAAGGCTGGGTTTGCTATAAAGAAAAGCAAAGTCAAAGGACCTGCGCAAGAAATTCAGTTCTTGGGAATAAAGTGGCAGGATGGACGCCGTCATGTACCTATGGACGTGGTCAACAAGATAACAGCCATGTCTCCACCGTCCAACAAGAAAGAGACACAATCCTTTCTAGGCCTTGTAGGGTTCTGGAAAATGCATGTTCCAGGCTACAGGCAGCTTGTCAGCCCTCTCTATCGAGTAACTCGAAAGAAGAATCAATTTGAATGGGGTAGTGAGCAGCAACAAGCTTTCGAACAGATCAAACAAGAGATAGCTCATGCAGTGGCACTTGGGCCCATTCGTACAGGACCATCGGTGCAGAATATCCTTTACACCACAGCTGGGGAGCATGGTCTTACTTGGAGCCTCTGGCAGAAGATGCCAGGTGAAACCCGAGGTCGGCCGTTGGGATTTTGGAGTAGAGGATCAGAAGCCCACTATACACCAACTGAGAAGGAGATCTTAGCAGCCTATGAGGGAGTTTGAGCTGCATCAGAAGTAGTGGGCACAGAAGCAACTCTCCTCTTAGCACCAAGGCTGCCTGTGCTGCATTGGATGTTCAGAAGAAACATCCCTTCTACTCATCACGCCACCAGCGCTACATGGAGTAAGTGGGTAGCACTGATTACACAGCGAGCTCGACTGGGAAAACCAAACCACCCAGGAATTCTGGAAGAGATTATGGACTGGCCAGAAGGTAGGGATTTTGGAGCATCGCCTGAGGAAGTGGTTCGTGCCCAAGAGGCACCACCATACAACGAGTTACCTGAAGATGAAAGGCCTTATGCTCTGTTTACTGATGGATCATGTCACGTAGTAGGAAGCCATCGGAAGTGGAAAGCTGCTGTATGGAGTCCTACACGACAAGTTGTTAAGACTACTGAAGGAGAAGGTGAATCAAGTCAACATGCAGAGGTGAAAGCCATCCAACTTGCTCTAGAAATTGCTGAAAGAGAAAAGTGGCCAGTACTTTATCTTTACACAGATTCTTGGATGATGGCTAATGCCTTGTGGGGATGGCTACAGCAGTGGAAGAAGACCAATTGGCAACGCAGGGGCAAGCCTATTTGGGCTGCCTCACTGTGGCAGGACATTGCTGCTCGGGTGGAGAACATGCCTCTGAGGGTACGTCATGTTGATGCTCATGTACCTAAGAGTTATGCTAATGAAGAACATCAAAACAATGAGCATGCAGACAAGGCTGCCAGGATTGACATAGCTCAAGTGGATTTAGACTGGGAGCGAGAAGGTGAACTGTTTGTAGCTCGATGGGCCCATGAAACATCAGGACATCTAGGGAGAGATGCTACGTACAGGTGGGCTCGTGACCGAGGGGTGGACTTGACCATGGAAGCCATCGCACAGGTCACACATGACTGTGAAACCTGTGCTGCCATCAAGAGGGCCACCAGAGCCAAGTCTCCCTGGAACAGAGGGCGGTGGCTGGGCTTTCGCTATGGCAAGGCCTGGCAGATTGACTATATTGGACCACTGCCACGAACACGCCAAGGCAAGCGCTACATCCTCACCATGGTGGAAGCAACTACAGGCTGGTTAGAAACATACCCTGTAAATCATGCTACTGCCTGGAACACTATCTTAGGCCTTGAACGGCAAGTCCTGTGGCGGCACGATACCCCTGAACGGATCGAGTCTGACAACGGGACTCACTTCAGGAACAATGCCATCAGCTCCTGGGCCAAGAAACATGGCATCGAATGGGTGTATCACATTCCCTATCACCCACAAGCCTCTGGGAAGGTTGAAAGATATAATGGACTGTTAAAGACTATGCTGAAAGCATTGGGTAATGGAGCATGGAGGCACTGGGATGTAAATTTAGCAGAAGCCACTTGGCTGGTTAATTCTCGAGGATCTGCTAACTGTCCTGGTCCTGCCCAAACAGAACCCTTGCACACTGTGGGGGGAGATAAAGTCCCTGTAGTACACATGGGAAAGTGGCTAGGAAAGGCAGTGTGGGTTGCTCCTCCCATGGGGAAAGGCAAACCCATTCGTGGGATTGTCTTTGCTCAGGGGCCTGGATGTACATGGTGGGTAATGAAAAGAAATGGGGAGACTCAGTGTGTGCCACAAAGGGACCTAACACTGGGGGAAAGGTAATTTAGAATGTGAATAATGTGAATTGCATGTTGCAGAAAGTAATGAAGCAAGAAGAACACGGACTGATGAAGTTTTCCAAGGATCAAGAATGACACAGTGGTTGAGACCATTTGGAGTTGGTGCCCAAGAACAGAATATCCTGCTTCTGTCTTGAATATCCCCAAATGACATCCACAGGAGCAGAAAGAAAACTTTAAGAGAGGACTGAGACATTGATATAAGTCTCTATAGGTTGAAGTATTGAGATAGTTTAAGTATGTAGATCAGGTTGTGAACGTAAGCAAGAAGTTATTTTTGTGTTCTTTTGTTATTTTGGTGTGAGAATCAAATGAGATGGTTAAATGTATTGAAATGTGTAAAACCTGAGCTTGATGCAAATGGTATGGAATAAGGGGTGGAGATTGTATTGGGTTGAAGTGAGGTGGAGTTAATTCTCCTCACAGCATCGTTTTAGTGCTGTGGTTTTTTGCAGCAGCAGTTGATAATACAGCAGTGTTTTGGCTACAGCTGAATGCGGTATCTGAGCTGTGTCCTTTCAACATTTCCCTGCCCCAGGAGTACATTGAGGGGTGGGCAGGATCTTGGGATGGGACACAACTGAGCCAGCTGACTCAGACTGGCCAAAGAGGTATTCCATACCATATGACGTCAGCTCAGGTATAAGAAGGACGTGAAAGAAGGAAGTGTTGGGGATTTGTCCATGGCGTTTATCCTCCCAAGGAACCACCAAGCTTAGAGAGCCCTGCTTCCCGAGACCGACCACCGTCCTGCTGATGGGAAGTAGAGACTAACATCTCTCTCTCTGCTTTCTTTGCTTCCGCGCGGTCTATTTGCTGTTTGCTTATTAGTGTTATTAAATTGCTCCTATCTTATCCCCGGCTTCTGTTATATTTTCTTTCCCTTCTTCCCCTGTTCACTTAAGAGGGGGAGTGATAGAGCAGCTTGGTGGGTATCTGGCCTCCAGGCCAGAGCCAAACCACCACAGTCCAAACCACCACAGTCCAAACCACCACAGTCCAAACCACCACAAGGCTAAAACACCGCATCTCCCTCCGCCTCTCCTCATATGGCTTGTGTTCTAAACCACTTACCAGCTTTGTTGCCCTTCTCTGGACACGTTCCAGCAACTCAACATCTTTCCTAAACTGAGGGGCCCAGAACTGGACACAGGACGCAATGTGTGGCCTAACTAGTGCTGGGTACAGGAGCAGAATGACTTCCCTGCTCCTATTGGTCACACTATTCCTAATACAGGCCAGGATGCCATTGGCCTTCTTGGCCACCTGGGCACACTGCTGGCTCATGTTCAGCCTACTATCAACCAGTATCCCCAGATCCCTTTCTCCATGGCCGCTCTCCACCCACTCTGACCCCAGCCTATAGCACTGCATGGGGTTCTTGTCACCAAAGTGCAACATCCAGCACTTAGACTTCTTAAATCCCATGCCGTTGGACTCAGCCCATCTGTCCAGCCTGTTTAGGTCCCTCTGCAGAGCTTTCCTACCCTCTAACAGATGAACACCTGCCCCCAGCCTGGTGTCATCTGCAAATTTACTGATGATGGACTCAATACCTTCATCCAGATTATCAATAAAGATATTAAAGAGCATGAGGCCCAGTACTGATTCCTGGGGGATACATCTAGTGACTCGTCACCAGCTGGATGTGGCACCATTCATCACCACTCTCTGGGCTCAGCCCTCCAGCCAGTTACTAATCCAGCTCAGAGTGCTGCTGTCCAAGCCACGGGCTGACAGCTTGGCCAAGAATTTGCTGTGTGGGATGGTGTCAAAGGCCTTGCTGAAGTCCAGGCAGGCCACATCCAAAGCCCTCCCAGTCACCACTAAGTGAGTCAGCTGATCATAGAAGGAGATCAGGTTGGTCAGGCAGGACCTGCCCTTCCTAACTCCATGCTGGCTGGGCCTGATCCCTTGGCCATCCTGGAAGTGCTGTGTGATTGCACTCAAGATGAAGTGTTCCATAATCTTGCCTGGCACTGAGGTCAGGCTGACAGGTCTGTAATTCCCTGATTCCTCCTTCTGGTTCTTCTTGTGGATGGGAATCACGTTGCCAGCTTCCAGTCTTCTGGGACCTCTCCAGTGAGCCGGGACTGCTGAAAAATGATGGAGAGTGGCTTGGCCAGCTCACTTGTCAGCTTCTCAGCATCCTAGGATGGATCCTATCCAGTCCCATGGACTTGTAGGGATACAAACAGCAAAGGAGGTCTCTAACTGCCTCCTCCTGGATCACAGGGGGACTATATTGCTCCCTGACTCCATCTGCCAGCTCAGGAGGGCAGTTGTCTGGAAGACAGCCTATCCCGCTATTAAAATTTGATGCAAAGAATGTGTTAAGTATCTCTGCCGTCTCCTCATCTTTAGTTACTATGTTCCCCTCTGTGTCCACCAAGGAGTGGAGGTTGTCCTTGCCCCTCCTCTTGCTATTAATATATTTATAGAAGGATTTTTTTTGTTGTCCTTCACAGCAGTGGCCAT